>OY728132.1:1696072713-1697322713 GCA_963277665.1 Viscum album | reverse complement strand
TTCGGATTTTAATGGTCCCACATTGATGTTTTTCGAGGATAAGGTGATAAGGGTTCGAAATCCACCCATCTAATAGGTTTTGGACTTGTGTAGGTCTTATATTTTACATTATCTTTCCATTTTATTTAAATTGTTAAATAATGAGGTAATCGTTGCATCACCGTGGTGTCATAAATAATTTAATTTATTTAATGTCTAAAAATTATAAAAAAAAATACTATGATGTAGGAAACATTTTTACCTTTCCAATGAATATTTATAGTCAAAAATATTATTTGTATAACCCCATGTAAATTTTTTTTTAGTAAAACAACTCATGTTTGTGACATTTTTATTTTAATATTAAAGAAAAAAAATATTAATGTTATTTTCCAACTAAAGTGGCTCCATGGGGTCCCCAAGTTGACCCATGGATTTTCTTGGTCGGACATGAAACATACAATAAGGGTAGGACATGTGTCAAGTTCATTTTATATTATTAAAACATTATTTTTACCTTAAACTATACTAATTACATCTAAACGCGATTAAAAACTTAAAAGTTACTATTCACCAAAAAATTATTTTAATCTCATTGAACCGCATTTTAATTTTTAATGAAAACCATGTATGTCGGATTTTTGAAATTAAAAACACAGAAGTGGTAAAATTTCATTTAAATGAAAAATCAGTTTTTATAAGTACCACTTAGTGGTTTCACTATTCATAAAAAATTGATGTTTTTCAGAAAAATACTAAAAATTCACCCTAAGCTATATTTGATATTCAGAATTCAGAAATGAATTCTATTTTAAAAAATTCAATACATATAAGTTTCATTAATTAATTTAATAATTAATTCCCGGTGTCAGAGCAAATAGCGTGTTTTCATGAACCAATAAGTATCAAAAGATTGACACTAGTTTATGTCCGATTTCAATGTGAAATTAATTTCAACGACCACAATTGGATTTAATGGTAAAAATATATTCTAATTTCACTATAAAAACAATTAAAAAGATATTATAATCTTATAAATAAATTATATTAAAAAGAGGTATTGAATTAAAATACAACATTTTACACTATTCATTAAAAAAATGAACTTTATCAAAAAAATTCCAAAAATTACCACAAAGTAAATTTTGACGTCCCAATCATAAATAATAAGTTTATTTTAAAAAACATATCTTATAAAATTGTCAAAAGATAGATTTAAAAATGGTTTGCCATAAAAAGGCAATAAAACAAACTTTTAAAATATATTAGTGTATTTCATGCTTATGATTGGATTTATTTTCATTTTAAGCCTCTAAAACACTATCTAATTCATTAATAGGAATAGATAAAAATATCTATTATTAATTACTTACATGGGATGTTACATCCTTCCCCCCTTTAGATAATTACGTCCTCACAATTTATTTACATTTCGAATAAGTGGGGGTATTTATCCCTCATTGCATTTTCAGATTCCCATGTTGCCTCTACAATCATGTGGTTTTTCCACAAAACCTTTACATGATGAATCACCTTATTCCGTAACACCTGCTCCCTATGGTCAAGAATATGGACCGGTTGTTTCTCATAAGACAGGTTCTCTTCCAGCTGAACTACCTTTGGACTCAAAACATGAGATGGATCTAGCATATACTTTCTCAGCATCGAAACATGAAAAACATTGTGTACCTGAGATAAACTCGGAGGTAATTCCACTCTGTATGAAACTAATCCAACTCTATCCAGATTTTCATATAGTCCAATGAACCTTGGACTCAACTTTCCTTTCTTACCAAATAGCATCACACTTTTCCATGGAGAAACCTTGAGAAAAACATGATCACCTACCTCGAAATATAGATCTTTCCTCCGGTTATCCCCATAACTCTTCTGCCTGCTCTGCACTGTTCTCATGTGTTTCTGAATCAACTAAACTTTTTCTGCCATCTCTTCTACCAATTTTGGTCCCATCAGCTTCCTTTCACCCACTTCATCCCAAAATGATGGAGTTCGACACAGCTTCCCATATAATGCCTCAAATGGTGTCATCTGTATACTAGAATGAAAACTGTTATTATAAGAAAACTCAACCAAAGAAAGATGTTGGTCCCAACTTCCCTGATAATCCATAGAGCAAGAACATAGCATATCCTCCAATATCTGAATTGTTCGTTCTGACTACCCATCTGATTGAGGATGAAATGCTGTACTAAAATTTAATTCAGTACCCAACAACTTCTGAAGGCCCTTCCAAAAGTTAGAAGTAAAACTGGGATCACGATCGGACACAATGGAGAGAGGAACTCCATGTAACCTGACTATCACATTAAGATAAAAATGGGAAAGTTGATCTCAGGAACAAGTAGCTCGTATAGCAAGGAAATGAGCAGATTTAGTCAAGAGATCAACAATAACCCAGATTGCATTATTACCTCGAGGTGTCTTCGGCAGTCCCACAACGAAGTCCATGGATATATTTTCCCGTTTCCACTCTGTCACTGGTAATGGATGAAGAATCCATTTAGGTAACTACCGCTCTGCTTTAATATGCTAACAAGTCAAACACGTCACAGTAAAATCAGCAATATCTCTTTTTATTCCATCCCACCAGTAATAATCTCACAGATCTCTGTATATCTTAGTACTGCCAGGATGAACTGAAAACGGGGAACTATGAGCCTCACATAAAAACTCATTCTTCAATTGTGAATCACTAGGCACATTTAATCTCTTCCCAAACCTCAAAACACAATCATTATCAATGTTGAATTCAGGAAACATACCCTTTTGAACCATCTCTTCCTTTTTGGAGAACTCACTGCCTTCCCTCTGTGCTTGCTTAATTCTGTCTGATAGGGATGATCTCACTGATACCTGAAACAAAACAGAAGGACATCCTGTACAAAAAACTTCCATGCCAAATATCATCAAATCCTTAACCAAATTATCACGTTCCAAACACAACATTGTTAATGAAGCATTACTTTTTCGACTCAAAGCATCAGCCACTTTATTTGATTTTCCCGGATGGTAATGAATTGTACAATCATAATCCTTGATTAATTCCAGTCATCTCCTCTCTCTCATGTTCAATTCTTCTTGAGTGAATATATATACTTTAAAATTTTGTGATCAGTATATATTTCACATTTTACTCCATACAAATGATCCCTCTAAATTTTTAAAGCGAAAACAACAGAAGCTAATTCAAAATCATGTGTACGATAATTTACCTCATGTGTTTTTAACTGAATAGAATCATAAGAAATTACCTGATCATTCTGCATTAGGACACAACCAATTCCTTTCAATGAAGCATCACTGTAGATAACAAACTCACCATTCCTAGAAGGAAGTGCCAAAACTGTAGTATTCACCAATATTCTTTTCAACTCTTGAAAAAAATCATCACATTCTTTTTTCCAGATAAACTAAACACCCTTCCAAGTTAGCTTAGTCATTGTACTAGATAACCGTGAAAATTTTTCAACAAACCTTCGGTAGTAACCTTACAAACCAAGGAAACTACGGATCTCGGTTACAGTTGTGGGTCTTGTCCATTCTTCAACAACTTTTTTTTAGCAGGATCAACAGTTATGCCTTTTTTTTAAACAATGTGACCAAGAAAAGAAATTTTTTGTAACCAAAACTCACACTTTCTGAATTTTCTATACAGTTTATTTTCTTTTAAGGTTTCCAAGATAACCCTTAAATGACATTCATGCTCCTCTTTAATTTTAGAAAACACCAAAATATCGTTAGTAAACACAACCACGATTTATCACCTGAGTCAACTAAGCCATCACTTCAACAAACTGTTTAGTTCTGATTCTGACCATCTCAGGATACTGATTTGAAAGGTCATTTCCTTCTGTATGCCTTCCCAGACAAGCTGTTTTGTTTCCTCTATGAAAAATCATTCTTAACACAGAAATATCTTAGGTGAAGAAACAAGGTAATCTTCAAAATCTATGTCATTTCAATCATACCATAAACTAATTTATAATTTAACAATGTTCAAACTCCTAAAGTTGTCTAAACCGACCCTTTGATACAAACTATAAGGCCCCAGCCTCAAACATTACATAATATTGAATTAAATGAATAATTCTCATTGAAGATATTTTCAGGTTTAGAGTTTTATAGAATTAGATCATAACTATTACATCTCATAAGATTACACAGTAGACAGTTCTAATAAGTTTCCATAAAATAAAAACTCTTAAAAAGAAACATGTGTAGTTCCATGTTTTAGATAGCATGAATTTCCCTTGATCCCATCCTTGACTCTATTAAAAAATAAGTCCTGTGAAAAACATTTCAAAAAAACTTGGGGTGAGCATAAAAAGCTCAGTAAGGGATACACAATGAATGAAAACTGTTAGTTTTTCAAACAACAAGTAAACCATGTATACTTTATCAAAGTAAGACCTTCAACTTTATGAAGCAGTAAAAACTATTCAATTAATAAAAGATCATTACTTACCCTTTTGTAACCAAAAGATAACAATAAAATCCATATAAAGAACACATAACATATAAAGGTAACTTGGGACATAATCATACTTAAGTGGAATAACCATACGGTCGACTTCCACACATATCACTTAATAGAATATCTATATAGCCAACTTCCATACATACTTAAAGGAATCGCCATATGGCCAACTTCCATACCCAATGAATTGGAGGTTATAATGTAACCACCTGTCCTGGTATTCACGGCACCACCCTTCATATGGTTTATCACCTAACCACCCATCAAATGTCCAAGTACCATTCTAAAAATCATAAGACATAAAACAAACATAATGGAAACAAAACATTTCCATACTTTGGTTACAATATATCACTAAAAAATATTGACATAAAAAATCCATTATAAAAACCATTTTCAATACCAAAATACATAAAAGAGTATATGGTATTTATTTCATTTTAAAAACATCACGGCTTGTTGAGGAAGACAAAGACCAAATAATACTCGCGGCGGCGGAAAAGGTCATTGTCACCGCGTATGTTAAAAGAAACATTCCTTTTTGTCATTTAGTAAAACTCTTTGTAGAGAAATATTCCTTTTGTATAAAAGTAAAAGTCAAAGGGGTTTATACACCGTATAAAAGAAAATTGTGTATAAAACGAAATATGCCTCAATGAAAGGAGATTGAGACAAAGTCCCATACCAAGATCATTTTTAAATAAAATAGATCTATTATGTGTATTCAATATATGTAAACATAAATAATGTACAAATACAAGATATGACATAATAATATCATGAAATAATTTGAAAGTAGGAGATTAACCCAAAGAACGAAAATTGGGTTAAGAAGTTCCCTTACCTCGGGTCCAACTTGACTCGATCATTCTATAAAATCCTGAATAATAAACTTGAGTTAATTTATACTTGCTTAATAACCTTTTTCAAGTTCATTATTCCTTTTATATCACTTATTTCCATGTTATAAACATTATGTAATCATTTAAGTTAATAATGTTTGTTTTGTCGATATTTGGTTCTTAAGTTGAAAGTGGACTTCTTACAACTACATGTTGTTCGTGTGGTCAAATGTTCTTTATATCCAGAATGACATTCTTGATTTGGATATCATATATATCATACATATCCAACATATACATGTATTTATAATATTACATAATCATTTAGAGGTAAGAAATGAAATGCACAGTTCATGGAGACGGTAAGCCGTACGTACGCATGAACTTTACTTTCATTTCTTTGTCATATTAATGGAATTAAAAATAAATGAGAGGTATGTATATTTTAATTACAATATTATATTCATCATATATATCCATTATATAGATGTAATTATAATAATACATTACATTTGGGGATAAGAAATGAAATGCACCGTTCATGGAGACGGTAAGCCGTACGTACGCATGAACGCTACTTTCATTTCTATCTCATACTTTAATGGAAAGAAATAATAATGATATAGAAGTATATTATAATTACAGTATAAAATCATATATAATAACATTAAATCCATCCTTTATACATCCCACTTATGGCATTAACGAATCACATCACTTTTAGGGGGCGGTAGTCCGCACTTCCTAAAATGAAATTATCGTGTTTACCCACAATGGAATCCATAAAGGTATATCAAAAATAAAAAATAAAGAAGCATAAGGAAAAAATAAACATAATATATATCATATATAAATATAGTGTCATATTAATGGCCGCCTTTGAAGGTGCTAAAAGAATGCTGAACAATCATCATTTCGAGAGGCCGAAATTCACCATCAACGGAAACCGTATGTTCTTTAACCATTAGATGTAGGTGTGTGTAAGTGTAGCTCGAATAATTCTTATAAAAACATCCCAGTATATTGAAGATACTGGAGTTGTTACAATAGAAATGATGAAAAAGAGTTTAGGGGGTTGGAGAAGCAAAATAAAACAAAAGGATTCAAGTGAGGACATTACCTTAAAATCGGGCAACTCCCTTTGGTTTGATCTCAAAGGCTTCCTTGAGAAGACTTCTGCCCAAAGTGAGGATTCAAGGAGTAATATAGGGATGTGGAGAGACAAAATGGGTTGGGTTTGGCCGAGCCAAAGGCTTTGGATGTGTGGGTAATGTGGTAGAGGTGGGGGCCTTTTATCAGAGGAGAGGAGGGGCACTCTTGGAAAGTAAGGAAGTGTTACTTTATTTTAGAATGAGTTTCAGATTTTAATGGTCTCACATTGATTTTTTTCTAGGATAAGGTGATAAGGGTTCGAAATCCACCCATCCAATAGGTTTTGGACATGTGTAGGTATTATATTTTACATTATCTTTCCATTTTATTTAAATCATTAAAAAATGAGGTAATCACTGCATCATCACGATGTCATAAATAATTTTATTTATTTAATGTCTAAAAATTATAAAAAATACTATGATCTAGGAAACATTTTTAAGTTTCCAATGAATATTTATAGTATAATATTATTTGTATAACCCCATGTAAATTTTTTTTTAGTAAAACAACTCATGTTTGTGACATTTTTATTTTAACATTAAATAAAAAGATATTAATGTCATTTTCCAGCTAAAGTGGCTCCATGGGGTCACCAAGTTAACCCATGGATTGTCTTGGTTAGCCATGAAACATCCAATAATGGTAGGACATGTGTTACGTTCATTTCATATTATTAAAACATTATTTTTACCTTAAACTACAATAACTACCTCTAATCACGATTAAAAACTTAAAAGTTACTATTCACCAAAAAATTATTTTAATCCTGTTGAACCGGATTTTACTTTTTAATGACAACCATGTATGTCGGATTTTTTAAATTCAAAACATAGAAGTGGTAAAATTTTATTTAAATGAAAAATCAGTTTTTATAAGTACCACTTAGTGGTTTCACTATTCATCAAAAATTGAAGTTTTTCAGAAAAATACTAAAAATTCACCCTAAGCTATATTTGATATTCCTAATTCAGAAATGAAGTCTATTTTAAAAAATTCAATACATATAAGTTTCATTAATTAAATTAATAATTAATTCCCGTTGTCAGAGCAAATATCATGTTTTCATGGAACAATAAGTATCAAAAAAATTGACACTAGTTTAAGTCCGATTTCAAAGTGAAATTAATTCCAATGACCACTATTGGATTTAATGGTAAAAATATATTCAAATTTCACTATAAAACCAATTAAAAAGATAATATAAACATATAAATAGATTACATTAAAAAGTGGTTTTGAATTAAAATACATCATTTTACACTATTCATTAAAAAATGAACTTTATCAGAAAAATACCAAAAATTTACAAAAAGTAAATTTTGATGTCCCAATCCTAACTAATAAGTTTATTTTGACAAAAATAGCTTATAAAATTGGCAAAAGATAGATTTAAAAATGGTTTTCCATAAAAAGGCATGAAAACAATCTTTTAAAAAATATTATTGTATTTCGTGCTTAAGATTGGATTTATTTTCATTTTAAGCCTCTAAAACACTATCTAATTCATTAATAGGCATAGATAAAAATATCTATTTTTCATTACTTACATGGGATGATACATATATATTTCTAAATATACACCCCATGTGGGTATATATAAGAGTTTTTAGGCCAAATAAGGCAATATATGGTGTTTTCATTGAAAGGTGATGAGATATTGGGTTGTTTCTTGGAATATTGACCAGGATTCTTGAGCATTCATTGTCCCTTGTCAATTTTCATCAAAAAGAGCAAGTTATATGGTTTTAATCTCATATCAAATTACTTTAATTGATTGGAATTAATTATAATTCAATTCTCTATGAAAATTAAATTGTGTTTTTTTTTGATGTATAATTGTTAAACCATCTTTAGTGATTAGTGGTGGAAAAAATGGAAAATATGGGGTTTAATGAAAAAACCAAGTTTTTTATTTTAAATGAAGATTTTAAAATTATGGATGTTCTGTAATTTTGAAATTTTTTTATGTGCAATGTTTCAAGTATATATGTGGGCTTTTGAAATTATTTAATGTTTTTAAATTGGATAGTTGGAATGTTATCAATAAACAAGGGTTTTTATAAAAATAGATGAAATTGTTTGAAATTGGTTTTTGGTTTTTGGAAAACATTTTGTCCATATCATATTAAATTTATAGGAATGGTTGAAATATGATCATGTTCTTGGTGAAAAGGGTTAAATGGAACATGGGTAATAATTACCTTGTGACGACTTGGTAGATCAACGAGAAACTGCTCATGAGTATGGAACTGTCATAACGATGTATGTATTTTTGTTAGTTGTTGTTGTCTAGAGTTTATTGGTTTTAAAAATTTATTATCAAAATGTTTTTTAAATATTTATTTAAATTTTTACCATCAATATTTCTTTATTGAAAAATTGATCACATGGATTTAGTTTATATTTAGTTATAAACAGTTTTGAGAAGTGTTTATATTTAGTTATAAACTATTTTCAGAAATCGTTTTATATGAACTATTTTATATAAATGTTGATAACTATTCTATTATAGTTGCAAGAGTTGGGAATTAATCGTGGAATGCCTACTTATTTTTATACTCAACTTTTATTTGGCACATTGGTGCATTTTCATATGTCATCTTCTAAGACGTGGTAAAGGGTAGGGTGAATCATGTTTTTAGCACTACTTCTTGAGTTGTTGAGCGTTCTAGTGGTGAAAGATCATGAAGCTAGGGTATCATAGATTATTTTGGTTATTTGCGTGTCTTTTTGAGTTATCATCCAGTGTTAAGTTGATGTATAGATGTCTTCCTCTATAACACATTTTTTTGGGCTCACATTGGTATAAAAGTTTCTCTAAAGTGTCTTCATTTTTTTCATGCATCGTATAGCTTCTATAGAATGTGGTTTGTTGGTTTATAGTTTATATTTAAATCAGTAAATCATCTCCTAATAATTTTTGAAACTCTTGTGCATTTATTTCCATCCTTTTCCATCTTGGGGACTTCGCCTAAGGGCCAATAATGACTCATTGTGTTCTCAAGCCAATGAGAATGAGTGGGTCATTATAATAAGACCATAAAATATAATAATAATAAAGCATGATAGAGAAATATAATATTATAAAAATATAATTAAGTAAGTATAACATTTATGACTTGGAATATAAAACATATCAATAATTATAAAACAATTGATCATGAAATAAAATTGTATAACACTTAAAAAACAATGTATAATCATGAAAACTTGGAATATAGATTAAATTAAAGGAATCATGGAAATTTGGAATAAATTTATAAACAAATTGGAATGTGTAAAATCCATTTCTATAGGAATTCCCTTTTGATAAAACCCATTATGGCCACACCTATGTGAAAAAATTCATTATGTTTGTGCCTAAAAATTTTAGCAAACCCGGTATACCCACGACCACGTAAAAAAGTAATTATGTACAATCATTAAATTTTCATGTAATATAAACTTAAATAGGATATTAAAGGTTAATATAGGACCCCTAAAATCGTACATACATATGTGTTCCACTTAAAATCAACCATAATCATATCTTCAATAACCTATGGAAAATAAAGGAGTTCTTAAACTTTTCAAAAACAACATATGACATAATCCTAATAAATCATAGGATATCTAAAATATAATTTTAATAAAAGGATTAATATCATAATTAAATATATATGATGATAAAAACATCATTTCATTATAGATAAACATTGGATGAGAAATAAAAGTGATAATAACCAAGTCATTAAAAAACTGTATTAACATGTTATAAAATATGATGTGAAAATTACATTCAAACAAAATTTGAGGATAAATATAGATATATTTTAAAGAAACTTATTATAAATATTTATAAATTATGAATCCTTTAATAAAAATAAATCTAAATCTAATAAATTAGAACTAATAAATAATGAAAATAAATGACTTTTTAAACATGTTTATGATGTTTTCTAGAAAAAACAACATCATTAAAATGTGAAAATAAATATATTTCATAAAATAATTAAATACGATAAATATTAATATAATAGATAAAAATTATTTTTATTTCAATAAATAATAGTATTTTGATAATAAAAATAGGTCCATGGAAGAAAATATTCAATGGAATGAACGAGAGTTATTCATACTACTACTACACTTTTAATGGGGAAAAATAATTATCAAAGAAGTGGTAATTAATGATGATACATAATTAAATCATATAATAATATTAAATACTATATAAAATATTTGAATGGTAGTATTAAAAAAAACATGAATATTATATTCAAGTAAGAAATACTTTGACCGAAGGAATCAAAAATTGAGTCGATGAAAACCTTAACTTTATTTTAGATTCATAAGGAAGAGAATAAACCAAAAATATCATAAATATAACATATTAATTACCAATTTAATGACCTTATACCAATACATTTCCAATTATACACTTAATTTTTAACAATTATCTTTATGTATTATATTTTTATAAACAAGTGCTAATCATTTGTTTTAATATTTTAATAGCAATGTCATAATTTCTTATTTTCTATAATTTCATCATTAAAATACCATTAATGTTTTTAAAAATATGTTTTTTAATTTCTATTAATGTCTTAAATATGTTTTCGGCGAGTTTTGTTTTGTGTTTTATGAAAGTTAATTTGTTGACTAACTAGTTTCAAATTATTTATCGGTATCAACAGATTACATTATAATGATATTTTATTAATTTATTTTACCATAAAATTAAAACTTAATTATATATTATAATAATATATATAATATATATTTATCTATAACAAAAAATATCCATTACGGTGGTAGTGAAAAATAGATTGTATTCCATTGAGTTGGTAGTCTGAACGTACGCATGGATGATGTTTTCATTTTATGAGGAACATAAGAATTTAAAAATATGGTTATTTATTTAAAACTATTAAAAGATTATTACATATCATTATTTTATATTAAATAACCCAATTATACCATCCATGTTTTGAATTGAAGAAAACTCATTTTTATTCATTGTGGTGGTATTACTCTCATACGCACAAATCACATTTTTATTTTTCAAAATAGAGAAGAGAAACATGGTTAATTCCTGTACCATATTAATAATAATATATTGATATACTAATGGTACATATGTTTTAATTTTAGTATGTTTTTATGTAATTTTTGGAAGAATAAGTTTACATAAAAAAATCAAATAATGGTGGAGCAGTTAGAAATTTATAACTTTCTCCATGTATTATCGCCTTTGTTAAGGGGGTTAAAACATTGACGGATAATATTTTGAGAAGAAAAAAAACAATTTAGGATGTAAAAGATTTTGTAAGATATGTGTTTGTAAATTTTTGGATGCACTATGTTGTTTTTTTTGTGTGTGAGGGGATGTGAGTAGTGATGTTCCCCTTTTATAAGTTAAAAGAAATGATTTCTTGTAAATATTCAATCTTATTTAATAATATTAGGAAACTATCCTGAAAAGAAGAACCAAAATTGAGAACTAATTGTTAGGATAATAGATAATGTATATAAAGGCCTCAAACATAGATTCCAAAACTTTTTCAGTCATGTTCGTGGTTATTATCTCTTAGATTTATACTTTTAACATATTAGTTTTTACCACGACATCTAGTTTACAAATAAGTAATTTATCCTTCATGCGTAAAAATAAAATGTTTATTTTTTATTAATTTGGACCTAATGATTAAATTTTTTAAAACAAATTTATAATATATAATTCTATAATTGATAAAAATTAATTTTAAAATAAAAAATGTATATTGTATTGAAAATTATTTTTTGAAAATTTTATCTTCAATATTTAAATTGAAAATATATTATTATATGTAAAAAAAATTTAAAATATAAACCCACTTATAGAAAAGTATTTTGTCTCACAATAATGTCTCATGACTTTAAAATTCTTACTTATATACAAATAATTTCGAAAAAATCTTGTGTTGTTTTGTAAAAATTGTATTTTTCACTCTTTACCTAAAAATAAATCTTTTTAGAAAAATTTAAGAGATTAGTATTAAGTTAATATTTATATGAAAATATCAAAAATTAATTTTAATTTTTTAAAATTTACATTCTAAAATCTATCATTTTTTTAATTGAAAACAAAAATTTTATCAAATAACTTTTTTATATGAAATTTGTTCTTGGTATTAAACTATTTTATTTCTTATAAATTATTAACTAATATAGTTTTAATAGTTTATTCATATCACATAATATTTTAATTGAAAAGTTCTAAATTTAGAAACATAATTTTATTAGTTTTGTACTATCTCTATTTGAATCAATATTTTAAGTGAACTTTATTTTTTTGCTCTTCATATATATATATATATCATAATTCTATGACCAGTACATATACCTACAGATTCTATAAACACATCAAATTTGTATATATTTTATTTTTTTGATTTCAGTGTAGTTTTTGGTGTAATATATAAATCATAGTATTTATTTAATGTGAAATATTTTACCAAAACTCTGGTCGTTAAATTCTACCCTCCTTAAAAATAATTACGCCCTCTAAATTTTATTATATACATTAAAAAAAGTGAGGGAATTATTTTTCTAATCACATGCATATGTTCACATATAGACTTCTAAAATTTATGTTTTCACTACAAGAATTTTAATATTTGGGTGTTCATTTCTTATAATAAGCTTGTCTCTTTAATATATGACTTCTACAAGTTGTTCTTTATATTAATGGACATGTTCTAGTTATATAGATTTCAATATTAGTAAATGTGATGGATCTGTTATATAATTCCACAAAAGTGATATGTGGAATACATAATGAACATGATAGAGGTGTGGATGGAGTGATAAGAGATAGGTTACAATGCCAATATGATCAAAGATCTTCAAGGGACCAGTTCTTCTAGGTATTAGGTTATTTTTCTTCCCAAATATTATATCCCAATTATATGTAGATATACATAGGAACACCTTATCACCAAATTCAAACTCGATATCTCATCAATCATTATGATAATGATTCTTCTATTTAATTTTTACCATTTTATAATATCACTAATTTGATTAAAACATCACTAACATTTCTTGGACATGATAACAACCTATCAAGTTTCTCCCTCTAACATCATTGCATCATTTTGGAGTCTTATATCTCTTCCCATAGAGAGCCTCCTATGGGGCCATTTGGGTTCTAGATTGAAAAGTATTGATATATAAGAACTATACTAGGGGATAGAATTAATCCCAATGTACATGTAAATCTATGAAACAAGATGTCAATACACACTCTAGAGTTTTAATGGTCTTTTTAGACTGATCATCTATATAAGGATGATAAGATGTATGAAAAATCAACTCTGTGGACAATTATTTTTGAATAATTATCTATAATAATGAGGTATAATTTGAATCCTAATAAAAGAAAATTGATATTGGTAGTTTGAAAAAACTCGACACTTACCTAATATATATCTGGTTATGTTGTTTAAGTGAAAAATCATATTTGATGGAAATAAAATACACTAACTTTGTATGGAAATTGACTATAAAACAAACAAAAATATGACCTTTTGATTTTTTGGATAGACATGTGATGAAATTTATAGTGATGTTTTCACATTTACATACTTTTATGGGTAATGAATTCAACATACCTTATAATTTTATCATTTGAACTTAACTTTCATGAATCCCTTTCTTTGAGATATGTATTATATACTTTATATCATCATGCTATCCAATTATAATTTTTGTTTTTGATAACTATAAATCATCATACATTATATATGAATAGAAAAGGATGATCAATTCTCATCTTCAAAAATTTCCTTATTTAATTACGGTTTTTATGGGTCATATATCTGGTTTTGAATCCTTATAAATTTATCATTATAAACATTGAAATCATGATTATTAAATAATTTTTTATAGCTATATATCATATATCCATCATTCTTTGATATTAATGTGAATGGAAGGATTAGCATTAAATTAGAAAAGATATGATTTATATCCTCCTATTAAGACATCAAGGATCATAATCTAGTAATTCATGAGTACTGGGTCTTCTTCAATCATCATCAATGATAGATTATCACAATATTCCTAGATCAGAACATCACCCCCTTATTTTCCACCCCAAGTGATAATTTATTGATCTATCATCATATTTTATCAGTTACAACCATATCCTTTGGAACATATTCAATTACTTCTATATTATTATATATTTCTGGCTCTTATGATAAATAAATATATCATACTTTTCTCAGTATTGATAATTTCACAAAATAATTATTGTAAATATTACTACTTCTAGCTACAAATCCCATGTTATGTAATTTTTATCATGAATCTGTAATTTTCAAAAGGCATAAGAAATTATCAAATAATTATGCGTGAGAATGCATCCCAAACAATTTTTCAATCTTTAGTATATATTACAAACCTTTCCCCACTATATAGTAATCAATGTATAACATTAGTGGCTGACATATTTTTTATTAAATGAAAAATTATTCACATTCCTATGTCTAATGGAACTTTAGTCCCTTCCATGTTAACATGGTTAGTGGATTTGAAAATCCCAAGAAAATTTTGACAAAGAATCAATAATATTCTGATATCAACGAAAAACAATGGATATTGGTTAGAGTGGTCAGCCTGTACCATTTTTTGATAACATCAATGTTTGATGGATCATTAATATGAACATTGTTTTAATTAAAATAACCAAGACTGATAATTTTTGAAACCAGAATACATAATTTATACATTTTTCATAGAAATTATCTTTTATCAAGGCCTTTAATTCAATCCCTTAACTATCTTAATTATCTTCCTTATTTTTTGAATATATATGAATTTCATCTATATAGACAACTGAAAATTGAAAAAGGTAGTATCTAAAGACAAAATTCTATATATATTTAAATGTAGTAGGATAATTCATAGGTTTAAAGTGAATCACTCTATATTCATAATTTATATTCCATATATGGAAAGTTGTCTTGAAATATCCTTTCTTTTAACCCTTTACTGATGACATCTATATCAAAGGTCATTAACTAGGAATTACCGATCTCGTCTGAGTTGAAAAAATATATCATTGATTTATGGAATATGATACATGTTTGTGATTTTTTATTATGTTTAGATCATTATAATTAATGAATAAACACATTGATCCATCCATCTTTTTGACAAAGATAACTAGTGAACTCCATTTTAATGCACTAAAATGTAAAAAAGTGTAATAAACCAATATTTCTAAAATAAGAAAGTAATGTTAAATAGAGTGTATAAAATCCAAAAAAAGAATATAAGGGAATATAACATCCAGAGACTTTACAATATATTTATTTTTATATAAATTCAATACATTTCATAGCTTGAGATTCATGAAACACAGGGTTTAAATAAAACATGTTACTCTATTAAAATAATATTATTTAAACATGAACATTTTAACTTATCCAATAAATTGGTTAGTATGAATAATAATAAAAACTAAATAATGAAATTATATGTTTTAAACAAGTATAAAACAAAAAAATGTATATACATTGATTTGGAATAAAATAAAAGACATTTGAAAGTGAAAAGACGTTTTTTGAAAAAAATGATTTTTTCAAGGAAAACAGTTTCTTTGATTTTTTTGCCCTTCAGATAAAATTAGTTTCTATAAATATTATGAAATATATATAACAAAATTATCTTAATTTATTAAATCCGAATACAAAAATCTTAGGGTGATTTTTTTATCATATTCAGAATAGAATATTTTTTTGATGAATAGTGACAGATACAGAATTTTAATTAATAATAGACAATTATTTTAAATTAATCAAAATGTTAAGTTGAATTTTATATTTATTTTCAAGTAAAATTTGTTCAATTATATATCTAATACTCTAATTTATTTTCTCTTAATAATTTTAATAAATTATTTTGATATGGAAACTTCCTAAATATTTGAGCATTTTCTCTTTGAAAACCCACATTCTCATTCCATCTGTGAGATTGATTTTAAATTAAAATTTTCAAATTATATGAATGGAATTTGAAAGAACTGATTCTATATTTGGAATCAGAATAATTTATATTATCTATTAAATTTGAAATATTTTTTTTACCAAAATGAATAGTGAGAAAGAAAAAAATTAATTATCACGGTTAAAGTAAAAATTGTTTCACAAGGGGGTTAAACTAAGAATAATAGGGTTAAAATGTCCTACCAACTTATAAAAATATTATTTTAGGTCTATATTACAATATTATCATGTCAAAACATATATACTGAGGTTATTTGGAAGCTTTTTTCATGTGAATAGATTTATAATTTTTGATTCATTTGTGCAATTTCAATGTATCTTCTAAGAGGGATCCCTTTCCCCACTTATAAAAGGGCACTCCCAAACCTAACTTATTCTAACCCATAAAACCATTTGGATCCCCAAATAACATAAAAAATATAACCCAAAAATCGATATAAATATTCTAGATATTTTTATCCTCCCAAAAGAAAATCCATATGGTCTTCAATGGGAGATCCATAGGATATTTCTCTAAGAGAAGGTAATTTTCATAATCACACTTTTTCATTTTATTTCATATTTTACACAATCAGTTATGCATTAACAATTAAAATATAATATAACTAGAATATAAAATACAATTATTTAATATTATATAGATGTAATAATATTTATCTATCTCTTATTCCATTAAATGTGATACTAAACCATGGATCATTTTTACAACAGACTACCACCTCATGAATCAATGTAGTTCATTTTCCATAACCAATTTTCAAGGATGGATATAAGTATGTATATACCAAATTTATATGATATTTATGATATTATTATAATTATATAATATTAACATCAAATATAACTTATTTACATTCCATTTATTTTCAAATATGATAATGTCACTCATGTGTACGATGAACTACTACCTCACAAAGCGATGCGATTCGTTTTTCACTTATACTGTAAATGAAATGTAAAAAGGATAAAATTATTGAATATATATAATATATATGATATGAAATATATTATTTAAAACTAACATATAAACCAATTATTTACTCTTCCAATCATTAATGGTATGATGTTGTCGCTCATGCATATCCTTGGCCTACCATCTCAACGAAGCGATGCGAGTCATTTCTCATGTCCAACATTCATAAATGGTTCTACATTTTTTTGATATACATAAATATGATATTTATAAAATCAATATCATTTTTTACATGATATATATATATATATCATATACACATGAACCCAAACCATCATAACAAAACACACATGAGAAAATAAGACAATTAACATGCAAAAAAAATGAAAAAAATGAAAAATTATTAACAAATAGGTGACAAATTGTCATAATAGAATCATATATTAAATCATAATATGATTATGGATCTATTATAAAATAATATAATTCTTAAAACCATTATAAATGAGGTCTGTACATGTACAAAGGTAATCATGCATGTGGTAGGTGTTTCTCATCTCACTTTTACATTTATGAGACACACACTATATTGAACACTATTTATTTTCCATGGTGTATATAATTCCCACATTTTATGATATATCATTAAATAATTAATATTAATGGTATTTTGAGTTTCATTTTAATTTATTTATTTTAGTTGGATTATGATTCCTACCATACAAAAAAATTAAGGTTTTATTCCACAATCTCAACATTATTTTGGATTGTTTATATTTAAGTATAACTTGGGTGAATTATTCAATATTTATATCTTTAAATAAATAAAATTTATTATAATTATGTTATTAAATATCTTTTAAAATAATATTACCATTTTATATACTTTTTTAATTAAAATGATTGAGAAAATATATTTCAGAAAATCAAACATTATTTCTCTCATTAGTAAAAAATCACTTATCTTCAAAATTCATATTTTATAAAAACATTTAAAAATTAATTTTTAAATATCATTTATTAAGGAAATTTTAACCCATTTTTTACTTGTTATATTTCTTTAAAAGGAATATTCATGTTTTTTTCCAACATAGTTCATTTGGATTTTATAAAAGATTTGAATGGAATATTTATTCTAATGTGTCTGATAGGAATATAATTTTCATCCATTATGAACAATAAATTCTTTAAAAATTATTTTAGAATATTTTAAGGTTATTTTCAAATATAATATTTTCAAATTTATTGTGAATATTTTTTATGAAAGGTAATTTTCCAAAAGAAAAAGGTTATTTTTGTCAAAAACATTTCTAAGGATATTTTAGGAAATTTATAATTTTTAGTGAAATAAATCATTTAATATACTTATGATCAGCTATATATATGTTTTATTAAAATAATAATTATTGTTTACTTGGATGGATTATTATTATTAGATTGACCAAGGATTTACCATTTTATTTATTTTCACCATATTATTTAGGAAGTTTTACTATTATGTTAGTTCGATTGGGTTATGTATTAATATTTCAAATGTCAGTTTTTCATTATGAATTTATATATTGAATATATTTCAATCGTTACATATGGGTAACTCATTGGATTAATTAGTGGTTGGGGGCCAATTATAGATATCTGATCAATGCATCTGTATGTCTCATCCGATAAACTAGTTTTGTTTTTTCCTAAGGCCATACACATTATATTTATGTCTTGGAAAAAGTCCTCAATGGTGTTTATATTACCTGAGAAAAGTCCATGAATGTATGATTCATATGTCCGATATTATGCATTCAATCATTATGAATTATGTTATTGATATTCTAGGTGAATATTCAATTAGTTAGAATATCCATCATTTTGTTTTTTATATTATGGGATTATTTATATGTCATTGTTTGATGAATATTTATTTATTCCATATTATTATCATGTTATTGATTAAATTGCATGTGGTTGTGTTATTTACTCTTCTATATTGGTTATCCCCTATTTATTCATAGCTTAGTCTATACACTTAAACTCATAGAGCATCCGAGCTCACAACTTTCTTATATTTTATTTTACCCTACATACTAGGAAGTGTTTTATTATTTATATGTTGGGATAAGCTTAGAGGAATAATCAAATTATTAATGAAAATACTTTTTTATTTTATTTTCTCAATTTTAATAATAATTTCAAGTATGTATGTAGTTTATCAAGACTAATAAAATATTTGGTACCTTGGGAAGTTATTTATTATATTCCATGCTAAATAAATAATGTATAGACCATATCCAGAATTCTATCATATGGGCCTCTAATGTTGGTATCTAAGGATGTTAAATAAAACTATTTGAACCATGTTTTGGAAAACATAAATTATAGAACATTACACTATGATATACTTTGAGGATATTTATATAATAAAAACCTAATGTTTGGGTAAGGAATATAAAATGTGGTTTTCCATGTAATAAATACATGTATAGATACTATAAGTGGATATAAATCTGGTGCAAATTTTCATAGGGTGATTAAATCTGAAAAGGGTGCACTGGGATTGAGTAGACCATCACCTGGTGCATGAAAAAGGACTTAATATATATATATTTTTTGACATTATCAGAGTATTTTCTTAATATAATTCATATTTTATTAATAAATTTTTTTACAGGATTTGTAAAATATTTTTATTATTTGAAAACTTTACCAAAGAAACCATGTTTATGATAATGAGAATATCAGTGCATAATATTTTAAATTTATTCCATTTGTTTAACTATTTTGGGGATTATCCACTACATTTTATAATTTAATGATCTAATCTCTTGTATTATATTATTTATAAATCGATCATACTCAATGAAATTTTAATCTTATCAATTCATGTAATCCAATATGTATGAATGATCTTTTTAATAAAGCGAATAGGGTAATATTTTAAAGGGAACTAGTCTTCCAAATATTTTCATCATATGAGGACATAATATGTTATTGTATTAACATAATAAAATAAATATATATTTATTATGGATTCAAAGGAAAGACATGTAGTATGGGGAATACATAGAAAAATATAGATATGGGGAAGAAGGTAAAGAATGATTTTCCCAAATGTGATAATTTTGGAATGAAAAACCCAAGTACTTTCTTGAATGTAATCGAAGTTTTATAAAAATGTGTTGAAAAAGGCCACTATGATCATAACTTCAAGGGAAAGAAAGAAATTTAAAATTTATAATGCTTCCACTATAAGGACATGGGGAACTACAGAAATTAATTCCCCATGTATCAAGGGAATATACCTCAAAATATGCTACGACATCCTGGTCAACATTATTTTATTAACATAGATGAAGGGGAATGATTAATGTTATTATGTTTGGATAAAATATTTATTTTATGGAAGTATTTTATCAATTATTATCTGGTTATAATAACCATAAAATATAAAAGTAGTTTACTACATTACTATTTCTTAAAGGATTTGGGAGTATATGTTGAATTGTACTGATGACCAAGAAAGGTGATTCATTGGAAAGTTGAAACTATATTAAAACACTTTATTAAATTAGAATAAACCTTAATATGTTATTAAAGTATATAAAATAATAAAATTTTAATTGTATAGTGTTTGGGATATGAAATTGGTTACTTCTTTGATATTTTATGTCAACTTTTCTAGAGTTTACTAGAAGCATTTTTTATGGAATATATTCGACAACCTGAGATTTTATAATTGGGACCATGAATGTTTTAATTATTTATGGTGATAAAGTTATTTACATATTTTAACTATTACATCAAGATATATTTTTTCATTTTATATGGAATAAAATTTTTATTTAGTGACATTCGTCAAAAAAATATGGTCTTTGAATTTCGACAGAAAAAATAAATGATTCTTTAGGTTAACTGTTTATTAAATATATTGAGTAAACACATGGGTGTTTTTTGATAACTTGTGATAGAAGTTTTGGTCTTTAAAACACATAGGTAAATGATGAATGAATTGTAATTGTTTTTTGAACTAATGATCTTCTAATTTTTAATTTTATGTATCCTGGTATAAAAAATCATATTGGACGCGCAGTTAATAGAGTATGTTATAAAGTCTGAATTGAATGAACAACATAAAAATGGTGAAATTATTACTATGAAATAGTAATATATATAGTAAGTATATTTCCAAATGTTCTTATCTTATATGGTAAAGTAATTCATCAACTATAGGAAAAGTATATTGAAAAACAATGTTATCTTAATTCCGTTATTTATATTGGAATGATAGTCTTTTAAATTATCAAAGATTTATGGGTTTGAGTTATTTAACATTACATTGATCATTATTTATCCTATAATAAATTTCCTATGTAACTCTATATAATTATTTATTCTTTTCATTAATGTCCATATCTTCACTAGCCACCAATGATATCCTGCATATAAACCAAGTTATGTATTATTTTATATAACCCTTATACTTCCCATTATCTAAAATTAATAGGATAATTTATTAACAATTTTTTATATGTTAGGGTTCAAATAAATTATTTTTAAATGCTAAAACCTTGATTATAAAGATTAAGATTAAATTTAGAGGAAGTACTTTATTTATACGGAGAGAATATAACACCCTAAGATTTTTAAACTATGAACATCATGTTCGATAGAGTTTATGACACAAAACCCCAATATTAGAACATAAAATAACATCCCAAGACCTAATGAAATATTTATTTTTAAATAAATTCTATATCATTGAGAGATTATGATTCACAGAACACTGGGTTTAAAGAATACATGATACTCTATTAAAATATTATTATTTTAACATGAGAGTTATAACATGACCACTAAATTATAGGGTATGAATATTAATAGCTAAATTATAAAATTATATGGTTTTTATATGTTCAAAATAAAATAATTGGTTATCAATTTATTGTAAATAAAATAACAATCATTTTCATGTAAATGAAATGTTTTCGGAAAAAACTGTATTTTTCTATAAAAATGGTTTCGTCACTAGTTGCACACTTATGATAAAATTATTTCCTTGAAACATTTTTTGAAATTTATTTGATAAAATCATCTTATTTTTTTAATTATTAGTATAAAAATATCAGAGGGTGATGTTTTGATATTATTCTGGAAATTTTTTTATGAGTAGTTAAAATACAAAACTGTAATTGAAAACTGCATTTTTAAATAAATTACATATAAATCTAAATTATATTTTCAAATGGTTTAATGAAAATTAGTTCAATTATATATGTATTAATCCAATTTATGTCTCTAGAATAATTTTAATATTGAATTTTGATATAAATATCTTATAAACATTTGATTATTTTTTCTTTAAAAACCAGCTTTGTCATCCCGTATATGAGAGTAATTTTCAAAAAAAATTCCAATTATGTGAAAGGAATTTCGAAATTCTGATTTAATATTTGGAATCATAATAATTTAAATTATCTAAATATTTTAAATTAATTTTTCACCAAAATTAATAGTGAATAAAGTAAATAATTAATTACTATGGTTAAGGTAAAAATGGTTTTACTATTGGTTAAATTAAGATGATTTGAGTAAAAATGACCAAACAAATTTCGAAATATTTTTTTTTATTTCTTAGTTACACATAGATATATATTAAAATAGAAAATATAGTTATTTGGATGATATTTTCATGTGAATGACTTCAATATTTTGGTTACTTTTGAGAAATTTCATTATAATTTCCAAGAGGGTTCCCTATCCTCACTTATAAAAGGAAACTCCATCCTCAGAATTATTCACACCTATAAAGCCAATTGGATTTTAAAAACCTTGAAAATATCTCTTAGACATCCCAATATATATATTATATATCCATTTTACAATCCAAAAGATCATCCCTAGGGTCTTCAATATGATATCCAAAGGAGGTTTCTCAAAGGGAAAGTAATTGTATTAACAATTTTCTTTTGTTTTATTTCATCATTTTCCACCATTAATTATGTCTTAAAAATTACAATATATTAACCGCAATATCTCCCATATTTTGAGTAACTATATTTATGAAATAATATTTATCCATATCATCTTCTATTGAATGGGAAATTAAACCATCGACCATGTGTTCGTAAAACCACCTTCTCACGAGTCGATGTAGCTCCTTTTCTATCAAAAACATTCATTAAATGATATAATGTTAGATTTCACACATGTATATTATAATTATTATATGATTTTAATTTTAATATCACAAATACTCTTTTACGGTCCATTCTATTTAATATACTATAATATTGCTCGTGTATGAAAAATGACAACCTCACAAAGCGATATAACTCATTTTTCAATTATAAATTACATGGAATATAATAGGGATAATATTAATGACTATATTTTATATATATGAGATTATTTTTAATATTGATAATTAACATATCAACAAATTCTTTACCCTTTCACTCGTTAATGGAATGATAGTGTTGCTCGTGCGTACGTACGACCTACCATCTCCACGGAGCGATGCAATTCATTTTGTATGTACAACTTTCATAAATGTTTATAAAAATTAATTTAATGAGTAAATAAAATATTTATAAAATTATTATAATTCTTGATATGATATATATATATATATATATCCTTTGAACATAAACTAATACTTTCATGAAAAAACATGCATGTGAAGACAAGGCAATTAAAACAAGAAGAAATTAAAATAATGAAATATAACTAACAAACAGTTGGTAAAATAATATAATACTATCATATATTATATTATAAATATTATAATACTTATGGTATAAATTATTAATGTGATTAAAACCATTATAGAGGATGTAAGAACATTGAAAAAAGAAATCAGACTTGGGATAAGGGTCTATTGTCTAACTTATAATTCTATAATACATACACCATATTCACCACTTATTTAATTTATATTGTGTATATACTAATTTTTTTTGATATATCATGAATTAATTGGTCTACATGTTTTTAGGTTTTAATTTTATGTAATTTAATTCAAGGTGCATCTGATTCAGAACTTACCAAAGTAGAAAAGGTTTATTTAAAATATTATCATTATTTAGGATTGTCTATATTTAAGCCTCCCTTGTGGGAATTGTATAATATTTATATATTTAAATTTATATAATTTCTTCTCATATGTTTAATCATGAAGTTTTAATGCCATATTACAATTTCACCACTATTTAGTACTTTAAATGACTGAGATTTTTGTAAAGAAGACCAGAAATTATATTTATAAATCATGATGAAAGAGGATAATTATTATCATGTGATAATTTACATTATACCATATATCATAGTGATGATTAAATAGCCATAAAATGTAGACATTTAGATACAATATAAGGTGAGAAACAATTTAGAGTGTATCCATTATTGTGATCAAATGATAAAGTTTAGGATATGTGTATGTGTTTTTAACATTATTGATTAGAATAAATAGATAATGGATGAGGATCATTATTCATCACTTTATATTCATCCTGGAAGTATATTTTTGTTTGAATATATTAAAGAGTAGTTATTACGGGAAAATATAAAAATATATATTATCGAGTAAATATCTCGGTGCCTGGTATGTTATTATATTATGAATGAGAGATAAAGAATTCTAAGGGGATGTTACAACCATTACCTATACCGGAATGTAAATTGGAAAACATCAACATGGATATCACATCATTCTCCCCAAAACATCTAAATAAAACAATGATAATTGTCTTGTAGTCAATATCCTTATAAATTCATTATACATCATTTCTATCATAGAATATTTCACTCCTAACCGACCTACAATTATTTTTATAAAGGATAT
The DNA here is from genome assembly GCA_963277665.1 of Viscum album. Lineage (NCBI taxonomy): Eukaryota > Viridiplantae > Streptophyta > Magnoliopsida > Santalales > Viscaceae > Viscum > Viscum album. Next base: position 1,697,297,464 of record OY728132.1, on the reverse strand, counting down.
GGTATAGTTTCTTAGGATACCATATTCTATTATATCTAATTATGATCCTAGGTTTACCATAAATTTCTAGATAATTATTTAGTATTCTATGGATATGGGGATGAGTATCATCACTTTTTATCAGTGTCATAAGTATTTTCATAATGAGAGGAACATTAATACACTAAAATAAATATTTATGTTATTATATATATATATATATATATAATTCAGAGAAGTTTTTCATCAACACCATCCTTTGGTTTAATTTTCAAACAACAATAAATTTTACATGATCATTAATATGGTTGCTTATGAATCCATCAATATCATGAAGTGTATACATCCAATTTTATGTGATAAAGTTTAAGAAATAAATATATTTATACCTATGATAAATTAATAAATGTTAAAGAAGGTTACAACTATTCTATAACACATATGGGTACTACAAAGTCGACAAAAATCGTTATGTTAAAAATCATCAGTGGGATATAGATTTCAATGTTTGTAATGAGACACTTCTACAAATATACCCTTATAATAATGTTATCAGTTTTTTGAATAAGTTAATTCTGATTTCTAAATATATTTTCCCAAAAATATTCATGATTATATCAAGATTGTATATTATTATTTTGTGATTCCACTAAATCTATATCATGATAAAGATATGCTCTATCTATCTCCCCTAAATAGTTAAAAACATGATCATTAAACTATACTAAACTCATAGGTCATACCAATGGAAATTTATATATCCTATAATGAAAAATAATATGATATTTTTTATCACAATGAAACATTTCTATGAAACAAGACCACTCACCGAATTACAATTTTGCGGAGTAACGAAAAATATTATGAAGCTACATTTGAACCTAAAGATGTGATTAGGTGAAAGAATAATTATCTCTCTAGATTATTGTATTTTTATATTTTGCATGAAATTCATTTCTAATGGGGTAAATGTTACACTAATAAATTTTATGAAATAGTTCCCTATAAACAAATTTATTTCTTGAAAAGCTTCAGTTATATAAAACATCAGGTTTAAAATATTCATAAAATTATTTGAATATATTATTATGTTGTAGTTGTCACAAATCTAATTTATTTATATTTTTTTAAAAAAAATAAATAATTTATGGAAAAATCTCATGCTTACATATATATGAAATAAATTCATTTTTTAAATAATATTTAATAAAAAATTCATTTGAAATATTTTTTCCGGAAAAAAACTATTGTTATCTACATAATGTATTTTTTCATAAAAAATTAATTTATAAATAATCAGTGAATGTTTTTAATTATATATGTATTGTTATTATATTAATATAAATTCTTTAAAATTCTTCTAATATTTTTACTATGCATGGGATTAGAATTAATATAGTTTTATGGTTCAGAATTTTGTTTTTCTAAAAAAAAAATTTCATTGTGTTTTGCACACATATTTTAAAATTAATTTTTTAAACTTATATGAGTTTAATTTCTAAAAATGTATTTCAAAATAAGTATCATTATTTTCAAATTTTTCTTTTACAACCATATTAGTTTTATCTATAATGAATAGTGACTATGTTAAAATTTATCACCCAAGTAAAGGGAAAATCAGGTTAATCCTGGTTAAAACAAAGTGTTATGGTATTAATTTGTTATCCTAATACCTATTGGATGAGTTTAATTTAATATTTATCACATTATCCTTTGTATTCATATGTCTAATTGGAATATGTTCATAAAAATGACATATATTATAGTTAATTCAATAATGTTTCAAAATTTCATTACCTTAGGTTTAAATATATATTATTTGGTCATAAAGAAACAAAATACTGTGATGAATGAATCTAAATGTATATTTAGTGATAATAAAAACTATATTAATATTGATAATTTAATTATAAATTTTATTATTAAATAATTATATTACATTTTTTCACGATGCTAATAAAACATTTAATAAATTGATTAAAAAAATATTTTGATAACAATAAATGTAATATTATTTTAATTATTTATAGTGTTTCAAGAAATTTTTATACAAATATTAAATATTATTGATTTTTAAAAGGATTATATTGGAATTAGGAATTTTTCTTCATGTTTTTTTGTCAAATAAAAGTAATAGTCTCTAAATTAACATAAATGGTATTTTATCAAAATAATATTTTGTTAAATTATTTCAAAATTAATGAATAACTGAAGTACGATAATGTGGATATGATATGGTTTAAAATTTTATCCCTCACAAATTTATTAACCTATTTTTATCATGTATGTAAATTTATAAACCCATATGGATAAAAAGATCCTAATACGGTTAATGATAAAATTGGTAAACCAAGCGTTTAGTAAAAAAGATATGTTTTAGAATATCACCAAAATAAATAAAAAATTTCATTGGATGAAGGTATTTAAACCCCATCCAAAATTTTCTTTTTATCCCCAAATATTTAGATGAATTTTTATATATAATTACTTTAATATATTAAAATATTTTATAAAATCCCAAGAGTGCCCCTCCCCTCAATTATAAAAGGGAACCCCTCATTTCTCTTTTTACACAACAGTGAGACATACAAATATACCATCCCCTACTAAAATTACCCCTCCAAATACCATTAAACATTATATATTTTAGGGTATTTAACAAAAACTATCCTAAGGGATCCTAAGATAACATCAGATGTTCTTCTTTTAGAGAATAGGTAATCTCCATAACTAATAACATTATTTTTAATAATTATTTTAATACATAATAATCTATTATATTCTAAATGAAATAATATATTTGGATTCACAAATATAGAAAAATATTATTATTATTTTGTGAACCCATCTTTATTTATCCTCTATCCATCAAATGGGAGGTGAAGAAATCTTTCATGCATATGTACAGAATAACGTTTCTACATTATAATACAATTCATTTTCCCTAAAAACAATTCATTTATTATTATAATAATGGGATTAATGTTGATATATGATATATGATAAAATTTTTCTTATTCAATGATAATATCATATTAATATTATTATTCTCTAGAAAATTGGAAAATGATAACCTCACTCCCGCGTACATGAGGACATTGATGATTTCCTAGGGAGTAATCATTCAAATATGTTGATGATATAATGGTTATTTTTTTTTCCAAAAACCAATCATTTATTTATATTATTTTATGATCATTGATTAATATATGTATTTATGATATCATATGTTTATTCCATGCTCTCAATATTATGATTATTATCATTTTTATATCATGTAATTTCTCATGTCTCTATAGTTATTCTTTATTACCATGTTTATCATTTAATTGAGTATGAAATTACACCTTCATAAGTTTATACCTTTTTAGCTTATGAATAAATGTATTTAATATACTAATTTTAGAAGATTATATTATGTGGATAATTATCTGGTGATGCTGATGAACCATTATAGATTCAACGACTTCAAATATAATGGAAAAGTCACTATTTATTGAGATAACTTGACAATTTGTAGTTAATTATTTCTCAAAACTCATAAAAACTATAAAAATAATTTTTTTGTGATCTAAATGTTTTAATGATGTTGTAATCATAGATTTGTATCAAAATTAGTGCTTTATCTTATAGGTTTTTGGCACTATATTCAAGAGCGTAGGGTCGAGGGGTCTACAATTGGAAACAAAAGAGTGTTAATATAACTGTAGAGGTTTGTTGGTTTTTTTCAGGAATTATTTATTATTTATGAACGTAATCAAAATATGACAATTTAATGAAAATTTTATTAAAAAGGTTATAAATTAATATATAGATTTATATTGGTGAATATCTTATTCTATTTTTGTATTATAAAATGGATATTTAGTTAAATCCATAAGTATAAGACTACATATATGATAAAAGTATAGAAGAAAATTATATTATAACATTTTTTTGTAAATAAATCATTTTATGTATAATTAAAGTGGATCTGGTTTTTAAATAGATGAATATAGGGGTAATAAAACCACAAAGAATTAGATTTTTATTTCTCATCTATCGTTCAGGGGCATGGTGAATCTTCCATTACTACATGCCTGGTTTGACACTACCGGGAAGATATTCATGAATTAATTACAATTATTTTTACCAACTATTATAATTTTGTTGGTCGGAGTAGGGCACTCATGAAGGGGTAAATTGAGTTCTTGTAAAACATTATGTCAAAACATTTATTTAAAAGTCATTTAAAAGTTCCCTAATTTAAAACAAAATGGCCTAATTAGCCAATGTATTAGATTTTCAGAAGTTTCTTTGTCTAAAATATTTGTCAATGATAGATTAGTTCTATCTTAAAACAACATACTTTATTATTTTATCATTTGAAATTAGTTTACTAAATTATTTTAAGATAAAAAATATCTATTATTAATTATCAAAGCTATGTTAATTTTTTAAAATGATTACAAAGACTGAGAAAGAAAACATCAAAGAACAAATTATAAGTAAACAAGAGGTTCAGTCTCAAGTTGAGATCTAACCCTCTCCACTTGGTGATCACCTACAACTATGTAGTTTATATTAAATAATCTTGAACCATAACATTATTAGGGTAACAATAGTATAAAAAATGTTCATTTCAAATATACATATTCGATAGTTTTCATGGGAGTTTAAAAAACATGCCACCTAGTGTCCTCTTACACTATTATCGGTTGGAGTGTAAATGTGAAGGTTTAGGAAGATATCTAATTATCTTTTAGATTGGATCATTAGTTAGTTTGTTTTTATAAAATAGATACACACACTCATTTAAATGTAAATAAAGTATATAGGTATAAAAAAATGATAATAAGGGTTTAGAATGTTCTTTTTGATGTTCTATAAAACATATAGAGTAATTTTTGATTGTATAAGAGAAGGTGGTGTCATATTCTAGAGACGGAACCCAAAATAAAGGGTCATTTTTTTCTTATATCATATGTTCCAGTGACATCGAAAATTCCCCAAAGTTTTCTAGCCTTCTAGGTTTTTTATACAATTGTGATATTTTGGTTCTCAATAATTTATCTTCGTCTGCATAGTGGATTTTTAGATCTTTTTTCATAGTTGTGCAACTTTGTGCTCACCAACCACTCTTTTATTTTTCTCATAGGTTCTTAAAATATACACTATAGAGACAATAAAGAGAATGATCCTATCTATGTGGGGCTCATTTTACATCATAGTATGTGTTGACAATGTCATTAATATTTTTTGAAATATATAATTAATAAAATTAGTATAATTGAATATAAAAAATATGACAGTTAGAAATATGTTCCAATTTAAGATACTGATCCTCGATGAATTAGTCTATTGGAAAGTCAAACTATTGGTGACTCAAGTGGTTGGTGAGTCATGATATTGCTGAGACAGTATGCCAGTAGGTCATTCTATCAGTAGATCATTTCTATTGGTAGTTCATTTATCTCGGTAGATCAGACTATTGGTGGGTCACTCTGTCAGTAGTTCAAACATTCATCAGTAAGTCCAAATCGGTTTGTTGAGTTATCAGTAGGTGACGTGTCAGTAACTCATATGTCAGTAACTCAATATTTTGGTGACTTAAGCCGTTAGTGACTCATACTTAGCAAAAAATCCTGAGTCACTTGTTCAGTTAATCGCTTTATTGATAGCTTAGGTCACTGGTAGCTCATGTGTCGGTGAGCCATGTATCGATGACCTATCTATCGATAGGATAGGTATCGTTAAATCACACTTATTAGTGTCTTAAACATGACCATAATATACAAATCAGTCTTATGATGTAAACACTATCACAAGAGGTTAAAATTATAATTGAACATGATTAAACAAAATGTATCCTAATAAATCATATTTAGAAAAATTAAGCATTATTTATAATCATTAAAACTAGAGGAGGACAACAATGTCACCTTTTTAGGGATAAAAAATCATGACATTATATACCACAATTTTTGATTTAGGACGATAACATTAAATATCTTCTAAACATATTACACAGATTATTGAGATGATATTATAAAATAAACACAATTACATATTATTTGATAAATGGTATTTTTCAATTATATGTTCCCATTTAATATCAGGCATAATCTCAATATCCCCCTGAGATAGGGGCTATATTATTTCTCTCCCTATTGTGATTATAAAAAGGGAAACAGTAAATGAAAAAATAGATTAGGAAATAACAATGAGATAAAATTTCTTCAGTAATTCTAATAATTAAGTAGTATATGGGACCACAAAATAGTACAACAAACAGAGTACATTAAATCCCTATCAAGAAGTGATCCAAAAAATTATTGGTAAAATCATATTCCATTAATTTCATTCAATTAGTTTAAGTAGAGGAGGGAGGGGAAGAAGGTGTAGAGTTAGTAGTGGTGGAAGGAACAGTGAGTGAACTGAAATACGGTTGAGGAAATCCTTGAAAAACAGAATGAGGAAGGCTCAGTCTATAAGAGTAAAGGCATGTTAGTTCATGTTTGTTGACAAGTATAATCTAAATGAGATATCAAGCATGTGTAATGGTCAAAGGTGAGAAAATGGTAAGAGATGAGGTAATAGTATGTGGGACTGGTCTGCTAAAAGAAGTAGCAACAGAAACAATGGTTTTGCTATGATGATGCAGGTACATTTTAAGAAAATTAACAAAGTCCCGGATGACCTCACCACCATATTCCATTACCTTCTAAAAATCATCTTTTTTCTCCACAAATTTCTCCAGGGTGGAAGTAAAATCCTCCAACTACATAACATTCTCCTTGAAGGCCTAGGTCACTAGAGGTAACCTTAAAATTCCCACCAAATACTTGAAATAACTGGTTAGTTCATTCTTGGTGTAAATCATCTTGAAATAGAAGTATAACTTCTTGGTTATTTCTTCTTTTGATGTTGTTAAATATTTTTTATATAATCTTACCATGCCATGCGCATGGTCACAGTTCTTGCTGATCATACTATGCCTCTCCTGATTGGTGCCAATCATCAGAGTATGAAGTTCCTTTAAAATAATAAATCTAATCATATCAACATCTGTAGAATGAGAAATAAGATAAAATGAAGAGGATCCACATTTCAATATATCTAATATATCTAATCTCAACTAGTATATATCAAAATTAAGAGGCTGAGGATTAGCATTAACACTCCTAGAAGTTTCATCATCAAATGTTTTCACCACTTTATCCAAGGATGTCCTAAAATCAATAGTGAGACTATTTATGTCCAAAACCATTGTAGTCAACTCATTCCCCGTATTTTAATTTTGTGAAACAACAACTTATAGAAGTGAAATCAACCTTGTCTAAACCAGAAAAATAACTCTCTTAGTAATCAAATCATTATCTCTTTCACGATATCTATGAACAAAATTAGGTTTATTAGGAGTAATAGATCAGATTAAAGCTAACAATTATTCTTTAAAGGTATTAAGATCGTATATAGTGATGTAATCTAGAGTAGCCAATGTAATGAGAGCTAGAGCAGGAGAAACACTACGATCCTCTGAATTAGGATAGTCCAGAACAAAGGTCACATATCTTGATCTCATCACCATTCCGACACAACAATGTCATCTAAAGGATCAAGTATATTAACCTTTAATCTCTTAACCGGTATCTCCCCATCAGTACATTCTCTCTTCTCAATAGAATTTATCTTCCTAACATAAATATGTTCTTGTACTAGTGTCCCTAGAACTTCTTTTTCACCGTGAGATTTTTCATGCACATGGACATCAAGATCCCACTCTTAAACCACAAATTCTTCTGGAGCTTTAGTGGATTGCACAAGTAGTTTAGGTTCCTATTACACTACAAGAGAATCATCAAGTGTTTCATTGTAATCAGGTTCTAATGTAAGATCAAAAGGTTCAATTTCAAGACCTTGATCATCATCAGGGTGTCCTGATTCATTGTCAAATCCATCACTTCCTCCATCTATGCTATCACTTCTGGATTCTTTATCACTTCCATTAGATTTATCAAGATCCTCATCAAATCCATCATCATCATCATCTTCTTCTTCCTAAGAATTTACTTCTTCATTAATAAATTCTTCCTCACTTCACAATATACTAACATATTTAGTATCCTCAAACTCTTCAGTCTATTAATTATATTTCTTAAGTAGAAGTGGTTTCTTTAAAAGGTAGAGGTCTAGGTGGACTTACAGGACCATAATTCATCCTCTCTAGTCTTTCATCAATGTTAGGACCACACCTATTATCTATTGGAGATTCAACACTTTGAGCTTCCTCAGACACATCCTCATCTGAATAGGCACCCAATTAATCAAGTATTAGACCCGGTTCTATCATATTCCTTGGCCTCGAGGTACAGTCAATAATATTGAAATCTTAATATAAATTATCATTATCTTCAACCCACATTTTATTCTAGGGGTTTCAATTAATCCTCTTCCTCTTTATGATAACTTTTTTTAGATAGAAACCATCACAATCTAAAATGGTTGATTCAACTTCATTCACTAAAACCTTATCATTTAACATAGCAGAGAGAACACTTGGATAAAACAATGAATTGGTATTGAAATTGGGTTTAATCATCTCACGGATTTGAACCATAAAATATCTACACAAATTTAACTTATGAATTTTCTTCAATAGATATAGATAATAAAAATCCTAACACATAAGATATGAAATATCTCATTTACTGGGAAATAATTGATGCTAGATGAATTTGAATAAAATTCCACTCTCAACATTGAGCTTAATAGTAATAGGCCTCATATGCTCTCCATCACCAATCAACTTATCCAAAAGTGACTTATAAATGAATAGGTCACTTATTGAAGGAGAACTTCACTAATGGTCATCACAATAACCCTGATGTGGTACCTTTAGATGTTATCACCAGTGCTTAAATGTAAATGAAACCCTCCTTCCATCCACTATTGAATTTATCCAAAACACATCAGATCCTTCTAGAAGAAACATAGCATATAGGAAAAAATAATGGACCATACTTGGATTGTACAACCTCTCATTGTTGGAGAACCACTTTAAACACCCATGGGTTTTCAATATATTCATCAGAAGGAACTTACTCGATAACATCCATTCCGAATGTACTTCCTTCTCAGGCATCACAACAAGATTCACGAGTTCTAGATGAACATGTGAAATTTTAGGTTGGAAATATTAACCTCATTTCTTCTTGGATGGATGTGACTAATCCTCATATCCTTGTAGGACTGACTTGACATGAGCCATTAAGAGATGTTAAAAGGGATTGGTTAAAATGATAAAGACAACCAATTTGGAGAGAAGGGTTCAAGGGTAAAAAGTCCATGAGTTAGAGGGTGAGAGTAAGAATAAGTATTAGATTGACCCATGATTTTATCACTTAGGGATTAGAAAACATAAAATAATAAATGCGAGATATATAAAACAAAGCAATTAAAATAGAGGCCTTTCAAATTTTAGACTAAAGAATAATTATGTATTGGTCGGTGAGACACATCTCTAAGAACTGTCTTTGAGTCACCAAAATTGGGTCGCGTTGGTGAGATAACATCGGCGAGTTACATCGTTGAGATATCCTCAGAGAGTCCTGAATAGTTGGTCATAAAAAGATGATCATCCTTAACTCATGTATGATGTAACCCAACCTCTCAAAATTTAAAGTCTTAGAGAAAATTTCATCAAGATGATGTTCTGTGCCAATGAATTCGGGAGTTATATCACCTTTTTGACAATGACCTCCCAAAAAGTGATGTCTTACATCAACAAATTTTTTTCTATAGTGAGAAACTTGATTATTAGAAATGTTAATACCACTTTTATTGCAACAATTTTTAGGAACATACCTAATATAATATCCATAATCTAGTAATGTTTGTTTAATCCACAAAATATGAGCACAAAATCAACCAAAAACTATGTATTTAGTATCAATAGTATATAATTAAAAAATTACTTTTCCTACACTATGATACAAGATACTTTCCAAAAAATTTACAGGTTTGAGAGGTTCTTTTTCTATCTAACTTACAGCCACCAAAATTAATATCAGAATAACTATCTAAATCAAAAGGTTTTACTTTAGGATTAATTAATCTAATGTTGGTAGTATACTTGATGTATTTGAAAATTCTTTTAACAACAGTTAAATGAGATTCATTAGGTTTTTCTTGAAAATGTGCACACATAAACACATTGAGCATAATATCAGGATATCCAGTAGTCAAGTAGAGTAGACTTCCATTCATCCCACTATAATTGGTTTGATCAACAGATTTTCCATTTTTATCAAGATCCAATTTATAGGTGGTACTCATTGTTGTATCACTACTTTTTGTACTATTAAATCCAAACCCATTCAAAATATCTTTACTATACTGACATTCTTTTAAAATAATACCTTTTTTATTTTAAAAAACATGAAATATAAGAAATAATTTGATTTCACCCATTAAAATCATGTCAAATTCATTTTTCAAAATTTCATAAATTTATATACATAAATATTTTTTGATGATAAAAAAATAATGTCATCAACATAAAATTAAATAACTAAAAAATATTTTGAAATTAATTTTATAAAAAGAGTAGGATCAGCTATGCCTTTTGTAAAGCCATTAGAAATAATAAATGTGCTGAGCCTATCATACAGAGCTCTTGGAGCATGTTTTAAACCATACAAAGGTTCTCTTAATTTAATGACATGATATTGAAAATGTGGTTTTTTAAAACATGGAGGTTGTTCGAAAAAATCCTCAAATATATTCCAATTTAGGAATCCCCTTTTAACATCCATTTGATATAGTTTGAAATTGATATGTGATGCATATCCTAGTATAATTATAATGTCTTTAACTGTATCAACTGGTGAAAACGTTTCTTCATAGTCAGTTACTTGTTCTGGAATATATCATTGGGAAACATGTTAGGAATTATTTTTCACTATTGTAGCAGCTTCATCCAATTTATTTTTAGACACCCACTCAGTGCCTATAGTCAAGGAGTGTTTGGGTCTATCATAATGACTCTAGAATTTATTTCCTTCAAAATTATTCAACTGTTTTTACATAGTCATTACCCAAAATTCATCATTGATGGCATCTTTGATGTTCTTAGGTTCATATTGTGACAAAAAGTCTGGATGTTCAACCTCGTTCCTAAGAGAAGATATAGTATTTGTCCCATTATCCAAGTCTCCAACTACATCATCTAAGGGATGGTTATTATGGCTTCTAACAGATCTAGGAAAAGAAGGTCCATTTATTTCATATTCTTCTATAGGTTCGAGTTCACTATGATTAGAGTATAGATATTTTCCATAACTAGAGGATTTGGATTATTTCATAACAAAAGATTCAGAAGTTTTATCATTTATGTCCAAATTGGAGAGATCATCCTCAAAATTTTCTTGGGCGACTTTAGGTTCATGTGGATCTATTTTATCATATTTGACATGTACAAGTTATTAAACATACTTGGTTCTTTTGTTGAAGAACCTTTTGGATTTTATAGAGGATGAATAACTCCGGAAAATTACATCATCAATTTTTGAGGAAATAATGTAAATATTATCTTCTGTATTAATGATAAAGGAATTGAAACCAAAAAAATTAAAGTAATTAATCATAGGCTTCCTATTGTTTCATAACTCATAGGGATTTTTCTTAAGGATAGGTATAATAAAAACTATATTAATTATATATCAATATATATTCACATATTTTACAAAAACATATATATCTAGTTCATAATCATTAAGAATAGTTCATGAAATTTATTATAAATTTATATTCTGTCATTCTATAACTCCATTCTGCTGGGGTTTTCAACGAGCATATAAGTTATGACTATAGCCACTTTGTGAGAAAAAAGATTCAAACTCTTGGTTTTAAAACTCATAGTCATGGTCACTTATTATTATTTTAATTCTAATACCACTCATGTCCTCTATAGTTCTAGCATATTGGGTGAAGTAGGAACAATATTCACTCTTGTGAGCTAAAAAGAATGTGCAAGTATATCCGGAAAATTCATCTTCTAGAAGATAGAAATAATGATTCCAATTTAAACTAGAAAATCTAGAAGGTCCATAATGATCCATTTGGAGTAACTTAATAGGTATAGAAGTTGAATCATCTTTTATTTGTTTAAAATAAATTTTAAATTGTTTTCCATTTTGGCAAGGAATATAGAATTTTTCATTTGGATACTCATGTCTAGGTAGTTCCTTGACTAGTCCTTTCCTATATATATTTTTCTAAGGGAGTGAATATTTCAATGGCCTAGTCTCATATTCTAGAGCCAAGACACATTGTAAAAGACACTCATATAAGAAATAATTTGAGAAAATAAAGAATCTATATTAACAGAATAAAAAATTGAATTTCTAAAAGCAGTTAATGCTAAATAATTCTTAGAATTGAAAAAATTACTTCATTATTTTCGAATTTAACATAAAATCCATCATCACAAAACTATGAAATTCTATTTAGATTATACATAAGATCATAAATAAAAAGACATTAGAAATTAAAATTGAATCATTGTTATCGAATTAACCGAGGATAATAATTTTTTCTTTTTTAATTATCACCAAAGGTGACACACTCATCATCAATATTTATAATGTCCTTGATGCTTATATAGTCTCCTATCAAATTTCTTGAACACCCACTGCCCATGTACTATAATTTCTTAGAGGATCTCTTCAAACAACATTCCTACAAAAATAGATCAAAAAAGGAATGATTTTGGTTCCAAGATTTACTTGGGTCCAGTAACATTGGTAATTAAGGATTTGGGAACCGACATTTTCATTATGGGTTTCCAATAAACAATATTTAATATATTACAAAAATAAACACAATTTGGTAAAGAAAATATTTAATTATTATATGATTCTCCATATTTGGAACATATAAAATATTTTCCAGAACTGGGTACAAAACCAAATTTTCGCGATTTTGAAAAAAAATGTTTTTATCAAAATTTATTTTTTTGATTTGATAACCAATATTAGTAGTATATTTGAGAGAACTGTTTTTTCAAATAATTTGAAGGCATGTTTACCATTTATGAACCTTTATAAATATTTCTCTATTTTTACATTGGAAAATTTAAGTTCATTTTTCTCCTTGAGAGACTAAGCATTCCTGTTTCCCCTAGTTAGATCAGATTTAATAGAAACAGTAAGAGCATGTTGTTTCTTGAGATATTTATACTTAACTATTGTTAATTTTATGAATCCTCAAGAATTTTACAATATTCAAACATTTCCTCAGTTCTCATATTTTTTAAATCAAATTCATATCTATAATAATAATAATTTTGAGCAGGAGATTATAGGGTTACCTCAGATGTGTTTGTCATGAAACGCATATTGGCCTTATCATCCTTCTCAACATGTGAATACTCTAAGTGGATGGAGATATACTCATAAAAAATCCAGGTTAACAACATTTCATTCCTTAATTTTTATCTTTATCCTAATATTTCATTTTGAACATTAACTTAAGACAGTCATATTATACATGTCCACTTACCTTACACTCATAACACACAATTTCATTAGAATTTTCTTTTCTCTTCCAGTCATTTTTTCAGTTTACTTTGCGTTCATACTTCCATTTATAGCTTGGTTTTCTAAATAAAATATTTCTTCTGGAAAAATTCTTATATATTTTTTATAGAAGATAAATTTCATAATCACATTCACTTAGTGATTCTTCATTTCATGAACTTTCATCATCAACATTAAAATTCTCTTTTGGATTTGATAAAGTGGTTTTGAAAGCCACTGAATTTATGTTTGGTTCAACATATTCTTCTCTATTTACTATATATCTTCTTTATACATCATCATCATTCTTATAAACTTTTTTATAGGTAACATAAGGATATCACATGATTCTCTAATTGACACTGAAGTTCCTCTCCAATTCTCTGGTAGACATCTAAGTAGTCGAATGATTTGTTCCATGGAATCCACTGGCATACCCGGAGTACTAATTGTATTTAATATATCACTAAACCCAAGATACATTTCAAAAATGTATTCATTAGTCATCATTTTAATGTTATCATATTTAAGAGTATGGGTATTAAGTATCATCTCCCTAACACTAGTGGTTACTTCATTAGAAAGAGCTAAAGTATCTCAAATTTCATATACTGATTTACATATAGAAATCATATTAAATTCGTCATTCCTTAATAGATAATTATAAGTAATTCATAGATTTATAATTTTTATTATAGACTGCCTTTGTGTCATTATCCCAAGTATTCATATTGTTAGTATTAATTTTATATGTATCTACAATTGAAGTTCAAATTTAAAAACACATACTTTCAAAATGCATTTTCATTTTAATTTTCGACTACGCATTATTTTTTCCATTGAAATATAGATCTATGTTGGTAGAAGAACCTTCAAGTCTATTATCCATTTTAATGTAGTAAAAATATTTTTTAAAGAACCAAATATTCAGACTTGATAGAAATTTAGTGTTCTTTAAAAAACAATTAAAATAATAGTTATAAATATTTTAAATTTTGAAATCATTGAAAATATAAGATTAAAAATACCATTGATACCAAATGTTTGTCGGAGTGGGACACTTAAAAGGGGGGTGGATTGAGTTCCTATAAAAACGTATAACCAAAAAAATTATTTATAAATTATTCAAATGATACAAATTTAAAACAAAACATCCAAATCAAAAAATGTACCAGAATAAAAATAATTATTCAAAAGATTTCACCAATATTGATTAGTTCTCAGTTAAAACAATATACATTATTATTTTAAATTTTGAAATCAATACACTAAAAAATTATAATATAAACACCATATAAGATTAAATATCAAAACCTGAGTTATGTTTCCCAAAATGATTACAAATACAGAGAAAACAAAAATTTAAAGCAAACAAAATAAGTAAACAAGAGGTTCAATCTCAAGACGAGACTCAATCCTCTCCACTTGGTGATCACCTACGACTTAGATATTTATATTAAATAAAATTTATCAACAAATTGGATCCGGGTAAAAATAGTATAAAAACTTATTTGGTTAACTAAACCCCTTTACATAGTTTTTTTTGGAGTGTAAAAACAAACATGCCACACATTGACCTCATCCACCGTTATCCTTGGGAGTGTAAATATGATGCTTTCTGAAGAAATCTAAGTATTTTCAAGTCTGGATCATGAAGAAGTGCGTGTTTATAAAATAGAGGAACATAGTTATTGAATGGTAAATAAAGTACATAGGCATATAAAAATGATATAGGGGGTTAGAAATACTTGTTTGATGTTCTATAGAACTTCTAGACTCCTTAAGGATCGTAGCAGTGAAGTTGAAGTCGTCTTCCAGAAATTGACAACAAAATAGTGGGTAGTTTTTTGATTATGTATTCTGTTCCTAGGGAGGTATAAGATTCCTTGATGTTTTCTTTTTCTTCTATGTTGTTTCTAAATATATTTGTGATCTTTTGGTTATAAAAAATTTCTCTTGGAAGGAACATTTGATTGGTAGATCTTGTTTCAAATTTGTGTAAATTTGGTTCACCAACCTCTCTTTTCTGTTTCACCCAGGTGATTACATTATACACTGTAGGGCCAAAAAAAAGCATGATTATAACCATTTGGGGTTATTGATACCTCTTACTATCCACTAACAATTTCATTAATAGTTTTTGAAAAAGGACATTACACAAATCTGTATCATTAATTATCCTAAAGAAGACCATTAGCAATAAGTTCAAATTTAATAGACACATCATCAATGACTCTATATATTGGTAGGTTAGACTATCGGTGAATCATGAATTTGGTGATTCATATTGTTGGTGATTTGGTCTGTCAGTATCTCATTCTATATTTAGATCATTTCTTCTAGTAGATCATTTTTATTGGTAGATCTGACTTTTGGTGGATCAGTCTCTCGGTGGGTAAAACATGCATCAGTAACTCTGAATCAGTTTGTTGAGCTTCCAGTAGGTGATGCATCATTAGATCAAATTTTGGTAACTAAATCCGCTGGTGTGTCAAGCTATTAGTGACTCATATGTATTGAAAATTCTGAGTTTCTCTGTCAGTTAATTTCTCTATAGGTAGCTTATTTCGTTGGTAGCACTTATTTTGATGAGTTAGGTATCAGGGACTTGTCCATTGGTAGGACATGTATTAGTATCTCATACTTATCAGTGTATTGCACGTAACCAAAATATGTACTTCTTTTTAATATGTAAACACTAACACCAGAAGTTAAATTTATAATTGAACATTATTAAAAAAATATCTTAATAAATCATAAAGATCATAGTTAATCATGATTTGAGAGCATTAAAACTAGAGGATGCCATCAAATTTATTTGATCATATTATTTTATACATGTTAACTATAAAAGATAATCTAATAGAAAAATAACCATGAAAAATGTAGATTGATTCTAGAGACACCTTTTATAGGGAATTAATATCATTAATAAATTATTTCTTCTACGATCATAGTTTCCTATTATTATATTTAAAATTTAATTAGTCTCAAATGTGAGAATTATTTTAAATTAATTGTTTGTGTAAGATGGAACAAAGATAACAATGGATTCAAAAGAAAATGTGGTGATTTTCCTCACTATCATCCTTTTGGGACATGAAATTAGAATATATATATATTTATTTATTACAAATTAATATTACTAATTAAAAAATAATTTAATTCCATAACAAAAAAATTAAAATGGTGGAGTCTCAAGAATTTTTTTAACAAATCTAATGTGGGAAAAAAGATAAAATTTCCTTCACATCAAAAATTTTGGAAGAAAAAAATCATGGAATGTCTCAATGGAACTTGATAATTTTTTACGTGTGGAAAATAAGGACTTAAATCATCTTTATAGAAATGGGAAATGATTCATTCAGTTAATATTATTGTGGATGAATATTTAGCTTCTAGTTTTAGTTAAGGTATTAATGTAAAAATTTCATTTGAAATATTATCTTATGTAATGTATATAATCTTTAAATCCATAACTAATTTTAATGTAAAAAAACTATGGGGACAAAATTATTTATGGGGGTATATTTTAACATCCTTACATTTCCATTTATATATTTTACTATAAATAATATTTATTTTGATATCTCCCTTTACATAAACTAAAAACCAGGTTATAATATATTTTTAAATTAAAGTAATCATTTTTAAATTATCATTATAATAAGATAAAATTCCTCAATATATGATATATAATATTAAAATTTATTAAAATTTATAGTATTATTGAAATAATATTATAAAAAAATAATGTTTAGGAAATAATTTATTAATAAATATAGTTGATATTTAAATTTTTTTATTTTTTTAAAAGATGAATAATTAGTTATTAGGAAAATAATTAAATAAAATAATATATATAATTTTTTTTTATAATATCATTATTTACATATAATGAAATTTTTATTATTTTCTAAATATATTATGTTTTTAGTAGAAAATGTGGTTTTTACTAAAATTATAATTCTCATGACTATATTAATATTTATGAATGTAAACTAAAAACATAAAACCATATGAGTGTGAAAATAGAAAATTAAGAGATATAGTTTCCAATTTTAAAATATTTTTTACTTACAAATCCAATTGCTAACATTTATGAAATAAATTAAAAGGTTGCACTAATAAGGAAAACTGTTTTATATAATTTCAATTTAAGATATTCATTTTATAAAAAAATTACATTTGTATTTGTAATATTGTAATATTAAAATAAATTTTTTAATAATTAAATTAATATAATTATTATCATTAACCTTAAAAAAATGTATCATTACAAATGGATAACATTAAAAACAAGACTTTTATTTCAAAAAATATTTCAATATGTTTTATGGGTTTAATGAAATATCATATTTTTACTATATTTCTGAAAATAAATTATATTAAATTGAGGATCAATTTCGATTCATAGTGACAAAATTTGGTGGGATGGTTCCTAATATTTTTTAATAAAATAATTTACATGATTGAAATTTTATTTTGAGTAATAAGTCTTTAAATCACTAATCTAATGTAAATTGAGTGTTCCTATGTTTAGTCTAATGTTAGAAATTATTGAAAATATTTTTATGTTGAAAGTTTTACCCATATGCTGGATAAACCAATCAACTCCTATCTCACCTAACTTTCTTGAACATCCAGGCTTACCCCTTACTTGACAGTGTTTTCTATATATAATACCTTTTTCTTCAGCTATAAAAGTAGAATAATTAAATCCTTTCAACACCTGACCCCCTATTTGAATTAAATGGTGAAAATATTCCCATATAATTTTCTTATAACCCACTCCCATTAACCATAACTTTTTGGATTCTTATTTGGATGAAGCCCTTCATTTCCAAGGAGTGTTCCAAAGAAATGATTAATCTCACAATTGAGTATTTATTCTACATAGACTTTCTTATTTTTTTTAAATTTTTTCCTTATCTTAATTAAATCAACTAATATTATAGATTCTATATCATTTATATTCTGAATATTCATTATTTTAATGTAAGAACAATTACCCATCTACATGAATCCACTAAGAAAAACATTATTATTAATATTGTATTCTGTGGACAACAGCCTCAATGACATGAGGTGGTTCATTATCCCCAAACACTACATAGGGATTGTATCAATAAATGGGATAATTAATAATGATGATTTTTATATAAATTATAAAACTATATTATAATAACAATTTTTATTTACTAACATTCCATCCATTCAATGATAAATTAGATCATTAATCATTTGTATCTGAATAATGCCACCTCCATGAATAGAATACCTTATATATCATGACCTCATTAAATAGGTGCTCGTAAAAGTGAAATTAATTAAGTAATATTATGTTTATAACATTATTATTAATCATAAATGATACACAATTTTAATTTCTAACACCCATTATTTTTATGGAAAAATAAATTATTGACTGTGTTTTCCTACAGATTACCACCTCCATGTAGCAAAGTATAAAGTTTTATATTACAAAAAATTGTGGATGAATTTTAATATTCCATTCACATAAAAAAAATTATATTTTTAAAAAATATTTATAATCTGTAGGTCATAAAACTTGTTTATAATAAACATAACAATGGTCAATATTCTGAGTTATTTAGGTAAAAAATCACTAAAACCACCACAAGGTACCAACATGACTGTAATTGATTTAATAAATAAGAAAATAATGACGATAGGTAATATTTGGAAATTAATTATATACAAATAATGATCTTATTATTTTCTCTATCCAATATTATTTGTTTATAAATGATCCTTATTTCAAGTGTAGAATGATTTTACACTCATATAAGGGTTTTGTTTCAAAAATGTATTCATTGATACATATGTTCTTTTATACACATAATATCTTGTAAATTGTTTATATAGTTATCATTAGAAATTTAATATCTTTTATTATTCTTATTCATATAGTTATAACTTCAAAATTATGATTACCTTCTTCACAAGGGGTTTATTAGAATGTTCTTAATCCTTTTTAATTTTTTGTCTCAAAATCATTTCAATGAAACACAATTTAAATTATATATAAATTTACATTAATATAGTTTGTGTACTTCCATATTTTTATATTATCATAAAATATCTTATATTCATTGTTTTTGAAGTTTATTTTCAAGATCAATATTTTCATTGAGTTTTACTAAAATGTCATACAATTCATAATTGTTTTCATGAATCAACTCATTTTACTACGAGTCTTTAAATCCCATCATGATTCTAATTTTCCATGTCTTTTTTCCTACCATTATAAATTATAATGATAGATTTAATTTTTTTATATAAATAATGATTATTTTAATTTACACCCCTCTCTTCGATTAATGAATTCAAAAAATAAAAACAAGATTTTGGTAAGAACATATCATATAAATTCCAATGGATATATTTATTCATTTTCTATGTTTTACCTATCAATTATGTAATATATAATCTATATATTTCTCTTATTAATATACAATAGTGGATCTTTTCAAATATTTTCAAATGATAATTTTATTGTCTTTTTTAATATGAGGGTTAAGTAAAATGGTTTCGAAGGTTTTTTTACTTTCATTGGCATTTTTGAAGAAATTATTTAACAATGAAATATATTTTTAAATGATTTAAATATAATTAAATAAGGATTTTTTTAACTTTATAATGAAAATTGAATTTTCTTCTGAATAAATAAATGAATTTTTTTTTGAAATCATTATATATGGGGTGTTTATCAATGGATGGAATCTCTTTTACATGTTTCTAAGGGAATATATTTTATTAAAATTATATTTTTTTAATATGTGACCTCCTATCTACATATTGATGTTTTAACAAAGAAAATTATTGTTGTTAGGTTTAATAAAATATTTTTTAAATTATTTCAATGGACAAAGGAATTTTTTTTTCAATGAAATTTTCCCAAATCTTTTAAGAGTGTTCCTCATCTATGTTGTTTGATTGATCAAGGGTATTCATAAAATAATACCAAAAAACTAAATTATCTTTATTTATCACAAAATTATATTTTTCATATTCAGTATGATCTATCAATAGTTTTTTCATTCCTAATAATCCATTTATATAGGAAATAATCACATACAAATAAATAATCTATGAATTCAGTATGTTGCATTATTTGATAGAATGGAGTTCACATATTTTCCCAATAATTTTATTGACATGGTAAATAATTGTGTAAATACTATATCTATTTTCTATATGGTGTAAATTCCATATGCACAACCATATATGATGAGTGGGATTTACCACTAATGACTTAAACTATCTTTAAATATCGATTTAATTCCATCGGGTCTTATGATAAGTTGATTGAAATAATGTGGAACACATATGTATGACTTTTAATCATGATGAGTGAACTCATATTGAACTCTAATGTAGTGGGTGATGTTAATATCTCATTAGAATCTACGTATGGGGTTTCGAAGTAAATCTAATCATTTTCTGATCACATATGGGTAATATATCCAATTTTATGATGGTATAGGGTGTAGTCTTTTGCATATAATGATTTACTATGGTGTATTACTTAGAATATAATAATCTTTTATGCATTAAACCATTAATTATTATTAATATGTCCTCGTGAGTAATCATCAACAAATGATTAAGATGTCATATGTATATTGTTTTTGCATTATCCTTATTGAATTACCTTATGTATTGATCATTAATAAATCCTTGTATTTATGATATCATATTTTTGTTACATTCCATCATTTTTATGATTATTATCATAACGAAATCATGTTATGTGTCACGTCTCTGATGTAATGATTTATTATCATATTTACCCTTACTGATCGTTTAATATTTCGGATTCATATATACTCACTTCATCTTATTTTGAAATAAAGTATTAGGTATTCAAATGATAGTAGATTATGTTTCATGGAGAATTTTTAGTCAAAATTTGAAGACCATTATGGATTCACTATATTCTTATATTGTTGAAATGTTTTCCTATTTATGAATGATTATTGAGAAATAGTAGTATTTTATTTTTCATAACTCTATAAAACTATAAATATAATGGTCTTTAGTTTTCCAATATTTGATTGATATTGGAAGGATATATGTGTGTCAAAATATTCATTGTATGTTATGGTTTATTAGAACCTAATTCAGGGGTGTGGATCCATGGGTAATAATTTTGTTTCATAGATCTCGTTCTTAAGAATATGGATCAACTTGTGCCCCCTAATCATTATATTATAAGGTTACTTTAAAATAATTATGCCTAATTATTGATTCCATACACTCCTCTAGTTTTTTAATATGTAGGAAAACATCCACCTAATATTTTTGAGTTTAATTAATAATTAAATTCCCATGAGAATAGGTTTTTTCGATTAGAGTTCTATGAATATTATTACACATATGCATAGATGAATCCTTCTTATGATAAATATCTCTATCATGTACAATATCTGATGAGGATAAAATATACATATTACCTTTTCACCAATCCCTAGGACACACAGACTGTAGGATCCACCGGTTTCATGTGAGTAACCACTACTTTATGATTATTAAGTATGAAAATTGATTGGGTGAAGTTCGGGAGAGTTTGATATTATTTTATAATGTATTTTGGGATTTTATAAAGGTGCAATGTTGGTGAAAGGATAGTGAAATCCATGAAAATCCTACAGGAAACCGTTTAATGTATGACATGGGGTAAGGGTAAGGTGGATGGGTAGGCACACAATTTGTCCAAACCATGTAGTCACCAATTAAAAACAATGAGAAGTAGAAGAATGAGATATTCTGTGTTTGGTTCATGGTTTTTTGTAATAGTGCAAGCCAACCATGAATATTTATCCTTTTGTAAATGGCTGATGCATGGTTAGCACAATGTTTTTCTTACCCATGCACAATTTAAAAATAACATCCTAAAAATTGGATCTAGATCATTATTAACATTAAGCCCCTTATTTTTCCTCTAAATCAATCCTAACTCGATATTCCTTCCTCCCATATAATGTAGAGGCTTTGACCATCGAAATAGAAGTTATCCGTAGGTGTATCAAGGTATGGTGATGCTCGATTCCCATGGAAAGTCTTCGTTTATACAAGTTTATCCTGTTTTTTCTTATATCTACTTCCATACATCTCTCATTTTTTCAAATATATCCCCACATAAAACAGATAAAAAAACATTTATTCCATTTATGTTTTTCATGTCCTTTATTATAATAAACGATGAGATATAAGGCAGGGTTTTGGAGATTCAACATGGTTTTCTATGATTTTTCATGATATTATTTATTTTCATCATAATATTTGATGAATATGGATTCACATTAGACTCAGATTCATAGAACATGATTGATTTATTTGAAGTTCTTTTTCTGTTAATTTTTTATAAAATTGTTGTGTAAATATCGGTTGAAATCCTATTTAGTGATGATTTTAGTAGTTTGATCCCATTTTTTTGAAATTGTGGAATTTTTGAGGAAGTAATTTGATAAGGGATTTTAAAATGTATATTTTAATACATTTGTTTCGTTTTATTCATAAAAATAGTTTTTATAAATTATTTCATTCAAAGTTAATTTTTTTGAAATGGTTTTAGAATGTATTTAAAATGGTTTGGCATAACAGGTTGGCATGTGTTCATATTTCTTTTTATGAGGTTGGTTGAAATATGACTTGGTGAATAGTAATAAATTTTTAAAGACACATGGGAGATTAATTACCATGTGATGACTAGATATATTGACGAGGAATAGCTCATGAGTATAGAAATGTCATATTCGCATGCATGTGTGGATAAATGGATTAGAATGGGTTATGATAAATGGTTTATGAGGTGGTTTTTAAATGTGCTTGGATTATTTTCATGGAAAACTATTTGGGTTTGAAAGACTATTTGGTTTAGAAATAGTTTTTTATAACATGTGATAAATTTTATTATATAAATTTTTTATAAAAATGTGCTAACATGTTCTATCCTAGTGGAATGAGTATGAAAGTCATTTGGGGAATGACTACTGAGTTACATTACTCACCCCTTCTTTGTCAGATTGGTTTTCTTTAAGATATCATCTATAAAGAACATGACAAGGTAATTTATCACACCTATTTAGATATCTATTATGATAATTGGGTTATTTTGTGGAGTTGGATCATAGGGAATGTTAAACCATTTGAGCAATGTCGATTGTTGCTGAGTTTTTTCAGATTTATGTTGTGTTGTGTACATTGATGTTAGTTTTCTTCCGTTGTGGTGCATTATTGTATTTCTATTTTTGATTTCAATGGTATTATATTGAGTTGTTTTACCTTTTTATATTTAATCATTTAGTGTTGTTTTGTTATCGTAATTACTGTTGGTTTATTTTATATTCAAAGGGGAAATCACCTGAATTTTTTAATGAATCCATTGGAATTTATTGCTAGCATTTCGTTCCTTGGAGACGTCGCTTAAGGATAAGTTGAAATTCCACCTCGACTCAAGCCAATGAAGTGGGTCATGATGTAACAAGTGGTATTAGATTTTTCATTCCTTGAATAACATGTGGTCATCAATTCTATCGTTCTTGGATTATGAATTATTAGGGTATATTCCTGGAGTTTGGATTGTAAAAATTAGGGTGATTTTTGATACATGAATTGTAGATCATAAAAAGATGTAGTTAACCATTTTGTTTGGAACTTTATATTACCAAGGAGTTGTATACATAAGTGTTTTGGAAACACTTATTGAATTTAAAATGATATGGTCATAGTTTTAGCCAATGAAATGAGCATAACATGCATTGTGGAAATGACTTCTACAATGTGTGAATATCTCATTTTGAGTAATGATATATGATTTGGAAAAAGTGTTGACTTTTTAAAATTTTAATGTGGTATTTATATGTGATATTTGGAAAAGGCATTAAATGGTTATTTTAAAAATGGTTTTATTTTCAAATGTATGGTCAGATTTTTAAAAAAAATTTGAATATGAAAATGTAGAACATTGGAAAGAAATATTGTGGGATGTGATATGATATAATATGAAATTTTAATTTTCTCTTTTTCAAAAGAGTGAGAGTTATGGATTTTCATTTCTATATATAAAATTGAACTAGGAAGGCATATTAGAAACCAAATAGATGAAGATGATGAGAATATGGTTTCACCTGAGCCACAGGTGAATCAAAAATTGGTTTAATGTATAGTCTAAGATTTTCAGGTCATGGACAGAGGGAACAAAATAGATGAACCATGTCAAGTGGATCATTCTATCCTATTCTAAAATAATAATTCACCCTTTACTTAGAGTGTTTTCAGAACCAAAGAAGCTATAAGTGTGAATTAACTTGATAAAAAGAATCTACTTTTTCCATGGAACACCATAATAGTTTAATCAAATGATGGAGGCATATATAATAGAGGATATTGAACACAAACGGTGGGATTCAGCAGTTTAGGATATGTTAGACCAAGGAATGGCATGGAAGTATTTGAATAATTGTTTTAAAAAAAATTATACTCATATGTTCTAGATCGAAAGAATGATCGAATTATTTAGCTTAAATCAGAAGATCCTCACAGCAATAGAGTATGTGGATAAATTTATGAATTTATTCCAATTTCACATGAA
Organism: Viscum album; assembly: GCA_963277665.1. Classification (NCBI taxonomy): domain Eukaryota; kingdom Viridiplantae; phylum Streptophyta; class Magnoliopsida; order Santalales; family Viscaceae; genus Viscum; species Viscum album. Next base: position 1,697,272,306 of record OY728132.1, on the reverse strand, counting down.
ATTTCGACAACTACATCTTTGAAGGTATGAATCATTGAATGGGGGATGATGTAGGTGATTTTCTAAAAAATTCTCCTGATCAATATAACATATTAAAAATATATGGTTAATAGGGTGATGATGAAATAAAGGGACATCTCATGAGCTATGTTTGGATGTAGAGATTTGATACCTACATAAAATAGTGGTAACCCAGTGTTGATTACAAGTGGAAGAGAGAAACTTATTTCCAAGGTATTAGAATGAATAAAAATAAAACATTCATATCGGTGAATATTTCTTCAAGCCCCATGACAAAATATTTATGTTTTCAATGTGTTTACATAGGCCATATGAAGTGAGAGTTTAAATCACCAATGAGTGTAAAAAAAATTTGACAAAAAAGAGGCATCTTCAGCGCTATTGTCACATTGCTCTGAGGTTAGGTGTTCGAGACACTTCTCAGGAGCCGTAGGAATTATATGCTTTAATGGGATGAGGTAATCAGAATACCTATCCTCAGTAGAATAGTGATATCTATTATGATTCCATGAATACCCAGACTCTTCAATAAGGTATATCTCAATAGATAAATAAAGAATAAAGAGTAGCTAATATGAAATTATACAGATTTGAGAAATTTAATGTGGATGATCAATCTAGAACCTCGATTATGAGAGGTATTGTTGTTTTGAATTAAACCCTTATGCCAGATTTGTTTAACAAAAGTGATTATCATTCCATTATTTATTCTAGTTATATTTTCTTGTTAGGTTTAAATGATTATATTCTTACTTTTTTATTAAAACATCAATCTTCTTTGGGATAAAGATAATGTCAATCCTTTGTGTGTAGATTTTGTTCTATAATTATTGATGGAGTAGAGTTAATGTGGAATTTATGAGTTGTTAATATGGATGTATATTATATAATCCCATGTATGGATTGGTTGATAATGTTCAAGGATCAAATTAACTGGTGTACCAGAATAGTCTTTTCACAACTAATGTTGACATCATGAATCATATTAAAGGGGAACAGAATTTAATGGCATGTGTAGTGGGAATGTTGCGACAAATAGTGGGAATGACCTCATACAAGTTGGTTGATCGTACCTCATCGTCGATGAAAGAGACTGAAGATATCATTTTTATCACATCTGTGAACCAATTGCATGATTCATTTTCTAATAGTTTCTCTGGGTTCACATGGACATAAGAATTAGATTTCATGATTGATCTCCTTCTCAAGACCATGGTTATTTCCCATCTGTCTTATTGGATAACACCAAGATATTAATGGAATTGAAATTGATGATTTAAGAAATGGAAAGAATAGGGTTAATTAAGCCTAACATGTCTCTCTCGGAATTACTAGTATTGTTTGTCAAAAAGGAATATGGAACTCTTTAATTCTATGTATATTACCATAATATTAAACAAGATACATAATGAATCAGTTTCCACTTCCATTAATTGAATATCTATTCAGTATATTGAGGGGAGCTCAATGGTTCTTTTAGATTGATTTGTGATCTGGATATCACCAACTATGGGTTCAGATGGAGGATACTCCTAAACCAGCTTTCAGGTGTAGATAAATCCATTATGAATAGGTGGTAATGCCTTTCAGTATTACAAATTCACAAAATGTATTTACGGAATTGATGATTCATATATTTTAGAGATATATGAATTCTTTTGTAGTGGTATTTTTTTAAGGGCATATTGGTGTATTCAAGGACGAGGGATGAGAAATATCAACACTTGGGTATAGTGTTGAAAATCATGAGGGATCACTAATTGTATGAAAAATTATCAAAATGTGATTTTTTGATAAAAGAAAAACATTTCCTATAATGACTCATACTTTACATACATTGATATTAATTACCTAGACTGGCCTGAGGGCATTATTTTTTATTGATTTTTGATAATCCCCCTTTAAAGGGATGAGGGCGAACCATTACAAGGACTATAGGCATAGATATTAAATGTTTTGTAGGTATTAGGGAAATATATAGACTTTAACTAAATGGAACTTGTACTCCATAACTTTTTCATTGTGATGTCTTCTCTCCACCTTTGCATGGAATTTTTTTCCAGGTTTCTCGGGCATGCACAGGCTGGTCCTGATGGCAATGACATACTCTCTCTTTCTGAAAAATCCACTTAACTACATTTTTGGTGAATGCGCCTTCTCGAAATCCTTATATGGAGTTTTCTCATTGTATAGTTTGTCTGGTTAGTAAGGTAAATTTCAAGTGGCCCAAAGGCATTGAGGTTGCCTCAAGGCCATACTGGCTCGAAGGCATTTGGTGTCCCCGAAGGCCTTGAACAATCGGAGGCCAAAAACGATGGCCCAAAAGCCCAAATTAATGAATAGTTCCAGCCAATACAATACCGAATATTGAATTCTATAGTGCCTACTATAGATCCTACTACAGTTCTTGCTACAATACTCTAGAAATTATGTCTCCTCCCGGTTTTGAACTCAGGTCTCTTGGATGAACTCGACGAGTCCTCGCCAACTAGGATGAGGATCTTATGATTGATATTAATTCAATGTTAAATAATATTCATTGAAAAATATAAAATATCTTGGACATGACTATATAGGTATAGTGTCTTTATAAATTGGGAAACAAAAACATCAGTTTTATAAGACATATTCATTATGTCCCACTTAGTTGGTCATAACTAGACCCTTTTATGGAATATCTTACTTAATACAAATATACATGACATGGGAAATGAAACACATGAAATGGTGAGATAAGATTCTAATTAAGGGTAAACAAGGGAGATATCAATCATATTATAATAATAAGAAAAAAGAACAAAAAATTGAAAATATTATCCAACATACGTAATATCGTGATGTCATTCCATGTGATAAATAATTAAAGTTCATAAGAATCAATGAAAATAATCAAAAAATGCATAACATAAGACATTATGTTTTGTGGAATACACATAAGAATAGAAAATTATTTCATATTAGTCAAGGATCATAAAATTCAATCATAGTGGAAAATTTCTATTACTGAATCGAGTTCACTCCTCATTCCAGCCCTATATTACTAAAATGAGATCATTTCTCATTCCATCCATGTCTATATCATGAGATATAAATCATTAACGAATGAATTGGAGGGATATATAGGTCCCAACCATCTCATAAAGAAACCATTCTTACATGTTCCATAAAAAAATAAATCATTCATCATAGCATAACCCAAGGAATTAAATGGGGTTCCTAAACATCATTCCATCATATCATAATCCATATAAGATAAATATATTTCTTATGTAGCATTCTATAATATAAAAAATCAAACCATAGTAATAATAGGGATAGAAACATAACCTTATTTAAAGAATGTAATCTTAGATGGAAAATATTTTTGATAAAACACTTGATATTAATTCTTTAGGAAATCACCCTTTCTTCTTAAAGAACATGTTCTTGTCCCAAAATTTCATACAATTTAAAAAATAGTAATTTATTTGAAAAAAATCAATTAATTTAGGGGAATATTCATGTAAATAATGAATTATAAAGATGTAAAAATATTTTCATGCAGTATTAATTAAAAAGCATTCTTGTCATATTTTTTACGAAAAAGACAAAAAGTACCTCATATCAAATAATGAAAAAATATTCCTTCCATCCCGTTTAATAAAAATTAACCAATGGGTAAAATTAAATTTAAATAATTATTTAAGGATTTAAATAATATAAAATATTTAGGGAATATGGATGTGGATGATAAATATATCCTAGTAAATACTTACATATAAAAAATCTCATATAATATTGATATTAATAAATTATCTGTTACATTAGATCCACTTATACAGAAACCATTTTTTAAGTCAATTTTTTAGATTTTTAATGTCAGATTTGATGCGACATTATTACAAGAGATGTTAAAATTATGATTTTTTACATCATTTATTTAATAAAAAACATTAAAAATAGGGTTTATGTTTTTTAATGTCAGTTTTTAAAAAAACGATGTGAAAGACCTTCTGGAAATGGAGTAAAAATACCATTTTTATGTCGATTTTGTAAAAAAATGATGTTAAAGGTCATTTTTTTCATCTTTATTTAAATAAAAAATGTAGTTTTTTCCACATTGTAGATAATTTCATAATATTTGATTTTACAGGTCGTAGAGCTCAAATGGAGTTACAGATCAAATGTTCTGAAAATCAAATGTTTGAAATTTTGTTTTTGAGGAAAGACCAAATGAGCCAACCACAGCTTCATTTTAGAAGGAATTTTATAATCCAAAGTAGTATTTGTAGTTTTCACATGATATAAATTATTATCCATCATTATAATAAAATAATAATCATTAAATGGTATATCAATTAAGAAAAATACTCATAAAAATATAAATCAGGGAAACATAATTACAAATAACTTGATGAGATCACAGAAATAAGAAATAGTTGATTCACATGGATGATCAAAGATGTTGAGTTGGTGGAACAATGATGGATGAATGAAATGATCACTAAATGGTATATCAACTAAGAAAAAATTCATAAAAACCATAAATCATGGATAAATGATTAAATATACCTTGGAGAGATCAAGGAAAGAAGAAATAATTGATTCACGTTGAAGATAAAATGAGTCCAATTAGGGGAATGATTATGGTTGAAAGAAATGATTGCTAAATTAGGATATCTATATAATGAAAAAAATATAATTTACATGATAAAAGAAAACGCGATATTAAAAATTTAAGGTGGAAATTGGAAATTTCAATGTCACGATGTAAAAATATAAAAATTTCACATTGGTGGGATATTGAAATTATCATTCATGTCTATTTTATGAATACTGTTTTGAAAATATATTAATGTTTTCACTTATTTTTCTCATTTGTTCATATAAAATGATGTGAAAAATAAATCTTCATCATGTCTGTACATCATTTATTTTATAACCAACATTAAAAGGTATTTTTCACATCGTTTTGTTTAATAATAAATATGAAAAATTAAAAAAAAAATTAGTTCATTTCCCAAGATTCGATTTTACAGTTCACTGTGCTCAAACAGAGTTATGAATTAAATATTATATCGTTCAAGAGTTTTCCTACGCTATGACTTCATTTAGAGGTGATCAACTTATGAAGGCCATAACATTTAAACCATAACTTCATTTGAGCTCTATGACCTATAAAATAAAATCTTGGGAAATAAAATACATATTTTTCAACATTTTTCACATTGGTTACAAAATAAACGACGTAAAAAATTCATGAAAACTGATTTCTCAAGTTGGTTATTTAAAACTGAGGTGAAAATGTCAGGAAAATAGATTTTTCAGGTCGGTTATTATATAACCGACATAAAAAATTAAAAAAAAATGGATTTTTTTTCAAGTCGGTTATATAACAATCGAGGTGGAAAATCAGTGAATATTTATTTTCACATCGGTTATATAATAACCGACGTGAGAAATTGATTTTTAGATATTCTCACATCGGTTCTAAAAAACTGACGTGAAAATTGCGACGTTAAAAATAGTTTTTGTACTATTGATCTGATTTCATTTTTATGTTTACAAACATATTGTATAATAATTTATATAACTTAATTGAGTTATTTCATAATAGTAGTCATTTTTATGATTTCATATATCATAATATTATCATCCATTTGTTAATGATATTTTATTATTACATGTTATTTAGTTATTAATTGTATCATTTTATTATGAATGTTTTGTCAAATAAGTTCTAGTTATCCTTCATAGGTCATAATTACATCATTCCAAAAATATATTATCATTATATATATCATATTTATTCATTATATACATTTATATAATCAAGATTTAATTAAGATCATGTAGAATGAATCACATCACATCATGGAGACGGTAAGTGGTACGTACGCACGAGCGACTATATCATTCTTATAACAGTTGAATGGTATTGAACAAAATGATGTATAATTTTTTATATTCAATATAATGTTATAATAATAATATATTTTTATTACTCCATAATTATACATATCATGGTAAGGTGGTGGTGAAAAACATATTACACCACGACGTGGAGACGATAAGTCATATGTACGCACATGTGGAGATTTCATTTTTTCTTAGATGCATATAATGTGTAATATTATTATTTCATAATTACATTAAAATATCCTTATATAAGTAATACTAGAGTTATAACTTTATAATGAAAAAACTCATTATGAGGAAGTATAAGAAGAAGGAAGTTTGAATGAATCGGTAGAGGATATTACCTCTTCTTTGACGTGAACCCTCTAAATCTACTCTTAAAAAACTAGAGTTGGTTTTGGAAAAAGAATAGAATATGAATAATGTAACAAGGGAAGTTTATAATTGAAAAGGGTAGGGTATTCATGCGCTTGAAGTATCAAAATGTATTGAAGAGGAGGGAGACGAGGTTCCCTTTTATAATTGAAGTGAGGGGATCTTTTGGGATCTCCAAAAATATTAATTTATAATAATTTCAAACCCCATACAAAAACCACAAAAATGAACCAAATTCATATTTTAGATTACATAGGTCTTCAATATCATCAATAAATAATTATTTGTCTAGTATTTTTATCAATTTAATTCTTATAATTTTAATTAACGCATAGTTATCTTATTTAATTTTTAACCAGGGTAAAAAATATTTCAAAATTAATAGGGTGTCATATTTACATATTTGATGTCCATTAGACCATAATTAAACACATTATAAAATTTTATACCATATAATATTTATTATATATCTTTTTGGATTTTTTTATGATTTTTAAGAAATTTAAAAAACATTATTTTTATAAAAAATCAATAGTCTCAATTTTGACAATATTAAATTAATTTATTTAAAAAAAATATTATGATAACAAGTTTACTTCAGACCAAATATTTTTTATATTATTAATAGTTAAATTTAATCAGGAAAGTTCATTATAAATATTCATTATCAAAAATTATATTTATTTTAACATTTTAATAACATTAATTTGCTATCTATTTTAATAATATTATTACAACATCAATGTTGTGTGATTATTTAATATAATAATTTATTAAATAATAATTAGAAATAATATTTTATGATGAAGATATATCTATTAAATTTATTAAGAATATTTTTGGTCTAATTTTTCATCATTAAAATTCAATATTTAAAATGTTATACTTATTAAATTATGAAAGTGACATCTTTAACATCACTTTAATTAAAATAATATATGTGTCACAATATCTTCCATAAGTCTCCAAATAGTCACCAAGTCTACCATTGGATTATTATGGAAGATATATTCTTTTCTGATGATATTTTTTCAAGTGTTTGGGTCATTTTACGGTTTTTATTATATTAATGAAAAATGTTTTATTGATTTCTCATTAAATAAATAATTTTTACATCATCAAATTATAAATCATTAAGGTAATTATTTATTTCCTAAAAATTATAAACCAATTTCCATGATGAAAAAAAAATTTATTTCAAATTAATGCTTATAATTGAATTTATATTCTATATAACCTTATATAAAAAAGGATTTTGTTATTGAAATATGATTCTAAGATAATTAACTTTTTTTAAATAAAATAAATTACATGTCCTAATATCATCCAAGTGGATTACAAATTACACCATTTATACAGAAGGATTATTTAGGTCTAACCAAACTCATAAAATTATATTAAGACAATTATTAGGGTAATTTTATAATAGTTTTATTACCCTTAATTATCTGATTTACCCATTTACCCTATTAATCAACATTATCGAAGTTTCTATTTATGCAGCCAAAAAATAAAATAAATATATTTAAATAATTTGGTACTACTAAATCCAAATATAGAATATATTTTTAAAAATTATATACATAGAATTTTAAATAATTAATTAAAAATTATTTACCATTTTGGAATGAAAGAATGTGTTTTTAAAAGTTAAAACATTGCTAAATATTGAAATTTTATTACATCTGAATTCAATGTTACATTAATTCTAATTGCATAAATTATATATAATGATAAAAATATATTCATCTTATTTTTTAAAATCATAAAATATTATCATTTTACTTTATAAATTATTTTGATCCAAGAAGTTGTTTTAAATTAAATGTTTTTATATTTTTATTATTCATCAAAACATGACGTTTTTCAGTAAAATATTTAAAATTAATTTAATGTATATTTTTATATCTCGCTTCCAAGGAAAATTTTTTTATTATCAAAAAAATTATTAATGTGTCAAAATATTAATTTAATATCATTTTTCCCTTAAAAGTTTATAAAATTTCCCTGTTAAAAATATTGGTTTTTATACATTAAATAGGGTTTATTCATACCCAATAAAAAATATCTATCTGATTAATAGAACAAATTATTAATTATATGAAATTTATAATTCATCAATTTCATTTACTAATAGTAATTCAGTCAAATTATTAATACAAATATATATATATATATATATATAATTTATTTATATTTTCTATGAATAATTGGCAGCAAATGACTTCACCATACATTTTCATAAGTTAGTTATATTTATTCATGTTAACCTAATGGATAGGTTAAAATGGTCATTTTATACTAATGGAATCTCATAGTTCATTTAAACTCAAGATTGCGAGCAATGAAAGCTATTAAGGAATTAAAATTATTTAGAGAAAATATTTCGTAAAAACAGCCGGGTGTTACATTCTACCCCCCTTAAAGTGAATTTCACCCTCAAAATTTTTCACTTAGATACAAAAATATGAGGATATATCTCCATCATCACATCCTTAATTTCCACACAACTTCATCAAATTGGTGGTTCCACCACAAAACCTTAACCATGTGCGTGGTCTTGTTTTGCAGAATTTTTTCATTACGATCGAGAATATCAATATTTTGTTCGTCATAAGAAATATCTTGCTCTAGTGGTATGTCTTATGAGTTTAGTAAATATATAGGATCAAGTATGTACTTTCTCAGGAGTGATACATGGAACACATCATGATCTTGAGAGAGATTTGGTGTAAGTTCCAATCTCTATGCTACCTTCCCAACACGATCCAAATTTTCAAAAGGACTGATATAATTAGGGCTCATCTTATGCTTCTTTAGAAATATCATTACTCCCTTCTAGGGAGATATTTGTAGAAACACATTATCACCCACTTCTAACTCTTGGCCTTTTTTCAGTTGCTAGAATAAAATTATGTTGACATTAAGCTGCTCATATGTGTTGTTTAATAGATTTGACATTTTCTACCATTTCATTATCCAGATCAGGTCCTAATAGCTTTCCCTCCCCTAATTTATAACATTTTTTGGAGTTTTGAACTTTTTTCTATATAGGGGAACACAAGAAGACATTTGAATACTAGAGTGAAATATATTATTGTAAGAAAATATCACCAAAGGTAGGTGTTGATCCCGACCACCTTTGAAATCTATAGTGCAAGCTCTCATCATGTCTTATATTGTACGAATTGTCCTTTCAAACCAACTGTCTATCTGAGGATGACAAGCAGTGTTGAATCCTAACTCTGTCTCCAAGGCCAGCTGGATACTTCTCCATAACATCGATGTAAACCTCATATCCCAATTATATATAATGGAATGTGGTACTCCATGAAATCTTACCACTTCCTTTTCATATATCATGGAAATCTAATCAAGAGGGAATTATTTTATAATAGCAATGAAGTGTTCTAACTTCCAAAAGAAATAAACTATAACCTATTTAGAATTATATCCTATATATGTTTTTGAATGTCTAATGAAAAATATCAATGTGATGTTTTCCTATATCTATTTGGGTATGAGTAATAGTTGTAACATCCCCATAGACTTCGTTCTCTCATCTGTAACTTTCTATGAAACCAAGCACCAAGAGACATATTCAAAAACATCGTTTTTCATACAATCCCACCAAAAATACTCTTTTAGATCCCTGTAAACCATTGTGCTTCGAGGGTGAAATAATAATTAATAACTATGAGCCTTATCCAATATCTCTTTTTTAATTATGGTATGGGAGGAATAAAAAACTGATTCCTGAAACATATTATTCCATAACAATCAAGGATTAATTCCAAATCATTTCTCACATTATTTGGTAGATATACATGTTTCTGCTGTTCCTAATTAATCTTCACTTGTAATGATGGTTTAGAATTCAATTGAGAAATATAATAATTATCCCCCTTTAGAATTTCATGATCAATCCTTTAAAAATCCATAAACATTGTCTTTTTTGGGATCCTCAAAATTGATAGGCTAGAATCTTCCTTTCGACTCAATGAATATGAGAACATGTTTGGTTTCCATTGGTGGTAATATATATTGAAAAGTTGTAATCTTCAATCAACTGCAACAATATTTCCTTATTCTTTTTCAGATCCTTTTTGTGGAAAATATACATTAAACATTTATGATCAGTATAAATATCACACCTTTCTCCATAATGATAATGCCTAAATATTTTTAGTGTAAATGTTACCATAGATTAATCCAAATCATGAGTTGGGTAATTTTGGTCATGGATTTTTAATTGTTGTAAGAAATAAGCTATCACCATAACTTTTTTCTTGAGAACAAAACCCAACCACTTCTTGGATGCATCACTGTAGATCAAAAAACATTTTGTACTACAGTGTAGTGTGGGAACAAGTGCACTAAATAACATTAATTTTGAGATATTTGAAACTATATTTACCTTCCTCCATTCAAACTAACTTAAATACTTTCCAAGTCAACTTGGTGAGTGGATTAGATAATCATGAAAAATATTTCACAAAAAATTGATAATATTCAAACAAACCAAGAAAACATCAGATCTTAGTAATCACTGTTGGTATTGGCCAACATTCAAAATCTTTTGTTTTTGTTGGATCCACAGATATCCCCCCTTTTGAGATTATGTGACCCATAATGAAACATTATGAATACAAAATTTGAACTTGATAAATTTTTGATAAATCTTCTCATTTTTTAGGGTGAAAAGTACAATTTTGAATTGATCTTCATTTTCTTCATTTATCTTGGCTTATAAAATAATATAGTCTATAATGAGTACCTCAATATGATCAAGATAGTCTGTAAATATAATATTCATTAGATCCATGAAGATAGAAAGGGAATTAGTAAGGAGAAAGTCATCACAATAAATTCATAGTTTCCATACCTTGTACAAAATATGACCTATGGTATATCCTCCTTTTTAATCTTATTTTATGATATCCTGAATGAAGATAAATCTTAGAAAATTATTTATCATTGTGTAGTTGGTCAAATAATCCATCAATGTGGGGAAGAGGATATATTTTTTGATAGTGATCGTGTTAAGTTCTAAATAATAAATACAGATTCTCATTGATTCATCTTTCTTCTTAAAAAACATAATAGGTTCTCCCCAAGGTGATGCACTGGTGAATATTAATACCCTTTCAACATTCTCTTGTAGTTTCTTATTCAACTCCTACAACTCAATTTGGGACCTTCTATAAGGTGTATTTAAATTTGGAATAGCACCCAGTATGAGTTTTATTAAAAACAAAACTTCACAATTTGGTGGAAGACCTCGTAATTATTTTGGAAGTACATTATCAAAGACATGTACACTCGGTGTATTCTTAATTGTTATTTTATCACCAACCATTTCTGATAGAAATCCTTTATTTATAGTTTTAAAGACCAATAAAATGGAAGAAATTTCTATTGGAATGTCATATTCATCCTTGCATCGATATATGATAATAGACTGACCTAGAATATGAATTGTGACTTCCCTTCCTAGGAAGTTGATATGAGATCTATATATAGAAAGCTAATAAATTCCACAAATCACATAAAATTCCACTATAGGAAGGATCAAAATATTTACAGGAAGCACTTTCCCACAGTACTCAACTGGATAAGAATTAAATCATTTGATGCGGTCGTTGTTCCATTAGGAGTTATCATAGCTAACTCAACATATTATTTTTAATGTAATATGTAGTTACCCTTTGAATATTATTCACAAATAAAAGACTGGGTGGATCTAGAATCAAATAAATCATTTCAAATTTAGTGAGGATTGTATTTATACCTTTCAACACTTCATTATCATAGTTTACATTTCTGATAGTGATTGCTTGTTACTTTCCTTCCTCTATTTCATTAAGAGTTTGAAAACATATATCATCATCAATAACCCATGGGTTTGTTAATTTATTGGAATAATTCCCCATTTCTGTAAAAATGTAACATTGAATTATAGAAGGTGTGTTCTATGTATCGTTTTTTATATTCTCATCATTATACATCTTTTTCTTATCACATCTGCATTCATCTACCCAATGAACTTCTTTTCAGCACATAAAAAATTTATTTGTCCATTTATGAAAATTTCATCGATGTTTCATTCAAAACTTTGAGAATAATGGAAAACCCATCTTCTATTCAGTGTGGTCTTTAGATTTTCCCTTGAATTCCATTTTTGTTTTCTTATCAAACCCATAGGAATGATGGGTTACTCCAATATTCATCTCATTCATGGGGATCCTCAAATGATTTCCTCATAGATATTGATGTTCCTTATAGGTAATTACCTTTAGAGACATGGTTTTAATTCACTAAAGAATCAATAAATTTTACTCTTACGTTGGATAACAATTATAGAAGTATACCTTGCATGTTATGTAAATGTTTCATCATAGGTACAACCATATTAATTTCCCATTTTATTAATTTCACAGAACACATTATCAATCTTTGTTCAATGAATATGAGGAAATTATTTATTAAAAAATAGGTTCTTGAATTCACCCCATTCCATGGATTCAATTTCATATCCATGGATTGTATTCTTGATAATGTTCCACTGTTGATCAACTTCACCTTCCAAATGATTGACCGATTAAATGGCTTTATCATGTTCTAAACATTGTAGAAAAGAAATATATTTACAGTGGTACTAATCCATTTTTAGCCACTAATGGATCAGAAGACCCACTGAAAGATGGTGGATGTTGCCTCATGAAGGACTCAACAAAATTTTGTTTCCTCATTTGACCATTTAGAGGTCCTATTTGACTAATATATTGATAAATTTGTGTGATAATATAAAAATGATTTTTCATTTTACCTCTTGTAACACCCCAAGATTTCATAGTACATTATTTCATCGAAGGAATTCAATAAATTGTACTACATGCAACATCGAGTTCAAGCGCACCACGACTTACCAAACTAGCCGTTCAAAAGTAGTTTTGATTAGTATTAACTGAATTTTGAAATTTATATAATCCATATAATTTTAGAATCCATATTATGAGTTTCTTAGGTATAATGTAAGAACAAATTCATTTTTTTAGATAAAAGAATTATTTTTCAAAAAATGAAATTTTACTGCCTTTTAATGGAGAACCCTTTTTAAATCCAATATTTGACACTTTTATATATTCAGTTTGACAAAATAAATGTCTTCTTTAGAATCGAGACATTAAAATTTATTTTTGAAAATTTTTTGGTGTTTTTTTTATAACCTTCATATTTGAGTGAAAAGTAAAAAATACTAAATTTTAACTAAAACAAACTTTTTTAATCAAAATAATTTATATTGTCAAATGCTACATTTTAATGGTTTGAAAGTATAATTATGTTATATTTTTATCATTTAATCCAATTTTGGTCATTGGAAGTAATTTCACTTTGAAATTTGATATAAACAAGTGTCAAGCTTTTGATAGTTATTTTTTCTTAAAAATACGCCTTTTGGTTTTAACAATGGGAATTAATTTTAATCTTATTAATGAATATTTTATGTTTTGAAATTAGTAAAATAGAATTAATTTTTGAATTCAGTATATAAAAATTATCTTAGGGTGGATATTTGGTATTTTTGTGAAAACTTTCAATTTTTGATGAACACTGAAAAACACTCTGTTATTATTTAAAACTGACTTTTATTTTAAAAAATTATTTATTTTTTGTAAATTTATTTTAGTTAAAAATATATACATAATACCTATATATGTTCAATGTAATTATTTAAAGTCATTTTATAATAATTTTGGATATATAAAATTTTATTGAACTTTTTACCGTCTTTTACCCACCTTCTAGGAGTATTTGAAAATTTGCATAAAACATAATTTTACCGCTTCTTTGAGTTGAATTACAAAAATCCAAGAGACATTGTTATCATTATTATGAAAAATGTGTTTTAATAAGATGAAAATAATTTTTGTGGAATAATGACTTTTGACATTTATTTACCACGGTTAAAAGAAAATAGGGTATTTAAGGGTAAAAATGATATTATAATTACCTTGATATATGTCCTAATTCTATAGGATATGTGTAATTAGACCAAAAATAACCTTAGGTATAAAATACTATAATTTATGTCTAGATGTATTAGATTATGACATTTATAATTATTTGATTTAAAGAAGAGTTAAAAGTGTTAAATTCAATGTTTATTAACTAATTTTTTTTAATATATGGTTATACATAATATAAATTAAACAATAAATTTTAATTATAAATATAAAAATATTTAATACATAATTATGTTTTATTTATATTTTTTAGACATTAAATAATTAAATTTATATATTACACAATGATGATGCAGTAATTACCATATTAATGAAAGTTAAAAAAAATTGATGTTATAAATTTCCAAATAAATTGAATTTGAGACTTTTGATGATTTAAACTAATTTTATTTGTTAGTATGACATGTTAGAGTTGATTCAATCAATTTTTTTCAAATTAATCATGTTGTTCTGATTTTCACAAAAACAAATACCCAATAGTGTCAAAAATTACATAAAATAGTTTTTAAAACAAATACTACATTATTGGTTGATATAATATTCCCAAAAATATAAGGATCTTCTAAAAAGATTAAATAATATTATATATGTCATTAATGAACCTCTTGGGGTTCACTTGGAAGTTTATATTATGATTACTAACCATATAATATAAGAATACAAGAAGACATAGTAAAAGTTGAACTATTTAACTAAGAGTTAAATCTAAAAGATAAGGTTAAAATGGTAACCTAAACTTGTATAAAGCCTATTGGATGAGAGAATTTAAACCCATAAACACCTAAGAATCGAAATAAATTTATTTGGAGCCATTATAAACAGAATATGATTGTATAATAAATTAATACTTTAATATTTTCTTAAAGTGACCCTCACCCCTCTTATAAAAGGGTACTTCCCCATCACTTAATATCACACTTACAAAGCAATTTGGCTCGGCCAAACCCTGCCCAAATCTCTTCTTAACTTCTCCCAATTAGACCTAGAGTCATTACCTTGAGAATAAATAGAACCGATGGATCACTTTTGTTCAAATGAAAAGAAAGAACCCGAAGAAGAGGTAATAATTTCACCACACTATTTCAAATTCTTTTCTTCTTCCGCTTCCACTTTTTTTGTTATTACCATACCAAAATAATAAATCCAGTACCTTATACATTTTGTGGTGTTAATATAAATATGGAACAACGATATTCATTATTTATTCCATCATATGAATGATAATGTCACCATGTGTGAATACGTAAGACTTACCATCTCCACACCGTGGTGTAATTGTTATTCAACAATATGTTATTTGGATGGATATAATGATGAGTAATATGTATATAAATATTGAAAATAACATTCTAATGTCTCCGTAAAGATAATATACCAACCAATTTCACATTTTATTCATTAAATAAATGATATTTTGGCTCGTGCGTACGTACGGATTACCGTCTCCACGACGCGATGAGATTCATTTCCACGTTCACCATTCATCGATGATTATAAAAATATATATTATTAATAAGTATGTAATACAAGAATTAATAATTCTATTTAAGATATATATATATTTATATTTGTATGTATGTTTTTACTTACATATATCTTATTCAATTACTTCTGTTCAATACGATATGAAAACAAAAGCAGCGTTTATGCGTACGTACGGTCTACCGTCTCCATAAACGGTGTTTTCCATTTAATATATCTATATATTATAAATATTTATATTATTAATATATATGATATGTAAATCAATTTTATATTCTATAAGTATTTTAATCATGATCTAAATGATACGTTCAATGAACAACAAGTTAAAACTTGTTCGAGAAAGAAAGTGATTATTACCCCAAATGTTAATTTTACATGAAAATCATTATTATATGGGTAGTATAAAGTCATAAATGAATCATATATGATATAATAAATATGAATATGGTTCTTGTATAATTTAATAACATACAATGGTCATTATACAGGATGTTAATCATACCCTCGAACAATGGAAAGTGCAACGTAAGTAGTTTCTTATCTCACCTTTAGTCCTGTGAGATTTCCATTGTTCATCACTTATTTATTGCATGTGATGTATTTTGTACTGACATTTGATATATATTATCATGATTATATTTTTATTAATGCTATATTGTGATTCATTTGGTGGTTATTGACTATTTTTCAAACGACTCGATTGATTACATAGCGGTAAGGGTTAATTTCCCAATCTATTTATTATCCGAGGTTGTTTTTACGTAAGTATCTACTAAGACCTCTTTATCGTCCACATCCATGTTTTCTTAAAAATGTATTTCAATTTTTTTTAATATTTACTATACTATGGTATAAAGTTATTTATACTCTTATTTGACATTATATGTTTTGAAATGAACCATTCTGTCATTTTCGAAACAAGGTACTTTATGACCTTTTTGACAAAATTAAGGTAAGAATGTTTTTTTAACTTATACGGTGGGTGTGGCTATTTTCATCCGTTATAACACAATTAAATATTACCTTAAAAACTCATAATAATATTTTCAAAATAAATTTATTCTTTATAATTATGTGAATCTTAAATTATTTCAAAATAGAAAGAGATATTTCTCTCAAATAGTTTTGATTTCATCTATGTCAGCATCCTTTGATAAAGTTTACACTAGTTTGAAGTTGACTTATTAGGATACAAATCTTCCATATTTTATTTATTCATTTTTTATATGCTTGACTGTGGATGATTTATTTTTATTCAATTCATAGTTTATGGTAAAAGTATTTAAATTTCATATGCTAGTTTTAATATGAACGTTTATGTTATATTTCAACCTTTTATTATGATGAATGTATTAGCCTAGTATGTTCTGTGTTGGAGACTGGTAAAAGTATGCTCTCTGGGTTGGGGTCCAGTTACAGAAGACCCTCCAGGTTGGAGTCTAGTTACAGAGGATCTCCGGGTTGGAGTCCGGTTATAGAGGCTCATTGGGATGGAGTCTAGTTACAAATTCTCTCCGAGTTGGGGCACGGTTACAGTTATCCCCTAGGTCTTTCCATGAGGCCTTGACACAGAAATTAAAGTCAGGTACTATACATTCCCTCATTATGAAATTTTTTATTACATGTTATTATTCGACTATTAGAATATCTATGTTCTTGTTAATAAGGTAAATTTTTATTTATTTTTTCCATATTATAGTCATGTTTATGTTTAAAAGGTTGTTGTTTTTATTACACATCATGACTTAAAAGTTTATAGATTCTTCTAAATTATTTACCCTTAATGAGAATCTGAGCTTAGCCTTTTCTTATGTTTTATTTTTCCAAGGATCCGAAGAAGTGTTTAATAATTTAGATGCAGGGTTAAGATAAGGGAACAATGGATTTCTCAAAGGATTATTTATGTTCTGTTGTATGATAGAAAGTGTATTGTAACGTTCATGTATGTAATCTAATTTCCAAGAATGCTAAACTGATCGGTCCTTCAGAATTTAATTCCTTGTAGTCATTCCAATGTATTAAAATAATGCAATTACTCTGGGTAACTGAGGTCAGGGCATTACAGCTCCCATAACATTTGGTTTATTCGGAGGAAAATCATTTCATTGCTCGTCACATTTAGCATTACCGCAGTAACATTGGGTTCCATCCATTCACTAAAACCAAGAAGCATAGTGTGAGCTACATTAATAATAAAGGTAGAACCACATAATCCTAAAAAAAATTTATTTTTAGGGAAATTTATGTTTTATCCAATCTTATTCATGGTCATTTAAAAAAAATAGGATTTTATCATATAGATCTACATATCCTTACATTTCTTCCTAAAATTTTCTCATAATAGTTTTTAAAGGATAACTATATATTTCCTATGATAACAACCATAATGACCCATAATTTATATACATTGATATCACTTAAATATTTATTAATATTAATTAAAAAATATTACAAACTCATTAAAGGAACGTATATGTATAGTGCCTTTAGAAACTGAGAAACATTAATAAATTTTTCATAAGACATCTACATTGTACCTCACTTATTTCATCATAACTAGTCCCCTTGTTGAAAAATATTACTTATTACCCTTCGTCATGACCTATGGAAGAAAAAAATATGAAAGGGTGAGCTCATATTCTAATTAAGGGTAATTAATGGAGATATAAATCATATCATAATCATAATACATATGAACAAAACATTCAAAAATATTATCCGGCATATATAAGATCATGATATCAAGTGTTGGGATGAATCATGAAACTTCATAAGAATCAATAATCATAATCCCAAAAGTCATAACATAATAAAATAACTTTTTTAGCATGCACAAATGAATATAAAATAATTTCATATTAGTCTAGGGTTATTCCCAATTCCATCATATCGGACAAACTCCATTACTGAACTGAGTTCACTCCTCGTTCCAGCCCTGTAATACTGAACCAAGATGATTTCCCATTCTGACAATGACTATATCATGATATATAAATCATCACCTAATGAATTGTAGGGAGATATAGGTCCCACCCATACCATAATGAAATCATTATTACGTGTACCACAAAAACATAAATCATTCATCAAAGCATAAACCAATGAATAAAATGGGTTTCTTAAAAATCATTCCATCATAACATAATCCATATAAAACAAATGTATTCCATAAATAAAATTCCATAATATAAATAGTCAACCCATAGTTATAATAGTTAAATAAACATAACTCTATTTAAATATTGTCATCGTAAATGATAAATAATTTTGATAAAGCACTTGATATTAATTCAAGATGAAAATATCCTTTATTCTTCAAAAACATTTTTTTTTCAAAATGTAGTGAAATTTTAAAATAATATAATATATTTGAAAATAAAATTGAAATTATATAGAGGATTACTCATTGAATTAATCTGTTATGAAGATGTTAAATTTTTTTCATGTCATATAAGTTAAAAAAATCAATCTCTTTATAATTTTTCCAAGAAGGTAAACAATTACCTCCTTTCAAATAATAAAAAAGATTCATTTCAAACCAATTAATAAAATTTAAAAAATAGGTAAAATTAAATTTAAAAAATTTTATAATAATATATATAATATTAAATATTTAAGTAACATGGGTGTGGATGATAAATATACCTTAGTAAATACTTCTGAGTAAACAATCTTAGATAATAAAGAGTTTGAAAAATTATCCATTAACATAGGTTTGATTTCTTTTATATGTGTCCGAATTTGCTATATAATGATTTTATATATTCCACTTACTTATTTAATAATACTAGAAATTTTTTGGATATCAAATATGATCATATTATTATCCATTTGTTAATAACATTTCATTATGACTTGTTATTTAGGTGTTAACTACTTCATTTTATTATACATGTTTTCTCGAATAAGTTCTGATTCTCTTTCATATGTTATAGGTATATCATTTAAAAATTATTTTAACATTATATATATCATATTTATTTATTCAATACATTTATTTAATCATTATTTAATAAAGAACATGTAGAATGAATCACACTGCATTGTGGAGATGGTAGGTCGTACGTACCCACAAGCGATGATGTCGTTCCCATAATTGTTGAATGGTATTGAATTGAATGGTGTATAATATTTCATAATAAATATCATGTTATAATAATCATATATATTTATTATTCAATCATTAAACCCATCCTAGTATGGTGGTGGTGAAAAACATATTACACCATAGCATGGAGACGGTAAGTCATACGTACGTACATGTGGTGTTTTCATTTATGTAGGACTGATAGATGATGAAATATGGTTGTTTAATAATTATAATAAAATACTAGTAAATATGTGATAATTTAGTTATTAATTTACAATGAAATAACTAAGGAATAGGATGTTGATGAAGAAATAAGTTTGAAAGAATCGATAGAGGATATTACATTTTCTTCAACATGCCTCCTCAAAATATCCTCTTAGAGCACTAGAGTTGTTCTTCAAAGAAGACCAGAACATATAGAATGTGACTTGGGAATATTATAAGGAAAATGGAATGTGATGGCCTAGATTGAAGGCTCAATGTGAACTGAAGAGGTGAGTGAGGAGCTTCCCATTTATAATTTATGTTAGGGGCACCTTTGGGATCTCCAAAAATATTAATTTTTAATAAAATAAATTCCCATAAAAAACCAAATAAAATAACCAAAATTAAAATATGAGACTAGATAAAGTTGAAATATCATAAACTAATAATTTTTTTACACGTATTAACTTCAATTTAAACCTTATCTTTTAAATTAACACATAATTATCATATTTAATTTTTAACTAGGGTATCAAATATTTCAATATTAAAAGTATGTCATATTATATTATTTTATGTTGATTAGATCATGAAAAAATACCTTAGAACATTTTATTCCATATAATAAATATTATATATTATTTAATTTTATATTTTATTTTTAAAGTAATTAATAAAAATTATTTTGATAAACAATCAATTGTGTCAATTTTGAAACTATTCAATTAATTGTTTAAAAAAACATTAAGACAACAAGTTAACATAGAAAAAACTCTTTTATTATATTTATAAGAGGTAATGGTGTGCTATAAAATACATTTGAAATATTAATTACCACATGTTATATTTATTTGATGATTTTGAATAAAATGTATTTGTTATATCTATTATTAAGAGAATTACTAAATCAATTTTGTGTAATTTTTCGATATACGTAATTTTTGAAAAAAAATTAAAAATCAAATACTATGTTGAAGATAAATATTTGAGATTTGAAATTAATATTTTTAATTGAATTTATCTTTTCTAAAAAACAATATTTATAATGTTATACTTGTTAAATTATGATTGTGACAACTTTAACATTACATTAAATAAAATAATATAAATGTTGAAATCACTTCTATAAGCCTCAAAATAGTCACTAACTTGACACATGGATTATTATTATTGAGATATACTAAACAAAAAATATTTTTTTCATGTTTCTAGGTCTTTTAATAGCTATTATTATTTTAATATTTTTTTTATATCTTATCAATTAATTATATTTTACATCGTTTAGGTTTAAGAATTTTAGGTAATAATTTATTTCCAAAAAATTATAAACAAATTACCATGATAATGAAAAAAAAATTATATTTGAAATTAGATTTTATACTCAAATATAAATTTTTTATAAAATTATATAAATAATTATATAATTATTAAAATTTCTGAAAAACATATTTAAATTTTCTTTAAATAAAACATATTACATATCCTAATCTCATCCAAATGGCATAAAAAGGAAAACATTTTTAACTAATGATTATTTACTTCATACCATACTTATCCAATGATATTTATACATGTGTTATGTTATTTTTATAGTAGTATTCTTACCCTTAATTTATTGATTTACCTATTTACCATATTAATAAAAATTACCGAAGTTACAATTCATAATGCCCAAATATAAAACAATTATATTTGAATAATTTGGACCTAATAACTCCAAATATGTAATAATTTCATTAAAATTCAAAAAATATATGTTTTGGTAATTAATTTAAAATTATTCTCTTTGTCAAAAAGAGAGATTGAATTTTTAACATTAAAATAGTGCAAAAGATTGGAATGTTTTTACATATTAATTCAATATAAAATTAATTCTAAAGACATTAATTATATTGAATAATAATAATATATTCTATTTATACTTTAAAACCAATATATATTATAATTTAATAATATTAATTATTAGGATGAAAAAGGTTGTTTTCAATTAAATTTTAGTGTATTTTTACTATTTATCAAAACATTGAAGTTATCAGAAAAATATAAAAAATTCATTGAAAGTAAATATTTAATTCTATATTCCAAATAAAACGTTTTTTGTCATATAACGTTTCTTAATGTGTAAAAATCATAATTTAAAAGGGATTCTCTATTTAAAGGTCGTAAAATATTTCTTTAAAAAATATAGGTTTTTATACATTAAATAGGGTTTATTCATAATCTATGACTAAAATATCTATTGGATGAATATCAAAAATATTTTATTAAAAATATAACATATATATTTCATTTAATTCATTTAATAATAGTAATTATTTCAATTTATTAATAAAAAAATTAAGAATATATAATGGAATTATATTTTTCATAAATAATTGGTTGCGAATGAATTCACCATAAATTTTCATAAGTTAGTTATATTTATTCTTTCTAATCTAACAACTATGTCAAAATTGTTAATTTATACTAATGTAATATCTTGGATTATTTAAAATCATTATTTTTTTGCAACATAGGCTGTTGAAGAATTAAAATTATTTAGAGAAAATATTTTATCAAAATATCTGGGATTTACATTTCTTTGGAGATGCAATCCCTTAAAGAGGTATTTCTATGGATCCAGAAAAGATATATATATATTTATCTCCTAGAATCGTCCATTTTATGCCTTTATGAAATGATGTTTTTACGTTCTAGCTGGTTATGATCAATGCTTTGTTCATGATTTTAAATGAATTTAATCACCTATGAAATCATTGAAAATGAATAATGATCTATTTCAATGGACTGAAGATTGGTGGATGTTTTTTTCAAGATCTTAGTGTTCTCCTTACATTGGAACCTACCCTAATATTTATGGTATCAGGATAGAGTTACATGGTGTATTTTTATTCTTCCAGGCCTTGGTTGGGATGAGTTCTCATGTAGGTAGATCATTTTATTGATTATAGATAAAAATAGTTATGGTTTCATGGGAATAACAACCCAAAAAAATATTTGGAGTCAGATTCCATATTCAATGAATAGAAGACTAGTATTGATTACATATTTTTTTAGAAATTTACTATATTTATAAATTATAAGAGGTTAAAAAATATTTTCTAAAAAAGGGATTTGAATCTGAGACAAAGAAGATTGATGAATTATCTCCAAAATTTTTACATTGAATTTATTTAATCACAAGGTAATGAAAAAATGGTGTTAGATTCATTATGTAGAATATCATATGCTCTGTTTGTAAAATATGATTTAGACCAATGGAATATGATGTCGATCATAGCTGATATACACTGTTAATGTATTGAATAAGGTGGTGTTTTAGTTTTCATTCTAGTTTCGTTTGTTCTTGATTTCGTTGAGATAGTTAAATAGGAAAAAATATACTATTCTTAGTGTGTTTCTATGAGGGAAAAAATCATTAGTGGGGAGACCACGAAAAGATAAAATCTGGAAGATAGTTAATTGTCTTTTTGAAATAGAATGGTCGTACTTATGGCATTTTAAGAACAAATTCTTCATTATTACCACCATTTGGAATGGTCTATTCATCCTGGAATACATAATATGTAAAATATGTTGAAATCAAAATTTTGGTGGGTCGATATGAAAAGGAAGTTTGTTGAGTTTGTTTCATGATTCCTACCTTTTTTGCATGTTATAGCGTAGAATTATTGACTAGTAGGTATGTTTCAGTTTTTACCCATTCCTATTTTAAAATAGAAGTATATATCCATGTCTTTTGTGAAAGGTATCCCATTAATGGTTCTAAAACCCGAATCCATATGGGTATGGAATATCATTATCAGATGGATGTCTAATCCAAAAGGATGATACAAATATTGGAAGAGATGTTGTGATCTTATGAAATGGATTTTGGTCGTTCATGGGATGAGAAAATACCATCAGTAGAGTTATCACATAATTACAATTATCAAGCCCTAATACATTTGGATCCTTTTGAAGCATTTTATAGGTATTATTTTCATTCTCCACTTTGATTGATGTAAATTTGTGAGAATTTTCTAGTTAGTAAAAACCTTCTCCAAGAGACAACATAAAAGATTCATTTGAACTAGATATGGATAGAGACTCCTAAGAGATGTTAAAAATACAATATAGATCATATTTTATGGACTTTTTTGTTTTAGGTGAGTGACCATGTGTTCTATAGGTTCTCTCTAAGGATTAGGAATCATTGGTTTGTGACGTAGGGAATGTTATCTCATAGATATATTGGTACTTTTGAGATAATAGAATGGGTTGGAGAGGTGGAATATCGGTTGAAAACTCCACCATGGTTTAGTGTTTTTCATAATTTGTTTTATGTAAGTGAGTTGAAAAAGTATAAGCCTAATCCTAACCATATGATTCGATATGATCAATATGACCTTGATTTAGATTCTTTATTGGTGCACGTCCCGGTGTAGATTGTGTATAGGCAAGAGAAATTCATGCATATGAAAAACATCACCTGAGAGAAAGATTTATGGAAAGTTGATAATATTCACAAAGATAGATGGGAAAAGGAGAATGAAATGAATAGAAAATGGCCAAATATATTTAAACGAAAATGCTGATTTTCTATGTTTTGGGGACGAAAAGGTCAATGTTCGAGAGAATGTAGCACCCCCAGTTTCAATTAAGTAACCATTTCATTATTCTTCTTATGTATGTATAGTTTTTGGGTGATGTTTGGGAGAGTTTAAAAGTACCTAGATTATTTTTGGGGCTTTTTTCATTGGTCACAGTTGGTTTATTGTTACTCGAAATAATGAAACTCTTATAAGATACCATGGTTAGTAAGGAATATGGTAAGGGGAAGGTGCATAGGTAGGTGCACAGTTTGGCCAAAATGTATGACCACTATGGAGAAAACAAAAAATGTGGTACAGTGGGATTTTACATTGTTGGAACATGATTTTTATAACTATGTAGAACAACTATGTTAGTTGATCTTTGAGGTAGAGGGTGGTGCATTGTGAGTGCACTATTTTTTGGAACTGTGCAACTAAGTGGGCATGGTTTAAAACATGATAATAGAAAAGTGGATATGGTTTTAAATTAACATGAAAATCATATTTTTTTTATTTTAAATACTAAATTAGTTTATATTTATTCCTCCCAATGGATGTTTAGGATTCCCACGTCAAATCAGAATAGTTTTAGAGGTGTTTTCAGGTGTCTTGAAGCTCAATTTCCTTTGTATGTCATTGTTTATGGTCGTTTTTCATGGATTTTTCAATGATCTACATCTCTCCATACCTTTTTTTCTTATATCTATCACATAGATGGTATACATAATGTTTTTGGATTCCAATAAGGGTTATATTTGTCCTTATTTATGATATGGGAGAATATCTAAGGTGGGTTTTGGAGATTCAACCCGGTTTTGTGGGTGTTTTCATCATGTTCTTCTTTATCATAGTAATTTATAAGGTTGGTGGATAGAAATATGACTAATATTCATAGAAAATGAAGGCTATATTTTAAATGTATTTTTTTATTGAATTATTTTTTGAAATTGTTGTGAAAATGAAGATAGAATCAATATTTTGTGAATTTTTTGAGTATTTTGTGGAATTTTGTAAAATTCTAGATTTGTTGTACACATGATTTGATAATTGCTTTTAGAATGTTGATTTTAAAATGATTTTTTGGTTTTATTTGTAAAAAAAGGGTCTGTGAAAAAGTTTAATAATGCTTATTATTGAATTGATTTTAGATTAGTTTTAGAATGGATTGGAATAATCAGTTGGTGTTTGTTAACATAGATTTTTACAAGGCTATTTTAAATATGACTTAGTTATCGGTGCCAATGGTGTAATAGAAAATGTTTTATAATTACCTTATGATGATATGGTAAATAAACAAGAAATATCTCATAAGTATAGAACTATCATATTTGAATGAATGTGTAGATGTGTGGATAGGAATGGGTTATTCTAAATGAACTGTGAGGTGTTTTGGAAACATTATTTTTTTCTTTTCTTGGAAAATTTTTTGGTTTAAAAAATATTTTTTATAAATAGTTTTGGTATGTGATAACATGTTTTAGTTTTTTTATGAATATATTTAAATAAATGTGATAACATTTTATATCCTAGTGGTTTGAATAGGGAAGTCATTTGAGGGAATCAAAATGATTTTCATTAATCACCCCTGCTTTGGTACTATGGCACTTTTGAAGATATCATTTATTGGGACACATGAAAAGTTAATGTATAACCTTTATTTAGTGGTACATCATGAAACTTTGAATTTTTTGGAGTTGGATCATAGATCATGTTGGAAATTTGGATTTATGTGGGTTTTATTTTAGTTTTCTTTGGATTGGTCTTCCTATATGTACATTGATGTTTGTTCTCTTCCATTATAGTATTGTACAATAAATTGATTTTTTGTTTTAGTGGTATTAATTTGTGATGTTTTAAATTGTTAACATGCATCATATAGAGGTATTCTGTTATGATATATTTGGTTGGGTTGTTTTATCTTCAAAGGGAAAATCATCCCCTATATATTATTGAATCCCTTGACATTTATTGATAACCATTGACACTTTGGGGATGCCAATTAAGGAAAAGTAGAAATTTTTCATCAACTTAAGCTAATAAGGAGGGGTAGTAGGTTACATAGACCTAATCATGACCCTTCTTATAATATTTCATCACCACCACCAATCCATTTTTTATTCTTATAGCCATGGGATATTTATTTATAAGAACCTCATCAGATACATCAAATCCGGGTATAAATATTTCTAGCTGAAATTTAGAGTGTTACTCATTTCTAATTAGGTTTTAGACATATCATTAAAGACACCCAATTTAAATTATCTTATAGATGGAGATCCCCTAGAGTTACCTCCAAAATTAGAATTAACTATTCACATCTTTTACATTACTATGTGTGGAATTCAATACTCATGAGTATTCAAATCATTATCCTAGAATAATGGTACATAAATACTATCAGATTATTGATAATTGTTAAAAATGTTTTTGGAAACTTTGAGAATGTCCAACCATGATAAATGTATCCCTGAGAGGGGGAGGGCTGAATCATTGGTATCTTTTCCTTTTATGCTATCATTCATTTAAAAAAAATTCCCCCTATTAATGAATTATCACTTCTATGAAAACACCAAATTCACACATCAACAGGAACACAAGTATTTACAAGGCTTAGAACTAAATAAAATTAACTAGTCATTTCCAGGGTTATGATATAATCCAATATCACTTATTCTACTAGATAGAAATTATTTTTTATTGATAAATCATATAGGACATAACCTTACACATGTGTAGTAATATGGTCAATAAAAATGGGAATGTGATTCTTCTATAACAAATGATTTAATATATGTTTTCGTAACAATTTATGATACTATAACATGTTGGTTCTAAACATTTCACTCTTTTAATTCAATACCTTTTTTTGTGATTCTTCAATAAAAAATTCATCAATTTCTCACAAATGATTAGTTGGAAACAACCTCTATAGACATTTTATGAAAACCTAGTAAGATGGATCTGTTTGATGAATTACTATGATTCATCAGTTCATAAAAGAAATAAAAAAGATACTCCTAAAAAATTCTAAACCCATTTTCTCATAAGTAGAACCTTCAGTCTGATGACATGGTTATATATGATAACCCCATACTTAAATGTCTTATTTTTGGAAATTGATTCAAGAAAAATACTACTAAAAACATTTCCTCTCCCAAATCTTCCCATAATTATTCATCCCTCTCACTATATCTGAACATGAATAGTTTATTTTTCATCAAGAATATAGGTTGTACATCATTTTATTTATATAAGATCCAAAAATATAATGGTCAAGAACATGAATTAAATTTACCACTCAAAAACATTTCCTAAAACAAGAATTTTAATTTACTTTCCCATATATTTCACCACTTTATTAAATCTCAATATAACATTAATTGTCTAA
This sequence comes from Viscum album, assembly GCA_963277665.1. Classification (NCBI taxonomy): domain Eukaryota; kingdom Viridiplantae; phylum Streptophyta; class Magnoliopsida; order Santalales; family Viscaceae; genus Viscum; species Viscum album. The sequence continues at coordinate 1,697,244,244 of OY728132.1, read as the reverse complement.
AAACATCATGATACTTCACTCAACCTCATCCTACATTGAACTTTCAAAAAATTATTTAGTTTTTTAAAAAATTACATTCCAATAAATTTTATCATTTCTATTATCCTAAACCACATGAGAAATAGAAAATCTAATGAAATACAATTCTGATGAACCTACTGAACATTTTCTTCCATAAAAATCACAGTACATTTTGTATAATTCAAAATACCCTCAACAACAGTTCAAAAAAACATCAAAACAATTATTAATTTCTATAATTCTTCATCAATTCTTCGGACTGATGAAACTGAATCTGAGGATGTCCATTGTTGGATGACATATCAGTATCAGTGTACATCTGATGGACTAGTGTATGATTCTATTTGGTGAATTGACATCTTGTTTTTTCTGATTACTCTTGAAATAGTTGAAATAAAAAATGACTTATATTTCCATAGACTCATTAGAAACAAATTAACCCGAACTCTTATCACGATGAAAATGGTTGACTGCTTTTTTAGACATTATTTAGTAGATTGGATTCTTTATATCTTCTAATTAATAAGTCTAAAAAATCATCACTTACTAATATGTGTCAAAAAAATTAGTCAATGATTAGCCTCCAATAGGACTCAATATTTTATTTCATTTGATACTAACACTCTGTTTGGTGGATCGGTGTTAGAAATAACATGATGTACTGGTGGGACATCATGTCTAGTGAACATATTTCTGGAGAAAAACCATAATTATATATTTTCTACAACTACTGAATGATTCTTTGGATTGGTTCATTCAGCAGACTGTACATTATGATGAATCAACATATCTGATGGATCAGTCGATCAACACTATGACAAAACTTCTACAAAATCATCTTAAAAAATACTATCCACCAGATAAAAAATAAGTCATATCATTCTCAAACCAAATATCTGTCACAAGAATAATTTTTCTTCATAAACTTTTTTCTTTTATAGATTCATTCTTGTATCATCACCTCCTCTTAATGTTGAAAACATTAGGATGTGAATTACATATTCTGACCATCAATACCTTTAATACACATTTCTTTCACAAATCATATATCCCAGGTTTTCCAGAAAACTTATTATATTGAAAACATATAAAAATAAAAGTATCATAAAGTTTTTAATCAAATATCTTATAAGAAAATGAGACTCCCACTATGGTAAAAAAAAATTTAGACTCAACGTGAGTCTGAAAACAACTAATCCCATAAAACATCTCGAAAACAAAAAAAAGGTTATTGATGAATTTTCATATCCTGAATTCATATCATATTTTGAGTTTTTTCTTCATACAACCTATCATTATGATTTAAAATGTGAAATAATTTATCAAATTGATAGAAAATTATAAAACAAACAACACAAAATTCTTCGAGGATCTGAAAAGAAAAAACTCCCCAACTTCGTCCCAAGAATCCCTCCCATTGATTTTTTTTCAACCAATGTTTCTAAATCACTAATAATTTTTAAACTCAAGATATGGATTACTAATCAACAATTATATGCCAATGTGGGTGAAATCATTGAAGGAAACTAGAATCATTAATATAAAAACCATGTTGTTGAAATGATGTGAATTGTAAAACATCTTCCGGAAACATAAAAACATTAAAAATATTGGAAACATTCATATATTCAATAATATTGTAAAAAAATATCTGACAACCCCTTTGAAAAAATGTTATAATAGATCACATACATATATTCTCATTTCACACCTTACCAACAACTCCCCCTAAATACATTTTCCTAAAAAGGTTTATCACATATCAATCGATAGGTATTTGAAACATCATTTTTTTATTTTTGAAAACACTATATAAAAACTGTTGGGGATAAGGGACAAATACATAGTCCTCACTCGTTTATAGAAATAGGTTGGACACCCATTTTTGACCTTAGTTTGAAAAATTCTTCCTTTACTAATGGTTTTGTGTAAATGTATAGAACTTGTTCTGATAAAGGAACCCACTTAGGCTTGAGTTCACTCCTATTAATATTTTATCTGATGACATGAGATTTGATAATAATATTTTTTAAAGAGAATTTCATAATGGAATGATCATAAGGAATATAACAGCCTAGTTATCAAAACCCAAGATAAATAGTTACTTCAATTCTACTAGTATGTCTTCCAGCTGAGTCTTCATACACATAATTTGTTTGAGGCTTGAGTAAATGAAAAATACTCATCCTTATCCATTGTAAGAGTTACAAAATTTTTATTCTTAGTATTCAAACAGACATAATTTTATCTTAGGAAGTATATACCACCAGATATTGATCATATTTAATCAACAATTCCTTTTAAACTAGCATAGGTATATCCAAACAAATCAATTCTTACTAACCTGTCACACATGATTCTAAATTATGTTATGCCTTTGATATTTCAACGAATTCTTATTATATCCTTGTGATTTGATACTTTTAAATAAATATGGAATAATTACAATAAGGTAACAAAAAAATGTTTGGTCTTGAGGTAGTTATATAAAATAACACCAAATCAACTCATGAAACACTTTATATTCCACTTATTTACATTCTATATCATTATTCAACATTGTTCCAACTTAAATTGCTGAGAATTTTTTTTTTCAATTTTCCATTCCTAACATATTAATAATTTTCTTATCATAATACTCTTGAGAATTAAAAATTAATTTCTACTTATTTAAGAATTTTGACACATTAATATATTTCATTTCATGAAGCATAGAAATTCTAAACTACATCATCATTTATATAGAAAGAATTTCACAATTCATTCATTTTTCAAGAAAATATAATTAAAAAATATACAATAATAATGAAGGAAATATCCTGACATTCTTTTATGTAGTGGTTACTATAAAATATCCCTTTCTAAAATTTCAACATCCATAAGTTGGTAACAAATTTGGAATTCCATGACCTTGGATCATTTAGTATCTGATAAAAAATTATCTTCAACATGTATACATAAATTTCATCTTTTACAACAATAAAACCTCATGAATGTTCAATGTCATCTCTTACATCACATTTTTCATTCATAAATGCTCACCTCACATTGATTTAAAATGTTTTATAACTTTATTTAGAATCAATTACAAGAATTATTCTAATTGTTCATAAACTACCTACTAGATGAAAAGTATCATGAAATTCAATGCTTTAAAATTTTGCGTATCCATGATATAATAATATTTCAATATTTTTTATCACTTCATCATCTTCATTAAAATTATTTAGAAACACCCACTCTATAATAATAGTTTTTTAATTTCATTTTGGTATGATTTCACAATTATAATTGTTCTAAATATATTCAAACTCTTTATTCATAGACTATGTCCATTCTTAATCCTCAAAGGATTCTTTAACTTGATTTGGATAAAACATTGAATACAAAGACGTATGTCTGACATCTATTCATGTTCGTCTTGTTCCAATATGTTGAGGTTGATTACCATTAATTTTTTTTTGAGATTTCTCTTATTTCTTTATTCTTGGATGAGATGTATGATTTTTTTTTTCAAAATTGGAAATATCTAAGTAAGATTCTTCAATTTTTTTGGTATCATAATAGTTTGAAACAATTTAATGTTTCTTAACATCAATTGATTTATCTTTTTATTCTTCCTCATATTTATGTATTTGTAAAACATCCAATTTAACTTTATTAAGAGCTTTTATATCAAAAAACCATATATTACTCATCTATCTATGCTGAAACATATATATGCTCTTCCATCCAAATCATATTGAGGAATGATTCCATTATCACCTTTCTGATCATTCAATACAAGGATTCGACCACTATTATTTAAGATCTGGGGACTCTCAAAAAGTATTATGTTTTTAAAACATGTAGTTTTATCATATAACATTTATTAGGGATTCATATCAGAAAATTGTTGGTAGAGATATAAATTATAAAAATGAACAATTTTCATTATATCCTGCTCCAGAATCAATGATGAAGGTCATACCCAATAAATATTTTTCATCCCATCTTAACTAAACTTCTATTTTTTCACTCATAAAAAATATTTTCTTGTTGTGTCTATCTTATGACGTACTCATGACAAATTATATATTTTTTAAGAATACTTGTGAAATACTAATTATTTTATTCACTTGTATTATGTTTGCTTAACATATTCATATAATACAGACATTCCCTCTCATCTCTTCTCTTGAAAAATTTCAACATCCCCAGAGCATCCGAGTTATGATTCAAATACATAACATAAGTAATGTGAGAAAAATTATAAATGATAGAAATAATGTAATGATATTCAAAATTTGATTGTTTTCTCATTAGACTAGATATATTATAATGAATATTTTTAGGTGGTAGGGTTGAATGAATTACAACATTTTTATACATAGAGTCTGTAATATTCAATTTTAGTAAAATTATACAACATCAATTACTTATTCTTTATATAATGGGAATACTAATTATACTATCCATATTTGAAAAGATTCTCATGTTTCTCAAAAAAAAATATGTCCCAAACTTTTATTCCACAAATTACTTTGTTCCATCATGCTGGAGTAACATGATTTATTTACATCGCCAATATGAAACCAATTTCGTTTTGTATATTTTCCTTTTGTAAAAACATCTCCATATTCATCATGTTTCACAAAAACTTAATATTTAAAAAAAATCTATTTAGTTTATTAAAATGTGGGGAAACACTCAAAAGACTGTTTTTCAACCCATTGTAAAACAAATCATTCCTGGATTTTAAGTTTTCTTCCCCAATAATAACAGATTTAACTCCATTAATTTTTATAGATTCATTATTTACAAGAGATAGTTCCTTTTGTGGAATCATTCACCTTATTTAAACATTCTAATTATCATTTCACATGATAAGAACACATACTTCCCAAAATATAATGTCATTAACCTTTTGTATCACTAAAAGAGGTTCTATAATATGGGATTTTTCATTTCCTTTTTCTTTCTTCACAATTTTTTTTAGATTGTTACTAAAATTATTCTTTTCTTGTCACAAAACAAGAAACAATTTTTAAATATTAATATTTTTTACACATAGGTTGAATCTATTTTCAACATTAAAAACATCTTTCATAGATTTCTTCCATTGAGAGTATTCACCCCCAAACATTTCTTTTGGAAACTAATGGGATAATTATAATAATTTAGTGAATACTATAACATATTTTAATTATTCTGTAATCCACTACAATACCAGTAGTAACCAAATAAATAATATTTACCTCTGTAACTTCCATATTGTTCTGTATTGTGAACATGTTTTTCATTAATTGTTATAATGTTAATATCCGAAAATTGTTGTCCCTCAAAATATATTTTACCACCTAGATTCATATTTTACAATCCTAAATTATTTCCGACATTATTAAAATTAGTTAATATAGATAATTTTATTTCAGACTCATAATTATTAGAAAAACTGATATTTTCAACATTTTTTCACGAATACATGAGTCTCTCATTTATCTTCTTCGTATAGACATTCTCAGTTTTATTTCCATCATTTGATGGTGAATTTTTTAAATCCTTCTTAGGTTTAACCATTCCATAAAATTCACCAAAATAAGAGATAGGGATCTTGAAACATGTAACTCCATGTATATATTTATATATAAATTTGAACATGACCTGACCATTCTTCCATTTCACTCATCTTTACATGAATGGGATCATTACGATTATTTTTATTCTCAATAGTTTTACACAGAAAAAAATGTCTTCCAGAACCATATCCTTCTATCCAAGAATAAATTCTTGATTTTTTAACATTCCTTCATCAAAATTTTGATTAATCTTTATGTCAAAAATTTATTCTAAGTAATTCATACAACTCTATTTTCATAAGAAAATTTAGCTTAGTCACTTCTTCTGTAAAAATATTACATCCAAACAGTAAATCATTAATAGTTTCTATGAACATATTTTCACAAAAAACATCCTAAAACATTGATGTATCAACATCAATATATTAATCATCATCATATCTGAACAGAAATATTCTCCATGTTGATTTGGAGAAATTTTTAATTTTTCCATTCTAAAAATATTTTGACCTAACACCATGTTTCTTCTAGAATATTATTTTCCTACTAACATATTAATTACAATATACTTAAATTATTATTTGGAGGAAACGTTATACAATTTTCACAATAGTTCCATGTTCAAAAAAATTCACAGGTAGATTAACATTATAATTTTATGTACTTTATTTCACATTTTTAGAAAACATGTATAAAAAATCACCAAGATTATTAATAACATCATTCTTGGATTTAAAATCACATGCTTCTTCATCTTTAGTAATCTTATTATATTTTCCATACATGGAATACTTGAAGTGATTTTCTCAATCAAGTTTTTATTTTCATTTTATAACATTTTCCCTTGTAATTTCATTAGTAATGAGCGTACTATAATGGTAATCCAATTATTTAGTTTTTGGATCTCTATCTTACAAAGTTGAATCGTTGGTATCAAAATTAAAAAAAATTATTAATATATATTAAAAATAATAGCCGGGTATTTTATTTTCTCACCACAACATCATACGATGGTAGAAAATATCATTAACCCTTCTAGATAAGTCACCAACAAATTCATGATCATTCAATTTGATACTTTCATACATCAGCCTCCAGATTTGTAACTTGTGTTTCCCTACATTTATGTTTCCTTCATAATTTTTTTTCATCTTTTCCCATATTCCATTAGTAATTAAACTCCAATTACTCTTAGAAACTCATTTATAGGAAGTGATGATAGAATATAAAACTTATCTCTTACACTATTCTCCATATTCTTCTTTCCCATATATATAAGAGAATTATTTTCAACACTGGTTGGAAATCTATCCATAACCGCTTCCAAAAATTAATACACAATAGATGTAAGATATGGAACCATTATATCATTCCATATATGATAGTTCATTACACTTAATATTTGGATCCCATTAGTATTCAGACAATTGAAATTATACTTAATACTTTCTCATTAAAAGATTCATAAAAGTGTACACAAATTGAACATTTTCTGTGATGCCACATGAAAAGGCCTTACTTGGATAACTTTTCCATTGAGAGGGGGATGGGGTGAATTAGTGGTATCTATTAATTTAATGTTATAATTATTTTATAACCTAAATTTCCTCTTGTTAATTATTTATAAAAATTCTAAACAAAAAAACATGTATTTAAAAGAGTATGTACTCAATAAATGTGTCTATTCAATAGCATGGTTTGTAAATAATCCAATACCACAAAATCATCAAAAATATAATCCTTTATTGTGTGTAAAATAATATTGTGTAAAATTTTAATAAAAAATCAGCAATTCGTTCAAAACATGTCACTTTTCCAATTCAATAACATTCACTTTTATAAGTTATAAAAACACAATTCTTCAATTTCCTACCTAGAAATAGGTATAAACAACCTATATTTACTTTTAATGAAACCATGGGCTAATGGATTAGTCTAATTACTCACCATGATTATTCATTATTGATATAATATAATAAAGGATACACCATATAAAATATTGAACCTCTTTTCTCTTACTCAGATCCATTAGTCTTTTGACTCTATCTCATCTAGTAACCAATTCCATACACTTAATATTTCAAGAAATATTCCTCAAGAATACATTGTCCGAAAAATTTTCTAATCACAACTCTAAACAATATTATTCAGCTTAAGCTATCTCTATCTCATAATGTGCTAATTTTCTTAATCAATATAATATACTTTGGACTTCCTTCTATTTATAGTATAGAAAAAAGGGAATGCGAGGGAAACAAATATCACTTTATCGATCAACCAAATTTCCCAAAACTCGAATTTGAATTTCCTTTTGACTGCATCTTGGAAAACTTTGTCACTTCTCAAATTCTCTTGATAATTCTACAAAATAATATAAAATTTTTACAAATTTATACTACTATAATCCTAAAAATAAATTTTAGTCTAGAACCCAATTTCATTCAAATCAATTTTTTATACTAATTATCTTGAACAAATATAGAAAAACAAAAAACTAATGAAATCCAATTACAATGCTCCAATATAACTCATTATTCTCATAACATTGTTTAAACTTATATACCCTTCAAAAACCCCTCTAAAACAATTAGAAAAAACTTTTGAAAATAATTATTCATTGTTTTCAAATGTTGAACAATCCCACGTAATGATGAAACTGAATTTGATGAAGTCCAAAATGAGATTAATTTTCAGTATCAATGTGTGTCTGATAGATTAGTTTCTAATTATGTCTGGTGAAATGGAATCTCGTTTTTTATGACTCTTGACCAACATGAAACCATAAAAAACATCTTTTTCTCTTTACGGACTATAATCAACATAACCAAAACTCTCATCTATATGAAAATGGTGGACGAAATTGTTGGACATCATTTTGTTGATAGATCTCTTTATCTCTTCTCATTCATTACTCCAAAAAATCACACTTTTTGATATGTTTCATAAAAAATTAGTATTTATATACCTCTGATAGAACTTGGATTATGATTCTATTTTGATTAAAACATTATTTTTTATGTGTCAATTTACTAATTCCACTGATGGATCAGTGGAACATCATGTCTGGTTGAACTGTCTTTATAAAAAATTAATTTCTTCAATATTTTCTACAATTGATGATTTATCCTCTGGATTGGATTATTTAGTGGATCATATAATCTAATGAATTGGGCATTCTGATAAAGAATTCATTCAACACTATAGAAAAACATCTACAACTTCAGATTTAAACATCCTAGCCTTTAAAAGAAAACAATAGCGAATGATTCCCACACAGAATATCTATTATCGAAAGACATGTTCATCATAAATTTCTATTATCTACATACTCATTCATGTATCATAATAATTTAATTATGATGAAAAAATTATTATTGGAAATTAATCTATTGACGTTAAACTGTTTTTCTACACATTTCTTTGAAAATGCTTAGATCAAATGTATTCTTGAAAAATTGGGATATGAAATAATAATAAGTCAAAAATCATCCATATATTTTTTTATGATTATTCAAAAATACATTCATAACCTTATAAAACTTCTCATTCAGGTCATAAACTTATTTCCAGACTAAATATGAGTCCGTAAACTAGTAATTCTCAAAAACATCTAGACAACAAAAAACTGAAAATGATGAATTTTCTTATCAATAATGCATATGATTTTCGGATTACATTACTTCACCCATTTGATCATTATTATTCAAAAAGTGAAATGATTTTTCTAGCATAATAAAATAAGACACTAACAACCTAATATTCGTCAAGCATCCAAAGACTATCTTTAAGCTAACGTAGTCAAAAATAATAATTTATCTTCTTTTATAATGATTAAATTCTTGAAATATGAAGTCAAAAAATGAGAAAACATTATATTTTCTACCATTAAACAATTTATATATAATGATTCCACAATTAAAAAATATTAACCATTTTATTCACAATCTTAATAATAACCCCATTTATAGTTGTAAAAAGAAAGAACTTATCAACTAAAGTAGATCTAATATTAATTAAAACTATCTCCCTCACACATTTACCATAAAAATCCGTTTCACAATCAATTTGATTTTTTATTGATATGTTAATATAGTACAAAATTTTATAAAAAATTCTAATTCCCTAAAACCCAGTTCAAGAAGCTATGTTTTACCCTATACATTCACAAAAGGTTATATATATTAAATAATAATAATTTTTTAATTCCAATTAATAATCTGTTTGATTATTAATATACGATTAAACAATCTAATACCTTATGACTTCTATTTCAACTCCACTAATGAAAAGTTAATTTAGGGGGAAAACAATGAAATGTAATAATTTTCCAATATATGAATCCACAAATAGGAGAAAACAGTCTTATTAGATCATTTACATTCCATGGATTTACACCATTCATTAAAGTGATTAAGGAAATAATGTAAATCTTATAAATTTCACCTATCATTGAAATACATTATCCTATAATAAATACATGAAATTTTCCACCTACATAATAATTTTCACCAAATCCCAATATTTGTAGGAGGACAAATAATCATCAAAAACCATATATGTTTTCAATATTTTAACCTAAATAGTCATCTAATCATGAACCATGTTTGAAAAATTTTAATATACTCATGGTTTCTAGTGTAACACTAAAAAAATCGTGAGATTAACATCTCTATCCCACATAATTTCAATCATGAATGAAAAATCCATTGTACTTGAATCACAATATCCCAATCCTCTAAGAATCATGATATAACAATTATAAATTATTTAACAATTTTAATTAATTTTAACTAATAATAATATATGTCAAATAACATATTCAACCATGGAATACAACACATGTAAATAGAACCACAATAAACACACAACCTAGTGGACCTAACCCATCGACGTCCCCTCTCCCCCTAATCAAAACTACCTATCCACCAACAGTTTGTTGATGATGATGATAACAATAATAATAATAATATATATTATATAACATTATAAATACATAGTATATCATATATGTACCACCATTAGTTGTGTGGTGGTATGGCTTTGGGGGAGTGAGGGGAAGGTCATAGGGTCAAGTCCTTGGTCCATCATGTCATCTATGATTCATATCCTTGCATTGTTTTTATGATATTGGATATAGTCTACCTATTACAAACTATATAATTTTTTATATAATTTAAAAAATTCATAGGGGAGTCTATGGTTTAGTAGAGTATGCATCACATCACAATTAAACACATGTATTTTTATCCTTCTTCAATAATAAATATTATAATTTAATATTTTTTATAATGAATAAAGATAAACCATGTCTTCGATTAATCAGTCTCTGTATGTATTTAGGTAATTAAATATATTATTTTAATTGTTTTTAATTTTATAAAAACAAAAGAAAAACGATTTATTTCAACAAATACTATATTTTTTGCTTTGATATAACTGTGTATGATCATCAATTTTATCATTTATAACTAAAATAATTCTAAAATGGTTATATATATTTTTATATATTATCATTAATTCATTTTTTGTTAAAATTTTGACAAAAATACATCAGATAAAATAATGAATATTATAATTATTTGGATTGTTTAATAAAAAAATGTCATAATATAATAGTTTTTAATGATTCAATGCAATAGTACAGATACAAAATGTTTTAGTTAATAAAATATTATATCATATATAATTTTAATTTTTTAGTAAAAGTATGATTTTTTTTACACTATTTAATTATTTATATATTATTTTATATTTTATCTATCTTGGTTTTTTATTTCTAACATCATTGTTGAAAAAATGGATAAAGATTACTTCTATCCTATCACACTAACCAATATATAAAAATGGAATAGAAACTACATATTAATATAAATAAATAAATAAATATATATATATATATCTTTTTATTTTAGTTTTAATTTAAGACTACATAATCCATGAGTGAATATTTAGATAATCAAATTTCCCTCCAATAATGATCATAATCCTTTGTCTAAATTATGTAATTTAAATTCCATAGTATACGTATTTACATAATAATTTTTATCCATGAACATCGCATTGATGGAATGATATAATTTTTTATATTGTTTGATTATAATGAAGGAAAATGTGAGTTGAATAATTTTATATATTTTATGAATTTCTAATGTTCTCCTTCATTGATGATGTTCTCTGTTTCCTATATTGATGACTACATTTAAATGAATTGATATTATTTATATGGATTATTTAAATTCTATAAATGATCTATTTATTGCATGAAAACTATTAAAATGTTTTATTAAAATGAAACAATAAAATTTTATTTTAAATCACCTTAAAAATTCATATACCGATAATATTGTATCAACTCTAAAATATCATCCAAATAAATAAATACTTTTAAGAAATCATTGTTGGACCTTGTGTCTCCTTATAAAACATCATAAAGTATGAAATTATAGTTTTAACATTTTAATAAAAATTATACTTTTATTATAAAATAGTTTATAGTGTTTAAATAAAGCACTATACGACCTAATGTAATAAAAATAGAGTTTATAAATCCATTAGAACATAATGTCAAAAATTAAAGCTATAGGAAAATTCATTATCAAAATAAATCACATATTATTACTATGAATGGGTATATAATTCTTTGTGAAATAAAATCTATACAATGTTATTGAATTTATGTTCTTACCAATTTAAGAGACCATTATTTTTTGATATTAGTGATCATGCATTCCTAAAATTTCATCTTAATTTTGGATAGTTCTAGTTTGGTCAAGGTGATAAAATTATACGAGGATCATCATTCATTGTGAGGATTTAGAAATTATTAGTTATGTGGCACAATTTATAGATGTTCATCATTATTAACAATGATTCAATGATTTTTTCCAAGTGTCATACATTTTAATTTACATTCTTGATGATCCTAGTGTATTTTATTTTCAAAAAAAAATATTGGGGGATATTTTTTATTTACTAATTTAAGAATAGAAACTAAAGACCATCGAGTGAATAAATTTTATATGCATGTATTACCATTTGTACATGTTCAATGATGTACAGGTTTTGTCGTGGTGTAATATCCTAATTTTTTTAAACATTTTATTTCTTAACACATATGTATAAAGAAGTAATCTTTTCTTTTTATTTATTTATTTTGATTATATGAATATGAATATTTTATTAATTTTAGTTTTTTTTTTCATTTTTAATTTCAATCGATTAATATTGAAATGTTTTTTTATAAAAATAAATAATGTAGAAAACTATGTGATAAATAAATTCTATTTAAAACATAAAAAATGATAATTACTTTACCTTTAATCATCTAAAATTAAATTTAAAAAGAAAAATGGATTACATAAAATTAATTATTATTAAAGGGAAAAATAAACATAACTATTTTAATTGACTATAACTTATAAATCAATTATTCCATGGTATGTAATAAACTCAATATCAACAAAACACATTAATATGAATTTAAATCATTATAAATCAGGATTGATTTTCTAAATAATATATATATATATATATATAATGGAGAAGAAATTTATTTAATGAAATTTATAGGATTTTATCTGTATATATGTTGTAATATATATATATATATCTAAATGAACATTTAAATCTGTAAGGTATTTTTCGGAATGATCATTTTCAGAATAGAAACAATAATGATGAAATAGTTCACTTACCATTATGGATTACTGTTAAAATAATTTTATTAACAAATAATTAATGATATATCATTAAAAAATATAATAAATTTATATTTATGGTAATTAATGTATTAATTAACTTTATGTATGTCAAGTAATGGAATTATTTTCATTATAAGAATTACTATTTTATATTTAACCCAAATATTTTTATTAAATTTTAATATTGATGTTACCTTACATAATTTTTCTTAAATAATTGACTAATTATTTTGAACATACATGTTAAAAATTTGCATGAATACCTTTTCATTATTTTAATAAAAAAGAATAACTATATGGTGATTAATTATTAATAATATTTTTATAATGTTGTATTTTATGTGATATTATTTTATTTTGAAAATTAAATATATATTTTTATAATCATTTTAAATACCCAAATTATTTTTTATAAGATAAATAATATATTTATTAAAAATAATTTTGATTTCTAAACCCAAATTCCATTAAGAATATTTGAAAATATTTTCATTCACTATTAACTATTATTGACTAATTTGTTTGTTTCTTTTGTATATATTATTAAAAGGATGATATTTTTAATAGAATAAATGTTATGTAAATATTTTATTTAATTAAATACTATACCTTGTTTCAAAACATACTTCTATATAGTATTTTCTTTATTAAATAATATAACATTAACTATTTTATCTCAAACATACTGTCTATATGTATAAACACCCCTCTAAATCCCATGTAAATTAACATTCAAAATTACTCTCCTACCATGAATTCTATTCTTAATCCCAATCCATCTTCTTATTCTCATCTTCCAAATCATTTGGTCTCAAAACTCCCTAATTTCCAATTTTTTATGAACTTATCAAAGGTTGAGTCCAAATGAAATGGAAACATAATTTTTTATTTTACACCTTTTTAAACTATATTACTTTATTAAGATTAGTTTTAAAATTATATCTAAGATAACTAATCAGTATATCAATATAATTCCAATTTTATAATATTTATATATTTTTTAATCAATAAATATAATATATATATATATCATATATATTCATCCATCAATACATAGTTTTCAAGCAATCTCTGCCTCCTACACATAAGTTATCTTTCATTAAGTGTTAACAACCTCAAAATTTTCTAGTGTAAATTATATAACATATGTGTGTATGTGTGTGTTTTCATATACAGATGTGTGTAATTTTATTTATGATTATTCTTTGGCAGCTAATGGAACTCATTAATAAATACGATATTAATACTATAATAATATTAATCAAATAGTATAATTCAAAATGATATGTCGTTATATTTTTTTTCTTTAATAAAATCATATTAATTAATGTAAAATTAAAATATTCCATAAAAAATATTAGAAATAAATATATAATATATCAATAATTACTTTAAAAATTACATAAGTGATTACAATAGGATGTTTAATCATGATGATGAAATAATAGACCTAATATAAAGGAATATACATTAATCTATTATTTATTTGAGATTCTCAATCTATTTATCATATTATCTTATAAGGTTTTTAAAAATTTCATACTAAAATTATATCATTAATTTCTTATTGACAATTCAAATGGATTGTCATAGCTAATGATCATAAGCTCAAATATTTATACATTTTAATGTTTATAATGTGGTTTCTCTACCGGTTTCATTTTTTTGGTCTTAATTTATCTATAATTATACCCTATTCTTTTATATATACTTCATTTCATTACATAATTATATTTATGTATTTCCATAATAATTTTGTGATAATAATTCATTTTATTAAAAATTAATAAAACCTAAAATATTAATCAGGAACCTCATTTTTATGAACATTGAAGCACCTTATATATTTATGTCTGCATTTAGAATATCTTATTTCATTCATCCGTTTAATTTAAAATTTTAATGATTATATAAATAATTTGGATTTGTATAATCTCTTATCCATTCTTTCTAACATCTCACATAATAGAATTTACATGATATCTCCATATACATTGTTCCTTAAATAGTTACAATTTTTTTTCCTTACTCATTCATCTAGTATTGATTTTATAATATCATATTTATGTCATTAATATATTTTTTCATGTTTTTTGGAAATTAAATATTTTCAATATTATATTGTATTTTTATATTTTTTAAAAAAATTGTATTTACACACCTTTTTAAAATAGTTATCTAGTGTAAAATAATCATGATTGATTTATTTTTTATTCTTCATATGAGTTCATACATATACTATATTATTTTATTTCTATGAATATACATTCTATTTATATATTTTTCTAATATATTTATTTCTCTATCATGTTAGGATTTATTAAGAAGCGAAACTTCTCAAATCTAAAATCTAATTATTTAATATTTAAATTTCATTTTTATATATTTTAATAATGTTATGTCATGCCAATATGATCCGAAATTATTATATTTCGATCATTAATTATATTAAAAACATTATTGTTTTACATAAAATTTAAATAACTCTATTTCAAATTATTTCTTCAAATTTGAAGATATGTTTTCATGTTTGTGACTATTATGACACATTATTTATTTTTATTATAGGTTATCGATGAAATTTTGGGGAGTTTTTTATTCATTATTCTATATATATAACTAACTATTCAAGACATATAATTATATAATACGTGGTCCAATAATTATATATCCATCAATTATATTTAATAAATCATAAATGTATGAGTTTCTATTTATAGTACATGGGTAGAGACTATATTACACAATGTTGTAGTATGAGAAAATTAACATAGCACAATATATGCAAATGATACAATATGTTGATATCTTATATATGTTACGTCACTAACGTATATAATGTTTCATTAATCAATATATGAAATATTAATCTTATATCTATACTTCCATTCAATGATCTATTTTTAAAAATAAGGTTTATGGTAAAATCATATAATTCACATGTTGATCTCCTGTAATTCTATATGTGATGGCCCAGACCTCTCTAATAAATTACTTTTGTGAAATATTTTTTTTGAGGTGTTCTAGGAGGTCAAGGTGACTTATCCCCAACACTTTTCCAAATTTACAGTTCTGTGAATAGTGTTTCTAGTTTTGTGAACAGTGTCATCGGTGAGTCATTGGTAATATCGGCATTAGTGAGTCATTTTTACTATAGATGTCAGTGATTCAGTTGCACTACCAGCATTGGTGAGTCATTTGTATTATCTATGTCTATGATTCATTTGTACTATCTGTTTCAATGAGTCATTTGTATTGTCTATGTTGGTGAGTCATTTTTACTATTGGCGTTAGTGATTTATTTTCACTCTCAGCGTCGGTGAATAATTTGTAATGTCAGCGTCAGTGAGTCATTTGTATTTTTAGAATCACTGATTTATTTTTACTGTTAGTATCAATGAATCATTTGTACTATCAGTGTCGGTGATTCATTTTTACTGTAAACGTTAGTGATTCATTTGTGAACATTATTTTCAGAAATTTTTCATTTCCTTTGTCATATTTATAGATTTTCCCGATTCCCAATAGTTTTTCCTTTTTGATGTTTCCATTGACGTTAAATGTATTAAAATTCTTGTTTCATGGGATTTAAGGCTGATTCATAGCCCATAACTAATATATTAATTTTTTATGAGGCTGTAGAATCCATAATTGGTCAAACCATGTGGTTTATTGTGATCCACATTTAATGGAAAATCCTGTGTATCTTAAATTGCTACTCTGTTAAATCTTCTAAATGGATGAGATATCTTTGTCCCTTGTTCTACCTCATAGTTTCTTTGTGCGAGATTCACGGACATTTACTTCTTCCCATTGGAGTGGTGTGATCAAACCTTAATACTGGGATCATTTCCCCTTAAATTTTCTTCATGCTACATGTGCACCCCCAATTTTAGTTCAACCAGTAAGTGTTGATCCATCATCTATATAAGGCGTGATCTACCTCAATTTATGTGTTTTCTTCGATCCTTCTTGTCCTGTTTCTCATTTCCATGTTATGGAATGTGATCTCCAGGTTTCTAATGGAGTTGTCTTGGGTGTCGGTTGGTGCGGTCATACTGTGGTATCCTCGGGTGGATGTAGTTGTCATGGGGGAGGTCATCATGATCCATTACATGAATAATTCTCATTTAAAGAACTTAAAGAACCTTTTGAAGTAGGGGATTCTTTTCTTCTATATTCTTTTACATGAAACTGTATAGTTAGGATGTTTATGCCCACTAGAACATAATAAAATTGACATAATAAATAATTGAACTAGATAAATAAATTTGTATCTGTTGTATTTTATTTATTCTTGTTTGACTAGACAGTGTGATAACTATGTTTTCTTGGTTTAGCATATTTTCTTGAATGAAATTCATAATGAATGTAAACTGTGATTAATTGTAATTATTTTTCAATTATAAAGAGTCATGTAAATTAATATGGTTGTTATGGAAGTAAGAATGTTAAATTGAATTAATTGATGAGCCATAATCATGTTGATTCTTATTGATATTGAATTAAAGGCATGTCAATTAACCGTCTAGTTAATTTGTGAATGCTGTGTTAGATATCTGTTTAGGTTTCCCATATTTGGAACCTAATAAAAATAAATTGACTAATTCAAGATGGATTAATGTGATGTTTCATTGATAAAAGTTAATTCCTTTTAGGGTTTTGAGTTACCATATATCTTGTAAGGTCATGTGCCTTCTACTTTGGAGCCATGAGTTCCCATTTCGTGTTATGGTAGAATAGATTTTTTAGGGCCAGTGGCCTAGTTGAGTTTTTCCCTGCTATTTGTGATGTGTTATGAGGCTGGATAGATGTTGTGAGTTTTTGGGGTAGGGATACCCATTGGTTGGGGCAGCAGTTGACGTCTAGAGTGGTAATATGCCTCAATTTGTTCTTGTTATTATTAGGGAAAACACTAGAGATGATGAAACTGGTGAGTATTGAATGATTTGATGCTTGATGAATCTTATTGGTTTTTTATCTACTTTAATTTCCACACTACTCCTGGAAACCGGCCTTGATTACCCTCCTTCCAAAAGGGACTAAGATTCATGGGGTATATAATGTGATTTTTATGTTTGGATTCTCGAAGGAGGATAGGTCAATGCTCCTGCTATAGGAAAAACGGAACAGTGGACTTCGGGTGTGATGCTAATGAAATATAATGTGTAATTGATAACAGTTAATTAATTTTTAAAAAATTAATTTTTGTTAAGAGAAAATGATAAAAAGGTACAATATAATACAATTTAGATCTTTAAATTGGTTCGTTGTTATAGGATACCTAGTATTAGCAGTGGAAGACAAGAGTTTGAGAGACGTTAGATGAATTTGAGTATAATACTAGGTTATGACCATAGTGTGGATGTGAGCTATAGTATATTATATAATTTTTGTTTCACTATATAAAAATCCCAACCATTAGTTAGCAAATATAACACCCTAGGGATTCAAAGCCCTGGGGGTGTTTTCCCCAACATTCCAGTGAGAGGATGGATGACTGACTAACCCCTTTGTCCCTACTCTCTTCTCTTGGTAGTTACTTGAGATGGTAGGCACAAAAGTTAGTTTTCCCCATATATATGTTTAAAGGGATGTAACGGATTTTGGTTAATCACACACATATATTCTGAATATATTTCCATATAGACTACTATAGGTATAATGTGTATAGGTTGTGATGGCTTGAGGATCCTTAATCGGTGTATGGGTTTTTATGGGTTGATGTATAATTCCTGATGTATGATACATGTTATGAAATATGTGGTGGATCCTGAAAACTACCTGGTTTATTTAGTTACATGTATGTAGTGGTTGTGTTTTATGGGGTTCATGTTGTGGTTCTTCGCCTAGATGTTTGTGGGAAAGCCTTTTTGGAGAGAGATTCGTAGGATGAGTGACGTTGGGAAAAACCAAAAATCCAGTGGGGAAGTGTTATTGGGGTGACCTTGATATTCATTCTTATATTATATACGATTTTATGATATACTTGGTGAGAGTATACATAGTGAGGGTAGGAACATAGTATACATGTTTAGGTGACGAGTTAGTTTCAATTGGTTTTCAATGTGATTAAGAATAATTTCATTATATTTTCACGAGAGGCTCTCAGGAGGATCTTTCTATGTATATTGTTATACTCACCCTACATATATATAAACTATTTTTCAGGACACTTGGAGCGCATTAGAGATCAAGCAGTTTACTACTTGCATGGGGTTATAGGAGCTGTTCGGGCTTCATCATTGCTTCTATTTTAATTTCTCTTTGTACATGATGTTTTCCATTTCAGTTGTAGTAGTTTTTGGATATGATTACATATGTTTACATGGGATTTCTATTATATTGTAGTATGAGATGGGGTTGGTTGGTGTCTGTCTTATCAATCTCTTCCGTATATTTTCTCTTAGAGGGTAATGCTTCCCATTTGTGTGTTTACTGTTCCCTCGGTGCTAGTCGCTAGTCGGGGGCCTATTGGAGGCAGGACTCAGGGGGTCATTATCTTCCTTCTTCCTTTTATGGCCCATGAGGTTTAAATCTTGTGGGGATTGTGTCATGACAGAGTGGTAGCACAAAGAGGTTTGGTTGAGCGATAGGATGGAGTTTGGTGTTACACATAGGTGAAGTTTCATGGTTTGGTAGTGAAAAGTGTTAGTTATGATTAACAAGTGATGTAAACACTAGAGAATGACTATGACATAGTTGTTTAGGGACCCATGTGATATAATGTAAGGACCTTTAAGTTTACAGTGGCTAATAAAATATTTTATACTAGTTTCAGGGTTGACACCTAGGAAAGGATCATGCATTATTATTCTTTGTTCCTTTCTTTGAATGGGTATATCATGGGATATGTTAACCAAAAATTAATAAAAGAAAAAAATTAACTAATTAATGATGACTCTTCCATATTCTATGATTAGGATCACTATTTTTTTTTATTTTGAAGGTATGGATCCAAGTCATTGTCCTCATTACGTTCACATAGAAGATGTCTAGAAGGCTGTACCAGCAGATCGTCGTAGGTAGAGGGTGACGACGACAACACATGGAGGAGGAAACTATGAGAGTTTCAAAGATAGAGACTACAGATGTGCGAGGGATCCATTTCATATCCAGTCATGGAAGACTTGATGGAGGAGGTTGAGATAGACTTCAGTTCGATACATTCTCAAAAGAAGAACTGGGTGTCTTTGGTTGTGATGATGTTGTGTGGTGCAGCGACGATGTGTATTTTCTTGTTCCTTAGGGATCACGAAGAGTTGGCGATCTCATGGGAGGAGTTCCAAGGCATGTTCAATGTTGAGTTGTTTTCTTAGACAATAAAGGAGTCTAGTTGTCAGGAGATGATTACCCATCGACATGGGAGATCTAGTGTGTGAGAGTATTGAATCCATTTCAAGAACCTTGTATGATATTCTTCGGTCCTATTACCAGGTGAGGAGTCAAAGGAGACACATTTCAGGGAGGCTTTGCATCCAGAGATCTAGCACCAGGTCACCCCATTAATACTGAAGATACATCTTGGGGTACTGTCAAGGGAAGAGGTCATCTAGTGAATGTTAGCAAGAACCAGATAGTCATGAGAGGGGAGTCATAAAGATTTCTTAAAAAGTAGAGATTTGTTCTAGGGTTCTATGTTTTTAGGGTAGAAGAGTTTCCATTCAGCCGGGGTAGGTCCCACCCTTCATAATCTCATTTATTTGGGGGTGGAGGCTATTAGGCCTATACCGAGGGATCTTTCACTTTTTTTCTTCTAGAGGCCGATGTCATCAGTAGAGAGAGTGCCCAAACATTCAGAGTGGTCATTGTGCACAAGGTGTTCCACTCTAGGTTCCATCATTGAGGCATTTTCAACCGAGGAAGTAGCATCATGTTGCACTAGCTTTGGTTCAGTAAAGAGAAGATGGCGCAAGAAAAGGATAGCCCCGTGTCACACCCCATCCTTAGAGAGCAGAGAACAACCATGGTTGTTTTTGTCATCAGGCTTTGAGATGTTGTGGAGTAGGTCGCGGTCAGCTTCATGCTTTAGTGTTTCCAGCACTAGGCAAGCTAGACTTCATTAAAGGTACCCATTTCATGTTTTCTACTTGGTTGTATGCCTTGTATGATTAATTATTGACACACTATTTTATATCACCTTATCTATTACACTCTTCGGTACTTGAGGTAGAGTGGTTTTCAGTGACCTTGGCTTTGAATACACCAGTAGGAGGATGGGGTAATTTGTTTGAAGTATGTAGAGACTGTGAGATAGTGCTGAGGACACACCACACTTGGGTATATATCCAATATTTACGAATACAAGAATAAGATGTCATCCTCAGTGTGGATTGGTTGTATTTAGTGCAGGCTATCATATATTGATTTTGGAGGATGGTGGTGTTCTTTGATGCTGATGGAGATCCATCAGTGTTTGTTGGCAAGCGAGACACTTGTATGGGTAAGAGGCGTGTTCTGTCCTTGTCATCCATGATGGCTCAGTTGATGTTATGTTCTTCAGAGGTTGAACAATTGGTGTTTCCTCAGGTCATATAAGAGTGACATAATGTCTTTCCAGAAAAGGTTGTAGCATTACCCCCTTGTTGAGATATTGATTTTGGGGTCGAGCTATAGCTAGGATCATCTCTTATCTCTATGTCTCCATATAGGATGGCCCCTTTTTAGTTATGAGAGATATGTATATAGCTTTATTTTCTATTATAGTGTGGTTTTTTTGGCTGAGTGTGTGACCGTGTGGTGTACCGGTTCTTTTCATGAATAAGGAGATGAATGTTTGCAGGTGTGTATCGATTACAATTTCTTAAACAAATTGAAAATGAACAATCACTATCCTCTTCCACATATTGATGATTTATTTGATCAACTTAAGTGTGAAATATGGTTCTCAAATATTTAATTATGATCACGATATCATCAGATGCGTGTGAAGGATAAGGATATCCCAATGACTGGTTTCTGTTGTCATCATGCACATTACGAGTTCGTTGTAATTACATTCTGCTTGAACAATTCTCTATCTATGTTCATGAGATTGATGAATGATATGTTATGTGAGTTCCTGGATAGGTTCTTTGAGGTTTTCATCGATGACATACTTGTAATGCCCGCATCGGAGGAGGAGCTTACAGAGCATCTTCACGGCATTTTGGGAGTTCATCGTCAACATCTGTTATTTGGGTTGTTGTAAAAGTGTGAGTTTTGGGACGAATAAGTCCATTAATTTAGGATGGTTGTATCCCAAAAGGGGGTAGATTTGTATCCATCAAGGATAGATGTATTTGTGTCTTTGGAATCCCCAAAGATAGTAGTAGAGGTGTGAAGTTTCCATGGTCTCGTAGGCTATTACAAGATGTTCGTAGTCTATTTCTCTCGTGTTGTGAATACACTGATAATATTGACAAGGAAGGATAAATAATTATTGTGGATTGATCAACATCTGGCATATTTTTAGTATCTGATGGAGAAGATGGTAAGTGCTACGATTCTTTGTCTATCGGTAGAGGGAGTTCAATTTGGTTTTTTCTACGATGCTTCACATCTGGGGTTTGCCTGCATTCTAATGAAGTAGAAATCTATTATTTCTTATGGGTCGCATCAGATGTGTACTGAAGAATATAACTGTACCACCCATGATCTTGAGTTGGAATAAGTGGTGTTTTTCCTAAAATTGAGGAGACATTACCTCATTGGAGGGCGCTTTGTGGTTTTCACTGATCATAAGAGCCTGAGGTATGTTTCATCCTAGCATGACTTTCCCTTGCAGAATCATCAGTGGATGGATTTTTTATAGGAATACGACTTTGAAATAATGTATACATCTTAAAAGTTTAATGTTGTAGCTAATGCGCTACATAGGATGCCATGTAGTGATGTAGTGCGAAAATCTAGTGATTCTCGGAGAGTAATAGAAGAAATTTAGCAATGCATCTGTATATGGGAGAAGTCTGGGGTAGAGGTTTTCTTTTCAAGATAATAGTACAGTCATATTTGGATCAGTGGGTGGAAGATTCCAAGTTGTAGGATCTATAGGTGGACTTATGGAGAGACTGGGTTGTTGGTGGTGAGGCCCATGATTGTTGGTGTGAGGATGAACAACACCGAGTGTTATATTAGGGAATGATTTTTATTCCTTTTGAGATGCGTGATATGATACATAAAAGATTCCATATTTCTCCCTTTTTGGTGAATCTTGGATTAAAAAATATGTATTGAGCTTTGATGATTCAATTTTGGTGGCTCGGGCTGAAGCGACCAGTTTCAGAGTTTGTGTCTCGATGTTTGTTCTTCGAGATGGTGAAGGTTGAGCACCGTGTACTTAGTGGTTTTCTCCAACCATGGTATGTTCCACATTAGAAGTGTGAGGAAATCTCAATGGACTTTTTTACTGGTTTACATTGATCTCATGGAGTCCATGACACTTTTTGGGTGGTATGGGATATTTTAATGAAACCGACCCACTTTATAGCAATCAAGGAGTCAAGCTCAGTGGAGGTTTTATTGAGGCAATATCTAGAGGAGGTGGTGATACTCATAGGAGTCCCTAGGATGATCATTTCTGATCGAGATCCTAGTTATACCTATAGGGTATGGAGAGGTCTCTATCCTGCTTTTGGATCTCACCTATAGCTTAACAGTACTTTTCTTCTGTTGATGGAGGGTCAGATAGATCACACCGTTCAGAATCATTAAGATATATTTTGTGTCTATGTACAGGATTTTGGAGGTTTGTGGATGGGGCACTTACCCATGGTTTAGATCACATAAAACAACAGTTTTCACTCCCCCATCGTTATGGCACTGTTGGATGCCTTGTATGGATGAACATTCCATTAACATTTTTTCTCAATTGGGGTTGGAGAGTCAGCAAGTCTCCAGTCATAACTAGTATTAAACATGATATAAATGCTTCAAATGATTCTTGATAGGAAGAAGGTAGCACATGATTGTTAGAAATCATGTTGAAAACAAAGGAGGAGACATTTGGAGTTTGATGTTGAGGATCATGTGTATTTGAATGTGACTCCTCTTCATGGGAAACAAAGGCTTGGTCATGGGTGTTTGCATTCTCATTATATTATTGGACCATTAGAGGTGTTATCTCATGATGTAGTCATGCCATATCAGGTAGCACTTCCCCGATAGATAAGATAGATATATGATGTTTTTCATGCGTCGTTTCTCCATAGTTATCTTCATGATGACTATAATGTCCTAGATTTGGGATATATTTTTAGTTACAAGGATGCGACCTATGAGGAATGGCTGATGGAGATCAAGGACCACAAGGAGAAGGTGTTGTGTGGATGTTCTATCAGCTTGGTCCGTGTCTTGTGGAAGCATGGTGTCATGGAGGAGATTACATTGGAATGTGAGATGCAGATATGCGATCAGTACCCCCCAAGTTGTTTAATTTTTATCTCTTTTATTTTAATGATGTTCATTTGTGATTGGATACCTTTCATTTTAATGAGATACATTTTTTTTTCTTTTTGGGCACTCTCTTTTGAGAGGTATCTCAATGGGTGGTTGTTTGGACCCCTTTTCTATTTACTTTTAAGTTGGTTTTGAATTGTCGAGGATGATAATTATTTATAGGTATATGAGGTATTGGCTCAGACAACTCTGGTCCATTCCATTGTATAAATATTGTGTTTGATGTGTTCTGGTAGGTCAAGGTGAATTATCCCCAACACTTTTCCAAATATCTAGTTCTGTGAATATTGTTTACAGTTTTCTGAATAGTGTCAACGATGATTCATTTGTACTATTGGTGTCTGTGAGTCATTTTTACCGTTAGTGTCATTGAGTCATTTTAAATAGTTTTTCTAGAACTGTTTCATTTCCCTTTTCAAATTTCATGATTTTTTCATATTTTCTATAGATTTTCAAATTTGACATTTCCTTTGACGTAAAATGCATTAAAGCCTTGTTTTTAATAATTTATGGCCGATTAAAATCCCATGACTCCTATGTTAAATTTTTCTAAGGATTGAGATTCCATTATGTGGTCAAACCGAATAGTTTAATGTGATCCACTTTTAATTGAAAATCCAGTGTATCTTGAACCAATGACCCGTTAAATCTTCTAATGGGATGTGATATCTTCCTCTCTTGTTCTACATTCATAATCCCTGGTGTGAGATGTTCAAAACGTTCCTTATTCCCATAGGAGTGGTTCGATCAAACATTAATCATTGGATCATTTCCCCTTGATGTTTCTTATTTCAACATGCACACCCCCTGTGTGGGTGCAAATAGAAACTGTCGATCCATCATCAATAGAATGTATGATCTACCTCTGTTATTGTGTTTTCTTCAATCATTATTCTCTCGTCTCTCCTTTCCATGTTTTGGAATGTGATCTCTAGGTTTCTAATGGATTTTTCATGGGTTCCAGTTATTGCGGTCATGCCGTGACACCCTTGGGTGGATATAGTTGTCGTGGGGGAGGCAATCATGATCTGTTGCATGGGTTGTTCTCATTTAAAGAACATCAAGAACCTTTTATGGTAGGGGATTCATTTTTTCTATATTATTTTAAGTGAACCATTAGAGTTTTCATGCTTTATCCCACTCTATCGCAATGGAATTAAAATAATAAATATTTGAACCCAACAAATAGATTGGTATCAACCGTATGTTATTGCCTCTTATTTTGATCGATATGGTGATGTCTATGATTTCCTTTTCTAAAATGTCGTTGTTGAAAAAAATTGGCAAAGAATGTAAAATATGATTAATTGTAATTATTTTTATAAGATAAAGAGGCACATAAATGAATCTGGTTGTTGTTGCAGTAAGAATGTTTAATTGAATTACTTGAAGAGCCAGAGGCATGTTGATACTTGTAGATTATGAATTAAAGGCATGTCAATTAACTATATAGTTAAATTGGGATAGCTATGTTAGCATGTTGTTTAGGTTTCCCACAGTTGAAACCTACTAACAATGAATCAGATAATTCAAGATGGATTAAGGAGTCGGTTGATCGATAAATGTTTATTCCACATAGGGTTCTGAGTTACCCTCTTTCTTGTAAGGCTCAATGCCTTGTACTTTGGTTGCATGAGATATCATTTCATGTTAAGGCAGAATGCATTGTTTAGGGACAACGACCATGGTTTTTTGTAATTCCTGCTTGTTGTGATGTGTTATGAGCCTGGATGGATGTTGTGAGATGTGGGGGTATGGAGGGCCACAGTTGTTTTCATCATTTTACACCTAGAGTGGTGTGATACATTGGTTTATGTATGTGGGTGTTCAGGAGGACACTGGAGAGGATGAAATGGGTCGATTTTGAACGATTGGATGCTTGTTGAATCTTATTGGTTGTTTATTTGATTTACATTCCCTACTAATTTAGGAAGGTGTTCTTGCTTACCCTCATTCTAAAAAGGGCGATGACGTGAGGGGTATTCTAGATTATTTCATTGTTTAGCTTATCAAGGGAGGATAGGTCTACGATCCTCCTGTAGGTGGCATATACATGATGGGTAGTACATGTACTCACTTTATTGATCCCCATGTGTTTCATATCATAGAATGTTTTTATAAAATTCTTGGGAATATGGGAACTTGATAATTATATTAATACATTATTGAATAAATTGTGTTTACACATGGGGTTGGAGCTTGTTGGGATGAAATGTTGAGGTTTCAATTGAAAAGAAAAATGGTCTTTGGATGTGATGCCAATGAAATATAATTGGAAATTGATAATGGTTAATTAATTTTTAATGAATAAATTAATATAAAGTAAAAATTATAAAAAGGAATAAAGTAATGTGTTATATCTCGTTAAATGGTTGTGTGCTTATAGGATTCCTAATCTTAGTAGTGGAAGACGGGGGTCCAAGAGACGTTAGCTTCATTTGAGTCTAATAATAGGTTTTTTCCATAGTTTGGTTGTAATATATAGTATATTATGTACTTTTTGTGTTTCTATAGGCTAATCCACCCTGTCAGTTAGGGAAACTGACACCTTGGGGCTTCTGAGACATGGGTGGTGTTTCCGCAGTATTCGGGTGGGAGGTTGAATGGATGACTACCCCTTTTGGCCCCACTCTATTCTCTTGGTAGTTACTTGTGCTGGTAGGAAAAACTGTTTGTTTTCCCCACAAATGTGTATAGAGGGCTATAATGGATTGTTGTTATTCACACATATATATTCTGAATATAGTTCTCTATGGACTACTATAGGTGTAACATGTATAGGTTGTGATTTATTGAGGATCTTTACTCAGTGCATGGGATGTAATGTCTTAAGGTGAAATTAATGATGGATGATACATATTATGAAAGCTATGGTGACTCCCAAACACTAAATTTTTAATTTAATTACATTGATGTAGTGGTTTTGTTTCATGGGGTGCAGGTTGTGTTCCATTTTCCACTTGTCTCTTCGCAATACATTTTGGAGAGAGATTCTTAGGATGTGCGATGTTAGGGCAAAGAAGCAAACTAATGGGGATGTGGTAGTAGTATACCATTGATATTTATTATTATCTTATATACTCTTGTATGTGATAATTAGTGAGAGTATCCATAGTGAGGCTGTGAACTTGGTATACCTGTTTAGGTGATGAGTTAGTTTCACTTGTTTTTCCGTGTGTGTTTTCCATGCTTTATTTACTTTTGCACGAGAGGCTCCGGGGAGGATCATACTGAGTATACTATTTTACTCACCATGTGTATATATAAACTATTTTTTAGGTCCCTTGTAGCAGGTTGGAGATCAGGCAGGTAACTACTATCTTGGGGTTATAGGAGCTATTAGGGCTTTATGGTTGCTCCTATTTAACTTTCTCTTGGTACATGATGTTTCCCTTTTAGTTGTATTAGTCTCTGCAAGGCATTACATATGTCTACATGAGATTTATTTTCTATTATACTGTGAGATGGAGTTGGATGGTGTCTGTCTTATCTCTCCCTTACACATATTTTCTCTTCCAGGGTAATGAATCACATTTCTGTGTTAACTATACCCTCAGTGCTAGTCACCAACCCGGGGCCTACTGGAGGTGGGAATCGGGGGTCAATATCTCCCTTCTCATGTTGTCGACACAGGAGGGGTACACATTGTGGGGAGTGGTTCATGACACTATATCCTTATGAAATTTTCAATTTAAATTCCTTATAATTAACATATGTAATAATCCCATGTAATAATTAATTATCTATTAGTTTGTTGCATTGATTATTTTTCCCATATAACTATTTCCTTAACATTGTTAGGATTTTAAGCTCACCCATTCTTTGATTTATGTACCCTTGTGATATATCGTATTATGTATGTTTTGATAAGTTATCTATGGACTGTAATGATGATTATTTTTAATTTTATTATATTATATAAGTTTATGATTATATTTTAACATGGTTTTAAAAACACAAAACATAGGAATATTGAATCCATTTATGAAATAAATGTTTATTTTAATTTGTAAATGTGTCTATTTATTGTATAACATTAGTAAATATGGCTCTAGTTGTGTCTTATTTTTTATTTTAGCAGATTGGTTAATTTTTGGAATTACTATATAAAATCATTTTAATCGAAAAGCAGTGGTATATAATTGTTTGTTTTATACAATTGGTTCTTGTATAAAAACTAAGAAATTGTATCGTAAATATTTAATCTTTATTATCATTGAGTTATATCGTGAAAATTAAATGAATATAGGGGTTAATATAATACAAAATAGGTGTAAAAATATGTACTAATTTATAAGTGTATTAAAAATGTATGGACACATTGTATTTAGTGTAGAGACCCGAAGATTGACGTACATGAACATTACATTACTTTTTCGGAATACTTAGTACATAACAAAAACACACACACAAGGATCGTAATAGTTTAGTGTCTTTGGAAACTCGGAATAAAATCTTCTAATCATGGTGAAAGATCTTCAACATCTCCCATAAAGATCTTCCTTTTTTTTACCAAAAACCTTTCTTTATATCATGGGGAAAAGAAAACATAAAAGGGTGATCTCAAATGCTCAGTAAGGGTAAACAAAAGAAATATCAATCACATCGTATTCATAAGAACATAACATTTTGGAAATCATAACCTACAAAAGAGAGAATAATTTCATAACATGGGATAAATCATGGTAGTGAAATGT
The DNA here is from genome assembly GCA_963277665.1 of Viscum album. NCBI lineage: Eukaryota > Viridiplantae > Streptophyta > Magnoliopsida > Santalales > Viscaceae > Viscum > Viscum album. The sequence continues at coordinate 1,697,214,832 of OY728132.1, read as the reverse complement.
AATCACAATAATCATAACTTAAAACATGAAACTTTGTGGAATTCACACATAATCATAGAGAATAATTTCTTGTTAGTCAATACTCATTGCCAAGACTATCTTAGTGGACAATGTCCCTTTCTGAATCGAGTAACCCTCGTTTCAGTCCTGTTTCATTGAACCGGTATAACCTACCGTTCCAGCCCTGTCTACCTCATGAGATATAAAATCTTTACCCAATGCATTGGAGGGAGATATAGGTCCCACCCATCTTATAATGAATCCTTTCTTATGTGTGCCACATAATCATAAACCATACATCATAGTGTAACCCATGTAATAAAAATGGAATTCTTAAACAACATGACATCATAAAACAATTCATATAAGATAAAGGAATTCATAAAAATATTTCCATCACAACATAATCAAATCCATGTAATAATAGGGATAGAAACAGAACCCTTTATTATCTTAGATGGAAAATAATTTTGATAAAACACTTGAAATCCATTCTTGAGGAAAATATCCTTTCTACTTCAAAAAAATTTTCCTTTCTTAACATGTCTTACAATTTAAAACTAAAAGAAGTTGATTAAAAATAAACATGAAAACATGTAAAGGAATCTTCTTGGAAATAATGTTTTAAAAATCCATTCATGCCGTATAAGTTAAAAAAATCATTCTTCGTACTTTTGTCGGAAAAAATCAAAAAGTACCTCGTACGAAAAACGACAAAAGATTCCTTTCATATCTTTTACACAGAACTCATCGAAGGGTAAAATTGGATATAAAATATTGTATAATAATGGAAATAATATTACATATTTAGGTAACATGGATGTGGATGATAAAATACACCCCATTAAATACCAAAGTAAAAACAATCTCGGATAAAAATGAGATTGTGATATTTCCCTTACCTTAGGTCCGATTTGCTTTGTACGTGTCCGAAGATCCGGTATAATGGTTTAAATAATGTTATTGACTTATTACAGAATCATATTAATTGTTATTATATCATATATGGTTCACTTATGACTTTATATTACCCGTTCTTTTGTAAATTCCATGTTAAAGAAGCGTTTTGGGTAAAATCGTTTCATTTATCGTAGGTGTTTGGACTTGTTATTATTGACATTATTATTACTTATATCATGATTTACTTACTTCCAGAATACAAAACATGATTTATATATCATATATATTCAGTATATATATATATAATAGGTAGATAAATGAAATGAAACACACCGTTCATGGAGACGGTAGTCCGTACGTACGCATGAACGCTGTTTTCCTTTCCTTATTATCTTGAATGGAAGTAAGTAGATGACATACACATATACATAAATCCAGTAGATTTATAATGTCATATATTTCATTATTATTGCTTATATATACTTTATAATCATTCTTAAATGGTTAACATGGAAAATGAATCTCATCGCGTCGTGGAGACGGTAGTCCGTACGTACGCACGAGCGATGATATCATTTCCATAAATATTGAATTGAATTGGAGTGGATTATAAAATATTTCAGAATCAATATGATGTTGTAATAACTATTTATAGTTATTCTTTACACCATTATACCCATCCATGTAAGGTGGTGGTGGAAAATAGATTACACCACGGCATGGAGACAGTATTCCGTACATACACACGCGCGGTGATTTCTTTTTCCGTAGGATGGATAGATGGTGAAATAGGGTTGTTTAATACTTATAATAACATATCGGTATATGAGTGATACTGATTTTATTACTTCATAATGAAACAACCTAATAAGAATAAGTTGAAGAAGAAAGAAATTGAAAAGATCGGTAATGGATATTACCTCTTCTTTGAAACGCCTCTTTGAATACTCTACATAGGGAACTAAGATTGGTCTTTAAAGAAGACCATGACCTCTAGGATTATTCTAGGGAAGTGGAGAAGGGATTTTGGCAGGGGTTGGCCGAGCTTAAGTGCTCAATTTGGTGTGAGGAGGAGGGGGAGGAGGTTCCCTTTTATAAGGGAGGAGAGGGGCACCTTAGGAATATCTCAAAATATTATTTTTCATTAAAGTCAAAATCGGTTTATAATGGTTCAAAAGGGTCTTATTTAGAAGATAAAGTGGGGATGGGTTGAAATCCTATCAACCAATAGGATTTAGACAAGTTTATATTATTATTTTAACCTTATCAATTAGATTTAACTTTAAGTTAAATAATTTAACTTTTACCGTGTCTTTTTGTTTTCTTACACTATATGGTTAATACATTTTCTATAACATGAAAAACGAACCCCAAATTGTTTATATATATCTTTATCTAAGTCATTTGGAATAACCTTATATTTTTAGGAATAAAATAACAAATAATAATATAATATTTGATTTAAAAACTATTTTGTGTCAATTTTGACACTATTTGATATATGATTTTTGTGAAAGTCATAAAAGAATTATATGTTCGAACCAAGTTGATTAAATCAACACTAATATATCATATTAACCTATAAAATTAGTGTAATTCACAAAAAGTCTCAAATTACATTCATCTGAGCATTTATAACATCAATTATGTTAATATTTCCTTAAAAGGGTAATTACTACATCATCGTTGTGTCATAAATAAATTAATTTATTTAAAGTATAAAAATTATAAATAAAATATCATTATGTAGGATATCTTTTTAGCTTTCTAATGAATATTTATAGTCTAATTTATCTTATGTATAACCCCATATTAAAAATGTTTTAGTTATTAAACTTTGATTTTAACTATTTTAACTATTCATTAAATAAAATAATATTAAATGTCATAATCTAATCCAAGTGGACCTAAATGGTCATATTATATTCATAAATTTGTTTTTTGTCGAATTACACTTATCCAATAGAATTAGGACATGTGTTAGGGTAATAGTAATATCATATTTACCCTTAGTTACCCTATTTACTATTAACCGTGGTAAAAAAAGTAAAAAGTTATTATTCACCAAAAATTATTTTCATCTCATTGAACCACATTTTAGTCCTTGATATTAACCGTGTCTGTCGGATTTTCTAAATTCCATTCACAGAAGCGGTAAAATTAAGTTTTATGCAAAATTTAGTTTTTAACCTACCACTTAGTGGTTTCACTATTCATCAAAAATTGAAAGTTTTCAGAAAAATGCCAAAATTTCATCCTAAGCTATATTTCATATTCCTAATTCAAAAATGAAGTCTATTTTACCAAATTCATAACATAGAAGTTGCATTAATTAATTTTATAATTAAATCCCGTTGTTAAAACAAATAGCGTGTTTTTAAGAAACAATATCTATCAAAAGATTGACACTTGATTATGTCTGCTTTAAATGTGAAATTACAACCAATGTCCAACATTGTATTAAATTGTAAAAATATTTTCTAAATATTCTTTAAAACCACTCAAATTAATAATTTATCAATATTAATTATTTCGATTAAAAAAGTTGTTTTTAATTATAATTTAGTAATTTTCACTATTCATCAGAATATGAAAGTTATCCGAAAAGTACCAAAATTTCACCTTAGGATAAATTCGATACTCCGAATCTAAAAATGAATTCCATTTTGAAAAAAAAAATTCAAAAAGTGGTTATTAATATAATATTTTAATAGCATATCGTTGTTTCGTGAAACTCAGTATTGCGTACTACACACGCTATCGAGGAAGGTTGTGATTGTATGTAATGCAAGGCAAGTCAAGGATGCGTGTTGTGCAAGCTCCTTTTGGTGTAGCGTACAACACAAGACATTAATAAAATTAAAAAGAATATTTTTCATAAAATCTCGGGCTGTTACATTCTACCCCCCTTAAAATGAATTTCGCCCTCGAAATTCGTCGGGGTTATAAATGGTTTACTATTCGAAAGATTTTTTAATAGAAACCCACATCGTAAAAAGGAATATCAAAACAAATCTTTAAAAAAAAAGTATGAAACGTAACGGTTACCCAAATAAACTAATCACTAGGTTTCCACATAGGTGAAAATATGGATATAGAAGAGAAATCTAACCATCATGTTCTAATGGAGAGTGGTAGAGAACATGGCTTTGGAAATGCCATCAATCACAAAGCCATAAATTTGTGACGATCTTAGGAACCATCTGATTAATCAGATATAAGATCACTAGGACAACATTTTTGGTTTTCAAGATCGTTTCCCTAAAGTTAAAGAATTTGAATTAGAATAAATACTTACTTTATTTTGGTACAATCTCACTGTTGTTCATGCCTTTAACAATTTCCACTTCATCTCTTAAATAAATGAAGTTGAATTTGTTATTCGTGAAGTGTTAGCAGATCATGTGATAGAATGAAGGGTCATTCCATCTGTCTCAAACAAAAGGTTAGCAAAAACTATATACATAAGTCGATCTATAGTGAGATTAGTCATATATGGTTCCTAAAATGGAATTTAGACTTCATATATCATACTGATTAATATAATAAAACTAGTTTCTAATAAACAGGGACTTCCTGTAGGCCAGTGGTAGGCGATAAAGGCCAGTCGCACTTCGGTTGTGGGTTCGATTCCCACAGCCTTGTCCGACGCGATGGGCTGTCACCCGTCCTGCAGGTTTTCCTTTTTCAAAAACTATATTACTATAACATCCCATCAATAATATCAAAAAAAACTTCTATCCTTAAACAATACTAACTTATGTCCAACATAATCCATTCCAATCTTTAGGCTTATCCATAATACTGCAGTCCACTCTCATAACATAGTGAAAACGATTACCAGAGACTTAACACCATCGTCGATCCCCATATGTCATAAGATATGTTTTTTTGGTCACATTCCAAACATTCAAAGTCCTTAATAGTGTATTCTCTTGACTACCTTAGTGAAAACATGAATGCAGTTAAAATTTAACACTTTCCACATACCAAAATCCTCAAAATTCTATATACTCAAACCATGATATCACTTAGTCCTTATATCAATCATGAGCTCATGAATACTGTTAAACATTTCATTTTCTCGTTTTCCCTTTATTATGTGCATATCATCTTATTTCCAAAAATATTTGAATCACTTTGAATACCACATTAGACCAATACATAAATATTCCAATACTTTATGATACAATATTATTTTGGAATCCCATTACATAAAAACTTAATCATTCCACCACATCGTTATCATATTCAAAATCACCAATGGTGATCGCATGTGACTTCCCTTTGTCCTTTTCCTTCAGTGGTTGTTCATTTTGATCATCACTAACCCTTGGATTAGGGCATTTATTAGCATAATGCCCCATTTCCTTGCACTTGAAGCATTGAAGTGTTGGTGGTGCGTTCTTTGCAGCATTTTCTTTATTCACATCATTAGAACCCCATTTTCCATTACTTCGACACTCAGCTGCTCGATGACCTTCTTTTCCACACTTAAAACATTTTCTAGTCCCTTTAAGACAATCTCCACCATTCTTCTTTCCACACTTTGTGCATAAGGAAACATTCATCTTCTTTTCACCATTATTCTAAGATTTCTCCTTGAACTCCATCTTTCGTTTCTTGTCAAAACCATGAGATTGATATGTAACACCAACTTACATTTCTACCTTGATAGCACAACGCACAATTTATTCATAGCTACTGAAGTATCTTATAGATAATGCCCTTCGAAGACTTGGTTTTAATCCACTGAAAAATCGATCAAATTTACTTTCAGGTTGGATGATAATACCAGAAGCGTACCTTGCAAGTCTTGTAAAATTTTCTTCATAGGTACCAACAGATTCAACATCCCTTTGCTTCAATTCAAGAAACTCTTTCTCCATCTTTGTTCGAAGAATACGAGGGAATTACTTACTGAAAAACAAGTTCTTGAACTCGTCCCATTCCATGGACTCAATTTCATCTCTTGGCCTCGTATTCTTGATAAGATTCCAGCATTGATCAGCTTCTCCTTCCAAACGATATTCTGCTAAGATGACTTTATCATGCTCAGAACATTGAAGAACTGAAAATATATTTTCAGTGGTACTGATCCATTGTTCAGCAACAAGTGGATCAGAAGACCCACTGAAAGAAGGTGGACGTTGCCTCATGAAGGACTCAATAGAATATTGTTCCCTTCTCTGCTCAATTGGATGTCCAGAATGATTCATAGCTTGTGTAATTATAGCAATAAGATTTTTCACTCCATCTCCCATAACATTTGTTTGTTCAGGAGGATAATCATTGCATTGTCCATTGCATTGATCAACACGGTTCCTTCGGGTTTCAGCCATTGTCTAAAACCCAAAAAGAATAGTGTGAGAGGCAAAAATCATGCTAGGGAAAACAACATAATAAAGGTGGAGTATCCTCAATATCTAACATCTTAGGTTAAATTCTATGATCGTTACCGTAGTTCTAGGACTGTATCCTATACGTATACTTATCCTTAGGGACATCCCTAGACATACCTTATAAATATCTCTAGGGATCTCACTAACGTTTTTGCATCCTAGTTTCCAAAGTTTGACTAAGCCTTTCCTCTGATACCAACTGTAGAGACCCGAAGCTTGACGTACATGAACATTACATTACTTTTGCAGAATACTTAGTACATAAAAAAAACACACACACAAGGAACGTAATAGTTTAGTGTCTTTGGAAACTCGGAATAAAATCTTCTAATCGTGGTGAAAGATCTTCAACATCTCCCATAAATATCTTCCTTTTTTTTACCTAAAACCTTTCTTTATATCCTGGGGAAAAGAAAACATAAAAGGGTGAGCTCAAATGCTCAGTAAGGGTAAACAAAAGAAATATCAATCACATCGTATTCATAAGAACATAACATTTTGGAAATCATAACCTGCAAAAGAGAGAATAATTTCATAACATGGGATAAATCATGGTAGTGAAATGTAATCACAATAATCATAACTTAAAACATGAAACATTGTGGCATTCACACATAATCATAGAGAATCATTTTTTTGTTAGTCAAGACTCATTGCCAAGACTATCTTAGTGGACAAAGTCCCTTTCTGAATCGAGTAACCCTCGTTTCAGTCCTGTTTCATTGAACCGGTATAACCTACCGTTCCAGCCCTGTCTATCTCATGAGATATAAAATCATTACTCAATGCATTGGAGGGAGATATAGGTCCCACCCATCTTATAATGAATCCTTTCTTATGTGTGCCACATAATCATAAACCATACATCATAGTGTAACCCATGTAATAAAAATGGAATTCTTAAACAACCTGACATCATAAAACAATTCATATAAGATAAAGGAATTCATAATAATATTTCCATCACAACATAATCAAATCCATGTAATAATAGGGATAGAAACAGAACCCTTTATTATCTTAGATGGAAAATAATTTTGATAAAACACTTGAAATCCATTCTTGAGGAAAATATCCTTTCTACTTCAAAAACATTTTCCTTTCTTAACATGTCTTACAATTTAAAACTAAAAGAAGTTGATTAAAAATAAACTTGAAAACTTGTAAAGGAAGCTTCTTGGAAATAATGTTTTAAAAATCCATTCATGCCGTATAAGTTAAAAAAAACATTCTTCGTACTTTTGTCGGAAAAAATCAAAAAGTACCTCGTATGAAAAATGACAAAAGATTCCTTTCATATCTTTTACACAAAACTCATCGAAGGGTAAAATTGGATATAAACTATTGTATAAGAATGGAAATAATATTAAATATTTAGGGAAAATGGATGTGGATGGTAAAATACACCCCAGTAAATACCAAAGTAAAAACAATCTCGGATAAAAATGAGATTGTGATATTTCCCTTACCTTAGGTCCGATTTGCTTTGTACGTGTCCAAAGCTCCTGTATAATGGTTTAAATAATGTTATTTACTTATTAAAGAATCATATTCATTGTTATTATATCATATATGGTTCACTTATGACTTTATATTACCCGTTCTTTTGTAAATTCCATGTTAAAGAAGCGTTTTGGGTAAATTCGTTTCATTTATCATAGGTGTTTGGACTTGTTATTCTTGACATTATTATTACTTATATCATGATTTACTTACTTCCAGAATATAAAACATGATTTATATATCATATATATTCAGTATATATATATATAATAGATAGATAAATGAAATGTAACACACCGTTCATGGAGACGGTAGTCCGTACGTACGCATGAACGATGTTTTCCATTCCTTATTGTCTTGAATGGAAGTAAGTAGATGACATACATATATACATAAATCCAGTAGCTTTATAATGTCATATATTTAATTATTATTGCTTATATATACTTTATAATCATTCTTAAATTGTTAACATGGAGAATGAATCTCATCGTGTCGTGGAGACAGTAGTCCGTACGTACGCACGAGCGATGATATCATTTCCATAAATATTGAATTGAATTGGAGTGGATTATACAATATATCAGAATCAATATGATGCTGTAATAACTATGTATTGTTATTCTTTACACCATTATACCCATCCATGTAAGGTGGTGGTGGAAAATAGATTACACCACGGCGTGGAGACGGTATTCCGTACGTACGCACGCGCGGTGATTTCTTTTTCCGTAGGATGGATAGATGGTGAAATAGGGTTGTTTCATACTTATAATAAAATATCAGTATATGAGTGATACTTATGTTATTACTTCATAATGAAACAACCTAATAAGAAGAAGTTGAAGAAGAAAGAAATTGAAAAGATCGGTAATGGATATTACCTCTTCTTTGAAACGCCTCTTTGAATCCTCCACTTAGGGAACTAAGATTGGTCTTTAAAGAAGACCAGGACCTCTAGGATTATTCTAGGGAAGTTGAGAAGGGATTTTGGCAGGGGTTGGCCGAGCTTAAGTGCTCAATTTGGTGTGAGGAGGAGGGGGAGGAGGTTCCCTTTTATAAGGGAGGAGAGGGGAACCTTAGGAATATCTTAAAATATTATTTTATATTAAAGTCAAAATCGGTTTATAATGGTTCCAAAGGGTCTTATTTCGAAGCTAAAGTGGGGATGGGTCGAAATCCTATCAAACAATAGGATTTAGACAAGTTTAGATTATTATTTTAACCTTATCAATTAGATTTAACTTTAAGTTAAATAATTTAACTTTTACCGTGTCTTTTTGTTTTCTTACACTATATGGTTAATACATTTTCTATAACATGACAAACGAACCCCAAATTGTTTATATATATCCTTATCTAAGTCATTTGGCAGAACCTTAGATTTTTAGGAATAAAATAACAATTAATAATATAATATTTGATTTAAAAACTATTTTGTGTCAATTTTGACACTATTTGATATATGATTTTTGTGAAAGTCATAAAAGAATTATATGTTCAAACCAAGTTGATTAAATCAACAATAATATATCATAGTAACCTATAAAATTAGTGGAATTCATAAAAAGTCTCAAAATACATTCATTTGAGCATTTATAACATCAATTATGTTAATATTTCCTTAAAAGGTTAATTACTGCATCATCGTTGTGTCATAAATAAATTAATTTATTTAAAGTCTAAAAATTATAAATAAAATATAATTATGTAGGAAATATTTTTATCTTTCTAATGAATATTTATATTCGAATTTATCTTATGTATAACCCCATATTAAAAATGTTTTAGTTATTAAACATTGATTTTAACTATTTTAACTATTCATTAAATAAAATAATATTAAATGTCCTAATCTAATCCAAGTGGACCTAAATGGTCATATTATATTCATAAGGTTGTTTTTGGTCGAATTACACTTATCCAATAGAATTAGGACATGTGTTAGGGTAATAGTAATATCATATTTACCCTTAGTTACCCTATTTACTATTAACCGTGGTAAAAAAAAGTAAAAAGTTACTATTCACCAAAAATTATTTTCATCTCATTGAACCACATTTTAGTCCTTGATATTCACCGTGTCTGTCGGATTTTCGAAATTCCATTCACAGAAGCGGTAAAATTAAGTTTTATGCAAAATTCAGTTTTTAACCTACCACTTAGTGGTTTCACTATTCATCAAAAATTGAAAGTTTTCAGAAAAATGCCAAAATTTCATCCTAAGTTATATTTCATATTCCGAATTCAAAAATGAAGTCTATTTTACCAAATTCATAACATAGAAGTTTCATTAATTAATTTTATAATTAAATCCCGTTGTTAAAACAAATAGCGTGTTTTTAGGAAACAATATCTATCAAAAGATTGACACTTGATTATGTATGGTTTAAATGTGAAATTACAACCAATGACCAACATTATATTAAATTGTAAAAATATTTTCTAAATATACTTTAAAACCACTCAAATTAATAATTTATCATTATTAATTATTTCGATTACAAAAGTTGTTTTTAGTTATAATTTAGTAATTTTCACTATTCATCAGAATATGAAAGTTATCCGAAAAGTACCAAAATTTCACCTTAGGCTAAATTCGATACTCCGAATCTAAAAATTAATTCCATTTTGAATTTTTTTTTTCAAAAAGTGGTTATTACTATAATATTTTAATAGCATATCTTTGTTTCGTGAAACTCAGTATTGCGTACTACACACGCTATCGAGGAAGGTTGTGATTGCATGTAATGCAAGGGAAGTCAAGGATGCGTGTTGTGCAAGCTCCTTTTGGTGTAGCGTACAACACAAGACATTAGTAAAATTAAAAAGAATATTTTTCATAAAATCTCGGGCTGTTACATTTAGTGGGGATATTTTCACATCCTATGTATTTCTTGTATATATTATTTATTTATTTATTAACATTTAAATAATTTATTGAAAAGTAAGTAATGTTTTTATGCAAAAAAATTATTATACAATGTCTAAAAAAATAATTTAATATGTTAAAATTTATATTTTTTTGAATCTTTCAATTCAATTATTTAATAAAAATATTTAAGAATCGTTTTGGAAGGGATTATATGTCTATAAAATAAATTATCTATTTAAATAATTTTTGTGAACTCAATAAAATTTAATATTGTAATTCATATCAATTAATAGATATTGGATTAAATATTATATCTCAAATTATACATCCCCTCTATTTGTAAATATTCCCCACACAACAATGGAAAAAGACATAAAAAATCAGTTTTAATGACCAAATTCATTTAACAGCTCATTAGAATAGTCATATTCCATTCATGGGGAAGTTCTTGTCCCATAATTCCCCATGTTCCGGAGGTAAATTTTCCATTGGGATGGCTGGAGTACAAAAGAAAAGGTAACATCACTATTTCATCATTTTTATTTTTCTCTTCAACTTAATTAATTTAAAAATAACCCATTCTAAAATTCTTATTCATTATATTTATATTATATTATTATTATCATACAAATGAAGTAATTTTATAAATTTAGTATAGTAAATTTGTAACCTATCTATCTATCCATAAATAGGCTATTTCATAGTAACTTCTACCACCAACACAGATATTGTCATCCTTGGCCCATATCCACCTCTGTAACGACCCGTCCTCGGGGCCCATGCCGTGACTACCCCATGCCTGCCTTCCATAGGCCAGGGGCTGGCGAATAGCAACAAAGGCATAAATCCCAATAAATAATAAGGCATTTCCTTTATAAAAGTAAACAAAACACCACAATGTACAAGCAGAAGTAAAACACTAAGTACGAAAGAAAGTGGTGAAAAGTAAATGGGCCAGAATACAAACCCAACTGAAAGTACTGCTACTACTTAACGAAAGTACAATAGAAAGAGACAAACAGGTGGAATAAAGGAAGCAGCTCCAGGGTCATCCTCCTCGTATCCTACCTAAAGGGTAGGTACAGATAGCACAGTTCCTGGATCATCCACCACGGATCCTACTTGGAGGGTAGGTACAGATAGCGTAGCTCCTTGATCGTCCACCACGGATTCTACCTGAAGGGAAGATAAAATAGCTTCCACAACGCTCTCTCTAGTCCACCTCCTCCGAGTGTCGTCTCACCGTGAAGTCCACCTTCGGATACAGCCGTCCAACTCTTCATATGTGAGGTTCACTGGTTTCGTCCTGCCATGGACTCATCGGGAGAGTGGCCCCAACTCTGGGTACCGTCCAGTCCTCGAACACTTGGCCTCTGCCAGTGCTGCCTATCGTCTCCAACCAACACAACGAAGTGCAGACATAGCCCATGTAGGGGTGAGTATATGATACTCAGTAGGGACCCCGAGACCCTCAAGGTCTCACTGAAACCAACAAGGATAACCACCAAGAAGATCTCAATAGATAACCTATACTTAGGTATATTCCCATACATATACCTAAGTTATCAAGTAACCCATCCCAATCACGAGGAAACACAAATATTATGAAATCAATAGATAACCACTACCCAGGTATATGCCCATACATATACCTAAGTTATCAAGTGACCAATCTCAATCATGAGGTAAACACAAAGGTCATAGACTCAGGTCAAACCATGATTTTCATTATCGAAACCGTAACTGCTGAAGTGCCCCGTTTCTGGATTGTACAGTGGTCCTATCACGACTCTGAGGTACTTCTCACTAACCTAAGACTACTGAGGTACTCCTCCTTTTGAGTACCACAGGTCAGCCACCCAAACACAATAGTGCTTCCCGCCGGGGTATGCCACCCAAACATAGTAGTGCACACCCCCTAATGGCCTCCAAAGGTACTCTCCGGACGAGTACCGCGAGTTTACACTGTCACATAGTAGTGCTACGTCTTCCATGGGTCTGCACCCAAAAAAAGTAAGGCTCCGTCCACTGGGCTAGTCGACTCACTCCAAGTCGAGCCGGTCTAGTAGTTGTCAGGTCTCAGCCACAACACGGTCTCTGTACTCCGAACGCTCATATCTGGGAGGGTCCGCTCCACGAGCTACATGATGATACTCCAAGTATCTCAAATTCCCATGACGAAGTATCTCAAAGGACCGTCTCGTCATAGGGGTCTCAACGCAACAAACAACGCGTAAATCGGACGCCCGGTCTGTGAGTTATTAGCCTTTTCATCCCAGGGTCCTCATTGGTTTCGTGTGAGAACCAGCCCGGTCGTATCTCAAATGTACCCCGAAATCTCATAGGGTGTACTCATAAGGACCACTTCTCAACAAGATCACCAATTCCACTGACGGTACGTCAAACAGACGTCCAATATGAAAGTTATCAGCCTTTCTATTCGAGGGGCCCGATTGGATTTCAGGTTCAATCCAACTCGGCCATATTCAAGCTACGTCCAAACCTTAGGTAAAGTATTCCAAAAGTTATGCCTCATCAAGAGGAATCCAACAAAGTCGATGGCACGTCAATCGGACGTCCGAAGCTCATGATATAAGTGTTTCCACTCCGAGGGCCCGGTTGGTTTCGTGTTCGAACCAACCCTGCCGTACAGAAAGTTCTGTGAAACCCTGAGTGTAATATACCGAACCGACCGTCTCGATCCTAGAATCACATCACAACTGACGGTTTGTCGATCGGAGTTCCGTATCCCATGGTATGGGTAGTTAAACAGAAACTGACTGAAAATAGGGGGTTCGGGCCCGGTTAGACCCGACCCGAGACCCCCTGGGTCGACCCGAACCAGGTCCGGTTCTGGACCAAATGGGCACGGCCCGGCCCGGCCTGGGCGGCCCGGTCGGTTGGCCTGCCGCGCTGGCGCGGCCGCGTGCTGCTCGGCTATCCTGCTGAGCGGATGGGGGGGGGGGTGCGGTTACCCCCCGTGAATGAAGCCGCGACCCCCGCGTGGGGGGCGCCCCCTCCTAGCGACGCTGGGATCCGCCGTGTCACCCTTGGTCCCTCGCGGTCGCGAGACCAACTGCCTACCGCCGTAGCTTTAGCCGCGACAGCCCTTCCCGGCGGCGCTCCTGGCGCCGCCGCCTCCGGCCGCTGACGCCGCCGTGCCGGCGTGGCGTGCCAGCAGGATTTTCCGTGGACCACCGGACGCGCTCTGGTGGTCCGTTTTGCTCGCTGCCTTCGCCAACGGTCCTCCCAAGACCCAACCTTCACTACAGAGGCTTAAAACTGTGTTTTCGGCCCCGTTTGTTGTCTCCCGTCAATCCGCGCACAACGATCAACCATCAGAGTCTTCGAATCACCTCCGCGGCCCCGACACCGGCTGCTGTTTCGTTCGGCCGCAACGACGCCGCGCTTCTTCATCGCGTTCTTTCTTGTTTCCGCGCGGTGCCATTGCACCACGCCGCCTTTGTTCGTGCCACAAATAATCAAAACAACAAAGGGGGAGGTGAGTTGGCCATCTTCGTGTGGTCCGACCTCCTCCCGTTATGTTCGTAACAAGCAGCCCAAAAGACGAAGAACAACAAGTATTTTTCACGAACAAAAAAAATCAACCCAAACATTTTTCCCTGAAATAAATATTCCCAACCCGCAAAAGAAATCATTCGCGGATCAACATGAGGATGAGTTGATCTGAGTTATTTTTTTTGAAAGGAAGGAACCACGAGAATATAAACTTAAACAAAAATTAACCCCTACCTTGAGCGTAGTTGAACGAAGGCTCGTCGAGGAAAGGGACGTCACGGAAGAAGGCGTCGCAGAAGAGGGATCGTCACATCGCGGAGAAAAGATTCATCGGCATCACGTTGTCAATCTTTAAGGATCCGACGTTCTTGTCGACCTTCGTCGGAGGTCGGTGTTCTTCGCATTCTTCGCGTTCTTCGACGAAGAACGAAGAACTTCAATACTTCTCTTATTCTCCCCAAAAAATCAACACAATAACCCAACAATAATAAAATTAGCGTTACCTTATTTTATTACTCACGCTAAATGTTTTTAAATTAAAAAACGAATAAAACAATTAACTCAATTAATTGAAACGTTTTAAACCACCCAATTAAAAAATGCATTTATTATAATGCTTAAATGCAAGAGTTGACTTCATTTAGTAGGGGGTGCAGGTGCGTGAATTTAATCAAAAAGGGGTTGAGGAAGTTGAAATGGTGGGGCTACTGTGGGACCCACCCCACTAATATTTTACCTGGAGGATTAGTTAGGATGTGGGTCCCACTCAACCACTTATCTTATGTTAACACTTCGTTGAATATAAATAAAATCTGTTGCACAATATTTTATTTTTATTCTTTAGTTAAACCATAAAAGTAAAACTCCACCCGAACAAGCGCAACTCTAAAAAAGGTGTTCTTAAGCAATTATCAGCGCTGCGATTCCATCGGTTCACTAATATTTCAATTCCGAGCACCGATTCAAATGTTATAAAAACCCGCTCGTTCATTCACTGAACGTACCTGAGCTAATCTTCGGAAAATGATTCCGAGCACAAAGGTCATCAGAATCAGGTGCCGTCAGAAAATGTGTTCTTGTAAAATTCCAAAGAAAATTAAGAAGAAATTTCCCTTGAATTTTACAGGTCTTTAAATTACTCCCACCTCAGGGCTTTAGGTCCTCGTTAAGCTTTAACACAAACTATGGATACAAAAGCGGTATTGAGCATTCATCAGAGCCTTCCACTCCCATGTGCTTACCTGGAGGTTCCCATACTGCTAGTGAAACTGCACCCGAGGAATCGACCATCCTCGTAGGATCCACTCCCATCGATCCTCGATCCCCACTAGAATCTCTATGTATGTCACCCTGCCATGGACTCATCAGGAGAGAGGCCCCAAATCCAGGTACCGTCCAATCCTCGAACACTCGGCCTCTGCCAGCGGTGCCCGTCATCTGCAACCAACACAACGAGGTGCGAGCATAGCCCATGGAGGGGTGTGTATACGATACACAGTAGGGACCCCGAGACCCTCATGTTCTCACTAAAGCCAACAAGGATAACCACAAAGAAGATCTCAATAGATAACCTCTACTTAGGTATATGCCCAAACATATGCCTAAGTTATCAAGTAACCCATCTCAATCAAGAGGAAACACAAAGATTATGAAATAAATGGATATCCACTACCCAGGTATATGCCCATAGATATACCTAAGATATCATGTGACCCATCTCAATCATGAGGTAAACACAAAGGTCATAGACTCATCTCAAACAAGGATTTTCATTATAAAAAACGTAACTGCTGAAGAGCCCCGTCTCTAGAGTGTACAATGGTCCTGTCATGACTCCGAGGTACTGCTCACTAACCTAAGACTGCTAAGGTACTCCTCCTGTCGAGTACCGCGGGTCAGCCACCCAAACACAGTGGTGCTTCCCGCCGGGGTATTCCACCCAAACACAGTACTGCACACCCCCTAATAGCCTGCAGAGGTACTCTCTGAACGAGTACTGCGGGTCTGCACTGTCACAAAGTAGTTCTCCATCTGCCATGGGTCTTCACCCAAACAATTTAGTGCTCCGTCCACTGGTCTAGTCGACTCACTCAAAGTCGAGTTGGTCAAGCAGTCGTCAGGTCTCAGCCGGCTACACGGTCTCCGTACTCCGTACGCTCGTCTCCGGGAGGGACTGCTCCACGAGCTACAGGTCGATACTCCAAGTATCTCAAATTCCCTAGAATAAGTATCTCATTGGACCGTCTCGTCATAGGGGTCTCAATGCAACAGACGGTGCGTCATTCGGACGCCCGGTCTGCGAGTTATTAGCTTTTTCGTCCTAGGGGCCCGGTTCGTTTCGTGGGCGAACCAACCAGGTTGTATCTCAAATATACCCCGAACACTCATAGGGTATACTCATAAGTACCGTTTCTCAATAAGATCACCAACGTCGCTAACGGTACGTCAAACGGACGTCCAGTCTGATAGTTACCAGCCTTTCCATTCTATGGGCCCGTTTGGATTTCGGGTTCAATCCAACCCAGCCATATTCCAACTGCATCCAAACCTTAGGTGAAGTGTGAAAAAAGTTCGGTCTCATCAAGAGTAATCCAACAAAGTCTACGACACATCAATCGGACGTCCGGAGCTCAAGATATAAGCGTTTCCGCTCCGAGGGCCCGGTTGGTTTCGTGTTCGAACCAACTCGGTCATACTGAAAGTTCCCTAAAACCCTGAGTGTAATATACTGCAACGACCGTCGCGATCCAAGGATCACATCGCAACTGACAGTGTATCGATCGGAGGTCCATAGCCCAATATATGAGCGTTTTAACAGAAACTGCCCGAAAATAGGGGGTTTGGGCCCGGTCCAACCCGGCCTGAGACCCCCTGGGTCGGCCCGAACCAGGTCAACCCGAACCCGGTCCGGGTCCGGCCCAAAAGGGCGCGGCACGGCCCGTCCTGGTCGGTTGGCCTGCCGCGCTGGCGCGGCCGCGTGCTGCTCGGCTGTTCGGCTGAGCGGACAGGGGGGGGTGTGGTTGCACCTCGTGAAAGAAGACATGGCCCCGCGTGGGGGCCGCTCCCTGCCAATGACGCGGTGATCCGCCGCATCTCCCTTGGTCCCGTGCGGTCTTGGGACCCGCCGCCTTCCGCCGTGCTGGGCGCCGCCGCCTCTGGCCGCCAGCGCCGCCGTGCTGGCGTGGCGTGCCAGCGGGATTTTCAACGGACCATCGGACACGCTCCGGTTGTCCGTTTTGCTCGCTGCCTTTTCCAATGGTCCTCCTGGGACCCGACCATCACTGCAGAGGCTTCAAATTGACATTTCGGCCCCGTTTATCATCGCCCGTCAATCCGCACACAACGATCAACCAGCAGGGTCTTCGAATCGCCTCCGCGGCCCCGACACTGGCCACAGTTTCGTTCGGCCACAACGGCGCGGCACAACGGCACCGAGCTTCTTCGTCACGTTCCTTCTTGTTTCTGTGTGGTTCCGTTGCACCACGCCGTATTTGATCGTGCCTCAACGAATCAAAACAAAAAAGGGGGAGGAGAGTCGGCCGTGTTCGTGCGGTCCGACCTCCTCCAGTTATGTTGGTAACAAGCGACCCAAAAGACGAAGAACAACAAGGATTTTTCACGAAAAAAATAAATCAACCCAAACAGTTTTCCCTGAAATAAATATTCCAAACCCGCAAAAGAAATCATTCGCTGATCAACTTAAGGATGAGTTGATCTGAGTTCTTTGTTTTAAAAGGAAGGAACCATGGGAATATAAACTTAAAAAAAAATTAACCCCTACCTCGAGCATAGTTGAACGAAGGCTCGTCATGGAAAGAGACGCCGTGGAAGAAGGCGTCGCGTAAGGGGGATCTCCACGTCGCGGAGAAAAGATTCGTCGACATCGTGTCGTCAATCTTCGAGGATCCGGTGTTCTGGTGGACCATCATCGGAGGTTGGCGTTCTTCGCGTTCTTCGACGATGAACGAAGAACTTCAAGACTTCTCTTATTCTCCCCAAAAACTCAACACAACAACCCAACAATAATAAAATTAGGGTTACCTTATTTTATTACTCACGCCAAATGTTTTAAAATTCAAAAACAAATCAAACTATTAACTCAATTAATTGCAACGTTTGAAACCGCCCAATCAATAGAGGCGTTTATTATAAAGCTTAAACGCAAGAGTTGACTTCATTTAATAGGGGGGTGCGGGTGCGTTACTTTTATCAAAAGGGGTTGAGGAAGTTGAAATGGTGGGGCTCGTGTGGGCCCCACCACACTAATATCGTACCTAGCGGATTAGTTAGGATGTCGGTCCCACTCAACCACTTAGCTTAGGTTAACACTCCCTTGAATAAAAATAAAATCTGTTGCACAATATCTTATTTTTATTCTTTAGTTAACCCATTTAAGTAAAATTCCACCCGAACAAACGCAACTCTGGAAAAGGTGTTCTTAAATAATTACCGGCGCTGCGATTCCATCGGTGCCCTCATAATTCAATTTTGAGCACCAGTTCAAAAGTTAGAAAAACCCGCTCATTCGTTCACTGAACGTACCCAAGCTAATCTTCGAAAAAATATTCTGGGCACACCGGGCCTCGGAATCAGGTCCCGTCAGAAACTACGTTCCTGGAAAATTTCAAAGAAAATTAAGAAGAAAGTTCCCTTGAATTTTAAGGGTCTTTACAACCTCCATGACCAGTTAAACTAGATTATTTAACACACACACACTGATAACCAAAGAAAATTATATTTATATTTAATATTTAATAGATATTAGAAAGTAATCAAAAATAAAAAATACAAATTCCAAAATATATAAATTCAAATGATATAATTAAAATAAAGTTATCTTGATAAATTTATTCCAAAATTAATGTTTATGAATTTTTTTAATGGAAATAAATCATCAAATTTTCATTAAATATAATTAATTTCATTCTTTAAAATTATATTTATGAAGATATGTTTTTTATACAAGTGGATTCTAATGGATAAAAAACACATTAGTTCATTAAATGGGATATCTCTCAAATTTTTATCTTTGTTTTGTACTCTACTAGTTATAAATACTATTTTTAATTAGTTTCATGAATATTAGACTCTAATTGTGATATATATTTTAGTATTGATCATATATTAATATTGACATTGTTATTCATTGTAATATAAAAAATGTATCCTTGCATAATATATTATAATGTCCATAAGGGGTTCCTCTATTAATCATCTAGATTTCATGTCTCAATTCATTATGCGTACCTTATATTCATTTGTGTTTTTTTTCAAAACAATTTTTATATTTTATTTTCTTTCACCTTTCAATTTGGGTGAATATTTCATATTTTTTATATCTCATATGTTGACATCATCATGGTTTAGAAATATCAATTTTTATTCCATTAAAAATAATTATTTCTCTCAATAATTATTGATACTTTTTTAATTTTTATATTCACATCATATATATAATATATTATTCTAATTATATCAATATATATGATTTTATATTAGATACATCCATGCGTCATATATTACTAAATTAATTAGTGAGTTATATATTCATTAACTCCATCATTAGTTCATATCCATTCTAATTACCATTTTTTATTTTATTAATTATACATTATAATGCTGATTTTTATTAATTATGTTCTCTCATTTTTTGATAATAAGAATTATAAACTTATTTTTTATTGATAATGATTTTAATGGAAAACATTATTTCATATACCCTGAAGACCCCATCCCTTTCATTATATTAATTCAATATATTCATTTGTATTCCACATACAAATTTATATTTATTTCATATTGTATTATTGATATGGATCTTTTTGTAATTTTATTTTTTCCTCTATGGATTAATTTATAATTTACCTATTGATTTACTACCATTTAAAAAATATTATATGTCACTGACATTGTCATTTCATTATATGATTATAAATGTTTATATATCTATCATAAATTCATAATAATACCATTATTGTAATATACTAACTTGATTTTCAAGTGTGAGAAGCTTATATGTGTGAAATTATATTTTCATTTTATTTTTATAAATTTTATTGGAGTGATAGTGTTTTATTTTATGTAGATATGTGTATGGGTTTTAAATGTGGAATACATAAGGAAAGTCTCAATCTTAGGGTTATTAGAAAATATCCAAAGACTATCTAGTGGGGTTTAAGAGAGTCTAATAGAGACAAAAAAATCCCATTCAACTAGAAGATATAGTACATTTAGCCTACTGGTTGCTAGGTAAGAATACCAAGGATTCTTCCAAGCACACTGGCCAATTGGTGGCTCAACGCCATCTGGATATTGGTACAATGGGTTCACTAGTGAGGCCAACCGCGTAGACAAGGCACCAAATCTATAGGTGAAATTAATAAACCCAATTATATATTAATACCATGTACTTTTTACCCACATAAATTTATAATTCTAATCCTTTTAATAATATCTATAATTTTAAACATCTTATCTCTAATCTTGCCACTCCAATTATTCTCCCCTTAGCACACCTTCAATGGAACAAATATAGTAATTTTAAATCAATGATTTTTTAGATCCATTATTATATATTATTCCTACTTTATTTATGTGTATTTGCCTATGTAATGTATATGAATTAAATTAATATCTAATAATTTTTTTCCTCACTTCATTGATCATTGGAGCATCATAGGATTTGACAACTTTTCATGATCAAATATATATCCAACAGAAAAATGAACATTATACCATTAATTAATCATTAATGTCCTTTCTAACCAACATATTTATAGTTTATTGAAGTCCAAAACTTATGCCATTTATAATTCCATAGTATACTGGTGGCTGATTCTATGATATAGTAATAATACCCCGTTGATGGTAGAAAAAATTATTACGAGTGTTGGACATTTTTAGATGATTCATCTGTCAATTATCATATTTGGATATTATCTTTATTGAATCCTATCTTTAGTCTCATTTATGTTGTCACATAGATTATTTATACTGGATTATTGTCTATATTTGAGTCACTAATTTAGAATATAAAAATTAATTCATGGTTTATTATTTGATCAAAAAATGGATTCGGTGAATTAGAAATCATTTCTTCAATATTCCTTGAAAAAATTTAGTTGGAAGACTCTATAATGTATTTGAATATATGATGATCTTCATGACATATAATTATCTTGATTCTCTATCCTAAACATATTTCTCAATGATCCATAACCATAGTTGGTCATTAATTAAGTGTGTTCCATTCATTATGTTTCTGTGAGATGTTCAGTATTTGATTCCATGACGATCCTTGGATTTCATGATCAAAACCATATTTTAGGATGCTAATTAGCATTTTTTCCCTCATATAATTTTTTTGGAATAATTATTTTTTCAAACACTTGATTGATCATTATTGATTATTATTTCATGTTTTTGTGGGTATCCCATGAGACTCTTGGATGTTACATGATTACATGACTATACATGTATATTTTTTTACTGAGTGTGATATTGATCACATGTGTGGTGTGTTGCAGTAATTTTTTCCTGAGGATATGAAATTATTTTTTAGACATGATCTACCATTTTGTTGTGTTATCATTCCTTTATAGGATACTCTTATAAATTAAAAAGGTGAACTACTATGTGATAATAATACATTATAGGGGGAGTTTAAAAATATTTTAATGATAATTATGATTGATAAAATAACAGGGCCGAGCATGATGGTCTGGATTCCTATAAAAATGAAATGGTTTTTAGGGTAGGATTTCCTGTATGCCTGACCTTGGGAATAAAATAGGTACAATAATATTCGAGATACCCTACATATCTTAAATTAATTTTATATTATTTTAATTTCAAACAACATAAAAACATTTCAAAATGTGGATCCAATGGTTTAGTTGTCTTGGGTAAACTAGGACCATACATAACTTTTACAACATTAAAAACAAACTTTTATTTAATTCCTTCTTATCTGGATTCTTATTTTCTCTTGACATCTCCTTAGTAAAAGTAGTCACATGAGGATATACATAAAAAAATATGTGAGATAAAATCCCAATAATAGGATAGATATGAATATGAAAAAAGGTAACATGGGGTGATCATGACATCATCATCATAACTATGAGAAGAATCATTAGATAATAGCATGAAATGTGGCAGTGCATAAAAATGAGACATCATGTATGAGTGGGAAACGAAAAAACATAGTTATGAAAAGATATAGAATCATGTTCACACATCTCTTCACTTTAACTAAGGAGATACATCACTTTAACCAAGTTATTTGTGTGCTGTTTAATTCCGGGTGCACCCATCACAATCAAACATTCATATCGTGATATATAATTATGGGTGCACCCATTACATCATAACATTTTCAATAATATGCATTCCCCATAGAACATATATAAATCATGAACATAAAAACCACATGGAAAGTAATGGGTATCGTCTCATAATAAAAAAGTCGTAAACTTTTGGTTCCTAAAAGAAAGAGGGAATAACATACTTGATACAGGGATCATTAACCATGAGTGAGAACTAAATGCGTGTTTTTGAATGAAGAGTTTTTTTAGAAAAAATTTGAATGACATAAACCCCAATAGAAAACATGTACATCACAAAAAATGTATGATAAGGATGAAAAAGTTATTTTAAGGAGTAATCGTACTGAAAATGGAGTGAAAGAGGGAGAACCCGAAGAAAGAAAGTTGGGTTCCATAATTTCCACTTACCTCATATCTGAACGCTTGCATCACATTAATGTCCTATATAATCATGTTATATTTATTAATTAGAAATTAAAGAAACTTTTTATACATTAATTATATTCACTATGTCTTTATTTTGTTCCTTCATGGTTCTTTGGTTGAGTTATAGTGTTTATGTTCATTGTTCGTGAGTGTTTATTTTCTTTGTTTCCATGAACGGTTCACCTATCTTAATAGATGGAAGTTTGTAAAAAAGTGTTTAATAACCCGAATTGTTAATCAATAATATTAGTGACATTAAATAGGTTTACATTTTGAAAATTTTTATATACCACAATGATGAATCATTAGATATAATTCTATTGATACACGCTTCGATTAATTTGGCTATTTTTCCCACAAAGAACTTGTTTGTATTATTATTTTATATCATGACTGTATAAGGATAAGAAAACATTAAGTAAGATAAAATAAATATATTATGATATGGTTCCAACATTAAAATGGTTTCCTGGCCAATGTATAATATTGTAAGGCAAATTGAAAACCCATCATCCTTGAATGTGATAAATCAACACATCTCTAACGGTCTTTTCATTTATAATATACAAGGACAAGGAAGGAGAGATTATGAAAAATTATTACATTAAAATAATTGAATTCCAGTGCATGTACGATAATGGAGTTATCATACCATTTGGGTGAAGGGAGGCGAGGAAAGAAATAAATAAAATAAAAGAACATGAATGAAAATAAAATAATTGTAAAGAGGAATTTACCTCTTGTGTTTATCTCCTTTGAGAGCCTCTTTAGGGAAGAGGTTTTGAATTTTTTATCAGATAAATGGATGATGTATGTGAGAGAGGGTCTAGGGAAGATATTTAGTAAGAATTTAGAAATGTATTGAAGATTGAGAGGTGATAAGTAAGGAGGGTGTGAGGGCTGGTATTTATAGTGGAGGGGAGAGGGGTTTTCACAATTCTATATTCATCAATTTAATATTCTCCCCAAGACAATAAATAAGGATGAATCCTTGAATAAATAAAATAACTTGAGCATATGATTTCTAACCAATTGGGCTTACATCAGCAAAACATAATGCATGACTCTATAATTAATGTATTGAGCTTATTTTGTAAATTAAAGCAGTTCACTATTCATCAACAATTCATGTATTTCTAAAAAATAAAAAAAAAATAATCCTAATCATTTTTAATGTGTAGAATAAAAAAATTAACTCCATTTTATGAAAATAATTTTATAAATATTAATAATTTTTTTAATTAAAATCATAATTTACTTGAAAAAATAAAGATTTTAAAATTAAAATAGATTTTATACTGCTTTCAAAAATTACAGAAGGTTCTATAAAATTATCATAAAACTATAAGAAATATAATTGATAATTTATGAACACATTTTAAGAAAATAATTTTTCTTTTAAATTAATTAATTAATTAAAAGTAATTTTTTAATGACTTATAAAAATACCAATACATTTTCTATGGTCATATTTTCACTTATATGATGAATAAATTTTATTTAATCATTAATGGTTGAGGTGACTATTACTTTGGAAAATTTACTATTCATAAGTAACATATTAGTATTTATAAGGGTAGGTTACTATTCATAAGGGTAGTTTACTATTCATGAATAATTATGTTTTCTCTATCAGACTCTAAATATATTACTGATCGCAACCGTGTATGTCGAATTTTCAAAAGACAAAAAATAATTGGTGAAAATATATGATTAAAGGGAATATAGTAGTTAATTTAACCTTGATTTGGCTTTGGGTTTCCTGATTTTATCTTATTTGATTATGACATTACTAAAAGAATGGAAAAATTTATTTGATAAATGTTTGGGTTGTTAAATTCTTCTCCCCTTTTGAGATTTCTCCCTCAAATTTTTATTACATAAAATGGTTAGGGTACTTCTCCTTAACCGCATGCTCTAGTTCCCATGTTTCTTCTTCATATTTATGCTTCCTCCAAAACACTTTGACAAGGTGGGTTGTCTTATTATGTAGAACCTTATCTCTCATGTCCAGAACCTTTACTCACTTTCATCATAAGAGATATTATCTTCTAGTTGTACAACCTCTGAATCATGTATATGTGAGGGATACAGTATGTATTTTCTCAGGAGTGATACGTAAAACACATCATGAACTTGATCCATATTCATTTTAAGTGAAAGACTATATTCCATGAATCTTATATGGTCAATGATCTAATTGGGGCCAATGTAGCTTCTGCTAAACTTCCCTTTTATTCTAAACGGCACAACTCTCTTCCATGGTGATATTCAAAGAAAGACTTTATCTACAACATAGAACCCCAATTCCGTTCAACGATTGTCAACAAGTCTCTTTTTCTGAATCTGAGAAACTTTAATATGTTTCTGGATGACATGAACCTTCTCATTCTCCTCTTACACAAGATCAAGTCCAAGTGGCATTCTTTCTCCAACTTCATCCAAACAGGTTGGTGTTCAACATCACCTTCCATATAGCTCTTCATATAGATCAATGTAAATACTTGAGTGGATGCTATTGTTATATGAGAAATAAACCAATGGGTGATTATGATCCCATCCACCTTTGAATTCTAAAGAGAAAGCTCTTAGAATGGATTCTTTTGCCTGAATACTCCATTCAGTTTAGCCATCAGTTTGGGGGTGATTGGAAGTGCTAAAATTTAATTCAGTACTCAAATCATATTTATTCCTCCTCTAGAATTTAGATGTGAACCATGGATCATGATTAGATACAATTGAGTGTGGAACATCATGGATTATCACCACTTTATTCACATATATATTTGAATGTTGTTCAAGAGAGAGCTCTTCCCGAATAGCGATTAAATGGGTAGTCTTGGGGAGTCAGTCAATCACAACAGATATTGCGTTATTTCCCTTGGACGTCTTTAGGAGACCTATAACAAAGTCCACAGTGACAATCTCTAATTTCCATGTGCTTATAGGCAATGGTTGCATCATCTATTGGGCCCTTTTCACTCTTCTTTAACTTCTTAGCATACCAAGCACCTTTAGATATATTTTGCAATCTCCTTCTTCATGTTATCCAACCAGAAGTGTTCTTAGAGATCTCAGTACATCATGGTGCTACCAAGATAGATAGTGAATGTTGATATATGTACATTTTCAAATATATCCTTCTTTATCTTGGGTGATGACAGTACACAAAGTCATATTCCAAACCGAATCACACCATTATCGTCAATATGGAACTCTTGCCTCTTCCTTTCCTTTACTGAATTCAACTTCTTTTGTAACTACAAATCATCCCTTTTTGTCTACTTAATCTTCTATTGGATAGATGGTAGTAAAATAATTTGGGAAAGGTAGGATGTATCCCATACCTTTATGATTTCCAAATCAATCCATTGAATATTCAGGAATATAGGTTCTTTCCCAATCCGTGACATGGATAAAGAAACAGCTTCTTTTCTAGTTAGAGCATCAGCTACCTTGTTCGCCTTTCGAGGGTAATAGTGAATAGATAAATTGTAGTCCTTGATTAGATCTGACCATCTCATTTGATGCATGTTGAGCACCATTTGTGTGAATATATACTTTAAGCTATTGAGGTCAGTGTATATGACACACTTCTCACCATAAAGGTTTTGACGCCAGATTGTCAAGGAAGAAATCACGACTGCCAGCTCTAGATCTTGCATTAGAAAGTTATGCTCATGGATCATCAACTATTGTGAGGTGTAAGATATCACATTACCATTTTTCATGAGTAAACATCCCAAGCCTTTCTTCAAAGAATAAATATATGTCACAAAACATTCTTCAATTTTTGGTAATGTGAGTACAGGTGTAGTGATCAACCATCTCTTATCTCCTTTAATCTTTCCTCAAATTATTCCATATAGACATAATTTACCCCATTCCGTGTTAACATAGATAGTGGGATTGAAAATTATGACAAATTTCTCACATAATTTTGGAAGTACCCTGCTAATCAAAGAAAACTACAAATTTATATTACACTAGTGGGTCTGGGCCACTCCTCAATGTTTATTGTTTTAGAGGGGTCCACAAAAATTCCTTCACTTATGATCACATGTCTTGAGAACCAGACTTGATTCATCCAAAAGTAACACATTCTGAATTTGGCATACACCTTCTCATTTCTCAATTTCTCCAACACATGTAATAGATGTTATTCATGTTCCTTCTTTCTCCTGAAGTAGATGATAATATAATAGATAAACACTACCCAAAATTTATCTTGGTAATGTAAAAAGGCTCTATTCATAAAATAGATGCAGATTGTATAGGAATTAGTAAGTCTAAAGGGAATCCAGAAAAACTAATAGTTCCCATCACTTGTATAGAAGGCAGTCTTCTGAATATATTCCTTATTCACCATTAGTTGATGATATCCAGAGTGAAGATCCACCATTGAAAAGTATTGAGCACATCTAAACTGATCGAAAGAGTCATCAATACATGGAAAGGGATACTTGTTCATTATAGTGAGCTTGTTGTGTTATTTATAATTGATACGCAACCACATTATTACATCCTTCTACTTCACAAAGAGCATTGTCTCACCCCAAGGTGATTCACAGGGGCATATGAACCCTTTTCCAAATTCACTTATAGCTTCTTATTTAACTCTTCCATTTCAATAAGAGAAATCCTATAGGGGAACATTGAGATAAGAGTAGCACTAGGTATTAGTTCTTTGGAGAAATTTTCCTCCGGAGTTGGGGGAATTCTGAGTAACTCTTTAGAAAATACATCATTGCGTTCCCTCACGATTGGCATTTTCTCTAGGTTGATATTATCCTTTGACTCAACCATTTGAGTACGGTATTCCTCTTCACAAGGTATAAACGCCCAAATCATTGAAGGATTTTACAATGTAGATTCATGATCATCATTTCATTTTTAGTGGAGCAAGGTATGGTTTAGAATATTAAATTATATTTATTTTTGTCAACATTTCATATGGGATTTATATAACGAGAGACAATCCATTACCATTATATTTCCGAATTCCACAAAGGAAATTATTACCCGATTAACTAGAAAAATCATACCACAAATCTATTTGGAGAAGAGTCAAAAACCTGTGTTACAATGATTGCACCACTTGGTATTTTATATTTATCTCTACTTAAAGGTTTAAGGGCTTCGATTATGTAGTTCTAGAAAACTTACAAGACATAAAAGAATGCGTAAAACCAAAATCAAATAACAGAGTTTCCATTCAAGGGTGAATAGGAAGTGTACCCTGTACGAATTCATTATAATTTTCAACTTCCACAGTAGTGATGGTATAATACTTCCCTTGTTTTCTTAGTTTTGGTAGATGATGATGCTGATTACACTCAAGGACTCAAGGATTAGTATAATGTCTTTCATAGTTCCCTTTCTATCTATAGTTGAAGCATTAAACCATGAGTCTTGCTCTCCTTTATTTCACTAAATTATCCTTCATTTTCATTTCTTTTCAAAACTCTTGAGGATTGTGGCCTTCTTTCCTACACATAAAGAATTTACCCATCCCATTGTGTAAGTTTCCAAAATTCATCATCCCAAATTTTTGGCATATGGGTGGTTGAGTTTTCTTCCCTCCTTTATTAGTAGATCCTTTATCACCATAGCCATGGGAATATTCTCTAAACTCCATCTCTACATTGAGAGAACGTCTAAAAACTTATTCATAACTCCCAAAGTCAAAAATTTAATGAGCCTTTCAAAGGTATAGTTTTAATCCACTAAAGAATATATCTATTTTATATCACTATTGACTACAAAACCTGAAGAGTTCCCTGAAAGCCTTTTGAAATTCTCTTCGTAGGTCCTGATAGATTATCCTTCCTTTTTCATTAGCTCTATTAATTCTATCTCCATCTTCGTATGACAATTTTGTGGGAAAAATTGTTATAAAACATGATCATAATGTCTCCTCATTCAATATTATCAATTATATCTCTTGTTTTGGTGTTCTCAATCAAATTCCACTATTGATTAGCCTCTCCATCTAGATGATAAATGGATAGTGTAACAGTCTCCATCTCATAATAGTGAAGCATAGAAAATATCTTCTCCATAGTGTTGAACCAGTATTCCACAAATAGTGGATCAGAAGATCATCTAAACGTCAGTGGTCATTGATGCATAAAACACTCGATAGCCAGTTTCTCCCTCTTTGGTGGAGGCGGATTTTCCTCATTATTCGGGTTATTATTTATAACCTGATATATTTGTGTAAGAATCTCTATGAATTTTTGAACTCCACCCCCCAAAGCATTGGGGTTGTCATTCGAGAATTTGATGCATTGGACCTCAGATGGTTTGTTGGCCCGGTTTCTCCTAGTTCACACAATTTTCTAAAATAAAAAAGGTTAGAACAAAAAATAAGTCAAAGATTCATGAATAAGTTATTTATTAATTTGTGAAACATACACTAAAATCATAACTTATGGGATCCAAAATTAAATATTCTTATGTGAATACTTGTACAATGTATCATACTAGAGGTTTTTATAGGGTTCACTTATCCCAATTACCTAATTGACTAAACCTTTCCTTTGATACCAACTCTAGAGGAAATTCTTTTATAACATTAATTTTACATCACATTAATGTTAAAAAACATAAAAACATTACACAATGGGGATCCAAATGTATTTTTGTCTTGGAAAAAATAGGACCTTACATAACTTTTACAACATAAAACTTAAACACTTATTTAATTCATTCGTATCTAGACTCCAATTGGATCTTGACTTCTACTTAGTAAAAGTAGTCACCTGAGGATATAAATCAAAAAGTTGGGAGCTAAAATCCCAATAATAGTATAGATAAGAAAATCAAAAAATGTATCATGGGGTGAGCATAACATCATCATCATAACCATGAGAAGAAACTTTAGATAATAGCATTGAATGTGTCAATGCATAAAAATAAAACATCATGTATTAGTAGTTAACTACCACAAATAGTTGTGAACAAATCTATAATCATGATACCACATCTTTTCACTTTAACTCATGAGATACATAAATTTACCCAATGCATTAGATCACTATTTAATTTCAGGCGTACTCATCACATTCAAACCTTCAAATCGTGCTAGATAATTTCAGGCGCACCCCTCACCTCATAACATTTTCATTAACATGAATTATACATAGAAAATATATGAATCATGAACATAAATAACCCATGGATATTAATGGGTTTCATATCATAAGAACACAGTCATTAACATTGGGTTCCAAGAATAAATAGGGAATAACTTACGAAATAGATGGACCATAAACCTTGAGTGAGATGTACAAGGTGTGTTTTTGAATGAAGAGTTCTTTTAGAAAATTGGGTGTTTGAATTAAACTCTGATTGAAAAAATATATATCATAGAAAATATACGATAATGATGAGAAAACGTTTTTTAATGAGTGATCATACCAAAAATGGAGTGAAAGTGGGAGAACCAAAAAAAGAAAGTAGGGTTCGAGAATTTTCCCTAACCTCGTAACCAAAGGATTTCTTCAGTTTAATGTCCTGTAGAATAAAATTAGACTCATTAATTAGAAATTATATAAACATTTATACATGAATTTGATTCATTATGTCTTTATTAAGTTCCTTAATGGGTATTTGGGTGAGTAATAGTGTTTAAGTTCATTGTTTGGGAGTGTTTATTTTCATTATTTTCATGACTGGTTGAATGGGCATAATGGATGGATGTTCTTCTAAAAAGTGGATAACAAATAGAATTGTTAATAATAATATAATTGACATTATAATGGTATAAATGATGAATTTTTTTATATACCATGAGGATGAATCGGTAGCTATAATTTTAATTATAAACACTTTGATTAATTTGTCATTTTTTCTCATAATGAACTTGTTAGTATTATTATTTTATATCATGAATTTATAATGATTAAAAAAACATTAAATAAGAAAAAATAAATATATTATTATCTGGTTAAACCACTAAATTTTTTTAATTACCATTCTAGGATATGTTAATGAAAATTGAAAACTCGTCATCCTTGAATGCGATAAATCAACACATCTTGGTTGGTGTTTTCATTTATTGTATAAAAGGATGTGGAGAGAGAGATTGTGACAAAATTTACCTTTAGCATAATATAATTCAAAAAAATGTATGTTACTAGAGTTATCATTCCATTTGGGTGATGGTAGGTGAGGAAATAAAATAGAAAATAAAAAAATGAAAGAAAATAAAAGAATTGGAAAGAGGAATTTACCTCTTGAGCTTATCTCATTTGAGAGCCTCTTTAGGGAAGAGGTATTGGTATTTTTATCATACCAAGGAATGATGGACCATAGGGTGGGGCGAGGTAAGATATTTGGGCATAATTTTGACAATGGTTGAGTCTTGAGAGGTGTGAAGTAATGAGGGTGTGAGGGGAGGTATTAATAGAGGAAGGGGGAGGGGTTTTCACAATACTATATTCATTAATTTATCATTTATCCACATGATAATAAATAGTATTAATACCAAACTAAATATAGTTAATTGAGCATGTGATTTCAAACCTATTGTGATTACATTAGCAGATCATCATCCATGACTCTATAATTAATGTATTTAGCTTATTTTGAAAATTATAGAATTTCACTATTCATAAAAATTCATGTTTTTCAGAAAATTCGAAAAAATTCACCCCAACCATTTTTCAACTTATTGAATAAAAAATGACCTATATTTTATTTAAATAATTCTGTAAATATGATTAATTTAGTATTTAATTAAATTCATAATTTACTTGACAAAAATACATATTTTAAAATTAAAACTCATTTTTTAATTCTTTCAAAAATTATATAAGGTCATATAAACTTTTCATTAAATAAGAAGACATATAATAGTTAATTTATGAACACATTTTAGGAAAATACATTTTATTTTAAAATAATTTAATTATATATTTATGACTTATTAAAATACCAATACTTTTACTATGATCATATTTTCACTTATAAGATGCCTAAATTTTATTTAATCATTCATGGGTGAGGTTTCTATTATTTAGGATTATTTAAAATTCATAAGGGTTGTATTAATATTCATAAGGGTAGGTTAAGATTCACCAAAAATTAAGTTTTCCCTGTCAGACTCAAAACGTCTTACTATTCACAACTGTGTATGCCAGTTTTTTAAAATTCACAACATAGAAGTGGAAAAGTATTGTTTATTAGGTCACCTAATAAAATTTAATGTCGTGATACCACTACATGTTTTTATTATAACCCTTTTTTCTTATTCATTCTCAATTAAAATATCCTAAAAATATATATTTGGCATGTAAAAGAATAATGTATGGTCAGATTCTTGTTGAAGTTTGATTAGAATACAATCAATTAGTATATTACTGATTATTTATTATTCTTGTTTTAATATTTATTATTACTATAGAATACACATGTTATACTTGTGCACACTTTTCATGAATGTATTGGTGGTATAGTACTAGATTTTATGACTAAAACCACGTTTGATAATTTCTATGTGTACGGAAACTTCATATATAGGTATCCACACATGGAAAATTTTCATATTATAGATTATTTCGCCAAGGAGCATAGAGTAGGGAGAAGTACCAGAATATAATATCTAGGATTAATATAGTTTTATATAGTTATTAACTTCCTACACATTACCATGAATTTTCTCACTTCTTAGGGATCTCAAATTGTTATTATTTATATCATATATTTTTCTATTTGTCGTTACATTTTTATTATTTAGATTATGAATGTGACTATGATTTTTATATTGTATTTTTATTATATCGTCAAGAAGAAGATACTGATGGTACAGTCTTCCTAATAACTGACTTTAGAAACATGATGATAGTAATAACCCACACCCCTATAGGGAGAAATGCATGAATCCTTCTGTATATATGGTATAGATCCAATGGTTCCTATTAGAGTGTCAAAAATTGTACCAAATAATAAATTTATTCTTTAATTTGTTAATGATGATAGAAAAATTTAGAAAGATGATATATGTGTTATACTTGGGTATATGGGTTGTCATGTGACTAGAATTCTCAATTGTAACAGACCTCCTACTTACCATTAAGATGATTTTTTTTATTTTATGAAATTTTTAGTGTGTTCGATATTAATGAATATACCATTGAAACATATTCCATATATATATTAGTTGTTCTGTTTTAATTTAATGACATTAATGTTTCTACCTTTTGGGAATATACATGAACTTGAATCTGGGTTTTATTTACCTTTCGTTTTGTTGTGATATATCTAGGATGAAATTATTTAAAATTAAATGATCAAATATCTATGTATATATGCATATGACAGTGACTAATATGTAGAAAAATTCGACATGGTTAGTCATATGAGGGATTTATGTTGTGAAATGATTTCATACATAAGGAATCCTTTATCCGGTAACATAGATTGATAATGATTTTTTGTAAGTATTATAAATTAATTCCTTTATATTATTATTGACGATTCGTAATAGAATACTAATTAGACTAACAATTAACATGGATTATGTTACTACTATAATGGAGGGAACCCTTTTTTCCTTTCCTACTGTGAAAGTGTATTTTGTAAAGAATGATCCCACACCTACTATGGTAACATATAAGTAGTCCCTCTATTGTTGAGAGTCCTACCACAAGTTTCTACCTAGGTAATAGGGGAAATATTTTCCATGGTTAACTATGCCATACAATTTTTACATGAGAATCAACCAACCTATTAAGAAAATAGTGGACTCTATGATGAAAAATACTATATTTACATAACAAAGGGTGTATTTGACCTTTAATAGACACATGATAGCGAAAATGTTAAGTTAGAAGCATTAATTTTCTAATTAATCACTAGGTGGTGCTGGGGAATGAATGGACAATCTCGTATATAGGAGGGTCTCACATATGGGACATTTAAGAATCTTATTTTCATGAAATTCTTCCCCAACATGTGGAGTATTGATATAGAAAAGGAGATCCTAGAGATATAGAAACTATCTAGGATAGAATCTATATACTCAAGTTGTTTCACTGATCGTATACGTTCTTCTACTATATTGGTCTAAAATGAGGAAATAAGTTCAGGATGGTACTAATCGTTCCCCATCCTAGAATCAAATTATTGGAATTTTCCCTTCAACAAAACAAAATATTTGATGTTTATATATAAATTATTGACTCCTGATAATTACATGGAGGATGATTTTGTATTTTTTCCTTTACAATTAACATCATAGGATAATGGACCAATTTCTACTCTAATGGATTATTTTTAATGTAATACTAAGTTAAAGACAAAAGATACAATGTAGTGTAGTAGTATGTATGTGTCATAGAGTTTTTCATCTTATGTTACCTCATGATATGAATCATATTTAACTAAATATTCATATATCATACACTTACAGAAGTTATTTTCATCAACTCAGAGAATTTATAGGCAATGATTCATGATAGGACATCTCATGGAGTTTTTCTATATAGTATTGAGGTCAATATTTTTAATGGATTGAGGATGACATAATCAAGGAACCATAGATCAAGAAAGGGTTCGTATAGATATGATTAGATGATGATTACTTGTAATAGTTATTCAACTGATGGATATAGTTGAAGTGTTGAGGAAGATTTTGTTTATCCACCTAATCAGACTCCATAATATTATGGTGAGTGACTATATAGTATTTGAGATACATGTTGGATCAACATTACTATATATACTAATTTTATTAATACTAATTCTTAAAATAACTTCATTTATATATAAGTTTTTCTAGACATGAATTACCAAAAATGGTATCTTTAATGTTTCATTCCCATGAATCTCTATTTGAATGGAATGTGAACCATATTTAGTGATTTCTAGATTTTTGTAAGGTTATTGATTGTTACTAGAATCTATGAGACAACATGATTCTATAGATGAAATGATTAATTATGATCCAAATGATGGACAAGTAGAATTGTAACATATCAGGTAGATAAAGAATATTACATTTTCATATTTATTAATATTTTTGAATAAAATATTAATACTACTTTAAAGTATATTCTATGTTCGATGGCGTACCCAATACGCAACAACGAGTTTCTTCAAAATATTACGTTAACCACTCATAATATAATTATTTTAAATGGTAGTTGACACATAAACATTGTATTGGTGGGAATGAATACAACTAACTACAATATGATTATAGATGTTTGTTAAATGTATTTACTTTTATCCAATAATATTTAGATGCTTAAAATGTAAATGAATCAAATTTTAAGCATAATTTGAATTAAAAGGCCGATTTACTGCCTTTTGATGGAGAAACCTATATAAATCTAGTTTTGGTCACTTTAATATGTTCATTTTGACAAAATAAAATTCTTCTTTAGATTCGTATAATCAAAATTTACTTTGGGTAGTTTTTTGGTATTTTTCTGATAAAATTCATTTTTAATGAATAGTGAAAAATACTATATTTTATTTAAAAAGATCTCTTTAATATAATTTATTCATAAGGTTAGATTATCTTATTAATTGGTTTTAAATTTTAATTAAAATATATTTTTACCATTTGATCCAATGGTGGTCCTTGTAATTAATTTCACTTTGAAAATATCATAAACAAGTGTCAATCTTTTAATCGATATTATTTCTTAAAAACACGCTATTTGTTTTGACAGTGGGAATTGAATATAAAACTAATTAGTGAAAATTTTATGTTTTTAATTTGGTAAAATGGATATCATTTTTGAATTTGTAATATCAAATATAGCTTAGGGTGAATTTTTGGTATTTTTCTGAAAAACTTCAATTTTTGATGAATAGTGAAACCACTAAGTGGTAGTTAAAAAAATGATTTTTCATTTAAATGAAACTTTACCATTTCTGTGATTTGAATTTAAAAAATACTACATACATGGTTGTCATTAGGATGCAAAATTTAGATCAATGGGATTAAAATAATATTTTTGTGAATAGTAACTTTTAAGTTTTATTAATCACAATTAAAGGTAATTAGTGTAATTTAAGGTAAAGATATTGTTATAATAATATTAAATGGCCTTGAAACATGTTATAAACTTATTGGATGAGTCATGGAAAACCTAGAAAATCCATGGTTCAACTTGGGAACACCATGGAGCCACTTTGGATGGAAATTGACATTAATAAGTTTTTATTGAAAGTTAAAATAAAAAATGTCACAAAGATGTATTGTTTTAATAAAAAAAAATTTACATGGGGTTATACAAGTCATATTATTTACTATAAAAATTCATTAGGAATCTAGATTGATTTCCTACATCATCATAGCTTTTTTATAATTTTTAGACATTAAATAAATAAATTTATTTATGACACCATAATGATGCAGTGATTACCTCATTAATGAACGATTTAAATAAAATTAGAATATAAGGTAAAATATAAGACTTACACTTGTCAAAAATATATTGGATGGGATGATTTATAAACCTTATCACCATATACTAGAAATATATAATTTTGGGACCTTTAATTACTGGAAATCATTTTATAATAAAGTAACATTTCAAGAATTTCCCAAAGTGCCCCTCCACCGTCTTATAAAATGCCCCCACCTCAACCCCCTTACCCACAACTCTCAAGACTTTGGTTCAACCAAACTCTGATAATTTTGTCTCTCCATATCCCTATCTTAATCCTAGAAGCCTTACCTTAGGCAGAAATCTCTTCAAGAAAACCTTTTGGTTCAAACCAAATGGAGTTACCCAATTTAAAGGTAATGTCCTCTCTTATGTTGTTTTGTTTTATTTTTCTTCTCTAACACCCTAAACTCTTTTTATTCCTTTATTTTGAAAACAAACCAGTATATTAAATATACTAGGATTTTATTATTATAATGATTTGAGCTACACTTACACACACATCCATCTAATGGTTAATGAACATACTATTTCCATGGATGGCGAATTACTGCCTCACGAAACGATGATTGTTCTATCTTCTCCTACAACCTCTCATGGTGGGAATTATGATGGAACTATATTTATTTATGACATATATTATATTTATATCCTCTGTATGATTCTTTATTTTACATTTAAAACATACCTTTATGCTTTGCATGTTGTGAAAATGCGATAATTTCATTTGAGGAAGTGTAGACTACCACCCCCTCAAGTGATGTGACTCATTAATTCAATACATGGAATGTATAAATAATGAAATTAATGAACTTAGGTGACCTATATAACATATATATTATACTGGGATTATAATATATATATATTTAATTTAGTTTTAATTCCATTAAATAAAAAATATAAATGAAAGTAGCGTTCATGCGTACGTACGGCTTACCGTTTTCATGAAGGGTGCATTTCATTTCATACCTCTAAATGTTATTTAATATTATAAATTACAGTATATACTGGATATATATGATATATATGATATTTACATCATGAATATAATTCAGGATATAATGGATATTTTACCACATGAACAACATGTAATTATAAGTAGTTTATTTTTTACTCAAGTACCAATGATCGAAAAAACGACCGTTATTAACTTAAATAATTACATAAAGTTCATAACATGGTAATGAGTGTTATAAAAGGAATAATGAACTTTAAAAAGGATCCTAAGAAAGTAGGAATTAATTGTATTTTATTATTCAGGAATATAATGAAATGAACAAGACAAGTCGGACATGAGGTAAGGGATCCTACCTCTGTCTTTCTTTTTAAGTACTCCCTTTTATGTCATATATTTTAATATCATATTTCTTATGAATGGGGATGTTATTTTATATTACTAATACTGTAATTTTCATTTTCATATCATGAGAGACCCTATTTGATATCATAAAACCATTTTGGGAAGTTTTAAGTGGCGTCGTTACATTGCCGAGTTTTCGTATGGGATTTTTCATCCCACTTTTATTCCCGTGAGATATATGCTACATTTTCCACCATTTCAGTTGAGTGTTGTATGTACTACACATTATTTACTCTTTGTGTAATATAATTTAATTTATGGGTATTTAAATCTTCATTGAATGACCCATCTTCCATGGGGTGTACTTTTCGAAAGTTACCCAAATCTGTTAGGGGACCTTTCACGCTCCTCTTCTTTAAAAAGACTTCTTTTTGTTATGTCATTTAATTTACATCTTCATATGTGGGGATATGTTCTTATATATCCTTATTGTTGTAAATTCTATTTCTAAGTGATGAGATTCCATTTTCTCTCCCATCAACTAAATTTCTAAATTTTAAAGTGATGTTGTTAGGCTGTCGAATTTTTTAGAAGGGAACTTCTTAACCCAATTTTGATTTCTTTGGGTTCAACTTGTAGTTATTGAATATGTCATCCTATGAATATGTGTGAATTGAATATGATTGTTTTACAATTAATATCCACTTATATTGGGTGTATTTATATTTGTCACACATAATTTTGAGATTGATTTGTCCTTAATTTGAGGATACCCTCTTTATAATGGATTTCATCTCAATTTACATTTCCATTGACAGTTCGTTGTTGTTATGCACCAATTCACTCTTATATGGCATATATACTATCCTATGACATATTATATCATGAATACATTTATTATCATGATATTATGAAGTTCTGATTAAATGTTAATTCATAATTATTTGTATTCAAGAGTCTCTCATTTTGATAAAAACTCTTTAACAAAAATATCATTTTTAAATGTTTTAAAGATTTATTATTCTAAATATTTACCTTTAATGTCCATGTTTTAAAGATGGTTTTTAGTATTTTTTATATGGACATTAATCTTTTGAAATTATAATTCCATTAAAATATTAAAATTGGTTTGGGACACTTTGATTTAAAAATCTCTTTGTAAATGGTTTATGAAAATGGATTGATTATTTCAATATCTTGAAATTACTTCTTGTGATTGAAAATGGAAAGTTATTAGTGAAATGTTTATATTTGAAATATTTTATATGTTATAATGGTACTTGGACATTTGACGGGTGGTTACGTGATAAACCAAATTACGAGTGGTGACGTGAATACCATGACGGGTGGTTACATTATAACCTCCAATGCATTGGGTATGGAAGTCGGCCGTATGGCTATTCCATTTAGTGATATGTGTGTAAGTCGATCGTATGGTTATTCCATTTAAGTATGTTTATGTCCCAAGTCACCTTTATATGTTATTTGTTATTTATATGGGTTTTATGGTAATATTTGGGTTACAAAAGGGTAAGTAATGATATTGTTTTAAATGAAGATTATTTACTACTTCTTAAAGGTGAAAAGTGTTTCTTTGATAAAGTATTCATGGTTTACTTGATGTTTTTAAAAACTAACAGTTTTCCTTCTTGTGTATCCCTTACCGAGCTTTTTATTCTCACCCCATGTTTTTTTGAAATGTTTTTCACGTGACATAATGTGGAATAGGGTCAAGGATGGGATCAAGGAAACATCATGCTATCATAAAAATGGAACTATACGTGACTTTTTTTTAATTGTTCATGTTTTGTAAACAAAAGGAAACTTTGTAGAACTGTCTACTATGTAATCTTTTGAGATGTAATAGTTATGATCTAATTCTCTAAAACTCTAAACTAGAAAAGAAACTCTATGTGAATTATTCATTGAATTCATGATAATGTAATGTTTTAAGGTCAGGTCCTTATAGTTGGTATCAAAGGTCGGTATAGATAACTTTAGAGGTTAGGGTATCCATTAAGCACAAGTGATATTACCAAAATGGTTAGGATTTCATAAAGGGTCATAGTATTAGATAATGTTAATGAGTTTATGATAACATGAATAATTATATCATAGTATTATATGATGATTCTAATGATATAATCACACTGAATAATTCATTTTTGTAAATGGATGAATCTAGCAGGCACCAAAGTGACAATGGGTTTGAAGGAAACTGTGGTGGTCCTCTAATTAAGAGACTAGATGAAATGCAGGATTCAATGAGAAATCTCATGGTTATTCTAAACCGACTATCAAGAGGCATGATTAACCACTTGAACCTTGGTGAGTTCTCTGATGCATCATGTATAAGAGAACCAACTTGATGTGGGAGTTTAGGTAATAATTATGAAGGTAACCATTAGGGTTTATATGATTCTTAATTTTGAGGTAATTATAGGTTACTATATGTTATGATGGAAAATGAAAGGCATGAGATAAACATGAGGTTAAAATATTTAATGGATATTTTTGATGCTTTTATATCTTTTTGGGGAATTTTTTGAGAATTATATAGTTTTTGAAAAAGGACAACACGCAGACCATGTGACAACTCATCACGCCAGACAAAGTTGTGGGAATCGAACTCACAACCAAAGTGCGACTGGTATTTATCAGATACCACTAGACTACGTGAAGTCCCTTGTTAATATAAAAAATTATTTTTAGATATATAATTTTATGAATCAAGAATAATTTGATTTTGGGTTATGTAGGAAAATATTGACTTATCATGGAGGATATATGATTAGGTTAATTACTTTTCAATTTGAGACTTTAAGAGCATCTGATGTTATTTGGAGATAAATGTTAATTTGTCCCTTGGAATACTATGTGACTAAATCCTTCAAATATTTGGGTTTCAATCTTATTTTGGTTTACTTTGAATATTTTTATAGACAAATTGTTTATCGAATGGTCTTCGTTGAACTTTGGGTTCTGTTGGACAAATTTTCAAGATTAAGAATATATTTTCTTTTTATAAAGGATTATCCTTTTGTGTATTATCTGTTATTTTTCTAACAATT
Organism: Viscum album; assembly: GCA_963277665.1. NCBI lineage: Eukaryota > Viridiplantae > Streptophyta > Magnoliopsida > Santalales > Viscaceae > Viscum > Viscum album. Next base: position 1,697,174,103 of record OY728132.1, on the reverse strand, counting down.
ATTGTTTTGGTTAAGGTTTAAAGACCTGGGAAATATATAGTTCATCTTTTTCGGGTTAGGTGATTCTCTAGAAGTAGATTATAACGCTCTTAATATGAACAAGTCATCCTGAAATACTCATCGTTTGGTGAAAATATGGGTTTGTGTTAGAAATCTAGTAAGAGATAAAAGTATAAATGACAAGAAAGTATGATTCCTTGTCATTTAGTTAAGTTAATAAATAAATTTCTCAATGGAAAGTAACTTAAAACTAAAATTTTGTCACTTTTTTTCCTATTATGGAATCAAATACCATTTAACCCATCACAAGTTTGTGATTTTCGGGTGGTAAACATTCTCCTAAACATGTTTCTAACAGTCTACATCAGAACCTAACCCTTTGTTTTTTATTACATATCCATGTTTTTGTGGAATCCTAGTACCTGTTGTCTTAGGTGACCTTGGTACTTTTCTTTCTTTCTTTTAAAGTGATAGTTTAATTTACTCTTTTTCTGATGTGGGGCTTTCAATGAAGTTTCCAAGACTAATTTTAAAATTGTGAGGACGAAATTCCTAAAAGGTGGGAAGGATGTAACATCCCAGGTAAATAAATAATATTACATTTTCATATTTATTTATATTTGTTAATAAAATATTAATATTACATTAAAGGATATTCTAAGTTCTATGGCATACCCAATTCGCAACAACGAGTTTCTTTGAAATCTTATGTTGCACATTAATAATATAATTATTTTAAATGGTAGTTGACACCTAGACGTTTTATTGGAGGGAATGAATACAACTAACTAAAATATGATTATAGATGTTTGTTAAATGTATTTACTTTTATCCAATAAAATTTAGAGTCTTAAAATGTAAATGAATCTGATTTTAAGCATAATTTTCATTAAAAGTCCGATTTACTGCCTTTTAATGGCGAAACCTATTTAAATCTAGTATTGGTCACTTTCATATGTTTATTTTGACAGAATAAAATTCTTCTGTAGAATTTTATCATCAAAATATACTTTTTGTAGATTTTTTGTATTTTTCTGATAAAAATTATTTTTTAATGACTAGTGAAAAAGACTGTATTTTATTTCAAAAGATCTTTTTAATATAATTAATTTTAATGTTAGATTATATTCTTGATTGGTTTTAAAGTTTAATTAAAATATATTTTTACCATTTAATCCAATTCTGGTCATTGGAAGTAATTTCATTTTGAAGTTGTACATAAACAAGTGTCAATCTTTTAATAGATATTGTTTCTTAAAAACACGCTATTTGTTTTGACAGTGGGAATTGATTTTAAAAATAATTAATGCAACTATAATGTCTTGAATTTGGTAAAACGGACATCATTTTTGAATTTGGAATATCAAATATAGGTAAGGGTGAATTTTTGGTATTTTTTTGAAAAAATTCAATTTTCGATGAATAGTGAAACCACTAAGTGGTAGTTAAAAAACTGATTTTTCGTTTCAATGAAACTTTACCACTTCTGTGATTTGAATTTAAAAAATCTGACATACATGGTTGTTATTAGGATGTAAAATTTTGTTCAATGGGATTAAAGTAATTTTTTGGTGAATAGTAACTTTTACGTTTTATTAATCGCGATTAAAGGTAATTAGTGTAATTTAAGGTAAAGATATTGTTAAAATATTATAAAATAACCTTAACACATGTCCTAACCTTATTGGATGAGTCATGGACGACCAATAAAATCCATTGGTCAACTTCGGGACCCCATGGGGCCACATTGGTAGGAAAAGGACATTAATAACTTTTAATTTAAAGTTAAAATAAAAATGTCACAAACATGTATTGTTTTACAAAAAAAATATTACCTGGGGTTATACAAGTCATATTTTTTACTATAAATATTAATTATAAATCTAAAATGATTTACTATGTCATGATATTTTTTTATAATTTTTAGACATTAAATAAATAAATTTATTTATGAAACCATGATGATGCAATGATTACCTCATTAATGAACGATTTAAATAAAATGAGAAGATAAGGTAAAATCTAGGACTTACACTTGTCCAAAACCTATTTGATTGGTGTATTTATAACACTTATCACCTTATCCTAGAAATATATAATTTTGGGAACTTCAATATCGGAAAATAATTTAATAATAAAGTAACTTTTCAAGACTTTCCAAGAGTGTCCCTCCTCCCTCTTATAAAAGGCCCCCACCTCTACCCCCTTACCCACACCTCTAAAGCCTTTGGCTCGACCAAACTCAGATCATTTTATCTCTCCAAATCCCTCTATTAATCCTAGAAGCCTTACCTTATGCCGAAATATCTTCAAGAAACCCTTTTGGTTCAAACAAAAGGGAGTTACCCGATTTAAAGGTAATGCCATCTCTTATGTTCATTGGTTTTATTTTTCTTCTCCAATCCCCTAAACTCTTTTTATTCCTTTATTTTGTAACAAAAACAGTATCCTAAATATACTAGAATATTTTTATGATAATTATTCGATATACACAGACACACAACTCCATCTAATGGTTAAAGAACATATTGTTTCTGTGGATGGTGAATTACTGCCTCACGAAACGATGATTGTTCTATTTTCTCCTACCACCTCTCATGGTGGCCATTATGATGGAACTATATTTATTTATTACATATATTATATTTATTTCCACTCTATGCTTCTTTATTTGACATTTAAAACGTACCTTTATTCTTTTCATGTTGTGAAAATGCGATAATTTCATTTGAGGAAATGTGGACTACCGCCCCCTCAAGTGATTTGACTCGTTCATGCAATACATGGAATGTATAAAAAATGAAATTAATGAACTTAAGTGAAATATATAACATATAAATTATAATGGGATTATAATATATATATATAATTTAGTTTTAATTCCATTAAACACAAAATAGAAATGAAAGTAGCGTTCATGCGTACGTACGGCTTACCGTCTCCATGAACGGTGCATTTCATTTTTTACCTCTAAATGTTATGTAATATTATAAATGATATTATATACTGGATATCTATTATATATATGATATATACATCATGAATATAATTCTAGATATAATGTATATTTTACCACATGAACAACTTGTAATTATAAGATGTTTATTTTTTACTCAAGTATCAATGATCGACAAAACGACCGTTATTAACTTAAATAATTACATATGGTTCATAACATGGTAATAAGTGATAAAAAAGGAATAATAAAATTTAAAAAGGTTCTTAAGAAATTATAAATTAAATCTAGTTTATTATTTAGGAATATAATGAAACAAACCAGACAAGTCCGACTTGAGGTAATGGATCCTACCTCTCCCTTTCTTTTTAATTACTCTCTTTTATGTCATTTCTTTTAAGCTCATATTTCTTATGTGTGGGGATGTTATTTTATATACCTCATACTTCAATTTTTATGTTCATATTATGATAGACTATATTTGATCTCATAATACCATTTTTGGAAGTTTTAAGTGGCGTCGTTAAGCTGCCAAGTTTTCATAAGGGATTTTTCATCTCACTTTTATTCCCATGAGATTTATGCTACATTTTTCACCATTTCCTTTGAGTGGTGTATGTATTCCCATTATTATACTCTTTGTGTAATATAATTTCATTTATGGGTATTTACATCTTCATTTAATGACCCTTTTTCCATGGGGTGTACATTTCGAAAGTTACCCAAATCGGTAAGGGGAACTTTCACCCTCCTCTTCTTTAAAAAGACTTATTTTTTATATGTATTTTAATTTACGTCTTCTTATATGGGGATATGTGATTATATATCCTTATTGATGAAAATTTTATGTCCAAGTTATGAGATACCATTTTCACTCTCATCAACTAATTTTCTTAATTTAAAAGTGACGATGTTAGGCTGTCAAATTTCTTACAAGGGGACTTCTTATCCCAATTTTGATTTCTTTGGGTTCAACTTGTAGTTATTGAATATGTCATCCTAGGAATATGTTTGAATAGAATATGATTGTTTTAAAATTAATATCCACTTATATCAGGTGTGTTTATATTTATCACACATAATTATGAGATTGATTTATCCTTAATTTTAGGATACCATATTTATAATTGATTTCATCTCAATTTACATTTCCATTGGGAGTTCATTATTGTTATGCACTAATTCACTCTTATATGGTGTATATACATTCTTATAACATATTATATCATGAATCCATTTATTCTCATGATATTATGAAGTTATGATTAAATGTTATTCCGCAATTATTTGTATTCAAGAGTCTCTCATTTGTTAAAAAATCATTAACAAAAATATCATTTTTAAATGTTTTAAAGATTTATTATTATAAATCTTTATCTTTAATGTCCATGGTTTAAAAATGGTTTTTATTATTTATTTATATGGAAATTAATGTTTTGAAATTATAATTCCATTAAAATCTTCAAAGTTGTATGGGACACTTTGATTCAAAATTCTCTTTTTAAATGGTTTATCAAAATGGATTGATTATTTCAATATCTTGATATTACTTCTTGTGATTGAAAATGAAATGATTTTAGTAAAATGTTTATATTTGAAATATTTTATGTGTTATAATGGTACTTGGACATTTTATGGGTGGTTACACGATAAACCAAATGATGGGTGGTGCTGTGAATACCAGGATGGGTGATTACGTTATAACCTACAATGCATTCAGTATGGAAGTTGGTCGTATGGATATGCCATTTAGTGATATGTTTGGAAGTCGACCGTATGGTTATTCTATTTAAGTATGTTTATATCTCAAGTTACCTTTATATGTTATGTTTTCTTTATATGTGTTTTATGGTAATCTTTTTGTTACAAAATGGTAAGTAATGATATTTTATTCAGTGAAGAGTATTTACTACTTCTTAAAGGTGAAAAGGGTTTCTTTGATAAAGTACTCATGGTTTACATGATGTTTTGAAAAACTACCTAATTTCATTCTTGTGTATCCCTTACTGAGATTTTTATGCCCAACCCATGTTTTTTTAAATCTTCTTCACATGACATGATGTGGAAGAGGGTCAAGGATGGGATCAATGAAAAGTCATGTTGTCTTAATCCAGGAACTAGACATGACTCTTTTTTTAAGATTTCATGTTTAAAAAAAAATGGAAACTTTGTAGAAGTGTCTACTTTGTAATATTTTGAGATGTAATAGTTATGATCTAATTATATAATACTCTAAACCTGAAAAGATCCTATATGTGAATTATTCATTTAATTCATGATTATGTAATGTTTTAAGGTTGGGTCCATATAGTTGGTATCAAAGGTCGGATTAGATAACCTTAGAGGTTAGGGTATCCATTAACCACAAGTGACATTACCATAATGGTTAGGATTTCAAAAAGGTTCATAGTATTAGATGAAGTGAATGAGTTTAAGATAACATGAATAATTATATCTTAGTATTATATGATGATTCTAATGATATAATCACACTGAACATTTCAGTTTAGTAAATGGATGAATCTAGCAGGCACCAAAGTGACAATGGGTGTGATGGAAACTGTGGTGGTCCTCTAATTAAGAGACTGGATGAAATGGGGGATTCAATGAGAAATATCATGGTTGTTCTAAACCAACTATCAGGAGGCATGATTAACCACTTGAACCTTGGTGAGTTATCTGATGAATCATTTACAAGAGAACCAACTCAATGTGGAAGTTCATGTAATAATTATAAAGGTAACCATGCGGGTTTATATGATCCTTAATTTTGAGTTAATTATGGGTTACTATATGTTACGATGGAAAATGAAAGTCATGAGATAAACATGAGGTTAAATAATGTAATGGTTATTTTTTATTATTTTATGTATTTTTGGGGAATGTTTTGAGAATTATATAGTTTTGGAAAAAGGACGACACACAGACCGTGTGACATCCCGTCACATCAGATAGAGCTGTGGGAATCGAACTCACAACCAAAGTGCGACTGGTATTTATCGCATACCACTGGACAATGTGAAGTCCCTGGTTGGTATAACAAATTCGTTTTAGTTATATAATATTATGAATCATAAATTAGTTGATTTTGGGTTATCTAGGAAAATATTGACCTATCATGGAGGATATATGATTAGGTTAATTAATTTTCAATATGAGACTTTAAGATCAACTGATGTTATTTGGAGATAAATATTAATTTGTACCTTGGAAGACTATGTGACTAAATCCTTCAAATATTTAGGTTTAAATATTAGTTCGGTTTACTTTGATGAATTTTATGGAAAAATTGTTTATCTAATGGTCTTCATTGAACTTTTGGTTTTGGTGGACAAATTTTGGAGATTAAGAATATATTTTCATTTTATAAAGGATTATCCTTTTTTGGATTATATTATCTTGTTCTAACAATTTTGGTTTTGGTTAAGGTTTATGGACATGGGAAATCTATAGTTCATCTTATGGGGGTTAGGTTATTCTCTAGAAGTTGATTATAAAGCTCTTAATATGAACAAGTCATCCTGAAATACTCATCGTTTTGAGAAAAAATGAGTTTGTGTAAGAAATCTAGTACGAGATGAAAGCATAAATGAGAAGAAAGTATGTTTCCTTGTGATTTAGTTAAGCTCATAAATAAATTCCTAAATGGAATGTAACTTAAAACTAAAATGTTGTCTGTTAACTTTTACTACTCGGGAATCAAATACCATTTAACCCATCACAAGTTTGTGATTTTATAGTGGTAAACATTCTCCTAAACATGTTTCTATCACTCTCCACCAGAACCTACCCCTTTCTTTTTTTCTTCCATATCCATGTTTTCGTGGAATCCTAGTACCTGTTGTCTCGGGTGACCTTGTTACTTTTCTTTCATTCTTTTAAAGTGCTTGTTTAATTAATTTCTTTTCTGATCTGGGGCATTCAATGAAGTTTCCATGCCTAATTTTGTAATTGTGATGACACAATTCCCAAAAGGGGGGAATAATGTAACATCCCAGGTAAATAAAGAATATTAAATTTTCATATTTATTAATATTTGTGAATAAAATATTAATATTACATTAAAGGATATTCTATGTTTGATGGTGTACCCAATTCGCAACAACGAGTTTCTTTGAAATCTTATGTTGCACACTAATAATATAATTATTTTAAATGGTAGTTGACATTGAGCCATTGTATTAGAGGGAATGAATACAACTAAATACAATATTATTATAGATTATTGTTAAATGTATTTTCTTTTATATAATAAAATTTAGAGGCTTAAAATGTAAATGAATCTGATTTTAAGCATAATTTGCATTAAAAGGCCGATTTACAACCTTTTGATGGAGAAACCTATTTAAATATAGTTTTGGTCACATTTATATGTTAATTTTGACAAAATATAATTCTTCTTTAGATTTGTATAGTCAAAATTTACTTTGGGTATATTTTTGGTATTTTTCTGATAAAATTCATTTTTAATGAATAGTGAAAATACTGTATTTTTCTTCAAAAGTTCTTTTTAATCTAATTTATTTATAAGGTAAGATTATCATTTTAATTGGTTTTAAAGTTTAATTAAAATATATTTTTACAATTTAATCCAATGGTGGTCATTGGAATTAATTTCACTTTGAAATTGTACATAAACAAGTGTAAATATTTTAATAGATATTGTTTTTTTTAAAACACGCTAATTGTTTTGACAACGGTAATTTATTATAAAAATAATTAATGAAACTTTTATGTTTTTAATTTTGTAAAATTATAAACATTTTTGAATTTGGAATATCAAATATAGCTTAGGGTGAATTTTTAAAATTTTTCTGAAAAACATCAATTTTTGATAAATAGTGAAACCACTAAGTGGTAGTTAAGAAACTGATTTTTTGTTTAAATGAAACATTACCACTTATGTGATTTTAATTTAAAAAATCCAACATACATGGTTGTCATTAGTATGTAAAATTTGGTTCAATGGGATTAAAATAATTTTTTGTTGAATAGTAACTTTTATGTTTTATTAAACGCGATTAAAGGTAATTAGTGTAATTTAAGGTAAAGATATTGTTATAATAATATAAAATGACATTGACACATGTACTACCCTTATTGGATGAGTCATAGACTACCATGAAAATCCATGGGTCAACTTGGGGACACCATTGAGCCACATTGGTAGGAAAATGACATTAATAAATTTTTATTTAATGTTAAAATAAAAATGTCACAAACATGTATTGTTTTAATTATACAATTTTTACATGGGGTTATACAAGTCATATTTTTGACTATAAATATTCATTAAAAATATAAATATATTTACTACATCATGATATTTTTTTATAATTTTTAGACATTAAATAAATAAATTTATTTAGGACACCATGATGATGTAGTGATTACATCATTAATGAACGATTTAAATAAAATGAGAAGATAAGGTAAAATCTAAGATGTACACTTCTACAAAACATATTGGATAGGTGGATTTAGAACCCTTATCACCTTATCCTCGAAATATTTAATTTTGGGACACTTAATATCCTTAAATTATTTTATAATAAAGTAACTTTTCAAGACTTTCTAAGAGTGCCCCTCCTCCCTCTTATAAAAGGCCCCCACCTCTACCACATTACCCACACCTCTCAAGCCTTTGTCTCGACCAAACTTTGCTAATTTTATCTCTCCAAATCCCTCTCTTATTCCTAGAAGCCTTACCTTAGCCATAAAGCTCCTCATGAAACCCTTTTGTTTTAAACCAAAGGGAGTTACCTGATTTAATGGTAATGCCGTCTCTTATGTTCTTTTGTTTTATTTTGCTTCTCCAACCCCCTAAACTATTTTTATTCCTGTATTTTTTAACAAAACCTGTATCTTAAATATACTAGGATGTTGTTATGATAAGTATTATATCTACACTTACACACACATCCATCTCATTATTAAATAACATACTATTTCCGTGGATGGTGAATTACTGCCTCACGAAACGATGATTGTTCTATCTTCTCCTACCACCTCTCATGGTGGCCATTATGATGGAACTATATTTATTAATGACATATATTATATTTATTTATTCTCTATGCTTATGTATTTTACATTTAAAAAATACGTTTATGCTTTGCATGTTGTGCAAATTCGATAATTTCATTTGAGGAAGTGTGGACTACCACCCCCTCAAGTGATGTGACTCGTTAATGTAATACATGGAATATATAAAGAATGAAATTAATGAACATAGGTGACATATATAACATATATATTATACTGGAATTATAATATATATATATATATATCTAATTTATTTTTAATCCCATTAAATAAAAAATATAAATGAAAGTAGCATTCATTCGTACGTACGGCTTACCGTTTCCATGAACGGTGCAGTTCATTTCTTACTTCTAAATGTTATGTCATATTATAAATTCAAGTATATATACTGGATATATATGATATATATGATATATAAATAATGAATACAATTCTGGATATAATGGATATTTTACCACATGAACAACTTGTAATTATAAGACGTTTATTTTTTACTCAAGTACCAATGATCAAAAAAACGACTGTTATTAACTTAAATAATTATATAATGTTAATAACATTGTTATAAGTGACATAAACGGAATATTGAACTTGAGAAATGTTCTTAAGGATGTATAAATTAACTCTAGTTTATTATTAAGGAATATAAAGAAACAAACAAGACAAGTCGGACTTGAGGTAGGGGATCCAACCTCTCTCATTCTTTTTAAGTACTCTCTTTTATGTAATTTCTTTTAAGCTCATCTTTATTATGTTTGTGGATGTTATTTTATATTAATAATACATTACTTTTTATGTTCATATTATTATATGCCCTATTTGATCACATAAATCCATTTTTGGATGTTTTAATTGGTGTCGTTAGGCTGTCGAGTTTTCATAAGGAATTTTTTATCTCACTTTTATTCCTGTGAGATTTATGCTACATTTGCCACCATTTCCTCTGAGTGGTGTATTTACTGAAAATTATTATACTATTGGTGTAATATTATTTCATTTAAGGGTATTTACATCTTCATTGTATGACCCTTATTCCATGGGGTGTAAGTTTCGAAAGATACCCAAATCTGAAAGGGGACCTTTCACCCTCCTCTTCTTTAAAAAGACTTCTTTTTGTTATGTCTTATAATTTACATCTTCTTATTTTGGGATATGTTCTTATATATTATTATTGATGTAAATTTTATGTCCATGTTATGAGATACCATTTTCTATCTCATCAACTAATTTTCTGAATTTTAAAGTAATGCTGTTAAGTTGTCGATTTTTTTACAAGGGAACATATAAACCCAATTTCGATTTCTTTGGGTTCAACTTGTAGTTATTGAATATGTCATCCTATGAATATGTGTGAATCGAATCTTATTGTTTTACACTTAATATCCACTTATATTGAGTGTATTTATATTTTTCACACGTAATTATGAGATTGATTTATCATTAATTTGAGGATAACATCTTTATAATGGATTTCATCTCAATTTACATTTCCATTGAGAGTTCATTGTTGTTATGCACCAATTCACTCTTATATGGTTTATATATTATCCTATGACATATTATATCATGAATCCCTTTATTCTCATGATATTATGAAGTTCTGATTAAATTTTATTCCGCAATTATTTGTATTCAAGAGTCTCTTATTTTGTTAAAACTCTATAACCAAAATATCTTTTTTAAAGGTTTTAAAGATTTATTATTCTAAATATTTATCTTTAATGTCCATGTTTTAAAAAAGGTTTTTAGTATTTATTTATATGGACATTAATGTTTTGAAATTATAACTCCATTAAAGGCTTCAATGTGGTATGGGACACTTTGATTCCAAAATCTCTTTCTAAATGGTTCATGAAAATGGATTGATTATTTCAATATCTTGAAATTACTTATTGTGGTTGAAAATGAAATGTTATAAGTAAAATTTTTATATCTGAAATATATTATGTGTTATAATGGTACATGGAAATTTGACAGGTTGTTACGTGATAAACAAAATGACGGGTGGTGCCGTGAATACTAGGACAGGTGGTTACGTTATAACTTCCAATGCATTGGGTATGGTAGTCAGCCGTATAGATATTCTATTTTGTGATATGTGTGTAAGTAAACCATATGGTTATTCGATTTAAGTATGTTTATGTCCCAAGTTACCTTTATATGTTATGTGTTCTTTATATGGGTTTTATGGTAATCTTTTGGTTACAAAAGGGTATGTAATGATCATTTATTTAGTAAACAGTATTTAATGCTTCTTGAAGGTGAAAAGTGTTTCTTTGATAAAGTATTCATGTTTTACTTGATGTTTTGAAAAACTAATAGTTTTCCTTCTTTTGAATCCCTTACTGAGCTTTTTATGCTCACCCCAAGTTTTTTTTTTGAAATGTTTTTCACAGGACTTAATGTGGAATAGGGCCAAGGATGGGATCAAGGAAAAGTCATGATGTCTTAATCATGGAACTACACATGACTCTTTTTTTACGATTTCATGTTTTGTAAAAAAAGGATACTTTGTAGATGTGTCTACTATGTAATCTTTTGAGATGTAATATTTATGATCTAATTTTCAAAAACTGTAAACCTAAAAATATCCTCTATGTGAATTATTAATTTAGTTCATGAATATGTAATGTTTTAAGGTCGGCTCCTTATAAGAATATTTTTTATTTTAATGATCTGTGTATTTAAAAAACAAAGTTATTTAAAATAATTAAGTTTTTTTAGAAATCTTGTTTAAAATAAATTAAATATGGAAATAATGAAAAATTTGGAAATAAATATGACTAAGAAATTATCCAACATAAATAAATATAAATAATAACGATATTTTTATATAAAGTTGAAAATTATATTTTATATTCTTGATATAATAGTATTGGAAGGGAATAATTCAAAAGAAAATATTTTAGAAACTGAAAAATATAATGATTCATTGAGCTATAAATTGGTTTCAATAAATGAATGTAATGATTTTGTGGTTACATTATGATAAAAACAATTATGAAAAAATTAATTTTATCAATTATTTTCAATGAGAAAAATATCTTAAATACATAGGTTGATGAAATTTATATATTATTAGATACATACTCATATATTGAATAATTTATTAATAGTTTCCAATGATGAATAATAGATCAATTATAGTACATAGTAGTTTTACCAGATTGATAGTACATAGGATTGATATCTTTTTATAAGAGAAATATTGTTGAAATAGAATTATTAATAATGCATATTCACTATGATAATGAGGTTAATTAATGGATTAAATAATTATTACATCTATAATAATACACCATTTCCAATTTTTCTCACTTATAATAATCAAATAGTTATTCTATTTTCAACCAAATAATATGAAAAAATACATATAATTATATCGTTATTATTAAAAAATTTATTATATTTCTTTCATGTATCATTGTAAAATTAAATTATAACTTTAAGGCATCCTAAGTCAATTCATAATATTCATAGGCCTTATATGAATTCCACTATCACTAATGGATTGATATAAATTCATCTGGATTAAATAATCAAAATTTGGGATAATTTTCCTCCACACTATCTATAATAGCCTAGTACATGCACTATCATATTCGGTGATGAAATCAAAAAAATACATTTTTTTATTTTATACTGAAAATTTTCACACAATTATTTTCCTCAGAACATACAACATTAAATGGAAACATTAAATCACATACAATGTCGATGAAATTTTAGTCTTATTGTTTTACTGAATTAGGACGTAATACAACATAAAAAATTAAATTACATTAAATGACCATTTCTCCCACATTAAAAAGATTTTATTTTAAAAAGTAAGATATTATCATCAGCCATATGAAATCCATTAAAGACAAAACTCATTCAACCACATTCTTTAAACCCTTGGGAAATGGAAATATATGAACGGTGAGCTCCAATGCACAATAAGGTAAAAAATTATAATTAATAAATACATTTCATTAGTGATCATGAAAAGATAATAACGGTATGATGATATATTCAATGTGCATCCGTATATCATAAGAATATTCCAACCCATCAATACCAAGATCATCATTAAAGAAAAAATGAATAATTATTTAAAAAAGTATATAACCATGACAATAAAAAATCCTGATCCATGTGAAATCAATCATGATCATATGTAACATCATAAACCTAAATAAACCATAAACTATACATATTGGTATCTTGGAACATCATCTTCATAGAAAACTTATAGAAGAATTATTGATGGGGATATACATGAGGCCAACGTACAACATTATTATTTATAGAATATAATCATTACATAGTGAAATAGAGATATATCATGGCAGACCCATAATATAAACTAAATTGGGATCACCTAGTGTAATCTGAGTTCACCCATTATATATAATGTCTATGAACCATAATATTATTAAATAGAAAGAGATTATATCATAAAACAACTAGGAAGAATCGTTATTATAATATAATCAAATAAACCCATGTGAAATATACGTTTTTCATGTCAATGTCATTGAAAATGATTAAAAATGTGAAATTAATGGGGATCCATAACAATCTATTTGAAACATGGATAACCCGAGGAAGCTAGACATGTTCTAAAAAATTATCAGTGAAATAATATTATTCTATCTGAAGAATAAATAAGGACAGTAGAAATAAAAAATATCCCCATTTTGGATAATTATCAATAATGGGTTTTTATGTTGACTAATCTAAATATAATTTAAACATAATTTAATACAGTGTTATGGAAATTAATGTTTTCATTTTTAGAATGACCAATAAAAAATAATAAAATTTAAAATATTTTTCAATGAAAATATTTTTTAATAACTAATAATATAATGAATATTAAGAAAAAATATTATTTAATATTAATCTTGTAAATTTTAAAAGGAAGACTTAGTGAAATTGGGGTCATGTTGGCATGTAAATCCATATATGTCATAATGGACATTCGTTTTTCATGGTAAAAAGGATTGAAATCAGCCTTTTTTAGAAAGAGACCGAAATAAAAAAATTATGTTTTTTTTAAAATTGTTTCCGAATTAATTAATTAATGACTTTTAAAGTGATAAAATATTTCTAAAAACTTTTTAAAAAAATATTTTTTTATGAAAATAGATTTTTGGCCAAAGAGAATAATAATATTAAATTTCCCTAAAAACTCTTTCTCAGACATTTTATCTACCAAAGAGTAAAGAAATGGTATAATTATATGAATGATATCATTAATAACTACATTTGAGTGGAATTCGTGATAATTAAAATATTTCAATATGAGAGAGTTAATCATACAAAATCCAAAAAAATAATGAGATTGTAATAAAAGAATATTACAACTTTTATAACATTGAAACCTAATCCAAAGGAATGAATAACATATAAAAGAACTTATAATAGCATTAAAATAATTTGATTCATGATATAAAATTTTAAATGTGCAATATATAAACCTCATAAATGAAGATATCTATATAACATAAAAAAATATAAAAGAAAGAAAATTGAGAAATATATCTTTATGACTTTAGAATCATTCAAACCATAAACCCCGTGAAAGGGAGATCCTAAAATATATATGTAAATAATATAAATATAGGTATAATAATAATACCATACATTAATTATAATCATATACACCACAAAAGATAAATAAATTGTGAATATGGTATATATCTCACAAAAAATAAATGTTGGATAAGAAAAACCCTTATTTGATGTTATCTTTATTGTGTGTGTATTTCTATTTTTGAATAATAAATTTATTTTAATAATTTTAATCATTTCCTATATTTTTAATGTTTATTATTACTTTCAATTTACTTGTAAAAATTTTATATGTAATTACATTATCAATTATGTTTATGTCTAGTGTTTTGACAATATTCTTTTTATATGTGAAAAATGACATTAGTAGGGTGACTATAATCAAATATTTCATTATATAAACATATAGAGAATAATTATCATTAAATAATAATCATATTGATAAATTAATCATCCTATTCTAAGTAATCATGAATGATGGTTATGAAAAATCAAATAAGATTATGATCATATAGACGGTAGGACGTATTTATACATGATCACTGTTTAAAATTTTAATTATCATTAATGAATGAAGTTAAGAAATATTTTACATTTAAAATTTGATAATAATATTATAAGTAACAAATTATTTTTTATAAATAAATAAATAAATATCATTATTTTGGTGTTGTGATGAAAAAAGATTCACATCAATTTAATGAGACAATAGTCCACACATCCAGTTACAAAATTATCATTTTCTTAGTATCTGAAAAAGAAAAAAAGAAAATTATATAATATATTCCATAATGATAATTTTTTCATAAATTTTATAAATATTTCACATATACCACAAATAGTTATTATATATACACATATTTACATCCATGTTACACATTACTGAAAAATGAATCACATAGTAGAATGTGACGGAAAAGGGTATATATGATATAATTACTAAATATGTATAGGTATGTTATAATTATCATATATAAAATATATATTAATCATCATATCTAGCCGTGATATGTGGTAATGGAAAAATATGACATCATTTCACAGGGTGGTGGTTTGTTTTACACAAGAATGATTACTTCATAATCTATTTAATGGATGTTTTTTTATTGTATGTCATTACCATAACCTAAAAATATATCAGCATATGTAACATACAGAGGTTAGAATATCATCATGGAAAAAGAATAACTTAAGGATGTGAGGAATGAAAAAAAAAAGATCACTAATGAATGTAACCTATTCTTTATGAAACTCTGTTTCGGTTTCACTTAATTGGAAGACCTTATACTAAAATTAATGATTTTATAATGAGAGGTTATAAGTATATAATTTTTTATTGTATGGTTTTTGTGGTCAAAATGGATTTATATGTATGAATAAGTGAGTGTGGTGAGTGCCCTATTATAGGCGAGGAGGAGAGAAATTCATGTAAAGGCTCAAATGTATTCACTAATGAGAGGTAACTCTTACATAAAGTGGATCCAAAACTAGAAATTAATTTGTTTTAGGGATGATATGATATATCCCCACCTCCAAATAAAATTTAAAATCAAATTTTATTCCTTTTTGTCCTTAAATCATAATTTTACTTATTTCTTAATTTTTATTTTTTCATTATAGTATCTAGTTTAATAACCTAAGTTATGTATCCATTAATGATAAATTAAAATGGGAATTATTGTAAAATGTTTAATCCATCAATATAAATATTAAATAAAATTTATCAATTAAAAAATCCAATGTGTGGGTGATATTAACTTTAACATAAGTGAATGTAGCATGCATAACCATGCAAACAATGTTTTTAATTTTTAATAGTAAACATATTAATTACAAAAATAAATTTTTACAAGAGAGGAACACACATGGTATTTATTAAAATTTTAAAATAACATGGGAAAATAAATTGGTTTGAAAACATTTAATTTATATATTAAAATTTATTTTCTCATAAAATAAAATTAATGTCCGTTTTTACACTATTCATTTAAAATGAATTTAAAAATATAGAAAAATCACCTAATTAGAATAAATTGATCTCACACTTGTTTAATATGATATATTCATCTAAAAATTAACTGATTTTAAAAAATAATTTACTCATCCTTTAATAATTTTAATATCATTTATTTTTTGTTAATTATTAACTCAATAATTTCATTATTAGCATTTCTTAAGTATTTAATGTAATTAATTAAACTATAAAATTTTTAATTTAATTATAACCATATGAAAAAATATATTTATCTTTTAAAATAGTTTTTATAACTTGAAATATATATTTTTTACCTATCTGAAATCATTATAGAGATTAAAAGGGAAAAAGTTTCAGTTTTTCTTTGCTAAACTAATTATATAGGCCACGTTCAAGGATAAGTGTGACAAAAAATCCATAAAAATATATCATATAGACAAATAAGATGATATAAGTTAATAAAATGAGTTTTATAAATGTTTCTCGGTAATTTTTTCCTTTATGTTCAATGTTTAATTCAATAGAAACTCGTTTTTACCTTATTCTCTATGATTAATTTTAACTATTTCATAACAAAATACGGTTAAAAGTTTAATTGGACTTCTTAGACAATATAAATTATTTTTATTATAAATATGGAATAATTTTTTTAAAATTCAATTAACAATAGTTGTAAAATTTAATTAAATATTAATCTCATAGATACGGTGACACTACGAGTTATTATAAAAAGTAATTAAAAAAAGATGATTCGATATTAAATTTATAAAAAAATAATCATTATATGAAATTAAATATATATTTAATTATTTATATTCTATATATTGAATTTTAAAAGTATTAATTAGGGATTATTTTAAATAATTAAAAATGATAGACCTTAATCATATTA
This sequence comes from Viscum album, assembly GCA_963277665.1. Lineage (NCBI taxonomy): Eukaryota > Viridiplantae > Streptophyta > Magnoliopsida > Santalales > Viscaceae > Viscum > Viscum album. Next base: position 1,697,156,676 of record OY728132.1, on the reverse strand, counting down.
AAACATTTTTTTGAAAAATATATTTTGAAACCCAAAAAACAATCATATACTAAAAATCGATATAGTATTTGTTAATGTAATTATGTGAATTTAATATAACTCAATTATTATTAATCTACATTGAAACATATTCAATATTTTTTTCCTATTAATTTACTTATTTGATTAAAAAAATTTCTTTTATCAAAATTCTGTGATTTTAACTACCCACTAAAAAATCAATATAATAAAAAAACTACCAAAATATAACCAAAATTAAATGTTTATATTAATATTTCAAAAATGAGGTTAATTTTATAAAATAAATTATATAAATGTTTTAAAATTTTGTTATAATAAGTTTTATAAATATCAACAAAAATATATTTTCCAAAAATAAAATCTGAAAAATAAAATCATTTTTATTAAGAAAGATTTATTATTTACAAAACATTTTTCAATAATTTTTATTGAGTAATACACACACACAAACACACACACAAACAAATATTTATATATTTATGTGTATATATATATATATATTTCATAATGTACTTAATACTATTTATATCCTTCAATTTAATGGATAGTTAATGATGAAAATATATATCGTGGGACTTTTATGTTTTGTGATGCTGGTTGAATACTCCATGAAAAAACAAATCTCAGGGTCACAATAAATACAACATATAATGACTACTGTGTGTAATGAAATATGAACATATTTTTGTGTTCCCTTTACTATATCAAAAATTATTTTCTTATTTTAAAATACTGGGGTGTTATATCATCCCTCTAATTAATAAATTATTTCCTCACAATTTTACCATTATCTTGGTATTCGAAGGTTGGAAATTTAAAAAATTGTTGTCAAACAAAATCATAAAATAGATTAATAAAATATCCTCTTAATAATATAGAATGGGAAGTATGGTGGTCATTTAGATTAACAAATAGAAAGTATCTAAATAAGAGAACATATGTGGGAAGTGAATATTTGAAAATGGAAAAAATGTAAATCCCCAATAAGGATATAGAGTGGAAGATATTATTGATCACTATAAAGAGATTGACCAAGAGAATGTTAATAATCAAAAAACCATAAACCAAAGAGCTGTGAAAAAGGTAATAAATATAATCATAGAATATGGTAATATGATAATATGTTTCTTCAAGATCCCTTTTCTAGTCTTGGGAATTATATTTCCCTCTAGAAAAATATAATATGTAAATTTACATACATGATTCATTTAATTTTATCCATTAATGAATTTTCACAAAAGTTTTATATATTTTTCGAATTAAATATTATTCATTATGAATTTTTGATTCTTGAAGAACTAAAACACACTTTTAAAGGACAACATAATTCCCAAAAACAGAAAAATAAATTTCCACTATCATTATACCTTAAATATAACAAAAAAGATTAAAATAAGGTAAGATATTTCCCAAAATATGTATACCATCATACGATTTATCAATCATCAAAATTAAACACTAATAACCAAAGTTCATACTAAATCATTGAATAATGATATATCCCAATTGACCTCAATATTATCAAAATTAAAAATATAATTATTCTCAATGGTTATCTCATGCCTTTCATAATTCAATCCTAAAAATATAGACACCTTCTATTAAAATAACATTAATCACTTAGTCACCAAATCACTTTTCAAACCTATAATTATTTATTTGATAAAACATTTGTATTCAATTTCTATAATCATATAAACCCTAAATTTTTTTAATAAATTAAATCTCATTTCAAAAAAATTTAATGCATATATCATGTTAAACTATATCTTTAAAAATACTTCAGCTTGTTAAAATGGCTCCAAAAATGTCTCCTCCTCGAATGGACTTAAGGCCTTCTTTTTTATTGATTTTTGATAACCCACCATTTAAGGGATGTGGGGGAACCCTTACAAGGTTTATAAGTTTAGAGATTAAATAAACCTTAGGTATTAGAGAAATATACCAACTATAAGTACATGGAACTTATCCTCCATAGCTTCTTCATCATGATGTCGGCTCTCCACATTCGCATGGAATATTCATCTTGGCTTCCAATGCAAGCACATGCTAGTCCCAATTGTAATGTCATAGCCTATCTTTCTGAAAATTCCTCTTAGCTTCTAATCTGGTGAATGTGAATGCTCTGAATCCTCATATGGAATCTCCCCCTTGTAGATTTTTTCTGGTCATTGAGAATAATTTCAGGTGGCCCGAAGGCTTTGATGTGGCTCGAAGGCCTTGATGGAACCAATTCCTAAACTAGAGGCCCAAAATCCCAAACGAATGAATTGTTCTAGCTGCTGCAGTACCAAATAGTTCCTGATATAGTTCATTCGATAATTTCTTCTATTGTACCCCAAAAATTATGTCTCTTCCCAGTTTTGAACTGGGGTTCCTTGGATGCACATGCCGAGTCCTCACAAACTAGGTTAAGTATCTCTTTCCCTCTTAAAATGTCATTAATCACATTAAGATCACATCTATGAAAAAATAAAATTCATTTAGAAGACATTTCACATATTATCATATTTATGGTTATTGACCTATGATGATATTCATGACTCTTAAGATATCCTCACATTAAAACATCACATATCAAAATTTATGTAAACTGACTATTGATACCAAAGAAACTGCTCATAAATCGTACTCCTAGATATGGTGTTGAAATAAAAAAAAATTACATTTTTAAATTTTATGCTGATAATAATGACCCAATTTTATCCCATCCACTCATTATAACATCAAAACTAAAAACTAGATCACTCACATTATTGATGAAAGTTTAGGATTTGAGTTTTGGAGAATTATGAAAAACTCCTACATAAACAATTCAAATGACTTTAAATGATAATTTCTCCAACATAAACCCGCAATTATTATTCACATTATGAAGTTATATACATTAAAATAAAATTACTTCTATAAACTAATTTTTTGACATCAATATTTATAACTTAGGAAAAATTAATCTAAAATGGGTGGGAATAAATACTCAGTTAGGGAAAATGTAGGAATTAACAAATCAATGTCATCAGGGAGAATGAAACTAGCATAAATATATTTTAGAATTAAAGAAGTTCATGAGTATAACATAAGAATATTAAAAACCAACAATACCAATTTCATAAAACATGAAAACATGGAATACGGATTTAATAAGTGAAAGAATCATAGGAATCATAAATAATGAGTAAATTGATGTAAATCTTGATCAAATCTTACATTATAAACCCATATCATTAATATAATAAAAATATTGATATCTTGGAACATTATCTTAAGATAACAGTTACAAAAACCTTACATAAGAATTACAAAACACATATATATTTGAATAACTAATTGGAAAACATTTGATAGAATTGTATGGAGTATATAATCATTACCTAATGCTTTTTAATTCTAAATGGGCTCACCCATCATATATAATGTCCATGAACTAAAATAATAATCAAATAAATATAGTTTCCATCATAAAAATCATAAAAAATATTTATTATTTTATAAACTATTCAAATAATCCAAAATAAATATGTTTCATGCCATTAATATTGACAAAAGATTATATTGTTGAAATTAAAGTGGTTTTACAAAAATCTCTTTGAAATATTGTCAATCCTTTAAATATAGATGAGTTTTATAATAATCCCATTCAAATAATATTATTCCATCCAGAGAAAGAACATGGATGGTATTAATACAAAATATCTTGGTGGATAAGTAAAAATAATGTTTTTTGAAATTTGTGAATGGAAATACCCTTAAATTATCATTAAAAATATTCACGATGACAATAATGTTTTCATTATGAAAATTAATTATAAAGACATAATGCATTTTTAATATAATTTTTGTTGAAAGTAAATTTTAAAATAAAATACATAACAAAATATTTGTTAAAATTCTCATTAAAATCAACAGTGTAAACATTCAATGGAGGATTATAATATATTTTGGTCATGTCTATGGGTAATTTTATACATTCTATAAAGAATGTTCCTTTTTCATGGTAAAAAAGTGGGAAAAGTTCATTTTCTAGAAATAGAGAATAGTTTTTGTAGGGATTTTTTTATAATAAGACAACATGGGTAAAATTTATATAATAAACTCTTTTGAAAAATTTAATTTTTTTTATATTTTTCATTATAAGACTTGTTGTTTTGATGAAAATAAATTTCTATTTGAAGAGAGAAATTAAATTGATTTTTTTAAAAACACGTTATCCAACATTTTTTGTACTAAAATGTTGAAAAATAGTAAAATTTTTATGATTATATCATAAATAACTAGAATAGAGGATAATTATGTTGAATTAATTGATTTATTCTTTCTATAATTAATCATACACAATCCCAATAAATTATATAATTTTAAAAAATGTCTCATAAAACATTTGTAACTCTAAATCGTAATCCCCATGATAGAATATAGTTAAATAAAACCTAACTAATAATGTAAATAAGAACATTAATTCTATAAAATTTAAATTAGAATGTATATACACCTCATAAAATATGATAGGTGTGTAACACAACAAACATCTCTATGAATAAAACTGAGACAATAAACACTTACCGCTTTGGTATTATTGTATCCATAAACAACATGAGAGTGATATCCTAAAAAGTATATTTTAATGATTTCTTTTTTGTATATGAATAATAAAATACATTAATTTTAATTATATAAAAAAATAGTAATTAATATATCATATATGTCACATAAGTACAAGTATGAAGGGGTAAACACTTAGCTTGAGTCTTACTTATCGTGTGTCTCTTTATATTTCATAATAGTAATAATATATTAATTATTTATTTTATTGAGAACTTTTTTCTTGTTTATTATTATATATTTTTACTTATAAAAATGATATATATAAATACTAAATCAATTATGTGTAAGTCATAGGTTCTGACCATATTCAGGTTAGGTCACAAAAAAAAATTGGTAGGATGATTATGGTTACTGATTTCAATATTTTGAAATATAAAAAATAATATTTAAGGAATAATTATCATATTTATACATATTTTATACTTCCAAAACAAATCATGATTGATGGTTATGAAAAATTAAATAGCTTTACATTCACAGAGATGGTGGGTTGTACGTTTGCATGAGTAACATTTCCATTTTTCAATGACCATTACAGAAAGAAGTTAAGTAATCCTTAATAATTATATCATGATAATAATATCATAAATAATATATTATTTAATTATATATACTTATATATATATATAATTCATTTGTTATGGTGATGAAAAATATTAATCGTAACACTTCTTGGAGGGGGTAGTCCACATAACCGTGAACGATGTTGTCATTTATTCAGTAAGTGAATAGGTGAAAATAAAATTATATATTATATCATTAGAATTATGAATTTCTAATTAAAATCATATATACATCATATATATGATGTATATTTATTATATGTATCATTATTACATTCCATGTGTTAGGTCCACTAGGCCGAATACCCTGAGAGGGGGGGGGGGGTGAATCAGGGTATGACTAATTAAAAATTAAAGCCCGTTCTGATCTTGTTTCACTGTTAAGAAAAACACGCTTCTCTCTCTTTCCTGCTGCACAATATAAACAGAATGTAAAGCAAGCACCGGACACAACAATTTTACTTGGTTCACCACTAAGGGCTACGTCCAAGGAGCATACTCCGACAGGTTTCCAGTCGTACCAAGTCCACTAAACTTCACTAGCTGTGGATTACAATGTTTGGGCTAGATCACTTCTATGCCCAGGATCACTGCCTATACAAGGTTTAGGGTTAGCTCACTACTTTCCCAAGGGTCACTCCATGTTTCTCTCTCTCTGGCTCACTGTCGGTGGAGAGGATCACCTTCTTCCTTTTCCTAAGCTCACTGCTCTGTGAAGGGAATCCAATCACAGTTTATAGACCTGTAGGTCTCTTCATTTCCATTAAGGAATGCATCTTTCTCTGTATGTAGATGCTCTTTTGAAGTTCAACTTTCAGCCGTAGATGAATACCCTTTTGCCACTATCCACTGGGCAAACAACCTTTGGAAAGACCTTCTCAAAGCACCCTACAATGCAAGGCTCCCAATTTCGCGAAGCTCAAACAAGCCTTCGCGAAGCTCATGCCTTTTCGCGAAGCTCACTCGCGAAGCTCCTTCGCGAAGCACTCTCGCGATGCTCAAGCCATCGCAAAGCAACAACCCTCGCGAAGCTAAGTAAGCCAACGCGGAGCTCGTTGGTTTCGCGGAGCTACAATAGCCGCCGCGAAGCACCTCTTTCGCGAAGCACACTGGCTCCACGAACCACCTTCGCAAATCGAGAGCAAAGTATTTTCTCTGAAAATTCTCTCTACTTCGCCTGAAGGGGTCGGCCTCTATTTATAAGTGATTCCACCGACCCTCATCCTTTCCGCACGAAGTCAACACCACGTCATCTCAAATCGCGAAGCTCCAAAGTTTCTGTCGGAATTCTGTCCAAATCGCGAAGCTCCACCGCAATCTTCTGTTCGCGGAGCTTGACGTAGTCACGATGAATCACCATCAACTTACCTTCGCAGCACGCGCCTTCGCCGCGAAGCTCCCTCGCGAAGCCCAACATTCCTTCGCACCTTCGCCGCGAAGCTCTCTCGCAAAGCTCTTCTCCGCCGCGATGCGCTTCCGCATCTGCCATTCGCGAAGCTTGACGTAATCGTGAAGCATCACCGCCTCCATTCTTCTGGCCTTCGCGATTTCCAAACCATGCATCCTATCTTTGCGAAATTCATGCCTTTGCCATATTAAATTATGCTCTTCATTGAAATCCTCTTTTCGCGATGCTCACCAAACTCCAAATTTTGGACCCCAAAAATTTGGCAAACACTGGGAAATGGCGCCACCTTGTACTACTCTTTTGTACCGCCTCCAGATTGTCCTTTCCTTTGTCATAGTTCTTTGTCAACATGTAATGTCAACAACTTCTCGTGAACTCGACAAATATCCATGAAAACCTGCTTTGTCAACAAACACAATCAACCCAAAAATACTTCAATGTTACCTTGAGGGATTTTTGCCCAACAATCTCCCCCTTTGGGTTTGTTGAAAACTCTTCACAACTCTGCTCAGAAAGATTTTCTGCACTTTGATACCTCACTGAGTCTTCTTCCAGCTGCTACCACCATTCGCCTCTTGCGATTGTGATAGTGTTCAAGGATTCACTTAACACGTACTCTAATACCACATGAGCAATGCTCGGCGTGAGAAACAAGAGTAGTATGAAAAGTTCATCAATGAATCACTTCATGTTAGACCCCAATTGTCGATTCCACCCTGATACCACTTCTTAAAATAAAACCATTTGTTGAACCACACTGATACCAATTGGTGAATTCTTAAGTTGATACCACTTGTTGATAGCTGGACACCGTCTCACACCATTCCAACACCACTGTTCTACTTTTATCACGATCCTCAGCTGTCGTGATTTCTATGATTTGATCGATCACTTCTAGCATCATCAGATTTAAAATACTCTCCCCCTTTCTCCTTGCTCCCCCATTCTGGCTGCTCCACCTGTCAGCTTCTCCCCGTATCAATTATGATTTATCAAATATCCGCACGATTTTCTCCCCCATTAACAAACACTTTTCTCCCCCTTTGTCAACGAACCCAAAGGTCACTCCTTTGTAGTCTGTAACAGAGTAGAGAACACATATCAGCGCATTAGGGAAAAACACACCATACCTCGGGGAGAGGGGGGGGTCCCATATCCACACTATTTCAAGTTCGGGGAGTCGACTGAACTCCCAGAGCCAGTCAATGCCTCTCAAATGCTGCCTTGGGTAAGGCCTTTGTCAGAATGTCTGCAACCTGCAGCTCTGTAGGCACATACTCCAACTTCACGATCCCCTGATCAACCTTCTCCTTGATAAAGTGATACTTAATCTCAATGTTCTTTGTCCTTGAATGATGGACGTGATTTTTGCTAAGATTTATAGCACTTGAGTTGTCGCACTGGATTCCGATCGGAGACTTCACTTCAACTCCCATATCTTCAAGCTGCGGCTTCATCAACAATAACTGTGTGCAGGCTTGAGTGGCCGCAATATACTCAGCTTCTGCGGTGCTTAATGAAATGCAATCTTGCTTCTTGCTTAGCCAAGAAATACACAATCCACCAAGATAGAATGCACCACCGGATGTTGATTTTCTATCATCCGCTGAACCGGCCCAGTCTGCATCAGTGTACCCCAATAACTCTGTCTGAGATTTGTCATTGTATGTCAAGCCGAAGTCCACCGTGCCCTTAATATACCGAAGTATTCTTTTCACTGCGAGCATGTCACTTTCCTTGGGATTACTCTGATATCTCGCTGCTTGGCATGTGGCGAAAACAATATCAGGCCTTGTTGCGGTTAAGTACAATAGACATCCAATGATTTGCCTGTATTCTGTGATATTAACTGCCTTGCCATCCTCATCTTTTGATAATTTCATCCGAGTAGCCACCGGAGTCTTCATCTCCTTGGAATTTTCCATTCCAAACCTTCTCAGGACCTCCTTGGCATATTTAGATTGAGAAATGAATGTTCCATTCCTTTCTTATGTTACCTGTAGACCAAGGAAAAACGTTAGCTCTCCAATCATTGACATTTCAAACTCATTTTTCATGAATTCAGAAAACTGTCTGCACTGAGCTTCATCTAATCCACCAAATATTATGTCATCGACATAAAACAACACCATCATCCTTTGATTACTGTCATTACTGAAATAGAGATTGTAATCAACTCCTCCACGCTGAAAACCAAGCTTCTTCAAGTACTGATCAAGCCTTGAGTACCATGCCCTTGGTGCTTGTTTCAGCCCATACAATGCCTTCTTCAGCCTGCAAACTTTGTTCTCATCCTCATGAATGAGAAAACCATCTAGCTGCTCAATATACACCTCCTCTTCTAGAACCCCATTCAAGAATGCGGATTTGACATCCATCTGGAACACTTTGAACTTCCTTTGCACTGTGATGGCTAGGAATAATCTTATTGTCTCCAGCCTTGCAACCAGTGAAAATGTCTCATCAACATCAATTCCCTCGATTTCGGAGTACCCCTTGCACACTAGACGTGCTTTGTTCCGAATCACTGTGCAATCTTCATTCATCTTTTTGCGATAGACCCATTTGGTCCCAATGACATTCTTGTCCGCTGGCCTCGAAACAATCTCCAATGTCTGGTTCTTCTCAATCTGATCAAGCTCTTCGTTCATGGCCTGAACCCAGTTTTCATCTTCAGCTGCATCAGAAAAACATTTCGGCTCCACTTGAGACAAAAACGATGCTTGCTATGATGATTTCATTCTTCGAGTCTGAACTGGAGCTGTTTGATCACCAATGATATTCTGCCTATCAATCTCAGCTTGACTCTTTGGCTTCCTCGCAGACACCGACTTGACACTTTCCTCTTCATCATCAGTATCTTCATCTGAGTCAGCTTCTGCCACTTCTGCTCCCCCTGGGTTGCTTACCTCATCATCACTTTCATCCAGGAACTGTTCACTAGGTCGTTGAGCAGTTTGTTCATTTTCGACTATAGTAACATCATTACTCTCAACAATTTTTCCCAGCCTCTTGTTAAAGCATTTATATGCTTTGCTTTTCCCTGAATAGCCAAGGAATATCCCTTCATCTCCTCGTGCCTCAAGCTTCCTATGATGTTCTTTATTGAGAATGAAACACTTACTTCCAAAGATTCAAAAGTATTTCAACGTTGGCTTCTTTCCGTACCACAGTTCATACGGAGTCTTCCCTTGCTTCGGACATAACAGGGACCTGTTTGAAACATAGACCGATGTCAAAACTACTTCCTTCCAAAATTTCTCTGGTAGGTCCTTATCAATAAGCATTGTTCTGGCCATGTTGTTAATGATCCGATTCCTCCTTTCTACCACTCCATTCTGTTGGGGAGTTCTCACTGATGAAACTTGATGCCTTATCCCATGTTTCTCGAGATAGATTTCAACCTGACTGTTTGTAAATTCTGTACCGTTATCAGTACGAAACTTCAGAATTTTCTGCCCAAGCATCTTTTCTGATTCCCTCCTGTACTGCTTTATGCAACTGAACACCTCTGTCTTATGGGTAATGATGAATACCCATGCCATTCTGTTGTAGTCATCAATGAAAAGAACATAGTACCTTTACCCATCTATAGCTCGTGGTGAGATAGGTCCACATACATCATCATGCACCAATTCGAGCACTCTAGTTGCTTTTTGTTCCTTTGGCATGTATGTCTTCCTGATGATATTCCCTTGTTGACAAGAATCACACATATGAGTGCGATCACGTGATAGTTTTGGAAGGTCTCTAGCAGCATCACACTTTACCAGATCTTCCATAGATGGTTGACATAGATGACCAAGTCGCTTATGCCACAGCTGATTTTCTTCTTCTCTGGATAAAAGGCATGAATCTTCTTCCCCACCTACAAGGTAATGATTCCCCTTTGTTCGTTTTCCCTGAAGAATGACTATTCCATATTTTCCTTTAACAATACCCATCTTCTTGGTAAATAGTATAGAGTGCCCAGAGTCACATAGTTGACTGACGCTAAGAAAATTATGACTGAGACCCTCTACCACCCAGACATCAGCATGTCTCATTTCTTTGCCCCCAAACTTGGCTTTTCCAGAGCCAACAATCTTCAGGCCTTCATCATTTCCAAACATGAAAACTCCTTCTTTGTCATATTTTATGCCTGTAACCAGATCCTTATTACCCGTCATGTGGGATGTGAAACCACTATCAAGGATCCAAACACCAGAACGATCTGATGCTTTAAGGGCAATTTCAGCAACTACGGCCTTCTCAGTTTTCTTCTTCCTAGTCCATACATTTTCTTTCATACTCGGCATGGATTGAGGCTTCTGTTCTTTCTCAGAGTATGATGGACTAGCTTCATCTTGCAAAACTGCAAATCTGTTCTGAACTTTTAACTCACTTGTCGGTTTACTGATCTTCTGCTTGCGATCATTTTGATTCTTCTTTGGCACATTTTTCTGAATGGTCGGAGTGTAGTACCTAGCCATGTGTCCAAATCCTCCGCACCAAAAACAGTGTCCTTCAAAAAATGTTCTGGAAAAACATTCTCTATTTGGCTTCCATCTCTGTTCTTGTTCCCTTCGATATATTTTGGATATGGAACACACATACTGTGAATGTCCCATCTTTCCACAATAATAACACCTGATATAAGGTGCATTCCTTCGTGTTACTTCAGCACTACGAGTTTCCCCTTTGGATCTCTGAGTATTCTGATTCTCCTTTGTGCTCAAATCCACTTTCAATCTCGGGACATGTGCTTGCGGTCTAACTTCAACTGCGGTAGATTTTTGTTTCTAATTAAGCCATGAATCAGCTTTAACATCTGAGTTCAATTGCTGCTTCTTTTCTGCTGAACTACTAGGCTCTTCTTTCTTCTTTTCCGTCTTCCTAACGACCTGATTTTCCAATAATGTGTTGGGATTCAAAGGTTTTTCCTGGTCTTTAACTTTTCTCCGCAGACCGACAACTTCCTCTTCAAGATTTTCAATACGCTTGACGTGATCTTTCACTTTTCGACTCAAGCAATCGATCTCCCTTTTCTGCTCTTCTCTCTTGAGCTTATGCTCATCAACCTTATCTGTGCGCTCTGGCCTGGAAGACTTAAGATTTTCAATTTCTTTCTCAAGCTCAGACTTCTCTTCTTCTTCTTGTTGCATGTAGAGTTTGGCATCACGTACTATTTTATTGGCTTTCTTTGTTTTTGCTCGCCAAACATCTATCTCTTCAAGAGCTGCTTCTAATTCAGCTTCCATGTCAACTCTCTCTTAAATTTCTTCTTCTTCTTCATCAGTTTACGTTTCTTTCTTTTCTAGATCGCTACTAGCAACAGCCACCATCGCATTTTGACCACGATCTCTACATTTTTCTATCTCTTCAACTTCTTCACCCCCAGACTCAGCTGAACTGTCAATTTCTTGGGAAAGAAGATTCTTCTTCTTAAAGAAATTTCTCTTGAACTGCTTCTTCCCTTTCACATAGGCTGAAGATTTTTTCATTGGAATCTCAACTTCATCTTCATCGCTTTCTTCTTGAAACTTTTTGGGGCATCTTGCAGCAAGATGACCAACCTTTCCGCATCGGAAGCATGCTAGTGGAAGTTTCCCTTTAAACTTTCCTTTTCCTCTTTGAAGATTTGAAGAAAGGAACGGCATCACCTCATCTGACTCTTCTTCCTCCTGTGAATCTTCAATAGTGAGCCTCTTCATGGCCTTAAATGCCACCTCTTTGGATTTCGCTTTTTCCACAGCATCGTTGTCATCATTTCTCATTTCATATGCAACAAGAGTGTTGTGTAGGTTATCCAATGTAAGCTCTTTCAGATCTTTATCTTCCAACACAGAAACTTTCAGATTGAACCGAGGTGGAAGCTTTCTTAAGATGCGCTTTACGATTTTAATGTCTTCGATAATTTCTCCAAGACCCCGCATGTCTTCTACCACAACATTTACCCTGTCAAAGAATGCATCAACAGACTCATTCGAGTTCATTTTGAGATCTTCATACTTGTTCCACAACACTTGCATCTTTGCCTCTCTGACTTTTGTATCCCCTTCATAAAGATTCAAATGTTTTTCCCACATGGCATGCGACGTTTTTCATGACATCACCTTTGTATAAATGGGATTAGAGAGGGCTCCCCCTAAGGCGTTTATTGCTTTGGAATCAGCATCCAGCTCTTTGTGCTCAGCTTCAGATAATGCACCACTAGTAATATCAGCTGTGATACCATGCATAGCTGTTGAAAACACATCCATTCCCAAAGATCGGAAATAGTGTTGCATTCGATTCTTCCATATCTGAAAATTACATCCGTCGAAGATCGGAATCCCTCTATGATTAGTGACCTCCATTGAGAGAAGACCAACTGTTAACCTTTCCCTCTGATACCACTTGTTAGGTCCACTAGGCCGAATACCCTGAGAGGGGGGGGGGGTGAATCAGGGTATGACTAATTAAAAATTAAAGCCCGTTCTGATCTTGTTTCACTGTTAAGCAAAACACTCTTCTCTCTCTTTCCTGCTGCACAATATAAACAGAAATTAAAGCAAGCATAGGACACAACAATTTTACTTGGTTCACCGCTAAGGGCTACGTCCAAGGAGCATACGCCGACAGGTTTCCGGTCGTACCAAGTCCACTAAACTTCACTAGCTGTGGATTACAATGTTCGGGCTAGATCACTTCTATGCCCAGGATCACTGCCTATACAAGGTTTAGGGTTAGCTCACTTCTTTCCCAAGGGTCACTCCCTATTTCTCTCTCTCTGGCTCACTGTCGGTGGAGAGGATCACCTTCTTCCTCTTCCTAAGCTCACAGCTCTGTGAAGGAAATCCAATCACAGTTTATAGACATGTAGGTCTCTTCATTTCCATTAAGGAATGCATCTTTCTCTGTATGTAGATTCTCTTTGGAAGTTCAACTTTCACCCGTAGATGAATACCCCTTTTCCACTATCCACTGGGAAAAAAACCTTTGGAAAGACCTTCGCAAAGCACCCTACAATGCGAGGCTCCCAATTTCGCGAAGCTCAAACAAGCCTTCGCGAAGCTCCTGCCTTTTAGCGAAGCTCACTCGCGAAGCTCCTTCATGAAGCACTCTCGCGATGCTCAAGCCGTCGCAAAGTAACAACCCTCGCGAAGCTAAGTAAGCCAACGCGGAGCTCGCAGGTTTCGCGGAGCTACAATAGCCGCTGCGAAGCACCTCTTTCGCGAAGCACACTGGCTTCGCGAACCACCTTCGCAAATCGAGAGCAAAGTATTTTCTCTGAAAATTATCTCTACTTCGCCTGAAGGGGTCGGCCTCTATTTATAGGCGATTCCACCAACCCTCATCCTTTCTGCACGAAGTCAACTCAACGTCATCTCAAATCGCGAAGCTCCAAAGTTTCTGTCGGAATTCTGTCCAAATCACGAAGCTCCACCGCAATCTTCCGTTCGCGGAGCTTGACGTAGTCACGATGAATCACCGTCAACTTACCTTCGCGGCTCGCGCCTTCGCCGCGAAGCTCCCTCACGAAGCCCAACATTCCTTCGCACCTTCGCCGCGAAGCTCTCCCGCAAAGCTCTTCTCCACCGCGATGCGCTTCAGCATCTGCCATTCGCGAAACTTGACGTAATCACGAAGCATCACCGCCTCCATTCTTCTGGTCTTCGCGATTTCCAAACCATGCATCCTATCTTTGCGAAATTCATGCCTTTGCCATATAAAATTATGCTCTTCATTGAAATCCTCTTTTCGCGATGCTCACCAAACTCCAAATTTTGGACCCCAAAAATTTGGCAAACACTGGGAAACGGCGCCACCTTGTACTGCTTTTTTGTACCGCCTCCAGATTGTCCTTTCCTTTGTCATAGTTCTTTGTCAACATGTAATGTCAACAACTTCTCGGGAACTCGACAAATATCCATGAAAACCTGCTTTATCAACAAACACAATCAACCCAAAAATACTTCAATGTTACCTTGAGGGATTTTTGCCCTACACCATGTAATGTGTTTGTGAATATCGAAAAATATCACTTCATGAGGTGGTAGACCTCCGTACTCTCAAGTGACCTCACCGTAGCCCTTATGGAATAGAACATAAAATTTTAATTAGGTATAATGAATCTAGTGGAATAAATAATATATAAATAACATGTATAATATTTAAACCTGTAATCATACCCATCCAATAGAGGTGGTAATTGAAAAAATATTGGCATCAATTTGTGAGGTGGTAGTCCTCAATATACGCAAATACGGGTTTCATAACCCATTTGATAGCTATGTGTATGGATTTAAGTATAATCCTTAAAAAAGACAAATTACATGGAAGGTACTGAGGCTGTTATATCATCCTGGAATAATAATAATTTAACGTGTTTCATACAAAAATAAAATAAAAATGCTCACTGTGGAACACTACCCCTTCTATGGGAAACTCCTTTTGGATTTCACAAAAGTCCTTCCTTGGTTAAATTTATGACCAAATTAAGGATCATAGTATTAGGGGAGTTAATTTTCGATGTAATTTGGGTAGGATTTGGATGATCAAAATGGATTTACAGAAGTGATGAAGTTTGGGGAGTGAGTTCCCTTTTATAGTTGAAGAGGAGTTTCATTCTTGTAAATACTCATATATATTCCCTATTGGGAGGTCAATCATACCCCATGTGAACCCAATATGGATATTTAATGGGTTGGGGGATTATATGATTGTTAAAAACCTCTAATATATAATAAAACTCATGATTTATGCATTTTCTTCCTTGACCCCTATGTATAATTATGTATTTCATTTTGGTTTTTCATTACTGTAACTCGTTTTCAAACATAAGTAATTAAACCAATTAGACTATGTTAAAGTGTAACATATTATATAATTTATATCAAATGATTCTAAATATTATTTCCATTTAATTAATTACAAATACAATGTGTATTGGAAGTTAATAATAACATAAGAGAATGTAACGTGCAGAAACACTATTGTAACCATAACCAAACTAACCATGTTTTTACAATCGAAGGGTCAATATATTAATTATAAATGATAAATTTGTATATTAATTGAAAATTGATTATATTTAATAACATTAAAAAATCACTTGTAAAAATATGTTATTTTTATAATCTTAATTAATTTAATAATATATTATTTACCATAAAATAACATTAATGTCAATTTTGACATTATTCATTTAAATTTAATTTAAAAATTTCTAGACAATGATCTAATTTATTTTTATTTATTATATATCCTATTTAATATGATATATTCAACTACATAGTAAATTTAAGTCATTAATTTATTCTATATACACAAACTTTAATATTTTTAATATTATTTAGTTTAGTAATTAATAACTAAATAATTATTGTATTATCATTTATTAAGAATTTAATCTTCTTAAATCATCTCTAAAAAAATAAAAAACTAATTATCATGGTAGAAAAAAGTCATTTCGCATTCAAAATAATATTTAATAATGAAACTATATTTTTTCCCCTATATGAATGCACTATATAAATTAAAAACGAAAATGGTTTATTTTTGTCTTTTTCTTTACATAACATATTATATAGGTCACATTAATGGAAAAGTGTTGCAAAAACTCGTTAATTTATTTCATATGGTCATTGTGGTTGATATATCACCCTAAACTCTGTTTCAGAAAAGTGTTAGGCAATTTTATCTCTTCTGTTGATTGTTTAAACCATAGAAAAATCATTTTTACCTTCATCATTGTGAATAATTTTACATATTTTAATTAATATGTATGCTCTAACATTAATTTTTTAATCTTCCTAGACCCGAATTCCACTTAGTAGGTGGCCCGAGCCTAGTGGTCTACATGGCCTCAAGCGTATCTCCCAGGAGGCCAGAGGCTGCCAACTAATAGTGGGGGAATATTGTCTATCCTTAGAGAGACTATGCCCTCATTACAAGATTGTAGAAAATTTGATAAATAATAATAGAGGTAAATAGAAGAATAAATATATGTAAATAGAAGGAACATCAGAAATATGCACAATAGTAACAATAACATAAATTATTGGAATAACATTCAACAAATGATTATGATATGTCATGAAACTAGAAAATTGGTATACATGGATACAAGGCATCATGCATAACATGTTGCACAATAGTATAAATTAAATGAAAGACTATCCCAATCGTGTCAAGTTATAGCTCAATCATCTACTATCAAGATTCATCCTAAATATCATTTAAACAAGTGTATGAAGCCATATTCTTCCCTTTGTCGACACATGCATTAATCTAATCTACAATGGGTACCAAATGTTTCTCGGAGAGGGTGTGAGATAAATCTGAGTGGTCCACCACCAATTATGTCTATAACATACAACACGTGTAATGGAATATAACAGTGTGCAAGAGTGCATATTTATAATGTAAATCAGTATAATGTAACTAAATACCCCAGTACCCACTTCATCCCTCAGTTGGTATGTAAAACTATAACCAAATAATTATTTGATTGATATCAGTTACTAAATAAATCACATGTTAATAACAGTGAAGATTTTCTGATGTGTCAGGGAAACATATAATGATATTTTATATTGAAGATCCATGGTAATAACCAATGAAATTATAAAACTTCAGGGTCACCAACTTATTAAAAACAATATCCTGGAAAAGGGTAATAGAGTAATCTAAGGAATATGGTCTAAGGTATTCAAAAATGAGTTTCCTACCGAGTCCAAGGAGTTCATCCAATGAAAAATGGGGCTAAGAAATGACTTGGACCAAGAGGATTTTACCATAGGGCCTACTTTTTAATGCTAGATCCAAAGAGTGTAACCCATGCATCTTGTAGTACTATATTAGGTATCCTAAGGTGTCATACCCGACATCTAATGTTAGACAAGGATCTGGTTCTAGGTGGTTCTTAACCTAAGCAAGCTGTATCCATGAATTCAGAATGGGGTCCTCAAGTTCTCAAGGAATTCCCTCAGGAATCAAAGGTGAACATGAGTCAAGTCACTCCTATTTTTGATTATGAATACATATATATTTATTTATCTTCAATCCATTACCTTTCATTATTGTAGTAAGACTAATTGAGCATGAAACATTTTAATCAGATAATAATTAATCAATGAGTCCATTTGGTTTGACCATTTACATTCATTAGTGTGACAAGGCCATATAGAAATAATCCTTTATTAAATCCACTCAAGGAATATTCAATAATTATGGTTCACTCAACTACCTTCCATCCACATGGTAAGGGGTTCTACAGTCACACAACCTATTATTCAATTATATTTAATAAGGCCAAGTCATATACTCAATACACTTTCTAATTTCCATTTCAAATTTAATTATCCAATGAAGCAATTACCTTAAACATTTAAAGAGATTAGAATACATGTTAATTTCCATTATTTAATTCAGAATAGAAATCAAACTATTTAATATAGAAAAAATACCCTTTGTATGGTCAAGCCAAGGCACAACCTAACGGTGTCTTGAACATGTCATAACACTAAAACGACTATTATAAAAAAACATACCACATGGGATGGATGTATTATTGGGCATAGACACTAAAAAATAATAACATGTTTATAAATATCTAAACCATATGTTTCTAATTATTATAATAATGGCATATAAATTCCATAAACGGCACCTGATGGAATCAACTGGCCCCACAAAATAATTCCAAAATCAATGAAATTGATAGATGAGTTATAGACCACCCACCATTGTCTTGTACAACTCTCCTCCTACAATATCGGTCTTTAATTCATCTTAGAATTCATTAGATTTGTGAAAATAGGAAAAACTCTCACACCTCGATAACTAAGTCGAGAGCAAGAGATGAGAAGAAAGGATAAAAAGTACTCATGTTCTTACTATTGTGTATCCAACGTGATAAACTGAAGCTTGATTGGATCTCACATGCAGGATATCTTTTAGTCCCTACCTTATGCCTCCAAAGAGCTCCATAATGAGAGGAAAATAGGTGAATTCTATTATAATAAGAATTAGGGGGATGGAGGAAGATTAATTCGATCATTAAAGAAAAATAGTCATTTCACCCAAAAATTGAATATGCATGGTTTATCTGTACAGTTTAACAATCCATGAACTGGTATCTAGGAAAAACAGAGATTTTCATGGTTAGGCTGCATGGTTATGGAAACCCTACAACAATTGTGCTATAAGTAAATTTCCAAAAACATTCAACACACATGTTTACACTAATCGTGAAGACATCCCCGCGGTTTACTATAAACTGTGCGCTAATACTATTTTCCAAAAAATCTAGGTTCATGGATCTAAAGAAGCCTATAAAAACCTAAATACCTTAACATACTCATTAGACATCCAAATAAGGACAAAAATAATTAATTATACTAAAATTAAATGGATACGTACCTGAGTGAGAAGTCAGGTTCTTACATTCTTCCCACTTAAAAGAACTCATCCCCATTTTCAACTTCTAAGGGAGGTGAAACAGTGTCTATGAACAACTATGGACACTGGGAATGTATGTTATATTCCCTCTCCCAACTTTTTTCATGCACATGACCGTGCAACCATAATACATACACTATAGGGACAGATTAGCCTCATTGAGACTTCGTTCTCTAGCCAAGGATTCTTACTAGATACTCTTCAATGGTAGAATTGAAATCCAACTCAACTTACAAGGGATCAAAAGTTTGATACAGGTCATCATGATATCGGTGAAGATGTGAGAAAAGGAAGATTTTGGGCATGGTAAGATACCTCTAAGGTAGTAGAAACTGATAGTCTTTCAAAAAGACTCTCTATAGGATCTCAAATGGCCCAACATAAGGAGAAACATATCTTGAACATATAACCATCTATTCTATAGCCTGGTCGATACTCAATGGAAAACACCATCCCTGACCATAAACTCTATAGTTCTTTGATGGTGATCGACATAAGATTTTGGTCTAGTTTGAGTAGTAGTCATATGCTTTCTAATAATCTGAACCTGATATGAAGTCTCATGAATGAGACGAGGAAATAGTAGTTCTACCTCATCTACCTCTATCCATCACTGAGGTGAATTGAACGTCATACCATATAAGACATCAAAGGAATCCATTTTAATTGTCTCCCAAAATCTATTATTATAGGAGAACTCAGAGAGAGGGATATGCTTCTCCCAAAAAATTTCGAAATCAAGGACACATGATTTCAGAATATCCTCAAGAACATATATTTTATATTCTGATTGACCATCAGTATGAGGGTGAAAATCTATTCTTAAAAGAACCTATCTTCCTATATCCTTATGCAATTCCATATAAAACCATGATCTAAAATTAGAATCCTGATTTGATATGAATGTATGAGGTACCACATGTAGTCGTTTGATTTCGGGGACACACAGTATTCCCAACTCATAAACAGGAAAAGTATCCTGAATAGGAATGAAGTTGGCTACATTCATTAGCCTATCAATCAAAACCCATAAAATGTCGTTATCTCTAGGTGACCTAGGTAAACTGACTACAAAGTCCATAGAAACATATTTCTATTTTCATTCTGGGATTAGAAGTGGCTATAACAGGACTATAGGCCTCCGGTGCTCCATCTTCACCTACTGAAAGGTAGAACACGTAGTGATAAATCCTACTATCTGTCACTTCATCCCATGCCACCAATACTAGCATCACCTGTTTGATATAGATTTGATATGCCTACATGAACATCCAACTAAAACGCCTGGGACTCTGGCATCAACTCCTCTCTCATATCTATAGGAACCTAGACACATCTCTGGATATGTAGGATGACATCTCTACCGACATTCAAATCTAGAGGCGTGTTATCTCATGATATACTATCACCGAGAATCAAGCCTTAAAAATAATACAATTTTCTACACCTCACCTTCTCAATGAGGGAATAGGTAACTATCCAAGATGATAGGTAAGAGTTCTTGTTACTATCACGAAACTCTAGATGCATTTTAGAAAACATGGTCATTAACATCCATTCATCACTAGTTTACCGTAAGACCTATGTTCGAGTTTTACAGCTCAGTGCATCTGTAACTATATTTTCCTTCCCACGTGTATAAAAAAGCTCAAAATCAAAGTGTTTTACATATTATAGACAACTCTACTATTTGAGGTTCATTTCATGTGAGTAATGATATATTGGAGGCTATTGTGGTATGTGTACACCACAAATAGCTTACCAAAAATATATTTTATATAGAAACGTAAGGAATGGACAACTACTACTAGATCGAGGTTTTGCATTGGGTAATTTCACTCAGGAGGACTTAACTACTGAGATCCATACGCGAAGACATTTTCCTACCACATTAGCACTACTCCTAGGATGATTCCTAAAGCATAAAAAAATATAGTGTACCCTCTTCTAGGCTCTGAAATAATTATAATAGTTGATGAGACATGCCTCACTTTTAGCTTCTAAAAGGATGTCTCTCATGCTTCTGACCACAAGAACTTTACACTCTTAATGGTAAGGAAAGTAAGTGGTGGAGAAAGATGTGAGAAGTCTTGTATGAAATTCTTGTAATATCCAACCACCCTAAGAAATTCCATATATCTAACTTTTCTTGGGATTCTATAAGGAAACTACAACTCTGTCAATTTATGGGTTAAAAAATACACTTGATTCAGATATAATATGATCTAATAAGTGAACATTATTGATCCATATGTGGAACTTAGCATGATTGGAATAAATATGATGGTCTCTCAGTGTACCCAGAATGATCCCAAGGTTATTGGCATGGTCAATATGATTGTCAGAATACACCAATATGTCTTCCACAAAGACCGGGATAGATGAATCCATATAGGGATGAAAAAACTATTCATTTGATCCATTAAAATAGTGGGCACATTCATAAAACATAGAGCCATAACAATGTACTCATAAAGACCACACCTAATATAGAAATCTATATGAGGTATGTCTGATGGACTGACATACACTTGATGATAAGACGATCATAGGTTGATATTTGAGAAGACCATTGATACTCAGATCTAGTCAAAGAGATCATATATTCAATGTAGTGGATACCGATTCTTGATTTTAAGATGGTTCAAATTTCAGTTATCCATGAATAGATATAAGGTTCCATCCACCTTCATGGCATAAACCATGGGTGAACCCCAAGAGGATGTATTGATTCTTGTAAAACCTTTGGCCTATACATCCTCTAAATATCACTTGATCTCTTAATGCATTGTAGGTTCCATCCTATACAGAGGAATTGACACTATATATACTCCTAGAACAATGTATATTGTAAAATCAACCACTATCTTAGGATGTAAGATAGAAAAATCATCAGGAAAGACGTCCATGAAATAATCCACTACTGGAGTGAAATTAGTTTTATATAAACCCTAATCCACTATGAATTTATTTTCAATCTAGGTGGTCACTCTACCTAGACCATTATGCTATGGTACCACTATATTTGTCTGGGAATTCTACTCAACCTTATGTAGATAACTGGTTCTGTATGGTGATGTAAATGACACCCTGTGGAAATAGCAGTCTATAAAAGCATGATAATAAACCAACAAATCTATCACAAAATGGAATCGAAGACTTTAATCTCAATAATGAAGAGGTTACACAAAAAATGTAACTACCTACCTCAAGGGTCAGTTCCTACACTACAATATGTCCTTTGTTCATACCCCTAATATCCTATCTTGGGTCATTACACCATAGTAATATTGTGTCTCTAGTTTGAAACATTCCATGATATATACAGCGAAAAGCGTGTTTGAAGAACATATATCAAATAATGGAAATAATATATTAGAATCTATAATAATAATACCTCATAATATAGATGGCCCCTTATTCAGATCCTTAGGTATAGGGTATAGTGCATGCAATTGGCCTGATCCATGACCATGTAAAACAGCTAGACTACCATGATCTAAACTGCTATTCTGATGCTATTGGTGATCAGGGGTCCGGCTACCATGGCCACAAACTCCTCCTCGGCCAGTATTTTCTGTACCCTTCTAACTCCCTACCTGATGTGACATAAAAGATCCCACTCTAGAAGGTGGATATGGAAAAAGTCATTTTGCACTCAAATTTTTTGGAATGGTCCTATAGAATCTCTAACAATGACCCATACATGCTTAATATTGATACTCAAGTGGGTCTCTATCACACTGAGGATTAATATTCCCCTTTTGACCAAACTGATAACACACCATTGATTTTTCAAAATAGTTACTCTAGTTGTGACTTGCCTAATAAGAATCCTCAAGAGAACGCTTTCTTCCACCATATGAAAAACTGGCCGGTCAAGGCACTAGTCCACTATTCCCAACACTATATTTGTTCCTCTGATTAAACTATATGATATGATCATGACTGACTATTTCAAAAAAAATTAGGCAGGGGAAAGACATTCACCTGTGTATAGATGGAGTTACAAATCCCATTATCGAATTGTCTAGTAGGCGAAAGCTCATCACTAGATTGAAGAATTTCAAACCATTTCCACTCCATGGACCATAATGAATAATCCATAAGTGACACAATACCAAGCTTGAGATGCCTGAAAATTTTGGATCTATTTTATCTCATCATCTAATTAATGAATAGATCATATAAAATAGTCTTGAAATCATCTCATTCCATGACTTCAAGGTGATCATCTTGGGTAACCACATCCCACCTATGCTTGACTGAATCCCAAATCATGTATGTTTAATGCATAACCATCAACTATAGAGGAATTTACAATTGATCAAAGATAGACAAGATGGCCACTAACCAAGGCTCAGTAGCCTATAGACTACCCTTCCCTAAAAATGTAAGAGGATGGTGTTGGAACTGAAGAGTCAGATTATCCATCGTTGGTGAAAGACATGGACCACATGCATAGACTACATCAAATATAGTAAACTATGACAAAAATGGGAGTTAGTGACCAATTTAGTATTGTCGGTGGTTCCCCATGTTTCACTCTTGGGGGTAATACTAATGGTATATGGCCCATCATGTCTGGATCATGGTCATCACCACATTCATGGTGTATAATATGTGGATGTCGTGGAAGCATTGGCCTAAAAATTCGAAGCACACACCTCATCATAATCTTATGAATAAATATAGAATCACTTTCAGATGATGAATGTATAAAAATTCACTACCCAAGGGAAACTACACCAACTACCCCCTTAGACATTCATGTATTAGTAAGTTCTCAAGTATGATTTTCATTTCATTTTACATTTGATATCTAGGTTCACTCCTCTACCTTTCATAAACATGACATGGTTGGATAGGGATTTGAAACCAAATACATTTTAGATGTCATGATTCACCTTATCATGGGTTACCTTTCCCTATAAATCAACTCCCATATTCCTTATCACATTAAAAACACCCATTTACTTATAGCATAATGGCTTGACTCAGTGAATTACTCATCCTGACCCATAAGGTCCCATACACCTCATGAATTGAGATATGAAATCAATAAATCGCAACCATAAGTAAAAAATAAACAAGATAACTATGACCACATCACCCAATAGTCACATGCATATCCAGTAATGAAATGTAGTAAAATTAACATATATCTCTTGGAAATATGCATGACATGTGAATTATCAGAACCTATAATGATGCCTGTAACAATTCCCATTGCCCTCGTATCATTAGTCCAAAAATGAAATGAAATCCCCAATTAGAACAATAATTAACAACACCACACAACATGTTTTTCACCCAAAGGTTATATAATGTCATCTATAATATAAAAAATAAATCCACAATTATATTTTGGGTATCTTGTATTTTTATACAAACATGGGTTCACAACACCCAAGAATGACTTATGACCAAGTCCCATAGTTCATAATATCTTAAATATTATGTACAAATATTAAACCATAAAAGGAAACCTCCTATGATACCACTTTGTGACGTTCTAGACCCAAATTCCACTGAATATGTGCCCCGATCCCAGTGGGACACATGACCTGAACTGAATCTCCCAGAATGTCAAACACTACCGACTAGCAGTGTGGGGCTAGGGTGTGTCCTTAGGGATATTATTCCCTCAGTACTAGAGTTTATCATAATAGATAAATAATAAAATAGGTAAATAGTGGAACCAATATAAGTAAATAGAAGGCACAACAAAAATGAATACAATAGTAACAATAACTAAAATATTTGGAATAACATTCAACAAGTTTTGATGATATGTAATGTATCCAGAAAACTAGATAACATGGATACAATGAAGCAGGCATAACAAGTTTCATAAAACGATAAATTAAATAAAAAACTGTCATAATCATCCCAAGCAAATTCATGGTCATGTGCTATCCAGCTTCATCCTAAAGAGAAATAAATCAAGTGTTTGAAGTCATAAACTTCCCTTTCCCAACACCTACATTCATGTAATCTACTCCGAGTACCAAAAAATTCCCAAAAGATTGTGAGATAAATTCTAGTGGCCAACCACCAATGATTTTTATAACTTATGGAGAATTTAATGGAATATAATAGTGTGTAAGAATGCATATATATAATGTAATGAAGTCAAATATAACTAAATAACCAAGAACCTAATTCAGCCCACATCTTGTGTTTGAACCTGTAACCAAATGATTATTTTATTGTTACCAATTAGTAAATAAACAACATGCTAATAAGAGTGAAGTTACCAAGATGTATCAATGCATCATGTAATGATGTTTAAAAAGTAAGTTCCATGTTAATAACCAAGGAAATGAACAACTCAAGGATCTCCAACTCAGTAATAACTAGAGCTAAGCCAAGGGTAAAAACGTAATCCATGGAGAATAATCCAATGAATTCCACAATGATATTCCTACAGTGTCTAAAGATTTCATCCAAGGTAAAACAAGGCTAAGTAATGAATGGTCCCAATGAGATTTAACCGTGGAACCTACTTATCAATGTTGGATCCAAGAAGTGTATCCAAGGAATACAATAGAACTACATGATGGATCCTTCGATTTCATATAGGGAATCAAATGTTAGTCATGTATCATGTTCTTGGTTGGTCTTAATTTATGAAAGTTATACCCTTGAATTCAGAATGGGGTCCTCAAGTGCTCAAGCAATTCAATAGGAAATCCTAGGTAATCTTGACTAAGGACACTCCTATTATTTATAATGAAGTAATATATAAATCATAATGTTCAATCCCTTAACTTCCATTAGTGTGATATGGATAATTGAGCATGAAAACAGTTAATGAAGTCCTAATTAATCTATGAGTCCATTTGGTTCAATCCCTTCCATTCATTAGTGTGACAAGGAAAAGTAGCATGCAACCTTTATTAAATACATTTAATACATATTCAATAATTATTCTTCACTCTTCTATGTTCCATCAACATGGTAATGTGTGCTATGGAAATATGACATATTATTCAATTATATTTAATAAGGACAAATAATATACTTATTATACTTGAAAATTTCTATTTAACATTAAATTATCGAACGAATCACTTACCTTAGATGGGGAAAGTGGTAAGAATACATGGTACCTTACATTATAAAATTTTAATTATAAATAAATCCATTTATTATATAAATCTTACCTTTAGAAAGGTCAAGCCATGGAACACCTGAACATCTTCTCAAACTCATCGAAACACTAAAATGAAAAATATGGAAAAAAATCTTACATGGGATGAATGATGTTGTTAGTGTAACGACTAAAAAATAATCACATATTTTGAAATAGAATAACAATATCATTCTAATGATTATTATAATGGCCTATAAATTCTATAAATGACACCTGATGCAATTAGTGGGCTCTACACGACAATTCAAAAATCAATGAACTTGAGGGATGAGTTATGGACCACCCACCATATGGTTGTACAGCTCTTCTCCGATGATATCATCCTTTGATCTAGTTTAGAATGGAGTAGATCTGAGAAAACGAGAAAAAAAATTCTCACACCTTGATAACTAAGTCAAGCGAAAAATACGTGAAGAACGTGTACAAAAGGATCATGTAAATACTGATGCACATAAAATGTGTTGAATAGAAGCTTGACTGATTCCCAAATGAAGGACATTTTTCAATCTCTTCCTTAGGCCTTCAAAGAGATCTAAAAAGAGTGAAATATAGGTTAACCCCATATGAACTCAAATTAGGAGGAAGAGGAGGCTTAACTAGATCATTAAGTAAAAAAGGTAATTTTACCCAAAAAATAGCTTGTACATGGTTTTTCCACACAGTTCAACAAACTGTGCGAAAACCATGCATGTGAAACTAGGAAAAGGGGTACATTCATGGTTTGGATACACAGCTAGGGAAACCATGCGCCAACTATGTGGTAAGGCTCGGTCCAAAGGCATGTCACCCACATGATTTTCTCTTATAGCGTATGATGATTACTTTACCAAAAGCAA
The DNA here is from genome assembly GCA_963277665.1 of Viscum album. NCBI lineage: Eukaryota > Viridiplantae > Streptophyta > Magnoliopsida > Santalales > Viscaceae > Viscum > Viscum album. Next base: position 1,697,129,661 of record OY728132.1, on the reverse strand, counting down.
GGTTCTAGCCTCTAAACATGCCCTAGACACCCTCGAAACCTCCAGTATGTCATTATACATCCAATGTAGGTACAAAATAAATAATTATACAGTAATTTAAAGGATCCATACTTGAGTGAAAAAATAGGTTCTCACAATTTGGAATTATTATAAATTATTCATTATTAATATTCTTAATATTTAATCCATTTTTTTCATATTCAATTCAAAGAATAGGATAAAAAAAGTAATATTAATCACAGAGATGTGGCGAGATAGCATGTTTTAAGAATTTTTTTGAAAAAGATAATTATATATTATCATGTTTGGAAAATAATAGTATTTTTTCTGAAAATAAATTAACATATATATATATATATATTACATAAATTTAATTTAATATGATCCCTATTATTGGCTATTTTTATTTATAAAAAATGGGAAACATTATTAATTTTAAAACAGTTTTAGAGAAATCATTTTCCAAAACCAAAAAAACTTATATTAAAAACCCTTATAATTTTGATGCAAAATAATTATGTGAGTTATGAATAATTAAATACTAAATAGGACACATGAAAACACATATAAAACATATTTTTACGTTTAAATTAAAAAATAAATTGAAATGAGATGAATTTTTATGAAAATATGTACTTTTTAATATGAACTAAAAAAATCAATATTTATGTATAGTACTAAAAATATCACCAAATGTTAATAGAAGATTAAGATTCTAAAAATCTTGTTAATTAAAAAAATTGTAAAAGTTAAAAAATTGATTATAATTTTTTTCATAAAAACAATAAATATGATTTTTGAAGAAAAAATATTTTAGAGGAATGAAATAACATTCTTAAAGATTGATTGATAAATAAATAAACATTTATGATTAATTTTTGTTGATTAAAACATTTATATATATATATATATATGCATTTCATAATTTATTTAATACGATTAATACTCATTAATTTAATGGAAATTTTATAATATTAATATATATCATGGGTTATTGATGTTCATTATTTCATGTTGAATATGCTATAGGACATAAAAATTACAAAGATGTGTATCATGAAAGGGAAATTGAGTGTTAAGTGTAACACTAGTGGAAAATAGTTTTATGTTCCCTTTATTATATCAAACATTATATATTATTTTAAAATATTGGGTTGTTACACTATCCTCACAATTCGTGAAACTTTCTTTGCAAAGATTTCTGATGTTAAATACAGAATTTAGATATGCGATTTTTAAATTAAATACAAAAAAATTTAGAAGAAAATATAATTTTAGTAGATATTGACCATATTATTTATGTCGCATGTTCTAAAAATATAAAAAACTAAAGTTGGAAAAAAGTGTAATACATGATTTTTTTCTTAAAAACCCCAAAATAAGGGTTTATTTGGCTATAACATAGTTACATAAAATATGGTTTCTAGTTTAATTATTAATGTAATAAAAAACATTATGAAAACACTAAACCATATCCAATATCATGATGAACACTATCTAAATGCAGATTGAGGTATGGACATATGTTGTGAGTAATGAAAATCATGGGGATTTACCTAGATGGATTCACATGATCCCCATCATTATGAAAACTGTGATCATAAAAATTAATAAAATTATGCCCAAATAATTCATTATAATATTATATAATCCGCATAATAATGATTTCATAGTAAATAATTATTTTGAAGACAATACCCAATAAACATTTCTCAACCACCCCTTTCATTAAATACAAAAATACAGACATATATTCATTTGAACACACTATGTATTAAAAAACAAAAAAATCCAATAAAATTATATTAGATAAACCTACTAACATATGGAATACAACCATAATCCCCATGTTTTCACTCTATGTCATATAAATTAATTAAAAATACTTATCAATAAATGAGACATAACACTAAATTATAAATCAATTTCATGTGTAAATTCCATTAAACATGTTTTCAGAAAAATAATATAAATTATATTTCATTTTCCCAAACAAAAAGTATACAAAGAAAATTATTTACAACTGAATTTTCATAAATTATCATTTTACCAGAAAAGTCCTTACTCGAACAGATATCTATGAAATTAAAATTATTCTAGATTCACACCATATAACATGATTAATATAATTAATTAAACCTATAAAACTATATATATATATATAATAATTATTTGATAAGTAAAACTGAGGAAAAAATGTTCTCTCACATATATAAATAATAAGGGAAGACAAATTTAAAGATATAAAAATTATATTTTTGGGTGAATTATTTGTTAAAAATTAATTTTTCAGTAAAAATAAGCATTTGAATGAATTATTTTGATAATGGAAATTAATTTCACAAATAAATATCTATTTTAATAATATTTTTATGATGACTTAGTGAATGTTTGAAAAACATTATATTTTCGTTTATTCAACATCGTGTGTGAATCTTATTAAGAATAAAATATTTTTTACAATAAAATTTCCATTGAAAAAACAGTCAAATACAAATATAATAAAAAAATAATGTTTATAATTGTTTTCATTTCGGAAAAGTATAATATTTCTAAATGTTTTTCAATAGATAGTTAAATATATGATGTATTTTTTTAGTTGTAATTAAATTTTATGAATCATGAGATTTTTACAAATAAAATAATTTATTTCACTAATTAAAATAACTATTAGTAATTTTATATGATGGTTTTTTTATATAAAATTTTTTCTTCAGTTCTAGATATTTAAAATTTCATAGTTGAAAAAATATTTTTCGGTGGATAAAGAATTCATTGAAAATAAAATTATTCATAAAATGATATAGTAATGTGTTTAATAATTACAATGTAACAAACACATATCAATTATCCTAAATAATTATAGTCTCAAATATAATATACTATTTTATAAATAGTGAGTGTAACAAATTTTCATCATTCCAATAACATAGTTCCTTCAATTCTGTTTAAACAAATTACTCTTCAAGGATTATGATCCTGAATTGGTTATTGGTTTAAGTGGGATGTACTGATTATGAAGTTATTAATTCATATTTTATTATATTTATATAGTTATTGGTAATTTTTAATTCTTTTTTAGTTTAACTTAATTTTTTATATCATTTTCTATAGTGTGTTATTTTTTATCTTTATTGTATATTAGATGAAATGAACCTTCTCACTCTGAGTTTAGATTTTATTAAATTTTCATTGTCTAATCTATTAATATAATAAAATTTTTTGATATTCAGAATGTATGGATGGATGTAAGGAATAGTTTTGGATATAAAATGATTATTTTCTGTTAAAATAACATAATTTTCATTATAAAATTGTTTTATATAACCAATGGAGTTGCGTGAACCAGTCAGTGGCTACTAGTTTTTCTACTGAGGGTTATGTTTCTTCTTCTATGTACAAGATAATAATATTGGTGGGTTTTAATGATATGTGTTCTCTGATTATTTTATCATAATTTTTTCCCATATGAATATAATCCATCATTATCATTTAAATTTTTCATTCCCAAGAATCCCCTCACTGATCTCATCAATTCTTTATCACTTTAAAGTAAGACCCTATTTTATCGTTATCTATATTCATCATTAACGTAATGATCCATCATGAAACATTACATAATATAGTGATTTTGAACTAGAAATCACTTTTTTAAAATTTTGATGATCTTTTATGGTTAGATATTTATTGAATTAGAACTATCTCAGACATGGTAAAATCATACATTACTAGTTGAAACATTTTATAGTTTCCATATTTTGATAAATCAAAATTCATTTAAAAAAACATGATTTATATTATCAATAAACCATTACAATTAACTCCTTGTAAAAATTAATATCCTTATTCATCATAAAAATATGATGAATCTTGTTTAACACATGGGATAGTCACAATAATCATTTTAAGGGATAGAAAATGAAATAATTATTTGTAAGTCCATGAATAATTATAAAAACTTGAATTTTTTTCACAGTATTATACTTTTCATCCCTAAATCATAAGATCATTAGTTTATGTTAAGATATCATATTTTTTTTATAAAATCCATAGAATGAATAAATCATAAATTTATCTTGTCGAATAATTTTCATATCATACTTACATATACTGTATCCCTCACTACTACTGTTTATTTCATGGATTCATGGGGTGTAACCATCAAAGTTACATTTAGAATAAACTCTATAATAAATTCCAATAATCAATTAATATGAACTAAATTTGTTAAATCCATCCAATTAACCAATGCATTGGAGAGCTATAATAGGATCTCTTACTATTAGTTTATTATAGAATGAAACATCCAAAAAATTAATTCCCAATAACCATTACATAAACATTATACATAAAGATTACTTAAAAATAACATTCTTGAGTAAAATAAAATTTCATTTTGAAATAACAGCAAAATTTTAAAAATCCACTTACTCATAAATAAATAATTTTTTTAATTTTTTTTATGTTTAATGGACAAGAAAACCCATTTTGGAATCATGAAAGTGGGAAAATACATTCATTCCATATAAGGTAAAACTATATTCATTTTAAAATTTATAAAAGGAAATTTTTGGGGAATTTTTTTACTAATTAAATAGCCTTAGAAAAGTCATATCATTGAAAATAGTGTTAATCAAGTGAAAAAATAATGTATATAAGATATAATTTCACATAAAAATTGGAAATAATTCATAAGATAATAAATTATATTTTCACAGATACCCTTATCATGACATAATCTATGAAGATGATGTTTAACCCAATGAAAAGAAATTATCTATAGAAATATTTTAATACATTTTAATTAGTCAAATAATATTCCACTTGAAATAATTACACTTAACAAAAATTTAAATATCCATATAAAAAATAAAATCTAGATATTACATGTCAACAAAGACTTATATAAACCTCAGAGAGGAATATAGCAAAAAAACCAAACAAAATTCCATAATAAAATAAAATTGAGACAATGTCCCTCACCTTGATTGAAAAATTTCATGTACATTATATATATTTCTGAATAAATAAAATAAGATAATTTTAAACATCCTTGAGAAATTTTTTTATAAAGTCACACCTCTGAGTGGAATGACCCTTTTATGTTTTTGAAGACTCGGGTGCTCAAAGGAGGCTTGAAGGATGTCTGAAGGAAACCAAATGAATTACACATCATGTGATAATTTCACATTCTGCAAGTTATGTTCGTGACATGTATGTTTTATGGGTTAAATGAAAAAATTCTATGAATTTGTCTTTAGAACTGAACCTTGAGGATTACATGACGTGAAAGGGGATTACATGTCGTATAACACCTCAATGTTGTATGTTTTATAAATTTCTCATCCACTCAGGTTTTTCAAACCCTAGTGTTGAAACACCTCTCTCTTGATTCCAGGAAACTCAAACACCCCTCTTCGATTGTTTGGGTATCCTTTAGGAATTATCTATCCCCATCTTCCCTCATTCAATTCTTAGTGATCCTTCATCGATCCAAGGTATGTTGTTGCTCTGTTCATGAATTTTCTTTAATTTTTTCCTCCCATTCCACTTTTCAATGGGAAAGTTCTCAATCTCCTTATTTATAATACAGTAATGTTGTTATTTTTTGGCATAGTTGTGGTGAGACGTCCTCAGGCATATGTAGTTCTTTTGGGAGAGGTGTTTGGGAGTTACAAAATTGGTCTATATTCTGGCAAATAACATTGAAACCTTTTTTATCTAGGGAATTATTTTTTCCCTAATTATTTACATTAAATCATAAATATAGTATGGCATATCCCCTTGGATCAAAATGAAATTAGCCTAATAATTTCTTGAACCAGATTAATGGTTTTTATCGATCTCATGTAGATGTTTTGGTTTGTATTAGGATAGTTATTTTCCTCTTGTTTTCCAAGATAGTGTGGCATCAATGATGTTCATTTTATGCATGGTGTATCATGTAAAATTGGTAAAAAAACATTAATATAGAATTAATTGAAAATTAATTGGATAAAATAATTAAAGAGAAATTTCTAATGAATCTAGTTGTTTTTTGAAATTTTATGATTTTAAACATGATGAATTTATACATGTTTATTTTAATTCGTTAAGGAATTGGAATACTTTTAATTCTAGTTGAGAAATGTATTAAAGGAATATTAAATTAATTATTTAATTAATTTGTGATATCTTGTGATAACTGGTTTCTTATGATTCCCACTAATAGAACTTCTAAATAATGAATTAGTGAATTACAAATGTAATATAAATCAGTTTTGTGATAAATGATAATGCCTTTTAGGTTCTAAAATTATGTACTTCTGGTAAAGGCCTTGTGGTTTATTCTTTGGATCCCTAAGAGTTCTTTGTGTGTGAATTCTGTATGCCTTCATTTTGGGCTAAGATACTTGTTACTATGTTTTTGTTATGATTCTTTTAATATGATGTGAGCATGGGATGTCTGAGCCTGGAGGAATATTGTGGAATGTGGGTCTGGGTGAGTAAGATGTGATGTGATCTTGTGATGTTTGATCTTAGAGTGTGTTGTGTTATGTGGAGTGGGAAGGCCCATTTTTTGTGGTTTATGTTGGCCCTTGGTTTGGAGGGATAAATTAGGATATGTATGTTGGATTCGGGGAGGACACCAGAGACAATGAAACATGTGGAATATGGGATTACCCATTGATATGAATGATGTATGCTTATTGACATCTGTTGTTTGGATGATGAACATGTTTTTTGTTTATCATATTTCCTTCCCCCACATCTTGAGGAAGATGGTTTTTTGTCGTTCTTTAATTTTTTCATTGATTAGGATTATTTCCAATAGTACCTAGTAATATAGAAATTAATATTATTAATAAATAAATAAATGTTTAACCCATAGTATTGGATCATGCTGGGATTCAATGCTAAGATTCTAATTTTTAGAAGTTGTTGGATCAGTTCTCTTATGCTTAGAGGGCATGGAACTTTGTATTAAAGGTAATGTAATGTAATGTGGGGAATTTAAATGGTTAATTATTGTTTAATGAATTAATTAAATAAAAATAAAACAGATGAAAAAAGAATAAAATAACATAAAAGTATCTCTTTAAATGGTTGTGTGATTATAGGATTGTTGGTCTTAATAGTGAAATCTGGGAGTCAGTGAGATGTTAGATGTTGTTGAGTCTGATATTAGGTTACAACTATAGTGTGGATGTAAGTTATATTATATCATGATTATTTTTTTCATATGCTACATCAGCCTTTCGGTTAGGGAAACTCACACAAAGGGGATTACGATCCCTAGGGTGGGTGTTCTCCACAACATCCTGGTGAGAGGATGGATAACTAACTACCCCTATGACCCTAATAACTTCTCTTGTAAGTTACATGTGTTGGTATGAATGGCAGTTGGTTTTAACCAAATATGTGTGTAGAGGGATGTATTGGATTTTTTTTTCACATACATGCGTTCTTGATATATTTTCTTAAGGACTACTATAGGTTTAACATGTGTAGGCTGTAATGGCATGAGTTTTCTGACATGGTGTATGAGAAGTGATGGATTAAGGTATAATAAAATATGTATGATACACTTTATGTGGGATTTGGTGGCTTCTAGGTACTACCTAGTTACTTTTGGTTATGTGTATGTGGTGGTGTGTTACATGAGGTGCATGTTGTGGGGCTTCTTCAACGTGTATGTGGGACAACCTTTTTAGAGAGAGATTTTCAGGATGTGTAACTTTAGAGTAGAGTGACTGTGACAACCCTGATTTTATTACAAACATAAACATGATTTATTACATGAAACTTCACTTGATAAAACAAATAAGATCCAGAGGTTTAGTGTCTTTGGGGTTTAATATCATTACATAAAAACTTGAAACATTAAATAAAACATCTTTATTTGAAAACGTCTTTTACATGATTACTACATTCCCTCGTACTTAGCATTGCATGAGATAACCTGAGGACATGCATAAGAAAAGGGTGAGCTATATTGCCCAGTAAGGGAGTACAAATAGAGTAACATGAAGAGTATAATACATGTTAGACAATAGGCATATCCATAGAGAATAAGAGAAACATGAACATAAAGGCATGACAAAGCATGATAATCATAACATGGGAATGTGGCAACAACACCTAACATTGAATTAGCATGAGCCAAGGCTCATTGCACACACAGCATGAGTAAATCCTAATTGCACATGAAGCACGAGTAAACCCTCATTGCACTTGAATTTGCATGAGTCAACACTCATTTCACATGACGTATCATGATACTATACTTTACCAAATGCATTGGAGCCCTATAAGGGAGCACCCTTCTTAAACATTTCATTCACGCATAAGTGTGCCACAAGCATCATAAAACATGGATTCATTAAACATAATCATTTAATCCATGATAAAGGAATGTGGAATTCATACATGAATCTTTATAATCAATAAGTAAATGTGAATAAAGGTGAATACCCTTGATGGAGAAATGGGTATGGTATTTACTACATGATGGCATTGGCTAAGAAAATCGGTGCGATTTCGGCAGCGTAACGGCATGACATAAGAATTAATAAAAATGGGTGATGATAGAGAAAGGGGTTACTCATCATATTTACATGTATTGGACATTAAGGAGGTCATATATATACATGTACCAACAATATTAATGGAATTTAGAATAATGATACAAAATTATTTCTTGAATGTAAAATAGGAGAGAGAAGTTCCTTTTGGAATTTCAGCATAGTAACAGGTGTACATGGGGGGCATTTAATGAGAGAGAAAGGGGTATCCCATTATTCAAACATAAAAAGGAATTTATGAGAGAGGTGTGAAATAATACCCCAACATTAATAATTGAAATTAAAATTGAAAAACAATATAATAAAAATTGGATAAAAATGAGAAATGATGAGAACCCTTTACGTGGAAGTGTGCTTCGAAAGGCTAGAGAGAGGCTTGAGAGAGGCTTCTTGGGAGCTTGGGGCACCGTGGGAGGATTCTAGAGAGACTTGGGAAGAGGTTGGACGAGCTCCAAAGGATTTTAATGATGAGAAAGTGGGAGCTTGGGTGGATTTATATAGGAAAGGTTGGGGAATGCTTTATTATTTAGGATTGGGACCCCTTATTTTAAATTAATCCAAACCATAAACCATCCCATGTTTTTTGCCCATGGTTTGTGGAAAAGGGAAGAGGAAAAAAATATTTTATATGGCCAAAGTCTGAACATCTTAAAATATTAGGGTTGCTTATGTGGAGGTGAGTCACACTCCCATGTAAATTAATTTAAAAAGACAAGGTGTTTAATAAGTCTTGAGGGGTCCATTAATGCTTTGAAGTGTTAGTCAAAAAAACCCAAAATCAAGTTATTTTAATGTTAAAACATGTATTTTCTGAACATAAAGCTTACAGTATTTTATTACATCACTATTAGGTCATTATGATGTCATAAAACACATTATATATTTAAACAATATTTAATTCTTACCCAAAAATTTGACTGTCTTAGAAAATTAAGAAAATTCATTGTTGGATAATTTCGACATCTTGATTCCAGAAATAACATTTATTTTATCTAAATAATTGTCTAAATATGTTAATTTTAACTTTTAAAATTAAAACTGACATTTATCAAAAATTCACAGGTTTTGAGAGAAATGGATTTCAAACCTTAATAAAATTTATAATTACATTCATAAAATTAAAATATTATTTATATTTAATAAAAATTAATTTAATAATAATATTTTATTAAAATATTATTTAATTCAAAAATCCCTTAATTTAATAAAATATAATTCTTAATTAAATAATAACTAAAAACACTATTTTTACATTAAAAACTATTTACAATATATAAAAAATGACAAGGAGGTATTTTCATTATTATATACAAAAATAATATACATGAACATAGTACTAGAGATTTGATACATAACCCCTTAAAACAGCCTCATAAGACCTAAGGGTAAGGTGTGTGATGGTGACAGACTCTCGGGGTGGCTCAGATAACATCGCTCTTATGGTAATTTCTATCAACTTCCACTTCTCCGGTAGATGGTCCCGTTTGAGATTAACATGGTGAAGCTCAGCTTGGGCTTGGTCAAGAGCGAAGCCCTAGGATGCCACCTCTTTTCCGAGCTCCGACAAATGGGCTTCGTACGGAATAATTCTACTGGATGATTCCATCGCTTCTTTTGTCTGAGTAAATTGGATTTGTTATATTCCTATATTTATACTAACCATGTGTTCACTATTGAAGGACTATATTAGAAACGATCAAAATTCATATCATATAACCAAAGAAGTTGAAATTTTATATAAACATAAAGAGACATTTAATTAGATCAAGAGAGATTTCCATTAATGAATCTTTGGGTCGTTACAATATTCCCCCCCATAAGAAATTTCACCCTCTAAATATTCCTTTTCCCACACTAAAACAGATGTGAGTAACTCAACTTCATCATGTCCTCAGATTCCCAAGTCTCTTCTTCAAACTTGTGGTTTCTCCATAACACCTTGATGAGGGGCATTGTCTTATTTCGTAGAACTTTTTCTCTATGATCTAAGATCTTCACTGGTTGCTCCTCATAAGAAAGATCATCTTCTAATTTGACCACCTTAGAAGAGTGTACAAGTGAATGGTCCGGTATGTACTTTGTTAAGAGGGATACATGAATGATATCATGTACATTGGGAATAGTAGGTGGAAGTTCCAGTCGATAGGCCACAGCCCTGACACGATCAAGAATCTCGAAGGGGCCGATGTACCTTGGACTTAACTTCCCATTCTTTCCAAACCTCATGACCTTCTTCCACGGAGATATGCATAGAAAAACCATGTCTCCAACTTTAAACTCAATGTCTCTTCGACGGTTATCTGCATAACTCTTATGTTGACTCTGGGATGCCTTGATATGCTGCTGAATGGTTTTCACATTCTCCACCATTTCCTCGACCATTTACGGTCCAAGCATCATACGTTCACCAACCTCATCCAAACATGTCGGTGTTCTTCAACTTTTCCCATATAGGGCTTCATATGGTGCCATTAGGATGCTTGAGTGGAAACTATTGTTATAAGATAACTCAACCAAAAGAATATGTTGATCCCATCCTCCTTTAAAGTCCATTGAGCATGCTCTAAACATGTACTCATGTGTTTAGATAGTCCACTCGGATTGGCCATCAGTTTGAGGATGATAGGCCGTACTAAAGTTCAGTTCAGTATTCAGAGCATGTTGAAGACTCTTCCAAAACATAGAGGTGAATCTTGGATCTCGGTCAGACACAATAGATAGTGGTACTCCATGCATCCTTACCACATCCCTGATATATATCTGTGCCAGTTGATCCAATGATAAATCCTCCCGAATAGAAATGAAGTGTGCAGTCTTTGTAAGATGATCCACAACAACCCAGATTTCATTGTTGCCTTTAGATGTACATGGAAGTCTGGGGAAAAGTCCATGGTGATGTTCTCCCGTTCCCATTCTGGTATGGGAAATGGTTGTATCATCCTTAGACTTCTGCCTCTCTACCTTTACTTGCTGACACACCCGACACTTTGATGTATATTCGGTGATCACCTTCTTCATATTATCCCACCAAAAGTTTTCTCGGAGATCTCGATACATCATTCTGCTCCCTGGGTGAATAGAGAAATTTGAACTGTGTGCATCATCCAAAATTTCCTTCATCAGCTCCAAACATGATGGAACACATAGTATTTTCCCAAACCACACAATTCCTTCTTCATTAACATTAAAATCCGAGGATTGCCCTTTTTAGATAGCTTCCACTTTTTCTTGAATTCCTACATCATCCTTTTGATCATCCCTTATTCTTTCCAAAGGAGACGGTTGAGCAATCAATTGTGAAAGGATTGATGATGTTCCCTTCTCTATGATTCCCATGTCCATCTTCATCAAGTCTAATAATATTGGATCCTTCTCAATTCTCATCATTGATAGAATCACTGGATCCTTTCAACTTAGGGCATCTGCCACCTTGTTCGCTTTCCCAGGGTGGTAATGTATTGAACAATCATAATCCTTGATGAGCTCTATCCATCTTCTCTGGTGCATATTATGCTCTTATTGTGTGAATATATATTTAAGACTCTTGTGGTCAGTATATATCTCAAATTTCTCTCTATAGAGATAATGCCTCCATATTTTCAAGGAAAAGATCACCGCCGCCAACTCCAGATCATGTGATGGATAGTTTTTCTCATGGATTTTCAACTGTCGTGAGGCATAGGATATCACTTTATCATTCTGCATCATCACATATCCTAAACCCTTCTTTGAAGCATCACTAAATACCACAAAAATTAACCCACTTGTGGGTAAAGTGAGCACAGGCTTAGTGATAAGCCTCCTTTTCAACTCCTTGAAGATTTCATCGCACTCATCACTCCAAGAAAACTTTATTCTCTTTTGATTTACCTTGGTAAGAGGGTTCTACAATTGTGAGAAATTTCTCACAAATCGTCGATAATATCCAGCTAACCCCAAGAATCTATGGATATCCGTTACCGAAGTTGGCCTCATCCATCCCTCAATTGCATCTATTTTGGAGGGGTCCACAGATATCCCATTGCTTGTGATGATATGGCCCAATAATGAGACCTCCTTCAACCAGAACTCACACTTTCTGTACTTTTCATATAGCTTCTCATTGCGCAATGTCTCTAGTACAGTTCTTAAATACTCCTCATGATCCTCCATGGTTTTGGAGAATATTTGAATATCATCTATAAATACCACCACAAATTTTTCGAGGTAATCTATAATGACTCTTTTCATTAAGTCCATGAATATTTTTGGAGTATTGGTGAGTCCGAATGGAATTACTATTAATTCATTGTGCCCGTATCTTGTGTGAGAAGTAGTCCTGCAGATATATTCCTTCTTCACGCTCACTTGACAATATCCTGACCGCAAGTCCACGATGGAGAAGTATTGTGCTCCACGCAACGAATCGAACTAGTCATCAATTCATGGGAGAGGATAATTTTTTTATCATGATTTTGTTAAGTTCACGATAGTCGATGAAAATCCACATTTACCGATCCTTTTTCATGATGAAGAGGACTGGTGCACCCCATGGTGAAGCACTTGGGCATATAAACGCTTTATCCAGATTCTCCTGTAGTTGTTTCCTTAGCTCTTCAAGCACTACAACAGATATTCTATATGGAGTCTTGGATATTGGTAATTCCCCGGGTACAAGTTCAATTATGAATTCAACATCTCTTCTAGGAGGATGTCCTGGTAGTTCTTCGGGAAACAATTCAGCGAATTGCCTCACAATAGGCATTTCTTCAAGGATAGTTTCTTCCATGGACTCAATAATCTGAGATAGATACGCGTGCCCATAGGGAAGTAATATCCATGCTTGAGATGATTGAGCTAAAGGAGATTCATCTTCCTCCTGACACTTGTAATGAATCGGGGGTCGATTCTCCATATGGAGTGTGATTTCCCTCTCTCGACAATTTATGTTGGCTCTATATAAGGAAATCCAATCTATGCCAAGAATTGCATCAAATTCCACCAAAGGGAGTATGACGAGGTTCACTGGGAAATTAAATCCATATATTATAACAGGAGAGGGCTTATATTCATGGGATTCAATGATTTCCCCATTTTCCCTACTCACCGACATCTTCACTTCCATGAATTGTGGTGGTGTAGGGATTATTCTACTAAACGTTAGAGATATAAAAGAATGTGTAGAACCTGAATCAAAAAGTACATTCGCTATTCTTGAATGAATAACTAGCATACCTGTCACCACTTCGTTGTCGGGGTTAACTTTAGCAGAAGTGATGGAAAAAACTCTTCCTTAGTATCTTGAAGGTTGTTGTTTGCCTCCTAAAACCCTTGGATTAGGGAAATGATTTGCAAAATGACCCGGTTCTTTGCATTTGTAGCATTGAACAACGCGTTGAGGTTCGAACGGCGCGTTCCTCTCCTCTATCGCAGCCACAGGTCTTTCTTACCAACAGTTAACAACTAGGTTCCCTTCCCTTCAACACCTGAAGCATTTCCTCGTCCCCTTATGTCAATTTCCAGTGTGCTCTTTACCGCACTTTTTTCAAGTGGGGTGCTGGATCTTCTTATCACCTTTGGATTTATCCATTGGACCACCATCATTGAGGTCCACCTTACGATTCATGTCCCCATGATACCCATGTGATTCCCCGATCTCCATTTCGACCTTGAGGGAACATCGAACTATTTCCTCATAGCTGTCGAAGTCACAGATTGCTAATACTTTCCTCAGGCTAGGCTCAGCCCATCAAAGAAGTAGTCAACTTTGCATTCAGGGGTAACGACAAAGCTGGAAGTGTAACGTGCAATCCTTGTGAAGTTTTCCTCATACACTCCAACATATTCTTCATCATTTTTCTTGAGGGAAAGGATGTCCCTTTCCATCTTAAGCTGGAGGGTGCAAAAAAAATACTTATCGAAAAACATCTTCTGGAAATCCTTCCATTCCAACGCCTCAATCTCCTCCTCAGGCTTCGTATTTTTGATCAATGTCCACCATTGATCAGCTTCACCCTCCATACGAAAAGACTCCAGGAGAACCTTCTCTTGTTTAGAACATTGAAGTATGGAGAATATCTTTTCAACGGAGTTGATCCATTGTTCAGCAAGCGTGGGATCAAATGATCCACTAAAAGGAGGAGGCCTTTATATCATGAAGCTCTCGATAGCGACTTGTTCATTATTGGGGGGGGGGGTGAACGTTCCTCTTGACCCATGTTTCAATTCAAAACTTGAGTTAGCTGAGAGAGAATCATGAAAAAGTTCGCGATTCCCGCTCCCATTGGATTGGGCACCTCATTAGTATAGTCATCACACTGATCTTCACAACGGTTGTCAGCCTGAGTCCTCCAATTACTTGCCCTTGGCTGGAATAAAAGGAATGTTAGTTGTAACACATAAAAGGTAATCCCAAGACAAAAGTTGATGAATTATATATAAACTTTTATTTCTTTAACTCATGAGTCTATAAGCTTCAATATAGGATTTTCATGACCTAATTCCTAACATATATTCTTAGGGGAATTTTTTTTAATTTCTTTAAAAAGGGTTCATAATAATCTCATGAATTTATCAAAACATATCTCCCAGGTGTGTCGTAACCAAGAGTGTAGCAATGACCCACTGTCGTGCACCAGTTCCCATTCGAGTCTAGCTCAAAGAGGTGTTTTCGGGTTTTACCCTTAGGATACATCTGTGCCAAAGCCGCCTCTACCTGCTCGTATCCAGACAGGGATGTATTTGTTTGATAAAACACAGACTCAGTACATACCAAAACTTACAGATGTTTTTATTATTCTTATTCTTGTATCTATGGCTTTACTAGGGTTTCATAATCCCAAAAATAAGTAAACCTATCCTCTGATACCAATTGTGACAACCCTGCTTTTATTAAAAACATAAACATGATTTATTACATGAAACATCACTTGATACAACAAAGAAGATTGAGAGGTTTAGTGTCTTTGGGGCTTAATATCATTACATAACAACATGAAACATTAAATACAACATCTTTGTTTGAAAACTTCATTTACGTGACCACTACATTCTCTCGTACTTAGCATTGCATGGGATAACCTGAGGACATTCATAAGAAAAGGGTGAGCTATAAAGCCCAGTAAGGGAGTACACATAAAATAACATTAAGAGTACAATACATGTTAGAAAATAGGCATATCAATAGAGAATAATAGAAACCTGAACATAAAGGCATGATAAATCATGATAATCATAACATGGGAATGTGGCAACAACACTTAACATGGAATTACCATGAGCCAAGGCTCATTGCACATAGAGCATGAGTAAATTCTCATGTCACATGAAGCATGAGTAAACTCTCATTGCACTTGAATTAGAATGACTCAACACTCATTGCACATGATGTATCATGATAATATACTTTACCCAATTCATTGGAGAACGATAAGGGCACACCCTTCTTAAACATTTAATTTCATGCATAAGTGTGCCACATGGATCATAAAACATGGATTCATTAAACATAATAATATAATCCATGATAAAGGAATGCAGAATTAAAAAATGAAATTTTATAATCAATAAGTAAATGTGCATAAATGTGAATACCCTTGATGGAGAAATGAGTATGGTATTCACTACACGATGGCATTGGGTTAGAAAATCGGTGTGATTTCGGCAGCATAACGGCGTGACATAAGAATTCATAAAATCGGTTGATGAGAGAGAAAGGGGTTACTAATCATATTTACATGTAATGGACAGTAAGGATGTCATGTAGATACATTTCCCAACAATTTTAATGGAATTTATATTAATGATACAAAAGTATTGCTTGAATGTATAAGAGGAGAGAGAAGTTCCTTTTGGAATTTCGGCATAGTAATGGGTGTACATGGGGGTATTTAATGAGAGAGAAAGGGGTCTATCATCATTAAAACATAAAGTGAGATGTATGAGGGAGGTGCGAAACAATACCCCAACATTCATAATTGAAATTAAAATGCCAAAACAACATAATGAAAGTTGGACAGAAATGAGAAAGGATGAAAAACCCCTTACTTGGAAGTGTGCTTCCAAAGGCTAGAGAGAGGCTTGAGAGAGGCTTCTTTGGAGCTCAGTGCACCTTGGGAGGATTCTAGAGAGAGTTGGGAAGAGGATAGATGAACTCCAAAGGCTTTGAGTGTGGAGGAAGTGGGATATTAGGTGGGATTATATAGGAAAGGTGTGGGAATACTTTATTATTTAGGTTTGGGACCCCTTATTTTAAATTTATCCAAATCACAAACCATTCCAGGATCATTTCCCATTGTTTTTGGAAAAGGGAGGAGGAAAATAAATATTTTATAAGTCCAAAGTCCGAAATTCTTAAAATATTAGGGTTGCTTATGTGGAGGTTAGTCACACTCCCATGGAAATTAATTTAAAAGGACAAGGTGTTTAATAAGTCTTGAGGGGTCCATTAATGCTTTGAAAAGTAAGTCAAACAAACCCAAAATTACATTATTTTAATGGTAAAACATATATTGGCCGAACATAAATCTAATAGTATTTTATTACATCACTATTGGGTCATTATGATGTCATAAAACACATTATATATTTAAACGGTATTTAATTTTTACCCAAAAATTTGGTTGTCTCAGAAAATTATGAAAAATTCACTGTTGGATAATTTCGACATCCTGATTCTAGAAATAACATTTATTTTATCTAAATAATTTTCTAAATATGTTACTTTTCACTTTTAAAATAAAAAATGACATTTATCAAAAATTCACAGGTTTTGACAGAAATGGCTTTCAAACCTTAATAAAAATTATAATTGCATTCATAAAATTATAAGATAATTTATATTTAATAATAATATTTTATTAAAATATTATTTATTTCAAAAATACCTTAATTTAATAAAATAGAATTATTAATTAAATAATAACTAAAAACACTATTTTTACTTTAAAAACTATTTACAATGTATCCCAAATGACAAGGAGGTATTTTCATTACTATATATAAAAATAATATACATGAACATAGTACTAGCGATTTGTTACATAACCCCTTAAAACAACTGCATAATACCTAAGGGTAAGGTGTGCGATGGTGATAGACTCTTGGGGTGTCTCGGATAACATCGCTCGAGTGGTAATTTCTATCAACTTCCACTTCTCCCGTAGATGGTCCCGTTTGAGCTTAACATGGTGAAGCTCAACTTGGTATTGGTCAAGATAGAAGCCCAAGGATTCCACCTCTTTTCCGAGCTCCGACAAATGGGCTTTGTATGGAGAAATTCTACTGGATGATGCCATCGCTCCATTTGTCTGAGTAAATTGGATTTGTTAAAGTCCTATATTTATATTAATCATGTGATCACTGTTCAACAACTATATTAACAACGATCAAAATTCTTATCATAAAACCAAAGGAGTTGACATTTTATATAAACATAAATAGACATTTAATTAGATCAAGAGGGATTTCCATTAATGAAACTTTGGGTCGTTACTATGACAAACTAGAAGGGAAGTGGTAGCGGGGTACCCATGATATTCTTTATTATATTATATTCTCTTATATGTGATACATAGTAAGATTATACATTATGAGGATGGAAACATTGTAAAACTATTTAGGTGATGAGTTAGATTAACCTATTCTTTAACGTTCTTTATCATGATTTCCTTACCTTTTACATGAGATGCTATGGAGAGGATCCTACTAACTATAATTCTATAGTCACCCTAACTATATATAAACTATTTTTTCTGTTTAGTTCAAGAAAGTTTGAGATCATGCTGGTTACTACTATAATGAGGTTTTTTGGAGCAGTTTACGAATCATGGTCTCTACTGTATTAACCTTTATTTTGGTACATGCTATTTTTCCTTGATGTTTTAGTAGTTATTACATGTCAATACATATTTTCACATTGACTTTTGTTTTAGATTTTTTATGAGAATTAAATGGTTGGACTCTGTATTATCTCTATCTTACGCATGTGTTCTCCTAGAGGGAAATGCCTCCCATCAATGTGTTTACTATACCCTCATTGTTAGTCACCAAATCGAGCCCTATTATAGGAAGAACCCAGGGGGCCATTATCCCCCTTCTCCCATTTCTAAACCAGTATGGGTAAACCTTGTGGGGATGGGGTAATGATAGTGTTGTATCAAAGACCTAGTCGAGGTGTATATTGAATTTTGGAGTTAGGAATAGGTGTGGTTGCATGGTATTATAGTGAACCAATGTCAACTAATTTTACAAATTGTTGTAAACGTGGGATACCTGCATAGAAATTAGTCTTTACAACCTCCTTTGATATGAAACACAAACATTTAAACTTATAGTGGCTACTAAATGAGGTGACACTAGTTATAGGGTAGAGCCCCATGAGAGGATCATGTATCATTCTACTTTGAGACTCTGTTTTAATTAATAGACCTTGGGATAGGTTAACATAAAATGAATAAAAGAAAAAAATAATACAATGGTATTATATATTCCATGTGTAGGATCTATAACTATTTTTAGGCATGGATCCAGGTTTATGTCCTCATCAGGATCGTGTAGAAGATGTTAAGTAGGTTGTACCACCATATCGTCAGAGAGAATAAGTTTTTGATGTCGAAACGTAGAGGAAGAAACTCAGAGAGCTTCAATGCCAGAGTCTATAGGGATAAGAGGGATCTGTTTCAGATTCATTCGTAGAAGACTTCTAAGAGGTGGTTGAGACAGCCTTCAGTATGCTCAAAAAGATCAATGTGTATCATTAGTTTTGATGATTACCATGGGGCAGTGAGGTTGTGGTGGTTCTTGTTCATTAGGGAACACAAAGAGTTATAAATCTCATGGGAGTAGTTCTGAGACAAGTTTGGATGTGAATTTTTCCCTTTGACTGTGAAGGTAGCTAGTCACCAGTCTCTTCATAGACTATAGAAGGGGACACACATTGGATGAGAGTTTAGTATCCCTTTCAAATACCATCAACGATATTATTTGGACCAATTTTAAGATGAGGTGGTCATAGTGAGGAATTTCTAGGTGGCTTTGTGTCCAGAGATCCTGCACAAGTTCACCCTATTTATGATGAAGATGTATCTAGAGGTGTTGATGAGAGAAAATTTCATCAATAAAAAATTATCTAGAACCAGATAATCATGAGAGGGGTGTCTCCATGTTTCCTCATGTACCATAGCTATGTTTGGGGATCCTAGTTGTTAGGATTGAAGATAATATGATCAGACAAAAGTATGTTCCAGCACTTAATGTCTCATTTATCTTATGGTTGTGGCACTGAGGACTATTATATGGGATCATATAAATGTTCATATTATAGAGGTTGTGGTCATCAATGGTGAGAGTGCTCAAAATGTATATGAAGTCAGTGTATGCTAGTTTTTCCACATCATGTTCCTCTACTGAGGCATTTTCAAGAGAGGCAACAGTAGCAGATTGCTCTAGTTTAGAATCTGAAAATTGTAGATGGGTCATGTAACAGACAACCCCAGGATACTACCCATCCATAGAGAGTATATCAGTAATGCAGAGGTGGTTTTCTGCCTGTGCAGAGAGGCCATGTAGAAGGTCATGGTTAGCATCATTCTTTAACATTTCCAATGCCTAGTGATACATGCTCCATTCAAGTAAAACATTTCATGTTTTCTATTTGGGTACATGTCTTATTTGATCGAGGAGTGACACACTCCTTCATGTCTACTACACATGTCCATGCTTTGGGACATTAGTTAGAGAGACTTCCAAGGCCCTTGGAATTTACTATAAAATTTAGAGGTTGAGATAACTTGCTTGATGTATGTAGAGACTATGACCTAGTGTTGGGGATGCACTGCTCTTGGGGTGTTTTTCTTTGTTTATGGATAGAATCATATGAAATCTTCTTTATCAATGATTTTTTGTATTGGGTTTAGGATATCATTGATTTCATCATGAGGTAGGTTGTGTTATTAAATTATGATGGAGAGACTACATTGATTTTTTGGTGAGGGAGACCCTTATATTGGTTAAGGGAATGTTATTTCCTTATTAAACATAAAGGGAAAGCTGATTCTGAGTTCATCTAATGTTGAAAAATGATATTTCCAAGTGTGTTAATAGAGTACCACGATTTTTTTCCAGATGAGGATGTAGAATTATACCCTCAATGAGAGATCAATTTGGAAGTCAAACTATTGCTATTCGTGTCACATATCTTGATGTATATGTATATAATGGAGCCTTCTATGTTGTGAGACCCGTATATATAGCTCGATGGTTTGTTGTGGTGATATTTTGTTTGGACGAGTATGTCACCATGGTGTGCACCAGTTTTGTTCACAAATAAGGATGATGGAAGTTTGTGGGTTTGTATTGATTATCATTGACGAAATCCATGAGTACTCCATATCTATAGAGGATCATGTAGAGCATTTGTGTGTAGTTTTGGTAGTCCCACACAATGATAAGTTATTTGTGAAGTTTCTGAAATGTGAGTTCAAGGATGAAGAATCCCATTTCATGCGATATGTGGTTTACCATTAAGAAGTATCTAATGATCCATTGAGGATAGAATCATTTTTTTCTTGGGCACCCACCATGACAGTGGCATATGTGTGAATTTTCCTTAGTCATATAGGCTATTATAGGCGGTTTGTAGCTAAAATATATTGGGTTGAAAACCCTCTGAATGTGTTGACTAGAAATGATCAGGTGTTCCTATGGAATGATCAGTGCTAGATGGATTTTTATTGTCTGAAGGAGAAGTTTGTCATTTCTCTAGTTCTTTTTCTTCTAGTGGAAGAGTTCAATTTGAGGTTTTTGTAATGCTTAAGATCTTTGGTTGGGATATTTTCTGATTGAGTAGAGATCAGTCATTTCATATGGTTCTCTGTAGTTACTTCCTTTTGACAATAACTATGCCACCCAAGATATTGAGTTGGCGATAATGGTATTTTACCTAACATTGTTGAGAAATTATGTCATTAGATATCATTTTTGGGTCTTCACCAATTATAAGACCATGAGGTACATTTCTACTAGTGTGAATTGAAGCTGTTTCAACATCAATGGTCGGAGTTCTTATCGGAGTATGACATTGAGATTTCATATTAATATGAAAATAGGAATTTCATGGTCAATGTGATGATCAATAAGTCACATATTTTTGTAATGTGGGAATCAACTGATTCCTAGAGAGTGATGGAAGATCATTAAGCATTGCACCTAGATATGCTAGACTTCAGGGGGTAGAGGTTTTCATTTTTAGATAATGGAGTAGTAATATATGGGAAAACTGGTGGAAGATTCTGATTGGGGGGATCCTGAGGTGGACGTTTGAAAAAACTGAGTTGTTTATGGTGAGGCCCCTAATGGTTATTCTAAAGATGAACAACACATAGTTCTATTTTAGGGAAGGGCATCTGTTCCTTTGGTGATGTGTGATATGGTTCTCATAGAGTTACATAGTTCACCTTTATCATTACATACTTGGGTGAAAATGATGTAACAAGAATTGAGAGGTCAGTTTTTATTTCCAAGGTTGAAGCATATAGTTGTAGGGTTTGTGTATCGAGGTTTGGTCTTCCAGAAGGTGAAAGATGAGCACTGTGTTTCGGGTGGTTTTCTCTAGTCATTTTTTCTTCTTCAGTAGAAGTGGGAGAATATATTGATGGAATTTGGAACAATGTAGCTCCATATTTGGGAGGCTATTACAATATACTTGTGGTATTGGATCATTTTATAAAATCTTCCACCTGTATTGAAATGAAGGATTCAATATCGATGGAGTTTTTGTCGAGGAAGTATCTGGAGGAGGTGGTGAGACTCCTTGGGGGTAATGTGGATGATCATTTTTTATTGTGATCCTCATTATAATTCTAGGTTGTGGAGATTTCTCCATCATGAATTTTGTTCTCTTCTATGCCTTAACATTTATATTCATCCACATATGGATTTTCAGACAGAGCAGACCATCCAGACTCTGGAAGACATGTTTCACTCTTGTGTCAATTATTTTGAAGGTTTGTGGATGAGGAACCTTATACTGTTAGAGTTCATTTAAAATAATATTTTTAATACCAACAACATTATAATTTTTTTAATCTTTTTATGGTTGACCTTTCCATTCTCCATTGTGTTGGACCATGTTTGGAGAGTTAGCAATTATCAAGTTGGAAATGGTACATAATACAATATAGATTGTTTAGGTGATTCTCGAGAGTATGATGAAAGTACCTGATAATCAGAAATACTATATGGGTCATAAGAGGGGACTAATAGAGTTTGATGTTTGTGATTATGTGTTCATGGAGTTGAATCCCTGTTGTGTTATGTGATGTTTTGGTCATGGTATTAAGCTCTCCCGAGTTTATTAGTCATTTTGAGGTGTTGTCCCATATTGGAGATGTGGAATATCAGATAGTGCTTCCTTGCTAGATGATCAAGATACATGATGTTTTTCACGTGTTTCAACTCTTCCATTATCTTCATGGAATCTTTCATGCCATCGATTGGAGAAAGAATGATTTAGATGATGATGTGACCCTTGAGGAGCACCCAATAGATATCCAGGACCAACATGGTAAGGTCTTTCATGGGTGTTCTATCCCTGTGGTTCATTTCTTGTGGTGGTATGGTGGAATACTAGAGAGTACCTGGGAATTTGTGTCACAAATACCTGCTTAGTACCCTATGGTGTTTGATGTTTTTATCTTCTATTGTAACACAATTCATTTTTTGGTTTTATACCTTATATGTTTTCTAAGATAAAATTTTCTTGCTACTCTTTGTGGCTTACTCTTTTTCCATGGGAGGTGAATACCCATGGGGAATGCCATGAGTTTTCAATGTTAAGTTTCCTATGGTTAGATTAGTCTACTCTCCTACTATAGGCGGATAAGAATCAAAGATTTGTACATCTACTCACTATTTCATGCCCCTTGTTCTTAGATTTGGTTGTTGGGATTTTTTTGGTGTGACATTATTGAGGGGTATCTTTATGGGGGGGGGGGTTGTTTGGATCACCAATTTTAGTATTCCTCTTTCGGATGGTTTTTTTATTCTTGGGGATGATAATGTTTTGAAAGGTATTTAATAAAAGGTCCTCAATCTTTATATATTTATCCATTACATGTTACTAAAGACTGATGTTCTTGGAATAGGATTAGAGAATTTCCTAAGGAGTTTGGATGTGGATTTTTCAAAATATGAAGAATTACATGTTAGGTAATAATATTACGTCTTGTAAGTTAGGTTCATGGAGAGTAGGTTTTTTTGGAAAAATTAATAAAAAGGTGATGAATTTTTTAGAGGAACTAATCCCTAATAATTAGATAATGTGAAATGGGATTAAATGTCTTGTTATAACATAGTGATATTAATTTTATAAGGTTTTCTTCTGCTTGTGTTTATTAAACCCTATGGATGATGTGCCTCTCTCATGATCCAGGTTACCCAATGATCCCCACTTCGATGTTTTTGGGATTCCTTAATCAATGATCGATGCCTAGAATACCTCAATCCATCCATAGGGATCCATATTTGATTCAAGGTATGTTCTACCTTCATTCTTGTAGTTTCATTAATATGTTTCCTCTCATTCCCATTTTCCATGTGTTGATGCTTTATCTCCATGTTTCTATAGGAGTTACTTTGGTCTTTTTTTTGGCATTGTTCTTGCATGCCATCATTAGGTGGATGAGGTTCTTTCAGGAGAGGCGATTGTGAGCCGCATCATTGGTCCATTATCATCTAAAGAATGTTAGCACCTTTTTGACATTGTGGATTCATTTATTCTCTAGTTATTTATGATAAATTGTAGAGATATCTTGATTTCTCCCCTTGGATCACAATGAAATTAACCTAACAATTACTTTAACTCGATTAATGAATTGTTTTCAATCACATGGATATGTTGTTTTTTGTAACATGACAATTTTTACCTCTTGTTTTTATAGATAGTTTGATATCTTTGTTGTGATTGTTATGAATGGAATAGAATGTCAAATTGGTGAAGAACGTAAACATGACATTAATTGATAATTAATTGACTAAAATAATTAAAGAGACATGTTTAATCAAAATGGTTGTTGTTGCTGTAATTTGATGTTAATAAAATTAATGAAAGTATGTAGGTTTGGTTGAATTAGTGAATGAACATGAATCATGTTAATACATGTTGATAAAATAATTAAAGGCTAGTTAAATTAATTGTTTAATTAATTTTTGAAATCATTTTATAGCTTTCTATATTTGTTTTCCATTGTTGGAACCTATAAATAATGAGTCAGTTTAGTAGAGATGGAATTAGAATCAATTGTGCGATAAATGATAATTTCATTTAGGTCTTGATTTTCCCACTAACATGTAAATTCCACGTGCCTTGTGCTTTAGATCCCAAAGAGCTCATTGTGTGTAAATGATGAATTTATTTTTTAATGGCCAAGAACCCGGTTTCTATATTTGTTTCCAAATAATTGTGATGTGATATGGGCCCAGGATGGCTATTCCTAGAGGTATATTGTGGTATGTGGATGGGGAGGCCTGGATGTGTCATGAGACAGAGTTGGATAATCTTAATGGGATATGTGTTATGTGGTGTGGGAGTGCATGGTTTTTTAGAAGCCTTTAACACCAGTAATTGAGGGATACATCGAGATGTGCATGTGGGAGTTGGGGAAGAAAAATGATATGAAATAATAAGATGAAGATGGGATTAGACATTGATATGAAAGCAAGAAACTTGTTTGAATCTATTGTTTGGATGATAGTGTAGAGACCCGAAGCTTGACGTACATGGACATTACATTATATTTGCGGAATACTTAATACATAACAAAAGCAGACACCCAAGGACCGTAATAGTTTAGTGTCTTTGGAAACATAGAACGTAATATTCTAATCATGGTGAAAGATCTTCAACATCTCCCATAAAGATCTTCCACTTTTTGTTTCCTTACCTAAAACCTTTCTTTTGATCCTAAGGGAAAATAAAACATAAAAGGGTGAGCTCAAATGCTCAGTAAGGGTAAGCATGGATAAAATAAAACATACCATATACATTTGAACTTAAAAACATGAACATAATGTTTAAACATCAAAATATTAAGAAACGACATAAAACATGGAAGTACATAAGGCATAGATCATAATGGAACATAAACCATGATAAAATAGCATGTGAATAAAACATGTAACTGTGACATCCATTAAGCACATGTAATGATTTCCATAGTAGTCAAGGCATTGCTTCCAAGACCATCTTAGTTGACAAAGTCCCATTCTGAATTGAGTTCACTCCTCGTTTCAGTCCTGTAACACTAAACTGGATTAAGTTACCGTTCTAGCCATGTCTATCTCATGAGATATAAAATCTTTACCCAATGAATTGGAGGGAGATATAGGTCTCACCCATCTTATAATGAAATCATTCTTACTTGTGAAACAAAATAAACTTAAAACATTCATCATAACCCAAAGAATAAAATGGGTTTCATAAACATCATCTCATCAACTCATAATCCATATAAAACAAATGGACATTTCATCATATGAAAAGTGACACCATGTAAATCATAGAGAAATTAAACTTGAAACATACACATATGAAATAATGTCATCTTATATGGAAAATGGTTTTGATAAAACACATGAAATGAATTCTTGAGGAAAATATCCTTTATTCTTAAAAATCAATATCTTTTCACAAAATGTCATGAAATTTTAAAATAAAAGGATTTTTCTAAAAATAGTCATGAAATATTTTGGAGGAAGCTTCCTGAAAATAAGGCTTTATAAAACCGTAAAAATCCGTTCGTGCCATATAAGTTAACAAAAAATTATTCTCGTACTTTTTCCATAAAAGTCAAAATGTACCTCGTAAAAGAAAGATTCCATACATACCATGTAGTAAAAGTCAAAAATGGGTAAAAATGACATGAAACCATTTTTAGGAAACATGGACATGGATGAGAAAAATAACCCCGGTAAAATAAAAAATTTACATATTTAGAAAATTATTTAGATAAATTTAATATTATTTTTGGAATCAATATGTCGAAATTATCCAACGGTGAGTATTTTATAATTTTCTCAGATAGTCACATTTTTGGGTAAAAATTATATATCTTTTAATTGTATAATGTTTCTATGACATCATAATGACCCAATAGTGATGTAATAAAATAAACAAAATTGGATGTTCGTCAAATATATGTTTTACCATTAAAATAATTCGATTTTAGGTTTGTTTTATTTATTTTAAAAAGCTTTATTGTATCCCCCAAGACTTCTAAGTCATTTTAAATTTTAAAAATGATTTCTTTTAGAGTATGAATCACCTATACATAAAGAATCATGATATTATAATATGTCAAGAAATTGGACATAAAAAATATTTTTATACACTCCAATTTTTAAAACACCATGCGCAAAAACCCTTTTTTGGTTTGTGTTTTTGATTAGTTTAATCTGTAGTTTTTAAAACCAGAATAACGAATAATTCCCTCTCTTTTCTTTTATAAACCCACACGGTCTCCCACTTACTATTCACTAAAAACATTTGGAGCACTAACAAAAACATACCTCCACTATCTATAATCCTCACAAGGCTCTTCAAACTCCCATAAATCCTCTCTCTAGCTCCTCTCAAACCTTTGGGGTTACACTTCCATGTAATGGATTTCATGCTTTCTCATTTTGGTCCAAATTTATTTATGTTGTTATACCCTTTTATTTTCAATTAAAAATAATAGAGTATGATTTAAAAACTACCCCATAATTCTCTATATATGTTTTAATGTTGATATACCTCTTTATATCTCATTAATTTCTCCCATGCACACCCATTACCATGCCGAATGTTCGTAAATAATTTCTCTCTTCTCACTTACATTCAATAAATTCATTTAAATTATGCATTTAAATTCCATTAAATATATTGGTAAACGTATCTATATGACCCATATACTGTCTGTTTCATGTAAATATTTTTAGATACCCCTTAATCTCTAATCAACCATTGTTATGAATTCTTATGTCACGCCATTATGCTGCTGAAATTGCACCACGATTCTACAAGAGAAAGTCATTGTGTAGTGAATACAATCCCTATTTATCTATCAAGGTTATTAACCATTATTAACATTTAATTATTGATTAAAGTGTTTTTTATGAATTCCACATTCCTTTATCATGTAATAAATGATTATTTTTAATGAATCTATGTTGTATGATCTACGTGGCACACTTATGCATGAAATAAAATGATTAAGAAGGGTGCACCGTGATAATGCTCCAATGCATTGGGTAAATATTAGTATCATGATACTCCAATTGAAATGATTTTTTAATCATGTTAATTAATTTGAAATGAGGCTTTACTCATTCTCCATGTGCAATGAGCCTTGGATTATGCTAATATCTAGATAATAGTTGTTTCCACATTTCCATGTTATGATAATCACGATTTATCATTCCTTTATGTTAATGTTTCTCTTATGCCCCATTGATATGCCTATTGTCTAACATGAGTTGTATTATTAATTTTATGACTTGTTTAATCCATTATTGGGATTTATATCTCACTCTTTTAAAATGTATGTCCTTAGGTTATCCCATGTAATAATAAGTATGAGGGAATGTTGTGGTCATGTAAAAGAAGTATCCAGTAATGATGTTATATTTTTATGACTTAAGTTGTCATGTAATGATCCTAATCCCCAAAAACACTATAGATAACTAACTTCTATGTTGTATCAAGTGAAAATTCTATGTAATAAATTATTATTAAGTGAAAAATAAATAGGAGGGTTGTTATTGTTGGTATTAGAGGATAGGTTAAGTTATTTTTGGGATGAGGATTAGAAACTCCTAGTAAAAGCCTTAGGTATAAGGCTAAGAATAATAAACACTTACCTAAATTTAGTGAGTGTTGATTAAGTGGTTTATCAAGAAAATAAATCCATGTCTGGATATGAGTAGGTAGAGGTGGATCTGGCATAGATGTATCTAGGGGTAAAACATGGAAACACCACGTTGACCTAGACTCGAATGAGAAATGATGCATGACAACGGGCCTTGCTACACACTTGGTTACGACACTCCCAGAGGATTTTATTTGTTAATTTCATAAGGTTAGTGTGAACCATTATGAAAGGAATCTAAAAAATGCCACTTAGAATATATGATGGTAAGTAGATCATGGATAACATAGATTGAAGCCTAGAAATTCATAAGTTAAGGAAGTTAATGTAATTTATAAGTTATCTGTTTTTGTCTTTTGATTACCCTTATATTGATAACCCTAAATTTACTTTTATTCCATCCAATGGATGGTAATAGGAGGGCTTGGGCTAACAACCAATGCGAAGATCCATGTGACGAATGTTCTAATGTGATGCCCACTCCGATGGGAGTTGGAATTGTAACCATTATCATGATACTGTCTTAGTTAACTCATCTTTTGAATATAAAATTTGTTCAAGGGGAACAATTAATCCCTCCTAAGACCGAACAAGTCAGAATCAAGAGCTTTATAACACAAAGTCCTCTTACTTTTAATGGATCATTTGATCCCTCATTCATCGAACAATGGATCAACTCCATTGAAAAGATCTTCTCCATAATTTAATGTTACAAACAAGAGAAGGTCCTTCTGGCTACATATCATATAGAGGGAGAACCTAATAAAAGGTGGAAACTTATCAAAAATACAATTCTTGAGGAAGAGATCGAGTTTTTAGACTAGAAGGATTTTGGGAAAATATTTTTCGATAAATATTTTCCTTGCACCCTCTGACTTAATATGGAAAAGGACTTCGTTACCATCAAGAAAAAAACGATGAAAATGTCAGAGATTACAAGGAAAACATCACAAGGCTTTCATTATATACATCTTTCTTTGTTGTTACCCTCATTTGCAATGTTGACCGCATCTTTGGTGGGATAAAACCTAGCCTATAGAATGCCCAAGTGATCTGTTACTTCGATTTCTATGAAGAAATTGTTCGATGTGCCCTCAAAGTTGAAATGGATATTTGAGAATATAAATTGTGTCATGGGGATATGAAGCATAATGTGGACTTTAATTATGGTGGTATTATGGATAAATCCAATGGTTCTATGAAAATATGGAAGCCCACTTTCCAAAGGTGTGGAAAGAAGCCCCCCAAAAATATTCTGAAGGGGATGAGGAAATGCTTTAGGTGTGGAAGAGAATGAAACCTGGCCATTAACTACTGACAAGAAAAACCCACGGATGTGATAGAGGATAAGAATTCTCAATTCAACCCTCAACACATTTTTTATTACATTAACTGCAAAGAAATAGAGAACTTTTCAAACCAGTGCTCTATGCCAAGGGTTTTCAGAGGCAACTAACAACCTCCAAGTTATCAAGCAAGAGATTTTGACATCAATATCGCCTAAGTGAACACAACCTATGAAGTGGTTATAGGTTCACTAGTTATTCATTCAATAATATCAAACATACTTTTTGATTCTGGTTCTACGCATTCTTTTATATCCCGAATGTTTAGTAGAACAATCCCAACTCCACCACAAATCATGGAAGTAAAGAAATCGGTGAGAACGGAAAATGGGGAAATCATTGAAATCCATGAATATAACTCCTCCACTATCACAATTTGTGGGTTAAACTTCCTAGAGAACCTCTTGATACTCACTCTAGTGTAATTTGATGCAATTCTTGGCATGGATTGTTTTTCCCTATATAGATCCAACATAAATTTCCATGAGAAAGAAATCAATCATCAAGTGGTGAATAGACCCCTGATTCTATAAAAATGCAGGGAGGTGGATGAATCATCCTTAGCACCATCATCGCATTTGTGGATATTAATACCCTATTATCACAGATATCTTTCTCAAAATATTGAGTCTGAGGAAGCAACCATCTTTGAAGATAATCTTATTTTTAGGGAATTTGCTGAAGTGTTTCCCGATGAATTGTCTGGTGTTCCTCTTAGAAGAGATTTTGAATTGTCAATTGATCTTATACTTGGGGAATTTACAATATCTAATAATCCATAACTAATGTATATCATGGAGCTTGAGGAGATAAATAAACAACTAAAATAGAATATGGATAAGTGGTTCTTATGCCTAAGTGCTTCACCATGGGGTGAACCAGTCCTCTTCATCAATAATAAGGATGGGTCAATGTGCCTTTACATTGATTATCGTGAGATCAAAAAAATAACGATAAAGAAAAAGTATCCTCTTTCATGAACTGATGACTTCTTCTATTAGCTATGTGGAGAACAATACTTCTCCAAGTCGTATTTTCATCCAGGATATTACTATGTAACGGTGAAGAATGAGGATATCCCCAAGACAACTATTTATACATGGTACAGGCACTATGAATTCATATTAATTCCTTTTAGACTCACTAATTCTCATGTAATCTTCAAGGACTTGATGAATAGGGAATTACAGATTACCTCGACAAATTTATTGATGTTTTTATAGATGATATTCTAATATACTACAAAACTAAGGAGGAGTATGAGGAGAATATAAGAACTATACTAGAGACCTTGAAAACAGATAATCTTTATGAAAAGTACAACAAGTGTTAGTTTTGGTTGAAGGAAGTCTCATTCATGGGTCATATCATCACTAGAAATGGGATATTTGTTGACCCCTCTACGATAGCTACCATTGAGGGATGGATAGGGCCATCATCGGTAACGAATATCTATAGCTTCCTAGGGTTAGTTGGATATTATCGCCGATTTGTAAGAAATTTCTCACAATTTTCAAAGCCTATAACCAAGATAACATGGAATGGAGTCATGTTTTCCAGGATTTATGAATGAGAATAGAGCTTCAAGGAGTTGAAAAAAGGATTATCACTACACCAATGACTGCATTATCCAAAAGTGGATAACATATTATGGTTTTTAGTTATGGCTAGAAGAAGTGACTAGGCTTTGTGATAATGAAAAATTGACAAATTCATTGCCTAGGCTTCAAGGCAATTGATTGTTCATGAAAAAACTATCCAACACATGATCTAGAGTTGGATACAGTAATATTTTATTTAAAAATTTGGGTATATTACCTTTTTTTTGGAGAAGATTGAAATATATATAGATCACAAAATCCTCAAGTATATATTCATACAGAAAGTGTAGAACGTACAACAACAGAGATTGTTAGATCTAATTAAAGACTATGACTCCTCAATCCATTACCACCCTAGGAAAGTGAACAAGGTGGAATATGGTCAAAGTAGAAAGGACCAAGCAATTCTATCATTGACGATAATTTAAAAGGATCTAATCTTCTTATATTTGATAAATATGGACATGGGATTCATAATGAAAAGAACATCATCAAAGCTTTCACAAATGATTTCTCAACCATCTCTTTTTGAAGGGTTAAATGATGGTCAGAATAAATATGTATGAATTCATATGACATTGGAAACTATCAAAAAACGGAAATCCTTGGAGTTTAATATTTATGAGGATGGAATTATGAGATTTTGGTCAAGACTATTTGTTCTATAAAATCTAGAGTTAAATAAAGAATGTTTAGATGATGCACATAATTAAAATTTCTCTATTCACCCAAGAAACAGAAATATGTATCGAGATATCTGAGATCATTATTTTGGGGATAACATGAAGAAGAATATCATTGAGTATACATCAATGTTCCTAGTATGTCAGTAAGAGAAGGCTGAGAGGCAGAAATCTAAGGGGTTGAGGCAACCGTTACCCATACCACCACGTAAAGGGGAGAACATCACCATATAATTTGTCACCAGACTCCCAAAGACATCTTAAGGAAACAATGATATTTCGGTTGTTATGGATCATCATACAAAGACTTCACACTCCATTGCAATTAGAGGGAATTTCACATTGGATCAACTAGAACCGATATATATCAGAGAAGTGGTAAAACTACATGGAGTACCACTATCAATTGCATCTAATCAAGATCCATGTTTCACCTCTATGTTCTGGTATAGTCTTCAAAATTCTCTAAATACTAATATGAACATTAGTACACCTTATTATCCTCAAACTAAAAGACAATCTGAGAAAACTTTCCAAACACATGAGGACATATTGAGAGCATTCTAAATGGAATTAAAAGGATGGTGGGATCAAAATTATCCTCAGTTTGAGTTCTCTTACAATAACAATGTCTACTCAATCATCCAAATGGATAGTTATTAATCCCTTTATGGGAAGAGGTGCAGAACACCGAAATGTGGGGATGATGTCGGGGAGTGAAAACTCTTAGGTCTAAAAATGTTTGAAGAAATGGTGTATAAGGTTAAGACCATCCAACAACATAATAATGATGCTCAATTTTGAAAAAAGAACCATGCAAATAATCGTCAATGAGACCTACAGTTTTATTTTGGAGACATGGTATTACTCCGCATATCACCATGGAAAGAGTTATGGGATATGGGAAGATGAGAAATCTTTGTCCAAGGAACATCGACCCTTTTGATATCCTTGATCACATTGGAGCAGTGTCCTGTCGACTAGAACTCCCACCACACCTATCTAAAATACCTGATGTATTCCATGTATCACTATTGAGGAAGTAAAAAGATGATCCCTCACATGTACTTAATATAGGGTTGGTACCATTAGATAGTGACCTCACCTATGAAGAGAAGCTAATGAAGATCTTAGATCATAGGGAAAATGTTACACAAAATAAAATAATCTCCCTCGACAAGGTGTTGTGGCACAATCAAAATATTAAAGAAGTAAGGTGGGAATAAGATGAAGTGATGAAGCAGAGTTACACTCATCTTTTTAGTGTGGGAAAAGAAAATTCTAAGGGTGAAATTTCTTAAGGTAGGAAGATTGTAATGACCCAAACATTTATTAATGAAAATTCCTTTTGATCTAATTAAATTTCGTGTTATGTAAAATTGTTTTATGACATATTAAATTCCATGGTATTATATTTTGGGATTTTAAAACAAAATTTAGAATGGTGATTGTTGCTAATATAGTCATTGAACAGTGATCACATGATTAATATTAATATAAGGAATTTACAAATCCAATTTACGAAGACAAAGTATTCGATGGACTCATCCAGTAGAATTGCTCCATATAAATCCTATTTGTTAGAGCTTGGAAAGGAGGTGGTGTCACTGGGTTACTCTCTTCACCAATCCCAAGATGATCTTCAACACGTTAAGCAGGAATAGAACCTCTTACCTGAGAAGTGGATGTTAATAGATATTACAACCCTGAGCAGTGTCATCTGAGCCTCCCCAATATTCAGTCACCATCGCACACCTTACCCTAAGGTCATATGCTGGTGTTATAAGGGGTTATGTAACAAGATATTATCACTATAATTGTGTGAATTATTTTTTTATATAATAATGTATATTCAATCATTTTATTATTGTTACATTATAGATTGTTTTTAAAGAACAAATAGTATTTTTTTAATATTGAATTAAAAAACTATTTTGATGAATTAATGTACTTTTTAAAATACAAATATTTTAATAAAATATTATTATCACATTAATTTTTATTAAATATAAATGATCATATAATTTTTATGAATACAATTGTAATTTTTATTAAGGTTTGAAAGCCATTTTTTGTCAAAACCCATGAATTTTTTAGAAATGTATGTTTTTATTTATTTAAATTTTTTTTCCCATAATTAGAAAATTATTTAGATAAATGAATATTATATTTTTAATCAAGATGTATAAATTATCCAATGGTGATTTTTTCATAAATTACTAATACAGTAGAATTTTTGGGTAAAAATTAATTACTATTTAATTATATAATGTGTTTTATGACAACATAATGACCCAATAGTTATATAAAACAATAATATAAATGTTATGTTAAAATAATATATGATTTACCATTAAAATAATGTTAATTTTTATTTGTTTGATTTATTTTACAAAGATTTAGTGGACCCTCCAAGACATATAATACAATTTAACATTTAAAAATGATTTCCTTG
Source organism: Viscum album (assembly GCA_963277665.1). NCBI lineage: Eukaryota > Viridiplantae > Streptophyta > Magnoliopsida > Santalales > Viscaceae > Viscum > Viscum album. The sequence continues at coordinate 1,697,095,129 of OY728132.1, read as the reverse complement.
AGAGTTTGACTCAACTCCATAGAATAAATCCTAATATTTTAATAACATTGGCCATTGGAATTATAAAAGAATGTTTCCACTCCCATATGAAAATAGCCTTGAAAAAACATGGTTTGGTTTGTGTTTTTTATTTGTTTAATGTATAGTGTCCAAAACCTAAATAATAAAAAATTTCATCTCTATTACTATATAAATCCAACAAAGTTCCCACTTCCTCTTCACTCCAAACCATTGGATATAGAACAAACTCTTCCCTCATCTATATATAATCCTCCCAAGGTGCCCCAATCTCCCAAGAATCCTCTCTCAAGAACCTCCGAGGCCTTTTGGATCACACTTCCAAGTAACGGATTTCTTTCCTTTCACATTGTTGTCCAAATTTCATAATGTTGTGATACCATTTTATTTTTAGTTAAAAATGTTGGGGGGGGGTGTTAACCTCCCTCGTACTTCTCTACTCATGTTTTAATGATTATAGACCTTGTTCTCTCTCATTAATGCTTTTCATCCACACCAGTTGCCATGCTGAAATTCAGTAAGAAATTTCTCACTTCTCACATACATTCAAGAAATTGTTTTAAATTATGCATCTAAATTCAATTAAATATGTTGGTACATGAATATATATGATCCCCCTTACATTAAATTTCACGTACATAGTATATTATCCCCCATTCTATCTCACCAACCATTATTATGAATTATTATGTCACGCCGTTAAGCTGCTGAAATTGCACTGTGATTCTCTAAGCCAAAGTCATTATTCAGTGAATACCATCCCTATTTCTCTATCAAGGTTATTCACATTAGTTCAAATTTTCTTATTTATTAAATAGTTTCATCTATGAATTCCACATTCTTTTATCATGGATGAAATGATGATTTTTAATGAATCAATTTTGTATGATCTATGTGGAACACTTATGAATGAAATGAAATGATTAAGAAGGGTGTGCCCTGATCACAATCCAAGGAATTGAGTAAAGACTAGTATCACAATAAATCAAGTGAAATGAGGGTTTAATAATTATAATTCATGTTAAATTATGGTCTACTCGTAATCCATATCCAATGAGCCTTGGATCATGCTAGTATCATGTTAAATGTTGTTTCCACAATTACATGTTTTGGTAATCACACTATATCAATACTTTATGTTAATTTTCTATTATTCACCATTGATATACCTAATGCCTAAAATTTATTTTATTATTCATTTTATTCCTTGTTTACTCCCTTACTGGTCTTTATATCCCACCCGTTTCACATGCATGTTTTCAGATTATCCCATGTAATGCTATGTACGAGGGAATGTTTTGCCCATGTAAATGAAGTTTTCAATAAAGATGTTCAATTTTTATGTCATCAGTTGTAATGTAATTATCCTAATCCCCAAATACACCCAACCTATATATATTACATGTTTTATCAATGTGAAAATTTCATGTAATAAATTTTGTGTATGTGGGAAATAAATAGCATGATTGCTATATTTTTTGCCATAATTTTGAGGTAGTGATGTAGTGGTTGTTAGGGTGTGATTTCAGGGTGATGAGGAGATGTTGTGATGGGGATGATGAGATTATTGTGATATTTAGTGTCATTTTTTCATATTCCTAAGTTGTGATTATTTCCAAATCTTTCAGTCGGGGCGTACGCCGACTCTGAGAGATGTGCTGGTGGTTTCCCCACATTCATGCTTCCCAAAGGCTAGCAGCATTCATCACCTCTTCGTCTATGTTTTATCCTTGATCAAAATGGAATGATGGGTTGTCTGTATCTCCTTCTGTGATTTCTCATTAGAAATCATCCCCTATTCTGGGTCTCCCTTAAAGATTAAGATATTGTTCTTGAGACTCCTCCTAATTCCATCTCTTTGTGGACACTGGTTAATTAATCTACTTCTATCATGAAATTTCAAGGGGTCAAGTTAGGTCACCAACCTTCGGTCCGGGATGTAGTCATGATGGGAATTATTGTCATGTATGGACACATTAATATTGGTACACACGAATTCTACCTTATTAGAGGTCTTCTCAAGGGAGTGGAAGCCCATGTAATCCCATATCGATTACAGGGTACCCTAGGTCATAGGCATGTATACGGGGTTTTCCTCATCTTCCCATGTTTCAACATGTGGTATTCCGTGAGGTTAATGTCTAGTGGTGACAGATAAAACTGATTATAACACTGATGGGAGTTGATTAAATGGGTACATCCCCAGGTTTTTTCACCTTGAAGGTTTATCAAACGGAAGGATCAAAATGCTCGATGAGGATAGTCCCTAGATGGTGTGTCACAAAAATGGATGATATCACCCCATGAAAAATGATATAGACCCCAAAAAGTGCGGATCATAGAATGAGGGTCCCAACAAAGTGGACATCAATGTTTACTATTGGCTATGATTAATCCTCTGGGAGGATTCAAACACACCCTGTGTAGAAGACCAGGATCAAAACTGACATAGTTCAAAGGGGTGACTTAAGGCTTACACATGGTTAGCTACCCGTAGAGCACATGGAGACAAAGATGAAAACATAACATGACAAGAGTGTGGAGATGAAGCATATGGATAGGGATTACACATGGTTATCTTCCCATAATAATGGTATGAGTTCACTACGGTATGGCAGCCATGGTAAAATTAGGATAGTTATGGAGGATTTGTCGAATGGTGATGATGAATGAGATGGAACCAATATGAAGATGACAATGTTGGGATTTAACATCGAGGAGGTTTCATACATATCCTAGTTGCTAGGAATTAAAGTCCATATATTTCTCATGGGGGTGATGAGACACCTGAGGAGGAGGGTCGTGAGAATGGAGCACATGGATAGGGACCCAAAAAAAGTGGAACCTCTAGGTTGGGGCATGACCATCCCGAGACATAAAGGCTAAAGGGAGATAACCGGATGGGAAATGGATGATGGGAATGAACCTTCAGAGAGGCATGTTACATACCCTATGTAGAAGATAGGGATCAAATTCCATGTAGTTTTGTAATGGGGCATAGGATAGATGTGTACACAATGGACAATTACCTAGAGACATGTTGTTGGTTATGCATGGTTAGTGTCCCATCACAAGATAGAAACTCTAGGTTGTAAGAGTATGAATTAATTGTGGCGCTTACATGTGGTTAGCATCCTGGAAGAATCAGAACACATTAGTGGTGTGGATTTTGGAGATGTGTCCCAAAAAGGGAATGTATCTCAATAGAATGATACATCCCTAGAAGGGAGCAATGGTGTTTACCATTTGTTTGTATTGAACCTCAAAGAGGCTTCCTACATACCATATATGGATAAAAAAATAAATAGTTTGAAGGAGTAATATAGTTTAACACCACGAGGGATAAAGGTGAACCATCATGAAATGCACAAAACTGTCGAATTGTGGGGAGTGAGGGGCTTGAACCTCAGGGAGGCTTCATACAGACCCTGTTCAGATTAGAGGGATAAAATTTCACATAGTTTGTTAGGGGGAATGAGACTTATGCATGGTTAGTGGCCCAAGGAAGTGATAGGACATACAAATGAATAAAGGAACAAAGAGAATGTCATGGTGACTGCTTACTCTAAGCCCATGTGACTCATGCTCGGTGTGAGAAATTAGAGGTGGAAACATACCTAACAATCATTTCACAAAATGTGCGTATAAGAGGTATAGTTTCAAAATTATGCATGGTTAGCTATCTGGGGAGATAGATATTGGGACATACCTTAGTAGGGAAGCCCAAGGAGGATGTAACTATGTATAAGAGATATATGCCCCAATGTATAGGGAACACCCTATAATGGTTTTTCGAGGATTATGTGGAGTCTTCCAGAGGAATACATGGTGAAAAAGTGGAAAGGGAATGAGAAGGTGGATTGAAAAGAAGGGGAGAGAAATGCCAACAGTCACATCCCCTCTCTAGTCAAATAACTGCTTCCACACATGGAGACACTCATAGTTTAATGTCAAGTGTTGTGGATGAAGATACTTGGCAGTTTAACATCCTGTAGATTTGATGATGCAGACTCATTCCTCATCCCTTATATTTCAATAACTTGTACTCACCCTCACTAGGTGAATGAAAGACATAAGAAATGCATTCTAAGAATGTGGTGCATAAGTGTTCAATTTAGGGGACAACATTAGTATGTCTATGAAAATAAGAAACTTCCATTAGTGATCCTATGAGAAAAAGCATAATTTAATGAAGAATAACATGAAGAACCTAAAGAGGAACTATGAAATAACTTCATACGAGATAAAGAGGGTCGTATATGAGAGGGGTTTTCATAGAAAACGGCCTTTCTAAGAGGTGCTTCATTAAGATCTAGATCTTTTTGAAGAGGAATATCATCATGAAGGATGGTGGTTCACGATTAATGGTGAAAAGGGGCTCTGTGAAGGTAGGGCCTTCATGAAGCATGGTGACCCAGATGAGGCATGGACCCTACATGTGTTCGGTGGGTTCATCATGATGGATGAATGCTATGAGAAGTATCAAGATCCTAAAAAGGACTCCTTCCTTTACTATCTCTATAGGTCTTAACTAAGGGCATCCCCACATGAAGTGGAGGGAAATCAGAACAATGCATAAGTAGGTTTGTGATGCCCAACTACCTTTCTTGATGCATTCTATGAGTTAGTAGTGAATAAAAGGGAGATTCACATAATGATTTCTTTGATTATAAAAGTTAAAGGTAGCTATCCTTTTGGGGTGGGGTTGAGAAACATATTTATAGGCACTGGGTTTTGTGATGGTCAGAGGTCTGTTGTGCAGCAAATGGTGATTTTTGATAAGAGTCAGCATCGTCGGACTCGTAAAGCCTTCTGTCACTTCCATATTAAGTTCTCGGTTCTCATTGGGCTCATAGAGGCAGCCAACAGTGCTTCGTCGATGTCACGAAGTAGTCCATATACCATCTTTTCTCTATTCACCGTGATGAAGGATTTGGCGATGGAACATTGCTAGGTTGGAACATTGATGTTTTTTTGGATGTTTTAGGTTAAATATATTCCTAAATAGTCTTTTTTTATATTTATCCACCTTGGGAATGGATTTGGGAAAAAAAATTCCCTCTCATAATGGGAGACAAAAGAAATGAGGGTTAGATAATGAGGGTAGAACACTGAAAACCCATATATCACAAAGATACCTCACGATGAAGGTGCACAGTGAACAGGGAGAGATCACCATGAATCATGCGGAAGTCGAAGGTGGAAAAAATAATTTGAGGCTATCACATATATATTAAACATAATGGCCCGGTTTTTGGCCACATCCAATCTAAAAAAACATGTTCTCAATCTCTCAAATATCGAATCACTAGAACACCCGCAAACGATCTTCTCAAAATGGGTTTCTTAGATCAGTGCTCTATGAAACATTACATAGCGAACTGGTGCACCATGATCCATTGTTACTATACGAATAATGATGATTCATTTGAGGCTTAGTGAACATGCAACGTGAAGGGTATTTGAAAATAGTGGAGAAAACACAACAATATAATGGAATAGATGGACCACCAAGAAGCTTCTTGGGAGGTCCTTACAGATAGTACATATAGAGAGGATCTGATGAACAATGCCCTTCTCATGAAATGTGTGCAAAGTCATTTCGACCATGAATCCCTGGTGAAGCTGATATCAGATGGGAAAAAGGAATACCCTCTCTGCAAGAGACATCCTATATAAGACTTTAGTCTATGGGACAACTTTATTAACCCTGAAGTGAATAAGGATGAAACTAAATACATGTTCAGGGGCACGCCATATCAATACTAGTGGTTTAGAGATACTTAAGGCCATAACTGGAAAGACCACACACCTGTCACCACCAACTCCCTTTACAACCATGTCAACGATGTTGATGGAAAAGAACATAACTAGAAGCATCTAAAATGAAACATCATATTATTCTCATGGTGGATGTATGGATCCCAAAGAAAGGTTGGACAGATAATCGGGACCTATGCCATGGTGTAAGTTTCATAGATTAATATTCCTAGGCCTACTCGATATCAGTGTCTTGCATGAAATTTCGAGTAGAGATAAGGTGGGTAGGATTGTATGAGCCTGGATGGGATTCCCAACTCCACATATACCAACAAAAACACAAAATTATTGAATGGATGAGTAAGTGGTTGTCGAGGACCAACACTTTCCATTTTCACCTTGCGGAGGATGAAATCGGCCTCTCGGACCTTCACCACATGTCATGTATTCTAATTCTAAGGGAAATGTATGATGAATTTATCCCCATGGAGAATACATGGGATGATTTGGAGTATAATACATGGTTGGAGAGGATGCTGATAGACCCGATGTTGGGAAAATATAGGCAATTACTGAGGGTTGTCCACTTTAAGCAGGGATTCAGATGTTTCCAAACCCCCCCCAGATCATCCTGATGAGGGAGATGAGGTGCCAAGGAAAATACTAATAAGGATCCCTACATGTCCAAGGGGAGGTTAGTGAGGTAGGTATAATTATTACTGGCAGATCCCTAGAGGATAGCCAATTGTAGCTTTGGGGGTACTGTGTCAACACCAAGCATCAACCATTTGTCAGGTTGGATGGATTTACCTCCACACTCATTTGTGGATGGTTGTTCTAGTCAAGGATGAAAATATGAGTTTGTGGTTGATCACATTCATTATTGAGCCCAGAATGGTGATGGGGCAGTGCTTTACCCTTGGGATTTCACTGTTGTAAAAGTTGTATAAGGTGATTTAGAACATCAGCGAGGGGAAGAAGCCACAACATATATGCAGACCATTAAACATTCCAAATGGATGGTTAGGAGCACACCTGTGGATATATGAATATACAAACCCCATATCCTATCCTAATTCATTTCAACAGAAATTTCTAAACATAGTCGAGAGTTTCCCAGTGAAGCTGAACCCACTAGTGATTCTGAAAAATGTTTGGAGGGTGGATGAATTTTGTTTTAATCCGTTCCTGATGCCAATGAAATTATTCACCAATGATGGAAGGGTAACTGAGGATCATCTATCGTATCTCTGAGCCTTATTAGGTGGATTTTTAGTGGTGTAGGTAGATCACAAGCCAATATGTGATCAATATACCCCAAATAGATTCACAAGGAAATTCATGTTCTTAGAGATGAAAACCTCGAAAGTTTACCTGGGGGAACTCCATGAGGGTCACCCATGTGTGATGAGGAAACTATGAATCATGTTCAAAAGGAATGATGGGAATATTTATAATTATATAACTCTTCCTACCGCCGCTTATAGCCTAGTTTAAGAGTATATGAAAAGCTGGGAGGAAACTTAACCAAGAGAGATGCTGAAGAAAAATACTACCCAAGTTGATGATGGGATGACCCTCCATCCTGAGGTCAAGGATATAAAATAGGAGGAGCATGTAATAGTCGAAGGGATATGGAGCATTGCGATGGTAGGGCAGTAACTGCATCGAGGCCAATAATTCCAAGGGCTGGCCTGGCTAGAAGTGGAAGGCCAGTAGTTACAACAGGCCCAACAACCCAAGTTAGGAAAACTCAGGTTGAATGGAGGCCAATGAGAGGGTTCCATAGAATATATAATCAAGATCCTAGGAATCATCTATGATATGTGGAAATACCTAATTATGTCGTGTAGATGAAGGATTGGGAATTATGGGTAATTAATAGAAAATTTCTTGGTCCTTCCAAAATGTGGAATCAATTTAAGCAATTTGGAACAGAATTTCTGTGCATTGGCTATGCCAACACAATCTTTCTGGTTTCTCATACATAATGGGGTGAAATGTGGCTAAGTCAGTGGACTTAGTGAACTCTTGTGGAACTCTACATTCACTAAAGGACTGGGTGAATGTATTTATTTTCTAAATGTTTCCACCACAACTGTTTGTTGATAAGTTGGAAGTTCACTTCCCTCTTCTCAATGGATCAGAAAGGTCCTAGGGAAACTTTGATGGCAGAGGGAGCCCCTTAGAAGAATGTGAGGTTCTGACCTCAGATCTGTGAGAATTGGTTGAAATTATTGTGGTAATATCTAATAAAATAATTTATGCTATGTTATCACTCACATTACCTAGTTTTATCGACTAACATTTATTCTATATAGGAGAGCCTTAGATAAAATACCCCTTCCCACATGAAAATACATGTAGGGGATAATCTCTAGGATCTTTGTATGGAACAATGGTGAGCATTGTATCCAAAAACCTTGTGGAAACTAAGGTTACCTTTCATAAATATATTGGGAACCCAACCATGTATGAGGGATAATACCTGGGGTCCTGATAGTGACAATTCGAGGGTTTGAGAAACTATTGGATCATTATAAGTCTTCGTCATCACAGAGTCATAACTGTTTTTCACCAAAATAGGCCAACTTCCATTTTATTTATCTAAATATTTTTTCATGCAATGGGTGTAATATTAGTTAGAATTTTTTGGGGTCCCTAATCTTATTTCCTAAGAGGAATGTCAATTGACATGGAATCAGAAGCCAGGGATGACCAGACCATGACAATCACGACTGTGGGTAGAACCATTGGTGGGGGAAAATAGGAACATACCAAGGTGGAATCAAGTGAAGAAGATAAACCACATAATATGTAATCCTTTACATATAATACAATTATATAGGATAATCATGTTTTTTAACTCCTAGACACATTCCAATAATACAAACCTGTTATCCCAGAGGATCGGCATGAGTCCTATTTTGATGTAGAGGACCACCAACCTGTCTGTCATCGTTCATGGAAGCTAATCAATTACTTTATTAACAATATCCAAGAATAAGAGTGGATCTGTCTGATGATATCACTTCTCTCTTGGCTATCTGACCTATTCACCATACAGGTAGATGCATGAGGTCCACATATGTTTGTTCGAGATTAACTTGCTGAGAGAGTATTGGTTAGTGATCACAGATTTTATTTTTCCTAGCAGATTAGGAAGACTGTCAACATTCAGAAGCATCATGAGGGTGAACATGATATAAAGTGATTATTAATGCCGATGTGTGAGTGTTATTCATTTAGCAATGTCCAATCATAACTCACATCACAACTACGTGTCCAATTAGTAGAAGATAAAGAGATACTAAAGTTATAATCTCATGAACTGGACAATATTTGAGATGACCATGATTGAGTATGGATCAGGGCTGATGAACTTCATCCCCTAAACAATATATAAGGAAGGAATCTTGGGAAATGAGCACAAATCATGGATTCAACATGCCAAAGAGTGGATGAGTTGAGATAGTCTATCGAAGGGGCCAATCCATTGGTGTTGTGCTTTGCCAAACTCACAAACATATTCCCATGATTTCTTGTTTTTTTATTTGAGTGTATGTAAATATTATTTATTTCATTGATTAATAAATCTTGTTCATATCTATGAAACAAATAATGATCAATCCCTAAGCTCAAGTGGGGCATGCCCGATGTGATAAACAAGGGACGACCACACAATTTCTCACATTGGACATGAGAGAGACAACCAATAATTGACCATTAGGGGCCTAAATGATCAACTAGAGTACTAATTATTAGAGAGGGGGTTGTGAAAAGAAAATAGTGTCTCAAATAATCCAACATTACTTTACCAATGTGCTATAGTTCATGATCAGGATAACACCATGGGCGTTAGCAAACCCGATGTGAATGGGGATAATAGAAGACAAAAACACACAAAATGATCATAATACACTACACATTGGATAATATTCAAGAAATATCACAAGATTTTTGTTACCTAGGGTTGGACCCAAGGAAAAAATGTTCGAGATTTATAATTTATCCCTTAAATGTGGTAACCAAGCCACATATAGTTCTAGAACACATTGTAGTTTAATTTCATATGGTAAGGAAGAGGGAATAGATGTACTCATAAGGGAGACACATGGTGTGGCTGTTAAAAAACGAATTTGAATGAATAATAAAAAATTTCACACCACACCAAATGATCCTAGAAGGAACCTTAGTCTATAAGACTGAAGATGGTGGAACTTGTGGCTAGACCAGAAGAAAAAAAGTCAAAGTGTTCCTATGTATCCTACAGGGACAAGAATCAACCCATATGTATTTCTATAATTATTTGTAGATTAATGTTGTGAAATAATGAGGAAGTAGTAGTTTCTCATCATGTAGGAAAAATGGGGTCGCATTTTAACATCATATAAGACATAATAAAAGGAAAACATGGATTGCATTTTAACATCATGTAGGATAACTGATGAATTTTAATGTCATGTGGGATGATGATTCTGGATAGTTTTATATCTTTTATCCTAGATGGTAGATAAGGTTATCATACAATTTATTGCTTATGGAATTTGGCATTGGTGGGAGTATTAATATTCTAACCATACATGGTGACCAAAGAGTATGATCCATGGGGGTAAACCTCTTGGATGATGTAAGGTACCTCCCGTTTGGGATCCAACTTTTTTGACTTCCTGTATGGATTCTTCATTGTCCTTGGGGCCAATACCATGTCACCTTGAAGGATGGAACAAAAAAGAACATTTTTTAAAATGTTCTGGATATCTTATTCTGGTGCCTCTCCAGATTGTGCAAGGCCTGAAGCCTATTATCATCGAGGGATTCCAGATAAGACTCGTTTACTTCTTCTATCTTGTTTGAGTTATAATGGTCTTAGATAGTGGAATGAAGTTATGGAAACAAATTCTCAATGGGTAGGACTACATATTTTTCATATACTGGGGAATATGGGGTCACTAGGGTGGAAATATGAGCTCTCATCAAATAAGCCTAGAGAGCATTGGTGAGCTAGTCCAATAAATATTTCTTATTATGACCAACCATATTTTTTAAAATTTTATAGAGGGACTTGTATAGTACCTTGATCTTTCCAGTTTCTTACATGTTATAGAAAGAATTATGGTTGTAGAAGATGTTGTACTTTGTGTACAACTTCATCAGCTCAGCCACTCAAAAGTTGGTTCCATTATCTAAAAGGACAACATGAGGGAATATATATTGATGGATGACGTAGGAGATCATGAAATTAATGATATAATGAGAATTTAATTCCTCAATCATAATCAGTTGTTTCCACAAGAAGAATAAATCTATCATGGTAAGAATGAACCGGTACTATAGAGTTTTTGCTGGTGGATATGGTCCTACAAAATCAAGTCCCCAGAAAAAAGGCCCAAGGATACATTGTAGTATGGAGATGATATGAATGTCGATGAATGAAATTTTCCTAGATATGACACACATGATTCTTCTTGGAGAACTCGATGCAATCATGAACCATGGTGGTCCAAAACTAGCCCATCCTTCAAATATGGTGGGAGAGTTTCGATCCTACCCGATGAGCTCCAGAAGAAAAAAATTGAATTCATACATAAACCAATGATTATCATATCCTTGAATACAATGGAGGAGGAATCCATCAAACCCATATTAGTAGAGGATCTTCTCATGAATGGAATCACTCTGGAGGGTAAAATTCACTACACACCGATAGATTCAATCACACTCTGCACTATCTCTCAGTAGAGTCCATGTTGGATGTACTCAAAAAAGTAATTTTCCAACCCGGGGGGTCTCTCCTACAACATTATGGGGATCTAAAGGTACTGATGTAAGAAGCACTGGTGGTATGATTACTTACCAACTATCTATCATCATTGTCCTGAGTAATGAGAGTAATGAACCTTCAATGAACCTCATGGATGATGAAGTCGTTGTGTTCTAGCTCTATGAGGTAAGAAAAAAGGCTATCCAAGGCACTATCTCGACCCCTATATGTCAGAGGAACCTGAATCAACCCATTCCATGAAGAAAATACAGCCATCGGCTGGAGATCATGCTCTAATAGGGGCATGATCTCTGGCTTCTTGATGACTTAGTCACCTTTGATATTCTTGATGGCTAGTTCAGAGTCCCCATCCACATGTTGTTGGGGAACATCAATCTCCAGGACCATATTGATTCTAGTGATGAGATAATTCTACTCTGCCTTGTTTTTGGTGAAATATTTTGACAAAAATAATGAATAGGGAATGATAGCCTATTAGGCATGACAAAGAAAATACCCATTCCTACTCTATTGTGTTTGGGGACATTGGTCCTTAAATGGGTTTGACATTAGTAAAAACCATCAAATTTCATATGCATACATGAAATATATTGATCCATTGAGGGATGTACTCTTTGGGGAAGTTAATATCCATATACATCGTTGTGGGATCAAGATGGGCATCTAGAAAATGTTCCAGTGCCTGAACCTTGATTGAAGTCTATGGAACGAACCTAATGTTGAACTTTTGAAGTATCACCACACCCTGAGGTTGACATATTTTCAACATAGGGAAATTCATAATGTACATGTGTAGGTGCATGAGGGACACCATCTGTATCTCATGGTGTTGTCGATAATGTTGCAAGTTCTACACTATAAAGATCAGTGCAATGAATCATTTATTCATAGAGGAATATCCCATATATGTGTCAAGAATCATTTGGCTAACATAATAAAAAAATTTATCTGTACCACCCTTGTTCTTTTAGAAAATTAGGTCAATGATGTATTATTCTAGGGAAGTCACAAAAAGGACCAGTGACTTGCCGAAGATGGGTGGCACCAAAACATGAGGTTGTAACAAGTAATGCTTGATCTCCTCAATAGTAGTTCGAAACTCTTTATTCAACACATTGAAAACACCTTTCATCATGGTTTGAGAAAATTGATTACAATTTCCATCCAGATTTACAATGAATCAATGTATGTAGGCGAAGTGGCCATGAAAGAATCATAGATCTTGATGTTTTCTCAGAGGAGGAATCTGATTGATAGCATTGATCGTCTCTAGATCGATCTCAATGCCTATGTATTTGATGAAAGATAAAAGATATTTTTATAGAGGTAACACCAAAGGCACACTTTGGAGGGTTCATCATTAGATGGAGGGATCATAGGAATCCAAAAACGTTCTCAAGGTCACAATGATGGTACTGACATTGTTGGGATTTGACCACGAAATCATCCATGTAAAATTCCACTAGTGTCCCAAGGATTGATTTGAATATGCCGTCCATGGAATGATGATAGATTTACCCTACATTCCATAGATCGAAAGAAATTACATTGTATTTAAATGTACCATGTGGTGATATAAAGGTGGTGAATTCTTCATCCTCATGAGACATTTAGATATGATTATACATAGAATATCCATCCATGAAGGTGAAGGGCTTAAAATCATGTAGTGGTTTTGATCAAAATTTCTATCACAGGAACAGGAAATTCATCCTTTAGAAAATGATGGATGATGTCCTAAAAGTAAATATAGAATATGATCTGCTTTTCTTCCTCTGGATTGGTACATTTTTTCAAAAAACTTATAGTGTACTCGAATTCCTTGAAAATTTTTACTTTGATGAGCTTATCAACTACACCCTCAACCATGGTTCCTTGAGAAGTGTTCACCTTCTTGGGAGTCTATTTAAACCCAATATGACTAGCTGGGACACTAAAACGGTGGAAAATGAAATAAGGATATATTCCTAGAATTTCATTGTATATATTGTAAAATAAATCCCTTATATGGTTCAGGAAATCCACATACTACTACTGCTACTCTGTAGGAAGGGAAGTGCTGATCAGTATTGGCCTCGGGTCTGTCTTGATACAGATATTCACTTTTACTAAATCATCAATTGTGGTGGAGACACCATCCACAGACATGGTAGTAGAGTATTCTAAATCCACTTTATCATCCACAATGAGAGGATCACCTATAGGTGGAAATATCTTTTAGTTAGAAGATCCAGAAGTAACACTGGTGTCGGTCTAAGCGGCGTTGGAATCCTCATTGGGATACTCTTGCACTTCTGAAACCATGGATAAAAAATATATCAACACAATTCCTTCAGGACTTCAACACAAGGGGCCACACTTGTTTACATAAATTAGTAATGGTGCATCGTCATGATACTGTTCAACCTATCCCTATAGAATTAGTATGTATGGAATATTACTATTTTCATGGGGTGAACATATCTATACTTTTTGAGGTTATAGGCTCCGGTATGAATCAAGCCTTATTTGTATAGGAGTATGATGTGATCTTCTGGTATTCCTTGTACATAGAATCAAACTTTTAACTCCATATAGAGACCATAAAGTTTTGTCACAAGTATGGGGTTTTGGTATCCAACTGATGAATTGGGAAGTTGAAGACACCATTCATGTCTGTCCATAGGTCGGTGACTATAGTAGTGTGTTCAAATTTTTTTTCTTGAACCTATTTTTTCCTTTCTCATGTTGTAGCATGAATTTTTTTTGTGGGATTCACAAGAGTTAATGGGAGATGCGTCACCTTGGAGATTTCCCACTTGATCATAGAAGGAGTACTTGAGTAATTGATAACCGAATGAGGGATCTACTGCATGAAGATGGATATGTGGTCTACCCATCAGTTTTCTGTAGGTAGTATCATGTGTAATGACCATGAATTTAGTACTAGAGATCATTCCATATAAATAGTTCTTTAGATGGATCTTTCTACATGAACATTACTCTTTCTTGTAACAACCTTGAATTTTCAGGTTAGAGGGACTCCGATCTTATTTCGATATTTCTATATCATGGAGTGTCCAGGTCGTGATGAGATTGATCCCAGAACCTATGCTGAAGAGACAAAGACGAACTTCCTTGCCATCGAACTGGAAAATGATGTACAATGGGAGAATTTTTACGCATATGGGAGAACCTTCATCTTCCCCTGAGAATCATATGATGTCCTGATATTTTTGATACCCGGCTTCCTCAGCATGGAAGGCATCTGCAGCCTCTACCTCTATTTCAAACTAGATGGGGATTATTAAAGTTTCCATGCGGCCTTCACCCATATATTCTTGACATGTTGAGAGCCTCTAAGATATAGGTATTTTCAATAATGTTGTAACGGTGCTTGAGCACACCATATTTTCATGTAAGGTGCACATTTCTACGAGAAAGGAGTTTCTCTATATTAGGTGGTATGATGGGAATTTCTGGCACACCATCAAATTCTGGCTAGTGATGTGGATATCTTATTGTTCACAAGTTCAACCATGAAAAATGATTTCCAGTTGAAGGATAGATGACTGAGGTCAATCCATAATTATACACGGCTGATCATCGCGACATCATAGTGGATCTTCCTGATCATGTAGCACAAACGGTGATAGGAAAAAATCCAATGAGATATGATGAGAGTAATGGTAATACTGAGATCTATATTTATCCTACTATCTGGACTTATTGGCATGAATTTTTTGGATTGAGGCATGGGATGGTGCCTTCTGACTATTCATATATCCACGGTTTCACCAATGATAGCACTGAACAGGGATATTAGGTGGACTTTCTTGACGCTCCTTGTCATTAGGAACCATGTAAGGGTTCACTAGATCAACCGTGTTGAATAAGGAATGATCTTGGCCTTAAATTGAAGTATCCTCCATCATTTTGTGAATTCTAGGGATGATTACCATCTTCAGGGGCATGAACTCACCAAGCTTGTAAGACGGATTTAGCCCTGAAGGGGGCTTTGTTTTCCCTTGAATTGACAGTGCTAGACCTTTTGGGAGGTAGAATGATGACACATGGATGCATATGTGGTAAAGAGTGGAGGCATCGTGACAATAGAAATATGAGTAAGTTTCAAATGAGAATATATTATACCACGAGTGTGAGAAACATCCTT
Organism: Viscum album; assembly: GCA_963277665.1. Taxonomy (NCBI): domain Eukaryota; kingdom Viridiplantae; phylum Streptophyta; class Magnoliopsida; order Santalales; family Viscaceae; genus Viscum; species Viscum album. Next base: position 1,697,079,413 of record OY728132.1, on the reverse strand, counting down.
GCACAACATCCTATCATCATACTTCTTAGACATGTAGTTGGAGACCCACTGCCATTAACCCTCGTTATCACTATTTGGGTTTGCAGAAACACATGTCACCTAAGCTAGGGATGGAACCTATCTGAATTCATTATTGTTGACCTAGTCCAAAATATATACCATGAACACATTGCAGTGATTTATTATATGTCCAAGGAACTAGTTATAGTAGAAATAGTAGGGGAATTAATTGTTATCAACCACCTAAGATCTCCTGCATTCTAGAAAATGCACGATTCCCTGATCCAAATAACTCCAAAAATATCCTAGGACCTATTCCTCTTAAAATGAGTATGTTCAGTTTATCCTATCCATGAAAGGGACACTGGATGGCTAGAACTGGTAAAGGGCCAGAGCCAGATGAGCAGGTGGAACCTAATAATATCTCCTTGTAAATGATGGTGAATTCTGAGGTGCTTCCTGCAGATTATAAGGTGTTCGATGCTGAGAATGAGGATGAGCCTGAGGTTGTATCCCTCATAAAGGTTGCAGAGGTGGCTTAGTTGGTAATAAATCTTGTGGATAAGGGACCTATACCAGTGAAACGATATTCGTCTCATCTTTATCATCTCTCCTTGAAGGTGATGTGGCTAATAACGAGCATGGTTTCGGAAGTTATTGCCATGATAACTTTAGGCACTTAGCCTTGTAATAAAAATCATGAAATCCTCCTGGGATGTTTTTAGTGATATGGTATTGAACCAATTCATTCCTTACATTCCCCACACACATCATTAACAACTTATCTTGAGTCAGCAACATGTCTAGTGAATATGTGATGCATTTTCACTTAGAAAAAAAGTCGGTGACTCGCTCATCTAGCCATTTTTTTCACTTGAAGAGGTCATAAATACAAGTCTTGCAAGGGGTGGAGTTGAAATAATAGAGAAACTACCTATGAAGATCTTCCCAACCAACTATGGAACCAATGAGTGACTAGATGTACCAAAACGAATGCGGACCATTCCAGTGTATATATGAATTACCAGAGCATGGTGGCTTCCTATGCGCTAGAGTGCCTAACATGGGTCCACACCTTGAAATGAAGTGTCCAGGATGCAGCAACGCCTCCCCCATCCCATTGAAATGGGAGAATGTATGCATTTTGAATCTGGGGGGTGTTGTCATATCTTCCACCTAGGCTATATAAGGCTTTCCATCTTGCCTTATTTCCACTTATCATATCTTAAGGGACTCCAAGTGGGTGATGGGATGGGCCATTGGATCATCATAGCAAGAGTTCCTATCTTTGCGAGGATTCCCTACCACCCTTGGACTAGAATTCTATTCAATGTTATTAGATGAGTTAGAGGCTCTTAGAGGTGCTGGTGGAACAAACTGAGGAGTTTATAGAGGGACGACATGTGGATAATCTAGATGAATGAATTAAAGTGAAATATGAGGGGATTATAGAGGAATTAATTTTCGAACTAGGTCACAAATAATATTATCTCATAGCTATTGCGTATTGAGTGATGCATACTATAGTAATTTTCCATAAACTCTGTCCTCTACCCAATCAGAATATATAAGGTTGATGAGATAAATAGGAGGAAACTCACTAGGGGGAATTAGTGCTTGACCCTATTGGCCATATGAAGGATGGTTGGGATCATACTAGGGATCACCCTAATCTGGTCGGTTTTCAGCAATGCACTCAGCAAGGTGCTCATCAATAATATTCTTCTATTCCATGTTCTCTTGAAGCAACCCAGCCTTCCTTGAATCTCCATCCATATTCTGCATTGAGTTAGGCTATTAGAAAGGCGTAACATTCCCCAATTGTTTTTTCCCTTGTTGGGGTCTCGGCCCAAGGGTAATGATTTAGAGTGCTCAACAAGGATGAGTTCCTTCTTTTGCTGGTGAGTGACATTGCCTGGGGGATGCTATAAATTATGTGTTTTCCCATGGGCTATGTTATCATCCCTGGACTATGCATTATTGTCTATCTTCTTAAGTGTACTGAGATCGGCCATATTCAATGAGATGAAAACTGGCGGCATATCATCAATATCATCGGACAAGTTGTGTTGATGCAGAATTAGGATGAAGTAGATATTTTCATATTATCACCAACCATAGATATGGATGTCTGGTGATGGCACAAAAATATTTAAGTAGATCACACTAATGATCTGAACACATTTTTTCTGAAGAGTCCAATGATAACCAGTCGATGTAGGGAGTTGATCCCTAGGAAGCGTGGATAACTAGACCATGCAGAATTGTTGTCCAATGTATTCATGATGTTCATGGATTGTTGGATAATAAAATAGGTGATGATAGAGGTAGAAATTCTTCATACCCAAGGTTTGGAGGAAACACATGACTTTGTTCAGGGTGAGTGAATCCAGAATGCCGAAGTCAGAGGTATAAATTGGCCAAAACATATTGGGAAACTGTCCCTCTATGAGAATGTCCCAAAAACTCCATCTATTAGAGGTGGAATATTGCCCTTGGTTTCCACATTCACAAAATGGGGGTGGCTAAAGAATGGATAATAGTACTGATGTGAAAAATTTTAGTTGAGGAAATGTTAGTGGAAAGTATGTTTCATAGGCAAACAAGATGTTACATACCAGTTCATCTAATGATGGTGGTACTGATCGAATCATCACATCCCTATAGGATGGGGTGATGATCACTGAATAATTTTAAAAGGTGGAAGCTACTAGTGATGAATATAGATGGTGGCCACCATCTACCCATCCCCAGAACCACTCCCCATGATCTCATGTCTTGGTAGAAAATGATCATGGTGATGATAGAGGGGATTGAATAGAAATACCATGGAAAAGATACAAATATTACTCGCCTTATATGTATTTACGGGGGGGCTCAGGGATCTGGTGATTATCAAATTTCATATGGATGAATCTTACATACATGGTTCCTATCCTAGACACTGATATAGTGGATTAGGGTGAACGATCCATCATCTAGTTTCATTATGATTCATAATCTGAAATGAAAACTCGAATGAAAAAGATATGGGGTTGCACGAGATTCTTCCTTAAGGGGTGACAGTTTGACATTCTTTCATTGGAAAATTCTACAGGGAAGGGTAGATCTTCAACATGGGAAGTAACTATGTGGGGGTGGTGTTAGAGAGGGGAGGATTCCACTATGATTGATGTGAGAGAGGTGAGGACCTACACTTTTGATGATGATGAGGATAGGGGGAGGACCACCATGTTGGGTGAGAGAGTAGGGAGGACTTCTGATTTGGTGCCGTACGGTGCAAGGAGAACCCATGTAGATTTCGAATGGGACATGGGGAGGAACTCTATATTGATGTGTCTATGAATGTGGATGACCTCTATTCTAGTTACTGGATGTTCAGGGAGTACATATACAATTATAAGTGTCGTTTTAGGGAGGACCTTCATTGGAGTTTGTGAGTACATGGAGTGGGCATCCATGTAGGCCTCCTGTGACATGAGGAGGAGATCCGTGCTGATGGGTGATGTGGAGAGGAGGACCTTCATGTTGATAAAATTATTTATGGGAAAATATATATACCTAATATAATTGGAATGAGGAGGACCTATGTGTTGGATGTCAACAAGACAGGGTTGAACATTTCTTGGACTCGTAGTGGCGACATGGGGGGGGACTCCATGATAGGCATGGGAGTGGGGATGAACTCCACTCTGGATGATGATGGTACGAGGAGGACCTCAGTACTAAATATTATCATCATGGGTTGGTCTGAAATGGATGATGCTCGTGATGTCTACTAAAAGAATACACCTAGACTACTAGTGGGGTGGATGGGGTATCAATGCCGATCAAATATATGAGTGACAATGATATGTGATAATAGAGAGATGATAGTATGTGTCGGTTGTGTCATGGAAAATTAAAGCTATATAATATGATTCCCCTTGAAGGGCATCCTTTTGGGCTTGGTATTGATGATGATTTCACGCTAGTCAGACTGAGGCCGGTGGTGCAGGGGCAGAGATCACCTGCTCCACAACCTTGGGGCCTAGATGGAAGCACTAACATTACCTTGTGGGATCCATCCTTGGTAGATCCCGATCAATTTCCATATCTGGGGTGACTTAGATGTCCCTTTCATCAGCCAAAAAGGGGAATGTGTTGAAGGAGAGTTCCCAGGAGAGGATCCTAAAATTGTTGATCGTCAGAATGGGGATAATTGGCTCACTATAAGGCCCTTGGGGCATTGGTGATGGTGGGGAAAAGAATAATATAGAACCTGGTGATCCATATCCCATATTATTATGACCAATTCCTACTCATACCATTTAATGAGAGTGTTGATCATCCTCCTTTCGATAAATTCTAAGGGTGAAAAATGGAATGGGTGATTTGTAGTCGTGGTTGTGAAGGTTGTCGTGGTAGAGGTGGAGATGTGTAGGATTACTGCACTAGAATTTCCCCTACCCCTACACCTGTAGGAAAAATGTGAATGGATTCCTATAGCACGAGTCCTGCATATATGAAAGATTCATCTATTAGTATAGATATTGGGAAAGCAGTGGCTAGTTCCCCAAAGTTGTTTAATATTCCATGGATGGATAGTATGATCCATTTTGACAACGATGCAAGCCAAATTGCCTAATGATTAACTTCCCCATATTCTGGTGACTTCCACACCAGGCCCACTATTTTCTTGGTGGGACCTAGCATAGAGTATGTGGATCTAGTGATATAATTATCTTTTGATGTATCGAATGGTTCTTAATCCCCATGGTTGAAGGAGGAAAGATTCATTTTGGGTTCACCATTTCTATTTCCGATGCTTTCTGCTGGGACATGTGCTATTTATGAGGGACACGTTGGTTGTTTCCTTTCATTCCCTCTTTCTAAAGGCAAGTGAATTTCATCACCTCTTCAAGGATGTCTTCACCTTGATCAAAATGAGATGATGGGATTTTAGTTTCTCCTTCCATGGATTCATCCACATTTTTCTTCACCTATTCCGAGTCTCCCATAAATATTATGTCATTTTTCATGAAACTACTCCCGATAAAATGTCTTCCTAGATGCCGATTAATTAAGCTTCTTCTGTCAGAAAATTCCAAAGTGTCAAGATAGGGAAAAAACTTCGGCTAGGGAAGTAGTCGCATAGGGAATTGATGGATTCTTTAGATGATGGAAGATTGGTAGACCTAAATTATAATGTATTATAGGTCTTCTCAGGGGTATGGATTCCTGAGACATTCCATGTTAATTGCAGGGTATCCTATATCTTAGGCTAGTATCCAAGTGTTTTCTTGGCTTACCATGATTTAACATGAGATATTCCTCAAATTTAATATCTAACAGCGATGGGTTGGACTAATTGAAATGTTTAGGAGACTAGATCAGATGTGTACATACCTTGGAGGGATCACCAAAAAGGTTTACTAGATGGACAGATTGGAATTCCTGGTGATGATAGATCCCGGATGTTGTTTCCCAAAAAGGGATGATATCACACAGTAATGGTTAATATGGACACAAAAAAGTAAATATCAGAGAAGGTAATTCTGATTAGAGGGGACGCAAGGTTTACAATTAGCTGGGATTGAACCTAATAGAGGCTTCATACATATGCTGTTTATAATAGATGGATCAAAACCCAAATAGTTTAAAGGGGTGCCTCTGGGAATAAAAATGGTTATCTTCCCATAGAGATGATAGAGAAAAATAAGAGACCTTTACCATGATAAGGGTAAGGTGATGGAGTAGATGGTAGGGTATTATGCATGGTTAGTTTCCTGTAGGAATGGCATGAGTTCATTGGGATGTGGCAGCTTGTGTATAATAGACATGGATATAGAGGAAGTGTTGAATGGTGAAGAGGAATGAGATGGAACTGACATGAAGATGAATGTGGTGAGATTGAACCTTGAATTTGTTTTCTATGTATCTCGATAGATAGGAATCAATGTCCATGATGTTCTGTTGGGAGAGATGAGACTCTTGGGGAGATGTCTTGTGAAAATGGAGCGCTTAGATAGGGACTCAAAGGAAGCTGATCCTCCGGGTTGGGGAATGTTCTTCTTAACACACAAAGGCTCATGGGAGTTACCGGGATGGGAAATGGATGATGGTATTGAACCCTCAGAGAAGATTCTTAAATACCCCATATAGAAAACAGCGATAAAAATTCATGTAGTTTGGGATCGGGCATAGGATTGGGGTGTACACAATGGAAAACAACACAGAGACATGTTGGGGATTATGCATGTTTAGAATCCCATCACAAGAGAGAAACTCCTGGTTGGAGGAGTAAGGATGAAGTGTGGGACTTATGCATGGTTAGTATCCTGGGGGGACCTGAACACCATAGGGAGTTTTATTCAGTAGATGCATCGCAAAAAGTGAAAGTGTCTCATCAAGAGGGTATATCCCTAGAAGGGAGAACCAAATATTACCATTTGATTGGATTGAACCACAAACAAGATTCCTACATTCCTGAAAGGGATCAAAAAATTCATAGATTTAAGGGGGCATATAGTATAACATCATTTGGGAAGAAGGTGAACTGACATGAAATGAATGGAATAGTTGGATTGTGGGGAGTGAGGGTCCTGAACATCAGAGTGGATTCTTACGTAACATTTTTAGACGATGTGGATTAAAATCCAAGTAGTTCGATAGGGCGCATAGGGAATACACATGGTTAGTGGCCCAAGGAAATGCCGGTTATTACACATGGTTAGTGGCCCAATGAGAATTTCGTGGTCACTGCTTACTCTAATCACACGTGAGTCATGATCAGTGTGAGAAATAAGATGTTATGGTATACTTGATGATTATGTTGCAAAAGTTGAGACCACAAGGGATGGAGTGGGGAATATGGATGTTTAGATGCCTGGGGAGATGGAGATTGGGACTTTATCCAAGAGGGAAACCTGGGGAGTATGTCATGATGAATGAGGAGGATATGGCTCATGTGTTGGGGAAAAATATTCTTGGTAATTTTACGTCATGTATCTTTGACGATGAGGGCTCACTCTTCATCCCGTGGACATACACTACTTGTATCAACCCACACTAGGGAAATGGAAGTCACAATCACTTCCCACCATGAATGAGGTGGGGGATTTTATAATTGATGGGAACATGTTAGTGTGTATAGGAAAATAATTAGTAGGTGCTAGCATACCTATGTGAATATTTATACGGTATGGAAACTTAACTTGAAGAACCACACGAGGAACCATGAAATCACTTCATATGACCCTGGAGGGCCACATAGGGGAGGGGATCACAAATTATAATGCCTCATAATGAGGAGATTCATGATGCCTCGATTCTTTGTGAAGAGTAATAGTTTTTCCAAGGAAGGGCTTCATGAATCATTGATAAAATGGGCTCTATAAAGGGAGTAGCATAACAAAGTATGGTGACCCATCTAAGGAATGGAAATTACATGTTTATTGAGGGTGCTTCATGAATTATGAATTCTCTACAACGTCTCAAGTTTCTAAAAGGGACTCTTACATTTGTGATGGCCATAGGGAATCATGAAGGGAATCCCCACATGAATCAGAGGGAAATCAGAACAAAGGGGAAGCTATAATGTGATGTTCATCTACCTTGGTTGTTGCATCCTCTGGATACATCAGGGAGAAAAAAGGGATTGATGAAATGAGATATCGGAAGGTGAATGGTTTGGGTAGAGATATCTTGGGGTGGGTTTGAGCTGCATATTTGCAGGCACCGAGTATCGTGATGGATGGAGGCATGTCAAGTAGTGAATGGTGATCTGTGATCTGTGGTGGCACCGTTGGGCTGGAAGTGCCTTCCATCACTTCCTTGTGATAGTCATGGTTCTCTTCGGACTCACAGAGGTGACCGTCAGCACATCATGGAGGTCATGGAGGCTTCCCTCTTCCGACATCACACAATTCACAGTGATGAAGGGCTTGGAAATGGACCTTTTCAAGGAATAACCTTTAGTGCTTTTTGATTGTTTTGGTGAAATTTTGTCCCAAACTGCTTCGGATTCCCTCGATCCACCTTGGGCATAGATTTCAGCTCCATCAGTGGTAAAATATTTAATTTTTTAATAATTTTTTAAATGCATGGGGTTTGGTTTGGTTAAATGGGTGGAAATGGATAATGATTAAATAAACTATGGGATGACTCCTAAAAATGTTAATGATTCTATGTATAGAAATTTAAGGATTAGATAATTTAATTGGCTGGTTATGTGACTTCTAGAAATGTATTTTTTTTGTGTTCTTCATTTAGATGTGGTAGTGAAAGTAGTGATATTATGATTTTATTGGTGTTTGGTTTTGAACCGTTATATTGGGGTTGATTGTGGCTATATGTATATATTTTTATATTCTGTGTGATATTTATATGAACCCCACCCACATCATGAATGATCTGCTGACACAAACATAGTAATGTGGGGGGTTTCCCCTATCATCCTATGAGGGGGAAGGATGTATGGGTACAACTATTTCCCACTCTCTCTTCCAATTTAGGTAGGTATTTCATAGGCTAAAATGGTTAGAGGTATGTTATTCAATTAGATGCTTTTTGTGATAGACCATGATTTTTTGGGTGAGACATGGTGGTTAATGTTTTTTGGGGTAATATGTGATATTATCATAATTATGGGTCATCTCATGGTGAGGGTTGTTCATGGTAAGAGGATGGAATGAGGTTGATTTCCTATATGTCCACAATACCTAACTACTATATTTATGGTAGTGGTTGTGATGAGAAGGCCCATGTGTCTGAGGAAGATATGTAATGTGGTTTTACTTGATGGGAGGTGAGTCCAAGTGTTTGCAGAAAAGATGTGACATTACAATGCTTGTGGGGTAGTGTGGTGTTCAAAAGAGATGGGAGATTGAGGACCAATGTCATTGAATATGGGAGAGACATACTATCACAAAAGAGGTGTGGGGTACCATTTAACGACATTATCATTATTAAATTATATTACATGTATTAAAATATTTATTAAGTGTGCCTTGGTGAGGTTGGGATGGATAGTTAAACTTTTTAGGAGTTGTTAGTTATGCAATTTTCTCATGGGTGTATTTCTAAAATTCAATGAATTATTTACAAGATACATTGGTATTCCTACTGAGTAATCTTATATTATGATCATAAATATATAAATTTTTTTCACATTTCAAGGAGGATTATATGGACCGTTTTGGACATTAGTAGACCAAACCATGGATCGCTCAAGTATTGTTTCTTTACCACTACATTTGGGGATTTTCTTTGGGGAATTTTGAATGTATCAGGTTTATTTATACATAAATTGGGGGATGGTTATGGTTTGTTATTATATTATGTCGTTAATTTTTTTTTGGGTGAGTTATATTATCTTCTTTTATAACATTATTAATGACTTAATTCCTCCAATTTCATGAGATTTTTATACCCATAGTGCCAGTAACCAACCCACATCCTAATGGATCTGGGACTCGAGATTCACTATATCTCTCCCCACATTGTGTTATATTTGGAAGGATAGGGTGATGAAATAGTTGCATCAAAGGTTATAGTAGATATATAGGAAGAATTATGAAGTTAGGAATAGTGAGGCTTTCATGGCTTGTTTTGTAAACAATTATAGTTGAACTTGGAGTGTGACATTGTCTTTAGAGACAATCTAGGACACTAAATTTTAGCCTACCATGATCCACTGATAGACCCTAAGCTTATTGAACACCAAACAAGAAGGAAATGATTGTAGGGTAAAGGAATAGGATAGTAACTATCATAAGGATGAGTTGTTTTCATTCTTGAATTGGGTTGTTTTTGTCCTGTTAAAATGAATATTGTGTGTTAAAATAACCCTAAATAATATTACATACTATAGAGCTTAAAAATATCTTGTATTCTTATTTTTCAACCATGGATCATGTTCATCATTTGTGTGTGGGTCAAGTAGTTGAGGATCAGTAGGATGATCTGGTTTTTTATTGTAGGGTTGATCTAGATGAGGAGGAAGATGTTTTGAATTGGTAATTAAATGATTTTCAGTCTCATGATATGGGGAAGTATGAGGGAAGTGATTCTATTATGGAGAGAGAGAGATGGATGGGGGATCTTGAGATTGCGTTCATCTTGATTTAGGACCCAGTGGGAAACTATGTTCATCTGGTAGTCAATAAGATGTATAGATATGTGTCTTAACTGTGGATGTTTTATCTAGGATAGTATAATGAATAAAATTATTCATGGGACAACTTCTAGATTAAGTTCTCGGAATAGTCCCTTTCATTAGATATGAATATAGTGAAGAGGAAAAAGCATCTTTCTCATATATAGGGGAGTATGTCAGTGCAAGTGATTTGAATCAAGTACATGTTTCCCCATCCTTTTAAGCCAGATCACTATACAAATGAGGAGTCTTATTCAAGGAATATTTAGAAGCCAATCCATACCTCTATTTCTTATAAACTTACTCCTTTTACATCACCTATATATTTGGAGTTTCAGAATAAGGTGGAGGTTAGAGATCAGATACAGTCACGAGGATGTTTACTGTGAGAGGGGAACCATTTGGGTTCCTCAAGGAGATTTTTTTCTACATGAAGGTCTCACGAACCATGACCTTCTAGGTTTTGACTAGTGGGGAGTAACCCTCAGTGGCTTCCATTCCAGCATTCATGGTCTTGTTGTTTCTATAATATTAATAGGTATTAATTCCACTATTATTTTTATTATTGTGTTCATATACATTGCACAAATCAATTCATAATGGTTCCCTGATCTATGTTTGGTTTTGGTGGATATGTTTAGAACTGACTTCAGTAGAAGTTTCTAATGTGACCATTTTAGCAATTGGGGTGGAATGTTTAGGCTCCTCCAAGGGGATATGCACATGGTAGAAACCGACAAGAGGATGTTAATCTTATTCAATTAATATGACTAAAGTGTGGTCACTCAGGTGTTTTTCAGCTAATAGGTAGAGGATTTAGGAAGGGTATGTTTCAGACAATGGAGGTATCATTACCATAGGGGATAGAGAACATCATAGGTATGATTGGTTTCTTTATTACGCTTGTTTGTGCCCTATCCAATACAAGATATTCAAACTCTTTTATTTCACCTTCTCTAGCTAGTTCTCTAGGAAAAGAAATATACAGGATTACAATGCACATGGTATTAACTACTCTAGTCAGATTTTGAACTGTCTTGTTTGATAAGTTCCAATGTTTTATATGGATTGTGAAGCAAAATCAATACCATTATGATAATTTATTTATATAGATGCAGTCGTATAATGATATCATCATCAACAACTATTTTTTTACAATATGTATTATAATCGACTACTTGTAGAGGAAGGAAATGATTTTGTATGTGGACGGTCATCTTGTTATATTCATTGGCTAGAGGGGTTTTTATGTGGGAAGTGATCATGTGTATGTACTTCTATAATTCATTTATGAGTTTCCATTTGTATTTGCGGGTGATGGGATAATGGAGGCCCCTCTGTTCATTGGGGAGTTTCAAGTTGTTTTCCATGAGGTTGGTTTGTTTCCCCCTAATGTGATGTCGAGTTAGTTATTGACTTGCATCTTGGTGCACAGATTTTGATAAAATCCTTATTAGATGAAACCATATGAGTTATATAATTAAATTATACCAATTGATGATATAATGGGGAAGGGTTTTTTCCAACCTAGCGTGAAATTTTTAGGTGGTCAACTGTTTCCCTCTTAAATTGTATACTGTAGGCTAAGGATATGCCTTTACTACCAGATGTTGAATCTGGTGACATTAATGAACTGTTCCCACTCCCAAGGATAGAAAATATTTTCAACCAACATAGATGTGCGAGTTGGTTTTCAATGATTGTTATGTTGTTTGGATTTCACCAATTTAGGGTGAACGACGGTGATATCCATATGACTACCTTCATATTCAAATATAGACATCTGTTGTTTGTAGTCATACCAGTTTCTGTTATAGATACACCAACCGTGTTCATGGGGATTCTGAACTCCATGTTTTGTGAGTTCTGGAACTGTTTCATCAACATATTCAGTGATGATATCTTGATGTATTCAAGGCCATATAGTGAGAATTCTAATCATCATAGAGCTATATTGTAGGTTCATAAACCCAACATGATCTATGTAATTTTTTATAAGTGTATGTTTTATAAATTAGAGCAGAATTTACTCGGGCATGTGGTCTCCCAGTAGGGTTTGGTACGAGACCCATCAATGTTTATGGTATTTATTTCACGGGGAATACCTAAAAATATAGAATTGGATCACATTTACCTTAGACTTACAGGATATTATTTGAGTTTTAGGTCTGATTTCTCTCATGTGGTATCCTCATTGAATGTCGTAACCTAGAAAGACCTCATTTTCTGTGGAGTTATTAGAGACAATGTTTTATTATCTATAGGGGATATTTGTTAGTTCTATGGTGATTTTATTTCCTACGAGGGGTTTTATGTTTGTGTTGTTTTATGATTCCTCTATTCTAGGAATGTGATTCTTGATGATTAATGAGAGGTTAGTGATCTCTTAGGGGAATCACGGATTATTTCCCCACATGAATAATTATTCCTCAAAAAAATCTAGAGCTAGTAGAAATTGTGGTTGATTTGATGTTGTGGGGGAATTATCTCATTAGGGTGTGATTTGTGGTCTTCAATAATAATAATATATTGGGGTATATATTTTATCATTGTGATATGAATTAGAATAAATAGAGGTTAATGGTGATTCATGAGTATTATGATTTAGAGATACCTTACACCCCAGGAAAGGGGAATTTTGTTGCTGAATTATTGAAATAGAAGGGGTTAAGGATGTTGTTTTGGAGTCTGGGGATGTTGGTGAACAATGGAGGAATTGGAATCCTTGAACATATATGTATCTGTGGGTGAGGTAGAGGTTGTTTTTTAGTATTATGGTTCATTGTTCTCTAATTTACCACACGAAAAAGTCTTATAGAGGAAACTCCAATGCATAGGTGATATACGATTATGTTGACCATGGTGATGCTTTGTAGGGATTGTCATGGTATAGTCGGAAACATATTTTATTTTATGGGAGGGTGTATGTTATAAAAGCTAAGTTAATGGGGGTTAGTTATAATATTCATATCCAGAAATTGGTAGTATACCTATGTGTTTTTATTATATACAACAACTTGAGGATGATGTTTTGTTTTCCCAGGATGAAATGGGTGGTGGAGGAGTTTTTTGGAAAAGTAGTTGGTCTCCTAGGAGGTAATGCTTTACCATCATGTTCATATTGGTTTTTCTCAACATATAAAATAATCTAAATGTATATTGAATGAAATATCGAGGGATTTCATGATATGGTTACCTACAGATCATTAATGTTGTTATTTAATCATAGTTATCCGGAACAAGTTAATGAAATTAGACCACTGTTTAGAGATGATGTAGTATGCCATTGTCGATGATTTGGGTAAGAGGTATTTGGATGAGGCAGTGCAGCTTCATGGAGTCATGAGGTCCCTTTCTTCAGATCAGTACACTGGTTTTACCTCATGATTTTTGAGGGGATTCCATCATGCATTCGGTAATCAGTTATCCCTCAGCACAACCATTCACCATTAGAAAATTGGGAACATATAAAATAATTTCCAGTCAATAAAAGAAAATTGTGTGGTCTTGTGTCCTGGACCTTTTTGGATGTCGGGTACAACACATCACTTTGGATGATGTTTTGTAAAAAAATAGATTTCACTATTATATTAGAATTAACTTTTTGAGGAGATATATGGGTGGTCATGTCATTCTCTATTTTGTTGGATCAGTTTTGGGTTGGAGAAGTTCTTGGTCTCCATGTGGTGTAAAATGCAACATTCAAATGCGAGGATGAAAGTTGTGTTGGAGTGGAATAATTATTTTTCCAGTTGTAGGTGGAGTCTCACGGATTTAAATATTAGGTACGATGTGTTCTTGACTATTTCCCCTTGATGTGGTAGTAGAGGTTTATAAGATGGGGTACAATTTCTTTTAGGTTTTTTAGTCCCTTTGATGTTTTGGTGATAGTTAGTGAGGAGGAGTATTAGTTGGTGTTTCTACAATGGATGGAGAGAGTCCCAAATGACTTCCCTGTCTCCCAGAATCATAGGTATCTTCATAATGAATCCTATTTCATTTAATGGGGAGAGTTTAATTTCAAGGATGAAGTGACATTCATTGACAAACTAGTAGTGATCTTGGACTTCCAAGGTCATTTGACTCATGGACAATCATTTCCATTGGATTATCTGTTGTGGAGGAATGGTGTCCTGCTATAGAATACTTGGGAGTGAGGGAGGCAGATGTGTTCCTAGTATCCATTGTTTTTTGGAGTTTTTTCTTTTCTATTATTATTTTTAAGTTATTTTTTTAGACTTATATTTTATGGGATGATATGACTTCCTTTTTTTTGGATCTATGGTCTGTGAAAGAGTCCTGACATATTAAATGGGGAAGATCTTATAGTTAATCAAGACTAGTTAAGAAAAATGAGATTAAACCTATGTAGGTTATTCAATTCCATCCATATCAGATAATACCATAACATGGAAGATGTAATTCCATGATTTTGTGTCCAGGGTATTGTGGTTTACAAGTTTTGATAGTTGGTTTAGGTTTTATTGTGGTTCTATGGTTATGATGTCTTTCTTATGTGGTGATGAATTGGGCGAGATGGCTTTCGGTCATTTGGTTTTGCATGTTTGTATGGTAGTAGAGTTTGAGGTATGATGAAATCCTTGAGATGTTTCTCAGAAGGTGGTATTTTGGAACACTTCTATATGGGACTAGTTTTTTATTCTAGGGGACGATAATCATTTGTGATTTATTCTATATCATGGTATGTGACTTTCAATCCCATTCCATTTCATATTTTGGAATTTTAAGATGTTTGGGGTGGAGTTCTACGAGTTTTTAGTGGAGGATGGAGGTGATGCAGAGATACAATAGGAAGTACACATCATATAAATGTTTTACACTACATTTAATGGATTCTCAAAAAACTTTTAGCAGGAAGGTTCATGAGATGCATGTAGCTAAATGTTATACCATGGAAGGGGTCCATGTCATGTAATTAAGATTCATTATGTGTGAAATTTTTGGCGATTAATCAATTTAGCTGATGTATTTTTCAGAGGAACCTAAAATCATCATATTACATGATGATAAAGTGTATTATTAATCATGTAAATACAATATGATGCATGGTTATATGGTTTAGAATGCTCAATGTTTTCCTTAATTCCTATAGTCAGTTCCCCCATATCTTCATCTAGGTTATCCAGAGGTTCCCTCTTTAAGTGTTTTGTTTTCAATTTTATTAGATTTTATTCCCCACTTACTGTATTTTATTTTTGGTGAGTTCTTCCCATATTTTTGTTGGTTTTCATCCTTTCTTATCATTGGGTTTAACTGATTTGGGTAGTGTGTTCAGATGTGTTTTGATGATCTATTAGTGATGTGTAGGCTGATCCTCCATTTCTTGGGTGTAGTTGTGGGTTGCAGGAGGTTAATCTTTACTCTATGGGGTTCATGGAGATGGAAAATTATCTTTGGGGTAGGTAATAATTAGTTACACTCTATTTTTACCATGATGGAGGGGTTAACTCTTTTTTATCTATGGGTTATGGTTTTTATGGTGTTATCGGAGATAATGAAGTGGATAAATTAAAATTTAATGGTTAAGGGGTTTTTTTCTCATTACATTATGACACTAATACAATTCTGATATGATGGATATTATAGGCTTGATTCTAAAAACATTATATCTATTATGAGATTTTTTTCACAGGATGATATGTTCTTTGATGGATTCATTTATTTTTATTGTTTGATATCACTATAAAAATATAAAATTGACTCACCGCTTATATTTTTATAATTATGCGGTTTCCTATAGATTATGGCTGGCATGATAAGGCCACGTAAATAACGTGGACTCTATAAAAAAAATAACCTTTTGAAAAATATAAAATCATATTGATCTGATGTGATGTATCAAAATGATTCTGAGATGGGGATATGTGTTTACTATGTGATGTTGGGATGATGGGTGAAAAGTGGATGTTCATTTAGGGTGGTGAGGAGGTGGTTTTTTGGTGATGCGTTTTGGGTGGGGGTGATGGATATTTGGTTTTGCTTTCGGGACAAAGAGGTGAAGGTTTTTTTTGTCATGCTTATGGGGTGAAGGTGTTAGTTGTTTGGCCATGCTTTTGGGGTGGTGTGGTGGTGGTTGTTTTTATGTTATGTTGGGGTGGTGAGGTGATAGTGTGATGGGGTTGATGAGATTCCAGTGATGTGTGATTTTTACAGTAGATTCATAATTCGTTATGGAATAATAAAATGTTTAATAATTTTTGAAATGGATGGGTTTTGGTTTGGTTTATTCGAATTGAATTTCATAATGAATAATTAAATTATTGTATGATTTGTTAAATATGGATGATGGTAAATAATTAAAGGAATGATTTGGGTAATGAAATAGGTTGGTGATGATAAATGTTGTTGTACCATGTGTATGGTTCGACATTTAGAGGTGGTTGAAAAAGTGGATATGTTTCAATTTGATTAGTGTTTGGTTATGAACTCATAGGTTGGGGTTGTGTGTGGATATATATATATATTCCGTGATATGTCTATAAAAACCTGTCTCACATCAGGAACTATATGTTTACACTATCATATTTAGATGTGGGGTTTTTCCAAATATTCGGAGGGGAGTATGTATGCTTGGGTACCTATTCATTCCCATTTTTTCTTCAGGGTGATGTTAGTATAGTAGAAGATTTTATGGACAAATTCAGGATTGTGGATTAGATGGTGGTTGTGATATCCCACTTTTTCAGACAAGATGTGAGGGCCCAGGTGTTTTCATGAGAGTTTTGATATGATTGTGCTTGTGGGGAGTCATATGGTGGGGTTAAAAAATCATTGAAGGAAGAAAGTAGGTTGATATTCAACATGTTTACAACAACCTACTACTATGGTTATGGAAGTTGTTTTTATTTTATGGACCAAGTGTCATCCAACAGTTTATGACATGGTCATGATTGTGGGGCATCAAGCCTAGGTGTCTATGGAAAAGATGTGATGAGACCATTCTTGTTGGGTGGTATGGTATTTGATGGAAATTCGAGTACCAAGACGTATGGTGTTGGGGTGTGAGAGTGTCGTACCAGTGGAAAAGTATGGTGAGGTACCCTTTGTCAATATTATTCATATTATATTATATTACACGGTGTGCATTATTTGGTGAGTGTTCCATTGCGAGGTTTTGATGGATAGTTGGGAAGTTTAGGGGCTGTCAGTTTTGATATTTTTTCAAGGGTGCAATACTATGATTGTTCAACTTGTGAATGAGAGACTTTTGTTTTCCTAATAAGTATATCTGTATTATAACCCATAATTAATAAATTGTTTTTAGGAATATAGTGGGATTATATTGATTGTGCTGAAAATTACTATCTGAAACCGTAGATAGCTTCTATGAAACCACAGTATATATTTTTGAGTATTTAAATTGTGTAATTTTCTTGGTATTTATCATAATTATACATGAATTATGGGATGGTTTGGGTTTCTATTATATTATTTCACAATATTATTTTTGAATAATTCAACTTATCTCTTAATCTAACATTATTGTGGCAGGAAACTCCACCCATTTCATGTAAATTTTATACCCTGGGTGATTGTCACCAACTTGAGACCTACTAGAGGTGGAAAAGATGGTTCATTGTCTCTGTCTCCTAATTGTAGCACCTTTGGAGGAAGGGGGACATGATAGAAGGCATGTTGTATCCTTGTCTAGAGTAATGATATAAAATGATGATTCTAATAGAAAATTATTTTCCATGATATTTCATAAAGGAAAATAAAAACATAGATAGACCACATGTCCATAACATCTACGAAACTCAACTCATGGATATCCAGAATGTGAGATTCCTTTGATAGCTGGTCCCCATTCACTAAGATTGAATCACAACCCACACTATCCCATGTACCAATATTTATACAACCCGTCGAAATATCCAAAATGTTCCACTCAGATACCTCCAAACATTTTAATAATCATCCAGGTACATAATTTATTTCATTCATGTTCTACCAAAATAAAAAATTTACAATGAAATCTACCATTGAACACTTCATTCAAGGACCCACAAGTTTTATACTAAGGAAAAAATACATCTAAGACACATCATTGAGTGATACTATGTGCTGACTATTTTACACAATGAGAACTCCCTCGTAAATATGTTATTGAACAAACAAAATCTCATTAAAACAAAATCTAATTCTACACTCCCCTAACTAGTACAAAACATGTGTTTAACATCACTGGTATTTACCTGTACTATAAAAACGATGATATGTAGCATCTTTACAAGTGTTAAAGAAAGAACTGATAAATTTAAACTTTTAGCAGTGCTTTATTTTTTCACAGATAAAGTGTAATCTTTATCAATTATTTAATTTTAGTACCCATAAAGGGTACCATTTATCAGTGCTTTTTTTTACACTGATAAATATTTATTTTATCAGAACTTTTTAGCACCGATAAAGATCTGAATGAATAAAAAGATATAATTGAATAAAAATAAAAAAAAAATAGTTTATTCTATTTTTTTAAATTTTTTATTAATTAAATAATTATTGATAAAAATGAATAAATTGATTATAAATTATTAAATATTAAACATTTTCTTAATTAGATGATTATGAAAATTAATGTTTTTAAATTTTATATATTAAATATATATAGATAAATTAATGTATATAAATTTGATTTACATATGAAAAAATATATATGTGCTCTATATTTGATATTTATTAATAATTTTAAAAATATATTTTAAAAAAAGAGATTTTAATCAATATATTTGTAAGTGTACATTGAGTATCTTTAGAAAATTATATATTTATGATTATAAATAATTATTTTTTTCTAAAAAAATATTTATATAATTAAAAATAAATTATTACATATGTATTTAAATAATTATTAAATTAATAAAAAGTTTACTTAAATAATGAATATTTATACTGTATTTATCTCTATATATATTTATTAAATATAAATATGTTTAATTATAATAATATATATAATAACATAAATATTATTTTCTGAAAAAAATTCTATAAATATAAATAAATAATTATAATATTATAATAAATATATTTAGAAATGAATATATTAAATATATTAACATATATTTATAAACTATAAAAAAATATTTACATTTGTTATTTATAATTATAATTATAAATCATTTATCAGTGGATAAGCAATAAGCAGAAATAAAAGAATCTTTAGTAGTTCTTTTTTCATGTTGATAATGATGAGGCTTTATGAATAAAAAAAAGTTATGATAAAATGATTATTTATCAATACTATAAACTTATCATTGATAAATATTGATTTTAACTGTTCTTTTAGAGAAGATATACACCTAACTCTATCATAGAGAAAAAAGTGTTGATAAAGTGTCCTTTTATCATCACTTATTACATAAGCACTAATAAAAGATCTATTTTTCAATGTTTATTTGTAAGAAATGATAAAAGTTTCCCAATATCTTTAAAAACCATAACCATTTGCAAACCCATCTTGATATCATGAACTTTCCTAGAAATCCACCGGCTTCTGGTGCTATTTCTTAATGAATCGACACTTGAATCACACTAATTGACTGCCTCCAGTTGGTTGAACAGGTCATACAACATCCAGTGTTCGACTATAGTTATGGTTTATAAAGAGGGTCTCATATTTTTTTCAACCTAGCGAGGTAAGAATTCCGATTTTATTTTTTTTTATTTTTGGTTTCGTTTTTTATTTATTCTTCAATGATTTATTTATTTATGTTGTGGTGATTGTATAATATTTTTAATTTAGATTATGAATAGAATTATTTGTTTATGATCCATTTTTTAATGAATACCAATGTATGGTCCCCCTCGATATATGGAGTTATTGGTTATATCTGACACCAAACCATGGATTTATTCACTATTAATTTAATTGTATGTTTTATACATTCTTAATCAATAATTTCTTCATATTTATTTATAAATGTGTAAAATGTTTTGTGTATATTTTTGATTATTGACTACTAATTTTAGGCATAATGGTGGTTCCAAAATCATTATATGATGAAAAATATTTGTGGATACCTCAGTGGACTTGAAACTTCAGATTCTATTGTTTAGAAACTAAATTATTGGATTGAAGTGCGTTTTTATTTTGGTTATATGTATCATAATATCCACTTCCACGTAGAATTTACTATAGTCTGTAGTTTTCTTATGAATCCTATTCAAAGGGTCCATCCCTAGTTAAGAACATTAGGTTTTACCACATCAAGCGTTAACTTTTTGAATCATTTTGGTGCCTTTAGTTCATGTTATTTTTGAATATCATGTTTTCATCTATTTAATATTTCTTATAGATTATAAGTGAGTTTTTATATGTTACATGTATGTGTGTGTTTATATATATTACATCATTTATTTCCATTGTTTTTTGTCTAACAAGTATTCTTATATTGGTTAAATAGGATTTTGGGTCGGCATGTCCATTAACCCCAATGGTCATGCTAGAATTTTTTTCAACCTATGATAAAAATTTCTTATATTTGTGGGGGGGTATCACCTACCAATTATGGGTTTTTACACAGAATGTTTAAACCCTTCTTTAATGACTTTTGTGCATGTTAGAGGTCATACGATGATATGACCTGGTGGTGTATGGTTTACTCAGGCTAGTGTAATTAAAATATTCGTCTTTCAGTTTACACCTATAAAGTTTAGTGAAAATATAATTTATTATTTGGATTTATCTATCTTTCATTGTCATATTATTTGAGATGATTAAACATAGTGTATCCATACATTTCCTTATATTGTGTCCTCAGATCATAGACATAAATAATAAAATGATTCATTAGAAATATAATTTAACCCCTATGTTCTACATAATGTTATCCTTCTCACCCTCACTCTATATATGTGGTTGATAATCAGGTATAAGTAATTCAAACAGATT
This sequence comes from Viscum album, assembly GCA_963277665.1. Taxonomy (NCBI): domain Eukaryota; kingdom Viridiplantae; phylum Streptophyta; class Magnoliopsida; order Santalales; family Viscaceae; genus Viscum; species Viscum album. Next base: position 1,697,058,366 of record OY728132.1, on the reverse strand, counting down.
TAACATATATTCATGGAAAAATATAATGTTTAAGTTCTTTTTCTGCTTATAGATGTTTTCACTGGATATGAGATTCACTTTATCTAATTTAGATCATAAGGAATGTGATGTATTCATGTATGTTTCAAAAATCTAAAAAAATAAAATAATATTTGTTACCATTAATTATTTCTGATTTTGATGTTATTAAGGATTATATAATATCCCCCACTATTTTTTCGAATACCAATAGCCCTTATTGGGGGATTTGGAATATCTAGGCACTCACATATTCTATTAGAAATGATCAATAATTTCCATCACTAAATTATTAATCACCTAGAACCATGATTTATTCCTTTCTTTACAAATACAATAAAATTATACAAAATGAATGATAGTTCTCTCAGTTTTATCATTAGTGTTATTCCTCTATCTAAGAAACCACAGATCCAGTTGATTAAATGAGTGTTTATTATTCAAGATTATCATATTTGGGTTTATTATTACTCTTAAATTGCATATATTATATTATCCTTTATTTGGGGGATTTATTAAATATTTGATATGGTGTAATTATTTCTTAAATTCTATTACCCATTTTTATCAACACACTGTAATTTATTGAAACAATCAAATTATGGTTTTATTTTATTTTATTTATCTATAACATTCATATTTAATAATGTATATCTTATGATTATTTATTTATATATTATATAAAATTAATCCTTTATGAACCCAGTAGGTTGGACATGAACTGAAAATGGATGCATGCTAATCGTTTGGCAAATGAACATGAAGACAGAGTGAATGAGTGCATCAATTTTTCAAGAGAACAAGCAGTCGAACCTAATAAAATCCTCTTTGTGTGTTTACCTTGTTGTTATTCAACAAAAATTAGTCCAAAAGAGATTTATAAAAATTTTATTTTTAATGTAATCTATAAAAGATATAAATTTTGGATTACCCACAGGAATAAGCCAAATGTGGAAATAAATTGTGATGATTCTACAGTTTATGAATCATTTGATATGAATACTTCTATAAAAGATAATGGAGATCTCATGGAAGAAATGATATTGGAAATTCAAGGTAACCTTCGTGAATGTCACAAGATGTTTGAGGATTTAAATAGATGTTCCAAGATACTACCGAAAACATTATGAACTAAATACACAAACTTTCCAACTATATTAAAGTAATATAATATGAAATCCATCAATGGATAGAGTGACACCAGCTTCCGAACTACACAGTCTTCTGAAAGATATGCTACTAGAAGAAAAGGAAAACATTTGCTGACCATATAATTAAAAATAGTTGTTACGTTCAATGGGAATGATCCTTAAAAAATTCATGTATTTTCAAATGATTTCATATTGTTTCTAAAGGACCATGAATCACTCAAAAAATTCCCTAAGTGTGGCGTAGATCGATACATGAAAAAAATTCATTCAAAATCTATGTGGTACTATCCTATCATTCCGCAGTTTAGAAGACTATATGGATGTCTGGAAACCATGAGAAAAATTACATTTCATGAAGATACAAGAATTAAAGAGCTAAAACTATGTCATTCAATGGATTCTTCTCAATGGAAGAATATTTATTATGATTTTTTCAGAATTTTGAGATGAGATTAAAAACATCCATCTTCCTTTATCTACAATTGGAATAATTTCTTTTGGTGTATAGAGTAGATATCATTATATAAGGCACATCATCTTGGTAAAGTAAAACATTCCTCCACGGTTATGAATGATGAAAAAATACATCATGTTGTCTATACTTATATCTGTATCAAAAAAACCTGATAAAGATATTGATTTCTATTTTCCTCCCTTGATCGAAGATCCAAATTGAAGTGGGATACATGTGTTACGATTTATGGTGCTCATATAAGTTAATAATTCTCATTGAGTTTCACGTTTTACGAAATGTTAAATGACTTCCCCACCTATGGAAATTTAGTAGGCTATAGAATAAAAAGAATGTTTGGGTGTCCTATTTTGTGGAAAATGAACATAATCAGTTCGGTTGAAACTTACCTCAAAGACTGTGTTTTGAAAAAATTAATTTTTTTACCCCAACAACATAAATATTGATCTTGGATGAAAATATTTGATTGGAATATCAAAAAGTGTAAAACATAGTCTCCAGTAATGGGAGATCAACTATAAAAAAAGTATAAAAAATTAAAACTTTTTTCGGTAAACAATTTTTTATAAACCATACAAAACCAATTTGGAAGAAGATATCAATTTTCATTGAATTACCATATTATAAATTCTTGTATGTTATAAATTTTCTTGATGTCATGCATGTGAAAAAATTTTATTTGATTGTGTTATTGGCACATTACTAAATGTTTCGAAAAAAATGAAATATAGAATCAAGGATAGATTGGGATTGATGGAAATGGGTATGAAGAATGATTTGGAACCGATGAAGGGTAAAAGGTGGACTTTCTTCTTATTTAATCTTACACTCTATCTAGAGAGGAAAAAATGCTATTTTTCATTTTCCTTACTATTGTAAAAGATCCAAATGGTTATTAATAAAATATAAATAATTTCATTTCAATGAATAATTTGATGTTACAAGGAATAAAATCAAAATATCATCATGTTTTTATTTATGATTTAATGGATGTTTCTTTCCATTGAATTCTTCCTAAAATTTTATGACATAAATTAACCAAACTCTAATTATTTTTCAAATCCATAAGTAGTAAAGTTGTAGACCTGGAGATGTTTCCCATCACGAATAAGGAGATTACAACCATATTATATGAATTAGATATGTTCGTCTCACCATCATTCTTCGATATAATAGTACACCTAGTGGTTCACTTGGTCAGAGATGTTCAACTATGTGTTCATGTCCATTATCGATGGATGTTCCCCATTGAATGGAATATAATTATTTTGAAAGGGCATGTAATGAATCATAGTCAGTAAGAAGGTTGTATTGAAGAATGATATATTGTACAAAAAGATATTGAATTTTGTATTGATTACCTAAAAGTTGTTGAAAGCAACATTCTCCCAAAGTCTCATCACAATTAACACCTTATAGGAGAAGGTATTTCCAAAAGAGATGTTGATAGAATTACCTTGACAAAGAATGAACTAGAATATCTTTTCATATTACATAATAGTGAATATGATGATCCATATGTTGAAGTCCATAAATAAATTCATAGATACTTTAATCCATTAAGGTCGGAAGTATGGATATCAAATACACATAATCAAAAGTTTATAGGATTGTCTTTAGATTAAATTTATAATAAGTTATATGAAAATCCAAATTCAATTAGCAAACAATATTAATTGATTTCTAGAGGACTGAATGAAAATTTTATATGTTATAATGATTTTATAATCAATGGTAAATCATTCTATGAATAAGAAGACGATGAATTTTTTATGATGGTAAATAGTGGTGTTATGCTTCTAGATAAAGTTATGCACATATTTGGTTCTAAAAATAGAAATCCAATTTATGAAAATACATAATATTTTTTAATTATAGAAAAGATATATGAGTTGGATTATACAAAATCTGATGTTTCACATTACCATTAGAAATTTGTTGACAATATCAATGGAGTTAAGTTCATGGAATGTTATTTGTGAAAGTGAATTTTATTGAGGAAGGGGAAAAAGAAAAACTGTTCATAATTTAATAACAAGAAGTGCATGTATTCTATGTCTCTGATCGAACAATCAAGAATCGGTTGATTGTCCTACTAGCAACAAAAAAAATGTTTAATCAAATGAAAATTCAATTGAGGATGTCCCTTTCACTAGGAAATCACAATTAGTTCATTTTGGTCCCAATGTATACAATGTTTTACACGATAGAGTCGACCATAAAGAGGGCATTTGGAATCTCGATAGAGGAACCAAATCCTTGAAACTGTTAAAAAAAGTAGGGTTCATTGAGATGGTAAATGTTTTTTTTAATATATTGTGTTTTTACTCATAATATTATATGTTTTATACTGTATTAACACAATCTAAATTAAATTTATGACTAATCATACAGATAATGTCTTCTATACATGATGATTTTAAAAATACCGCATAAGAAAAAGAAATAATAAAACTAAAACTTTGGAATGATGTAAATGATATTTTATGATATAATTCCTCTATTTTACAGAAAAATTATATAATAGAATATGCATTTAATTTTAATTATTCTATATAGAGTTCATTTATTTTAGAATATTTCTATCAGTGTGTCATGACTCTGCAAGAAGAGAAATGACGTAATACTTGCTCAATCACTGAGGTAAAATTTATGTTTTCATAGTAAAATAATTCTCCATAGAATTAATGTATTTTTTCATATTTATGTTTAATTTATTTATTTTTAGTATTAATGAAATAATAATTGTTTTCATATACAGGTGAATTATTTTTCTGAGTTGGGGTGCTCTGTACATATTTCATTCCTTCCTACACTAAACCATCCATTAAATTTTTCTCCCTATAAAACCTTTCATCCCTACAATGGTACATTAATCAATTTATTTCAAGTTACCTCCACCTTCATTGTGGGAAGAGAAATGATAATACCTGTACTTAATTGTAGAGGTAATCTTTATGTTTTCAAAATAAAATCATTTTCCATATAATTAATTTATTTTTTCATATTTATGATTAATTTAATTTTTTAGTATTACTCATATAATAATAGTTTTCATATATAGGTGGATTATTTTGTTCGAGTTAGGGTGATCTGCCCATATTTCATGCCTTAATGCACCAAAAAATCCACATAATTCTTCTACCGTAAATCCATTTCACCCCTACATTGCTGCATTTATCACTTTCACCCATTACCTCTAGTACATTTGTAGGAAGAGAAATGACATAACCTCTTCTCAACTAAAGAGTTAATCTTGATGTTTGCACAAAAAAAAATCATTATCTATAGACTCAATGTATTGTTTAATATTTATTTTAATTTAGTTATTTTTAGTATTACTCATATAATAATTGATTTCTTAAAATGTTTGATTATATTGAACGATTTTGGGTTCCCATTCATGCCTTTCTGCACAAAAACATCCACATAATTCTTCTCCCTCAAAACCATTCACCCCTACAGTGTTGAAATTTATTATATTCCATCAAATTCCGTCTACCTCTAAATCATATAGCTAATCTTGATATTTTCATAGAAAAATAATTTTCCATAGAATTAATTTATAATTTCATTTTTATGTTTAATTTATTTCTTTTTATTATTACCCATAATAATTTATTTCTTACACAGGTAGATACATTTTTTCAGGTTGATGTGGTTTGATCAAATATTATCATGCATTTTTTGTAGTTAGACAATTATTGTCAAGGTAAATCATAGTAACATTGAAAATTAAGATTGTTTTTAAACTTTGGTACATGTGGGAATTAGTCACACCTTAATCCAACACATGATGTGACTGTTCTGACTCCATGTAATTCTTTTTATTTAAAATTGGCATTAATTTTAGTAAAAAAGAAAACTAACTTACTCAAAAGTGTGATAGAATATTCAGATTGTTTTTATACTTTAATAAAATGATCCATATTTCATTTGTGGTATGTAATAATTTCCCAAACCTCAATATGATACATGATGGGCCCGATATGAATCAATGTGTCTGATATCAGTTTAAAATCGACATTTGACATAAAAAATTGTCACTCACTAAAAACTGAGCAAACATGCTCTATTTTTTTGATAATTTTTGAAATCGATTGATAAATAAGTTATGATACATAGTAATTGGTCTCGCATAAAATGAATACACGATGTGATCTGTATATGTTAAAGTGCGTATTTCAAGTTAAAAAGCAGATTTTTGTAAAAAAGGCATGTGACATACTAAAAACCAAGAAAACGAATTACTATTGTTTTGATACATTAGCATAATGTTCCAAAACAGATTTAAGATGTTAATTAATTATCTGCACCACAATCTGATGCATGGTGTGACCGATATCATTCCAGGTGCGTGTTTTTATTTAAAATTTACACCAATTTTTGTAAAAAAGACAACAGAACAACTCAAAACTGAGAAAAAACATTCACATTGTTTAAATACTTTAGTAAAACAATACATAAGTAAATTTTCAGGTGTAACAATAATTCGTACCCAAAAACTGATACACAATGTGATCCGTATGAGTCAAAGTATGTGTTTCAATTTTTAAATGTCATTTTATAATAAATGACATACGACGTACTCAAAACTAAGAAAACAAATTTTGATTATTTTTAAACTATAAGAAAATGACCCATTAGTCATTTTTAAGGATTATTAATTAGTATCACCTCATTCTTATAGATAGTGGGTCAAGTATGACTCAAAGTGCGTCTTTTTATATAAAATTTTCCTCATTTTTAGTGAAAAGGCCAACTGGCATACTCAAAACTATTTAAATTCATTAAAATTGTTCGAATACTTTAGAAAAAATATCCATAAGTCATTTATGATGTGTTTTAATCATAAAAACCACAATCGGATATAAAATTTTATCATTATGAGTCAAAATTCATGTTTTTATTTTGAAGTGACAAATTAAGTAAAAATTTTAAATGACATACTCTAAACAGAGAAAACACATTCAGATTTATTTGAATGTTTATTAAATGATCCATATGTATTTTGGGGAGTGTTGTAATCTTTATCACCTCAATGTGAGGTATGGTGTGACCGGTATGACTCAAAGTGCAACTTTTTATTTAAAATTGTCAACAATTTTAGTAAAATGGACAACTGTCCTACTAAAAACAGAGAAAAAACATTCAAATTCTTATGATACTTTATAATAACTATACATAAGTCATTATTGACAAGTATTAATTATCCAAACCTCAATATGATACACGATGTTTTTGGTATGACTCAAAGTCGCTGTTATTAGTTTAAAATTGACACTTTAGGTCAAAATGAATCCCTCACCGAAAACCGCACAAACACGCTCTAATTTTCCGGATAATTTAGAATAATGATACAATGTCATTTTTTATGTGTAGAAATCTATTTCATGTCAAACCGATACACTATGTGATCAGAATGAGTCAAAAGTGCATGTTTCTAGTTTAAAATGTCATTTCAGTAAAAAGGAAATCAATGTACTCATAACCGAGCAAACAAATTCATATTGTTTTTATACATTAGGAAAATTCTCAACAAGTCATTTTAGACATGTTGGAATCCTCCACACTTCAATACAATGCATAGTGTGACCAGAATGACTCCAAGTGAATATTTTTATATAAAACTGATATCAATTTTATAAAAATTATCACTTTTTGTTAATATATTTCTTTATATTTTTATTAACATAAGAATTTATTTCTTATACAGGTTTGTTCATTTACTCTACTAGGGGTGGATTGTTTAGAAATTTTTGGAGTAGGTTCAGGGTTAAAAGATAAAGGAACATTCATGTTTTGGAATTTATGTAATAATTTGAAATTATGTAATTATATATACTAATCATTGAAATTTCAATAATAAACTGTTTTTTATTTTGTTTGTGTTGTAAATTTCATTTCCTTTAAATTTTTTATGGGTACTCATTTTACAGTATATATGGTCTGTTTATAATGATGTGGTGTGCTATTACCACACATTATAGTGGTGTTTTAGTATGCCATTACAGTATACTGAAGTATGACCCTTTATTAGTACTTTTAAAAGCACTAATAAAGGTATACATTATGAGAGGTTTTAAAAAAAATATAAAAGGTCCTTTATCATCACTTCCATAAGCACGAAAGAGGTCGTCTTTTTTAGCACTTCTATAAACATTGATAAAAAAGTTTTATCGGTTTTTTATAAGCACTAGTAAATGGTTCTTTTATAGGATCTAAATGAATGCACCGATAAAGGCCAAATTAATCAGTGCTCTGTTGAGCACCAATAATAAACCCCATTATCAGTTCCTTTTCAGTGAAAATAAATGACCATGGATTTTAGCCTCACTCATGTAGTCAACACTTTTGTAGTGGTGATAAAGAGATTTTGTTGCGGAGTTAAATGTCGGTTTTGTTGTATTGCCTCAAGAGAATTTCTATGTCCATCAGGGTGGAAGAACACCTTTTCCACTGATTCTACTCACTAAGACTCCTTGAAATGAAACATCATTGATTACTCTACTATAATTAACAAATAAAACACTGAACACAAACTTCTTGGAAACAGGCTACTTCTCTATAAGCACTTTAACTTCTCTCCATGAAACCAAGAACTCTAAAACCAAATCTACATGGGACGTACAACTCAGTGCATCACTAAATACATTTTCCACCCCAAAATGATTTTAGATATAAAAATATTAACAAGGGGGAAACTACATACAAATCTTCTTGAGAAATTTCCTATATCATTGAGAGAAAATATATTTTTATAATAGTGTGGTCCATTAAATCCACCAATAACTCACTAGTGAGTTAGAGTTATAGGAAAATAATTAATTAAAAAATCTGCACAAACTCTGTATCATTAGTGGAATAGTTATAATAGTGAAATATTATGTATATAGACACATAAGAGATTTATACACTCTTCTAGATCCTAATTTTACCAAATAAAAAAAGGATGTGTCATACAATACCTCATACAATACATCTCCTTAGAAAACAAAAGCATTGGGGCACTGATCATACTCTATGTTAAGTATTATAAATCCAATAATCAATGATTAGTCCATATAATATCATAATCCATCTGCATTATTATTTTTTAGTATAGATACAATATAATATATATTATAAAAAAATATGTTAATATCCTGAATGTCCAAGGAAAAAAGAAAACCTCATCCACTTCCATTAGTGATTACTAAGAAACAACTACATCATCCATCAATGGGTCTATAAACACTCACATATAAGGCAACATGTTCCCCAAAAAATTAAATCCTCCCTTCCAAAACATTTCATTGGAAAATAGTCTATAGTGATAATGGTTTCAAAGAACCTATAAGAAAAACTATGAAATGATCATCATAAAAATCCTCTATCATAGAGTATATAAATATTTCATTCATGGTAATTTCTAAAAACTAGTCTATAATCTCACATAACCTAGATTGTATTAGCACAATGAAAACAACTACTAAATTTGTGGCATCGAACAGAATGACTATGAACATGAAGATCCAAATCTATATATATCCATATACTAAAACTGATTTTTTTCTTATATATATCAATATATATTACCTTCATTAGATGTTAGATAAACTAATAATTGATATTAGAAAATCAATTTAATCCTTTTAGCGTGTTTAATAGAACTACTACACTTAGTAAGGGGTAATGTTCTGCGACCATCACCTGATTCAACATTTTTTATTCTAAAAGCAACATCATATTATCTTGAATATTCATATTGAACATAAATAGATCACCCCATTGAGATATACTGGGCTATATGAAATCCATGTTCATAAGATCATAAATATTTATCCTCTAAATACACTAATCCATAAATTCCATTTGATATGGGGCCATAAAAATTATAGATGTTCCTGATTTCATCTATATCATAATATTGACATCATGTTGAGAGGCAAGTCATATAAATTCACCCAAGAATACATCTATAATATCCTTATAAACCAAATAAAATTTCTCTAAATGGGTATCCCTAAATAGATTCACTAGTTGAAATAATATAGTCTTTGAATTTTTCCTCCCATTCAATAAACGTTTTCACCAAATATTCCCTTCACTGGACCACATATCATAGGAAAAACACTACTATATAAAAAATAAATTATTTCACACACTAAATACAACCATTTTATTATAAAAATAACATCAAATGGATATATCTATAGACATTAGAAATCCACAATTGGCTTATGCAGCACTATTAGCCTACTACATTACTAGGTCAAATAAAAAAAATGAAGGATAACATCCAAATTTCATGGATAACACTAATGAAATTGGATTTCTCTCCACATCTAATAAAAAAACTAATGTAATAGAATCAATTTATTTTTAGGATCCCAAGTAAATTTATGTCATAAAATATGGTAGGAAATAACATAATCGTACCTAAAATAATCGCTGGTCCTTTTGGAATTGGCACCTCCATCACATGCATATTTTCATGAAAATGTCCACTTTCTCATTGTAGGAGGCCTTCAAGACCACAATATAGTCTAGTTCCTAGAGTATAGGGACCACAATGATGCTTTCATATATAAAAAACGTTTTATCTTCTACTTATATATAATTTTTTGTACCCTGCTATATATATTACCCTGAAGGAAACTACTGTTACTTTAGAAAATGGGATTGAATGTCTACAGAATAGAAACCTCCATAAGATGCTAGATTCTGAGATTTATTATATAGAGGACACATGAAACCATATAATTAAAAAATGACACCTATCGTATCATGAAATATTATAAAGGATCATTTAATATAATAATATTTTCATTTCCTAAGATCAACCAGTTCAGACCTGAGAACAAAAAATCATGTTACATATTCCATTCATTTGTCTATATCTTACAAATAACACCATCTATATTAGTTATTTTGTAGTGATAAGATATTTTTATATGATAATTAGGGTAATCAAAATTCATATTTCATAGCTAGTCTTATTGTCTTATTTCACGTACCCTGATTAAGCTGCATAATTTCTTTACCATCCATTAAGTAATCATTGTATAAAACTACAAACTCCATCGTATCAATCAACCAAACGACATTAATATTCTCTCTTTAATGAAATTACCCCTTCCCAATGATCCTCTCCTGGGATAAAAATAATTGATTATAGAAAACAAACCTAGATTCCCCCATATAGGCTTTAGGGTGATGACTACCATTGAGTGCATACAACCGTCACATATAGATGAAGTTAGCCACACCAATATAATAAGTTTTTGGAGATAAAACAGTCAATGCCCAAAAAAATCATTTACATGAAAGTAAAAATAACACAAAACTATCTCATAATTCATGAACTATTATAAAAAAATAAAAATATGGGAAAATTAATATCAATGTGAAAATTATTAAATAATATAATACATTCTAGATTATTTTTGTTTCTTAAATGTGCATAAATTAATAGGGGGAATATATATAATGAATAATTTAATCAATTATAAGAGGTGTCATGGATTATATTCACATAGGAGGATCACCAATTTCTAATGAAAACCGACAATGTGGAAAAACAACATGAAATAAAAAAGCATATAATTAGATCTAAAATGAAATCAATGCATATGAGAAGAGTGACTTGATAGGTGTGTATATAATAAACAGATTTAGTAATAAAATATACCCGAATGTAATCTATCCAATTATAAAATTAGTCATTGGATAGTCATGTAACTTATATGTATACATATGTTGTGTAATGTGTATAGTAAATTTTAAATAATATAATTCATAATTAATAAAAAATGAAATTAATGTATATTACTAATATATATATATCAATTTGGTATTATTAATATTATTTATTATCATATTACATTATGAATTTATAAAATTAATTTATTGAATTTTTTTTTGAAACTATATTTTTATATTAGAAGAAATTAATTTTAATTATATTGATTTTTAAAATTAATAATATTTTAAATAAAATGATTTACTTAAAGGGTTTTGTATTAAAATAAAAAAATTTGTTTAAGAATGTAAATATTATAATATCATTTATTGAATAATAAATTGAGCTGAAATATTATTAACATTAATTAATGTTCAAAATAGGAATTTTTCATGAAAAATTGTTTTTATTTATAATTTGTATATAAAATTTAAAACTAAATTCAGAAATTTTACATTTTCAATTAGATTAAGATAATGTAAATTTTTTAAAATATAATTTAATAAATTTCTTATTATTTTTTTTTTGGAATTTTCTAAAATAATAGCATTTTAGGTGAATAGTGGAAATATAGTGGTTTAAACAAAGAAAAAAGAACTTTCAATCTATAAGAAATACCGAATTGTTTATAATGCATATATAATTGATCAAGTATGTTTTTATGGAGTAAAAATATATTTTTTTTGAAATCATATAAAGTGTACATTAATATTGTCTAATGTTATGAAATATTTTCAAATAGATGAATATGTTTATATGTCTCTAAAATTAATTAAATTATATTTTAGTAAAATAGTTATTTTATTTCTTTGAAATACACGTAACTTTTTTATTTTTTTTATAATATATTAATATATATCCTAAAAATAAGATACATTTATTATTTTCTCCTACAAATAATTTTTATGAATTTAAATACACCTTTCCTAGAAAATGGTTTTTAAATGATACATGTGCTATTGAGAATCTTAATTTTTTTCCACATTAAGAAACTCAATCAAATTAAATTATTTTAAAGAAATTATCACAATTTTTAAATTAAGTAATATGTTAAATTCCAATTTTTTGTCTTAAAATTATGATTCCAAAGTATACATTTGTTACCAGGGATAATGTATTAATTTTTAGATATTGATTTTTTAATAATGTTTATTTATTAAAATAAATAGATATATTTTTAATAATAACTCTAATATGATATCCATACAAATATTAACATAAAATAACAATATTATAATTTATTATTCATTTTAAATGATATTAATAACAACTCATAATTAAAAACCATTTTTCTACAACAACAGTTCATCTACACAATATGTGTTTTAGATTAAAATTTTAATATTATCATATATAGAATTATAATTTTTTTATATGGATCCATGCACATCAATGGTTGGAAATAATGGTCAACATATAATATTTTTGATAAAATCATTACCAATATTACTATTTAATTAATATTAAAAAGTTTATAAATGGGTAATCTAATGTGGCCTATATTTTACAAAACCATTTTGACACCTACACATTTTGGAATTAATTTTTATGTTTGTAATTCACAACCACATTTCAAAACAAAAAATTACAACCAAATTCACCAAACACACCAAATTCCCCTAATCCCCCAAGTGACAATATTCGTACAACTTACATAACATTAGACCCTATCAAAAACACCTCCATTACATATATAAAAGGAGACCACTTCCACCGTTCATCTCATCAATCTCCACCCCAATGGAATCCATCATGATGTTTCTTTTCCTCCGCATATAAAGTACTTTTATACTGTTCTGATGTTTTTATGTTTTCCTCTCAATATTTACATATAAAAGTAGCTAGGTAAGGGTTCTAATCCTCATCTTTTTGATACAATATTTTTTTTTGTGATAATCCCTTTGGATATTCATATGATTATTCTTCGATTTTTTATAATTAATACATTACTATCTAGGTGGTAAACTATTATTCATAGAATATAATTCCATATCATTAATCTTATTTCATAATCATTGTTGTACTTTTTTCATATCATCAAAATCATTCTATGATTCAGTCCCTCCTATTTTCAATTCTAGAACATCCTTTGTTATATGATTTTTATTCCCAATTTATTATTCATAAACATATTCATAATGAATTATTTACTTTTCAAAATATTTTAAATTAATGAGAGACTACGTTTATTCACCATATGAAATCATTTACTAACCATTGAGTGGGTATTTTTCTTTAATAGTTTATTTTTTATGGGGATGATGGATTGTTCAACAATTATTTTTTTGCAAATGGTATTGGTGGAGTAAGAGCTTAGTATTACTCTTATGTTATATTATATAATGATTCTCATGTGTATAGATAGTTAATTACATATATCTCATCATCTTAGTTCGATAATGTTTTTTTCTAATGTGTTGGTTTGTTTTATCTCTTACCACTCTATAATATCGATTTTTCAATTTTACTACACATTTTGGTATCAAATAAATTTTTGAAAGGATTTTATTTTATAATATTTTTATTTATCTATCTTAAATTATTTTGTATTATGTTGGGACCTCTATATTGGGGTTTATTGTATTAGGATAAGGCAATTGATCATGTAGATATTTCACATAGGAAATAGTATCCACCCATTTAAGAGGAAATTGTATAATAGGTGTGAAACAATCATCTTAATACCATTCTAAATGGGGTTTTTTTTGGTATTTTATATGTTGTATAACTACTAATAATATATAGGGATTGAATTCGGAATTAATTTCCATGGTTTTATATTATTGGGATCTTAGGGAATCATAATCATGGGGCTTTAATTTTGAATTAGATGATAGGAAATACCATGTGAAAATAGTGTATTTGTGTCTTGATTATTGGCCTCACACTATGGAACCAATTTTTTTAATTAATAAAAAAATCAATTCCATATAACTATAATTACCTATATATCAAATTGAAATTCAATGTCATTTGTTACATGGATCATTTAAATGATACTTTTATGATATAGAAACTAGTTGTTCATTTATATATCCTCTATGTGTAACCCCAACCCAAAAATAATAACTAATGGTTATATTCTATATTATGAAATATATGATTCTTATAGGAAAAAAACAATGTTCCTGAGGTTGGGTCGTCAAATTCTTGTTCCACATATTGCTCATCCTTACTTCGACAAGATGACTTCCATGAATTTTATTTAGTGAAAGGACCATTTGTTTTCTCCACTAGTATATATGCAATTAATTCTTTTTCGAGTAGTATAACTTGTTTACACACCAAACATATTTTCAGATGATACTATTGAAACATTTATGAAGTTGATCATTCTAGATGAACAATATAATGACCCATGTAATCTATGTACACATCATGAGTTTCAATGGAAATGACCGTCTAGGATCTGAAGTGAGAAATGACATCATGCTGTAATGGATTGGATTCAGGTGGTGAATAGACTGTTGCACCATGTCATGTTTCCATTATGTCATATAGTAGTTCTATTATCCAACCCTCTATATGTTTTATTCAGTTACAAGTTTTTTATATCTTTCAATCACATATGTGGAGAATATCTCATTGATTGATTTTGAGGCCACTTTTCATAATGAGTATTACCTGGCCACATTGATGTCTATATCCATCTAAGAGTAGTTAGAGAGAAATACTGTATTATGTCCAATTTGGAGTACGCATTGAGGTTCACTATCATTATTAGGTACTATAAAAACTATATCCATAATAGATTCCTTATATCATATATGATTGAGTGTGTGAGTTACAAAGAGACAAGAGATTAAATTTTCCCTTCAACATCATCACCAATTATTTTGTTTTGGAGAGTGAATCGCTGATTACGAGTTTTATAAAAGAGGAATCTTGGTATAATATATATATTATATCATTCACATTCTAATTTTGGATTTCTGTTTCACTCTAAATCATTAAACACACATTGATGTTAAATTGTGGGTGAATATCCACACATGTTCATTGAAAAATGTTACTGGAGATGGTAAAAATTACCTATGATCAGATTAATAATTTTCAACTGGCCACTGAGACCGTTAAGTCTCCTGATCCCAGAGGAATACATATTTTTAGTCTCAATCATAAGGATCATCATCTAATGATTTGATCAATGAATTCAAATAATGAAGAGATATGATTTACAATGCCATTTGAGGATTAAGTCACTATTCTAATAGATACTAGAGAAAAAACAATAATGATGGAATCCATGTGGTATATGGTCTCATATGTGTGAGGTAGTGATGTTCTTAGATACCTCCTTGAAACAAATTGGGTGTTCCTCATGTAAGATATTTTTAATGCGTAGCTAGATGGTCACCATAAGGATATAAAGATCGACGCTGATTTGTTCCAATTCCACAACTGTTGTAACACCCCATGTTATTAGACGCAATTTCATTCCATAACCCATATTTATATCAATTATATTTTTTTTATTAAAATACATATACCATGGAATTAAATAAAATACACAATATATAAATAAAATTATATTTTTATAAATCCATTGTGTATCGTATTAGTAGTTTAAGAATTTTTAAATGTTATATTTAAAATAAAATATTACTTTATATGTGAAATATACATATATATATATAATAAAATAATTAATTTAAACCAATGAATTAGTTTATAATTGTTAAAAATTTATAAATTCTTCTATGAAAATATCTTTTATTAAATTGTAACATTTTTTATAAAATTCACATTTGTAGAAAATTAAATAAATTTCAATAATTGTGTTAACAAATAATGTAATAAAAATTAATGGAATTATTGGATAATTAAATTAAAAAATGAAGTAATTAAGAAACTATAATTAAGGTTAATTTAATTATTAATGTCAAAAAATCTATCAAATCATTTATTTCATTGTATATAAATTTTCAATATATGTAATAGTTATATTTATAAATATTATAAAATTAATTTGATAAAATAGACACCATTTTATTAATCGTCATAATAAGAATTGGAAAATATGATAAATTTAATTATACGGACAAGAAATATGTTACCATGATAAAATTTAGTTACTACAAGGAATTATAGAATACGTTAAATATGTTAAATTCAATTAATTGGTAACAAAATATGAAAAAAATCATTAAATGTGAAGATGGTGGTATTCCCAAAAATACCATATAATATATTCCATAATTTTTAATTTTTAATCCTCCTGAAATAAATATGAAACTCTATTTATAAGAATTAATACGTGCTTCCAATTATGATATTCAACCAACATATAAAGTCTCCCCTCCTCCACCCATTCTATAAAAAAATAATACTCTAATAAAACCACATAATATACCATATATCCATCCCTAATAATCTTATCATATTCTTTTATCCATTGGTCTCAATAGGATTCCAAAATCATTAAAACCAAAAATCATTACATGAAAATATTTTAAAAAATTCATTTTTATTACTTAATTTTTGTTACAATTTTTTATTTACCATTATACATAATATATCCTTGAATCTAATTTATCGAATTAATAAAATGTTTTTAAAATCATTAATATTATTTTTAATTTATATTTATACTATATAATAACATGTTCATACTCTTCCAATCATTACACCACAACATTCATCAATGATTAAGAAAACCAAATTACAGTTTTTACATAGTACATATTAGTGAATAATTATTTTTTTGTTATATAATGGAAATACTATGATTTCAATAGTTATTAACATATATCCTTATATTACATAACAATTAAAAAACAATAGTGTTAAAGATTTCATATTGGATAAGTATACCAAAACCACCCATGGGATAATCCCTTAATATTATAAATAATTAATTAATTTCAAATATATTGTATTTAATATTCTATAGATGATAAACACAGGAAGATGAAGTGAATAATAATTCATACCAATAGAGTCAATGAATAGTTGAAAATGATAATGAATGATGGTCTATATTATCTAAATGTATGTAATAATTATGTAATAAATGAATATGAAAATAAATTCACTGAAAATACATGAATTAGTTCAATAAATTTTCAATTAATATTACTTTATTATATATAATTTTATAGCATGACTGACTAAGATGGAATCCATGGCATTGGTTCTTTGCCTAATTTATAATTACTTATGAAATGTTTTATAATTTACTCAATATTTTCTTTTATATAATGTAATTATTTCCATAAATTACTATTTTATAATAAAAAACATTGACTTTGTTATATTTTTAATTCTATTTAACGATATGAACATTGTGTTATTTTTTTTTAATTAATTTCATAAGGGGTTGTTCACTCAAATTTAATTCTGGTAAACATGTTAAATATTAGGAACCTATTTTTATTTATTTGTTGTATATATTTCCAAACTTCCATTTTATATTATTATTACATTATAATTCATTTTATTTAATGTTTCATTTCATGTTCAATATTTAGCTACCATTTGATCAAAATGTTACTGAGGGTGTATGTGTTTTCATCGAATATAAATTTTAATAAAATATCAATGATGTAATAATCCATATTAAAATAAATAATATGTTATTTTAATTTTTAAATCCATATATATCAATATAATCTTGTTATATTCTAGGTTTTACATGACATATTAACTTTAATTTTTACCTTTGGGTCACAATTCAATAGAAATTATACTAGTAAGTGGAACTAGACTTATCTGTTATTATAAATCAACAATCATTATCCTCCATGTCAATATTATTTATATTGTTACCATAATGTTTGTATATATACATTAGTGATTTCTTAATTTCATTAAAAGTAAATCATAAATTTGTGAACAAATTTTAAATGGAATATTATTTAAATTTTAGGCATGACTAATTTTAAAGATTTAATAAACAATTTTGAAAGAAATTTAATTTTAAATATTTTTCACAAGAACAACTTTTCTTATTTATATATTTGTCTTTCTAAATGAATAATCCTCTTTATGTTTTCAGGTCATTTAAAAATTTAAGGTATTTTCCAATAATTTCACAATAAATATTAATTTTAATAAAAGTTAATTGTTTTAAAAGATTAAATAAAAATATTTCATTCCAAATTTGTATATTTCAATTTTCAAATCAATATTTTTATTCATTATCATTATTTCATTTCTAGGTTTTAATATTTTATGTCTTTTAATATTATGGTTTTTAGATTATTCTATTTATCAACTTGAAATATGTTTTTGAAAAGACTTATATCATTATTTTTAAAACTATGACAAATAAGCATTATGAAAAATCTTCCAATAATTTTTACACTAAAACACTAAAGGTTATAGCTATTTTTGACTTGTGATAGATATATTAACCTTTAAATTATCTTATTATTTTTTTAGTTTTGAAGATAGATAATGTTTTTTATATGATCCAATTCATAATATATTCTAATGTGATACAAATTTAATGTGTTAATTAATTAATCTTAATATAAGAGTATTTTTAATCTACATATACATCATTTTATGTTTCGTATAGATTATTGAGGTTATAATCAAACAATAGAATCCATTCTCTTCATCATGATAGATTATTATAATGATTAATGTAAAAAATTATGAAACTCATTTATTTCTCTGGTTAAAAATTCATTGATAAAATTATAAATGTTATCTTGCATAGAACATATATGAAATTACAAATTATGATACGATGGGTCATTCTAGAATTATATATAACTCCAATTAACTAGGTACTATTTAATATCTCTTAAGGTACTTATATAATTTGTAAATAATTTTTTAAATTTTTTAACATGTTTTTCCATGTACATGATTGTGTGTAGTACATTATATATGTTTGTGCATATAAATTAATTTGTTATACTAGTAATGTTTCATAAAGAATCAAAAGGGTAAAATTTATTTCCTGGACTTTTTTCTATTATAAAACATTTCTATTCATTTTTGACCCAAAAATAAAACTCTATTATTCAATATATATAAATTTTAAAATAATACAAGTACATCATAAAAGATATACAGTGGTTCTGGGAACACATATCCCATTGTCCAATCCACCAACACTCTCTCAACATCCTAAAGGATTTTCAGAATGGAATCCTCTTTCCTTTGGGTTCATATATGAGTGAAAGAACTATAGACATTCTATAACATCTATTATCTTTTTTATAGGATACTGTGTAAAATGATTATATAAATACTTCAAACACACATAAAAACATGTAGTGTGAACATACAACTAGTAATTAAATATATTATATAAACACATCTAGTTCAGCATATTATTGTACATAGAAATTGATAGATGGTCTAGATTCATCATTGAATGTGTATACATCTAATGTATATATGATGATAGTTGTATTTAAATATATATAATATGTATTCACATAGTGGAAGTATGTTATTTTTTTAGAGAAGGAGGAAAATCTATGTTACAAGAAGATATTATTCTGGATGAGTGGTCCGTATGTTTTTATTTAAATTATTATTTCATTAATGTTATTATAATATTTTTATATAAACTCATAATTTAATTTAATATAATATCATTAAATATTATAGTACTTATAACTTAATTTTCTATACTTTTAATGATAATTTTTCTATAAAAATAGAAATATAATATCATTATTTTTTATTTTTCTATTCTTTTATGGAAACAAATTTTTTTCTTATTAATATAAATTTTTAATAAATCATTCATTATTTATTTGAATATAACTAATTTTTTTGAAACTACATAAGTATTGAATTTTTATTGAAATTATACAATGGTAATAATCATCTTGAATTTATAATATATTATGTTGTAAATAACATACATCGTAAGTATTTGTTTTTTAATGTTAATATCATTCACATGTACATTACCATTATAAGAATTGTTACACTATCTAGGCCTTTAGTGAGTTATTTTCTTCTAATGGTAAGTCATTTTCAATGTCACATGACATTAACTTGATTATATGTTTATTTATACGAACGTAGGAAATTAATTCCACACTTTAGACTTCTCATCTAAATCTATGTATTTTATTCCGATCATATTTATTTTTCTTATTTATTTTCTATAATTTATGTCTGATATCCTTTGAAATTTAATCAATATGTTGAGCATCATAATTCATTCATATAGAACGTATATCTTCATGTTAAAAACGTCGACAAATAGAAAATATTTCTTTAATAAAAAAACATACCTATAGAAATATTTATAATTTTTTCATATTATATTTTTGAACCAACTTAAAAATACATATAAATTTATTTAATAAATTTTGTGATAAAAATAACTTATTATAAATTGTAAAATGATTGATCAACATTATTGGCCACAAAAATATCCCATTTTTTATGACAAAAAATTACATTAAATACGGAATATTTTTTTAAAAAAAATTTAATTTATAATCATTTTACGTGAAAAAGTTAATTATTTTAATACATTATAATATTATAATATAAATAAATTTTCCCATGATTTATACATGTTGTTTTGGGACAATGAATAATTCTGAAGGAATAGATGTCACACATTCAATATTTTTCATTGACTTTAAAAATGTTGGAAAATGCGGATGAAATAAATTAAACATTATAATTTCCTAAAAGAAAATAGTAAATATTATAAAGTGAATAAGAAAATTAATATTACTATTAATTACCCAAATTAATAATGAAAATAAAAATAAGGCCCCGAATTTCATTGAAAAAAATTATAGAATTAAAAGGAGATGTAAAATATACAACATCAAAATAGTGAAGACACATCCGTAGATGGGATCCTTATTTTAATGTGTTTAATGTTTTAGTAAATTGAAATGTTCAAAATTGTCAATAAAAGTATATTTTTCACTTTTTTGAAGAGTTAATTTCTTATTGAATTGATGTTTTGGTGTAACATTGATTATTTTATTCCTGGTAGCTCTATGGTTAGTTTAATCCCTTCCCATCACCTAGAAGAGATATATATGTTTGGTAGTATATCTACAATAGTATTTAATCTTTAATTTTAAATAATAATTTCCCGAATATATCAAACATTCTCAAAATATACTCGGTATAAAATTGATGAAAAACTATAAACCCCAACATTATAAAGTAATTATAACTTTGTAGTATTTCAAAAAGATCATATATGTGTCATATGTAGAAATACAATATAGTATAATACATGGAATTTACCGTGTAAATTTTTTTTAATGAAGATATATAAATATATTAATGAATTTAATATCTTAATTGGAATGTATTTTTTGAGTACCATATGTTTTAGGATCTGGATGGTTAAAGGGTGCATGTTTAAAGAATGGTCTGAGAGTTGTTGAGGAAGGTTCTAAATCAAAAGAGATACATTAAAATTATGATTATAGAAATAGTTAAACCTCTATTCATGGGTAATCATTCCTGATTCCATCATGGATGTATATATAATAATATTAATGAAGCGACAGTTTTGTAGAAAAAGAATATTTTAAAAGAATTTGTGGTCCGAGAGAACATATGCCTATGGATTCAAATAGGTTTCTATCAGGGTCCTATAACATTCACATTATCTAATAAAAAATAGAATAATCATTTATCACATTTTCATGTTGTTCTGAGTCACTAGATAGTAAACATTGTAAGCTCAGTATGAGGCAGTCAATCTATTATCTTCTTTATTAGTGCTTCTTATTGAGAATCTGATATAATTTGTCGATAAATGGAATATTTCTATTTAGTGACTCCCAACACTTGTACCATATAGTATTTAAATTACATTTTATAAAATTTAGGAATATATTAATATGAAAAATGTCCAGCCTTTGATACCACTATATTTTATAGTTTTTAGTTGATCTCATCCTGATTAATACCAAATAATATGAAATTTTCATTCAATATTATCTCTAATTATTTAATTAGTTTGAAGAAATTATTAGTTTTAGTTTTAGAATCCTAAACACATATATTTAATGTACTGTGAAATTATTTATTATCTTCTATATAAATATCATAATACTATAAGGTTATGACCCGATTACATAGAATACATATATATGAAAAAATAAGTTCGAAATAACCATTAAAATGACATAGCATCTTATAGTAAATATATAAAATATACTCTTTAGAAGATTAAATATTTCTGATGAATTAATATTGATAAATCATCATGCAATTCATTATATTCATATGTGTTTTGGTAACATAATTCCTTTTGTGAATTCGCAAATCATATTTTGAAACATCAAAGATTCATTTTTGTGATGAAAATTTCATTAAAATTTGAATATGATTTATTGAAGATCTATCTTACATTAATACTTATATAAAATCACCTACATGAATAGGTAAAAGGTTATATACCCTTTTATTTTTAGAATCCATCATCTCAATTGTTTTGGAGAAATATTTCATAGCGACTGTATTCCGCCATTGAATTATAATATCTACTTCTGATGCCTTTTGTCATCCTTCAGCTCTATTATCTCTAATTTTCAATTTTTAAAATTATTAAATACATTGGATGTAATGGTATGATCATGTTAACAAATTTCATTATTAGTTTCATTATAGAAGAATGATTATGAAACATTATCTTTTTTAGTACCGAGTCATGGTAGTTTTTTAGTGTCACCAGATGAGGGAACTTCTCATATGTTTTGAAACTGATACGTTCTGAGTTTATCTCAAATAAAATATGATTTCAACCATAATAGAGATAATTTAGTATTTCCAAACATTTATTATTCATTTTAATGGTATTGGGAAGGATTAAAGTCATTGAATATTGATGAAACATTCTATATCATTAATCTCCATCCCTAGAATTCTACAAACAAAAATGTTAATATATAGTCGAGGAATTATTAAAATTATTATCTATAGGATATATAGCTCCAACATTATTTTATATAATTTATCTAGCATTACTATGAGTCTCAATATCAATAACACTAGATCTAAATACATAAGTATAATTTTTAAAATTTGAAACTACTTCAACATCGTCAACATTATTTCAGCAAGATATCATCTTACACATTCCCTATGGGACTCGCCATTAAATGAATTTACTTACTTAGGGTCTATAAGTATGGATTTCTCAACCAGAGTACTGATAAGGATCTTCATTTTCTCTATCATCTACCTCTTCCTCCTTTTTGTTCTTTCTAGTAAAATAAACTTTCTCTAAGTAGCCTCAAAAACTAGCACTAATTCCTTAAGAGGATATTAGATGGGGAATGATTCTTTTGTCACATGGTACCCATAGCCCCTATAATGTTCATAGTTTTAAAGATAATGGTCACCCACCATATATAATGATATAAAATAATCCTTATATTTTTCTTAATGTTATAGTATATACAGATCACCGTTTTCCAAGTGATGTTTTCTCATATACTTGTAAATTAAACATATTAGAGTATTGAAATAATAAATTCTCAAAATCACCATCAATTTGGGATATTCGCATGTATATAAACATCAACATAGCTCTTTTTTCTAGATCTAATGTTTTTGAGAATTTATTATAAATTTTAAGAGATCAAAAAAATGGATTCCATTATGACTGATAGTCTGATGTTATCATCATAGAACAAATAATAGATAAACTAATATCTACCATAATGAGAAAATTATATGGTTTATGAGATTTCCATTTTTGAAATATATATTCTTTTTTCATTTAACATCAATTTAAGAATATATATTTCATGAAAAATATAAAATGGTTCATTCTGATAGAACTCTTATACATTCATATTAAGAATATGTTTTATATTCTCTTAATTTAATATATGTTATTATCCTTGAAATCTCATAACCTTTCCTAGTAAATGAGTCATCTAATTTAACAGAACAAAATATATTTATTCCCTTTGTAGAACTCACATTATTGATCTAATTTTCATTTTTCTTCTTCTCAAAGTTCCATTATCATCTCTTTTGGAATTCACTATTCTTGTGAATGGCTGAGATGTCATCAATGAAAAGGATTATGGGTTGTGTTCTTGTTGTAGACATAATGATAATTGATGTTTTATAATCACGTGGGTCTGAAATTAGGGACTATTTGACTTCTACAAGATAACAAACAATGAATATATTTTCATCACTTTTTATGGAAAAAAATCTGACATTTTAAAATTAAATTTATAATCGAGAGAAGGATAAATAAATAAATAAATTTTAAATTAGATAAAACAAAAATCATCATATTATTAAATATATATTCTCAATATGAACTAAATTAAATTTCATAGATAGTACCAAGTAAAATTTTAATATGATTAAACTACTAAAAAATTGGCCTTTAGCAGTGCTAAAATGACCTTTAGCAGCGCTAGAGAGGTGTTGACTACTAGATAGAAATTAAAATCCCCTTTCAATTTTCACTAATAAAAAATCATAGATGAAATGTTCCTTTTTCAGTGATTTTTTTCAAAATTGATACTGGAAAAATTTATCTGATGTTTAAAAAGTGCTGAAAAAGGAACCATACATCATCGCTTTTGAAGCACTGATAAAGGACCAAATAATCATCAATTTCAAAAGAACTTATAAGGGACCTATTTTTCAGTGCTTTAAATAGCGATGATAAATGGGAATATCATAACACCATTTCAATGTGTTGTAATGGAACACTGTCACATGAGAAATACCACCAAATATAATCAAAATCATGTAACAATACTGAATTTGAATGAAATGAAATTTACAACATAAATAAAACAAAAAAATAGTATATAAAAATTTCAACCATTTTAATATACATTTAAAAAAGAAAAAATTATTACATAAATTGATAAACATCAGGGTACCCTTTTGTTAGAATCCTTACCTGGACTCATGCAATTACTAAAAAACCACTCCTATTCGAGAAAAAGAACACACATGTACAAGAAAAAAATTATTATTTCTATAATGATATAATGAATTAATTAATAGAAATTGTTAATTTAAAAAAACAATGAGTCATACAAGTAACAATGTGTATTGGATTGATGTGTGGCTAATTTCTACATGTCTCGAATGAATTATGGATAATTTTTTTAATGCATCGAAACAATATCAATTCATTTTCTTGGTTGTGAGTATGTAACATGTCCTTTTTAACAAAATGTAATTTTAAATTTGAAACATGCACATTGACTTGTACCAATCACATCATGTATTAATTTGACATAAGACTGCTTCTTACACTTCAAAAAGAATTATGAATAATTGTCTTCAATTATCAAGAAAATTTGAGCGTGTTTGATTAGTTTCTAGTGAGTGAAACTTTTTGAACTAAAATTTCTAATTTTAAATGATATCAAACACTTTGATTCATACCAAAAACACTGTGTACTGGATTGTGGTGTGAAAAATTCATATACATCAAAAATTACATATAGAAAATTTCTATAAAGTATCAAAACAATCTAAATTCATTTTCTTGGTTTTGATTAGGTATGTTTTCCATTTTAATAGAAACGATGTTAGCATAAAATAAAAATACACACATAGAGTAATAACTATCACACTGTGCATAATATTTAGGTTTTTCTAATTTCATCATTACTAAAATGACATATGCATTGCTTTTAATAGTATTAAAACATTATTGATGTATCATATTTGAATTTAGTATGTCACATGTCTTTTTTTAAAATAATGTCATTTTAAACTAGAAACATTGACATTGAATCATACCGATCACAAACTATATCAGTTTTACTTGATATTGATTCTTACATGAAAAAAATGACTTATAAATCATTTTACTAATTTATTAATAAAATTCTAGCGTATTTGATTGGTTCTTAGTGTGTTATGCTTTTTGAACTAAAATATAGATTTTAAACTGGTAACCGAAACATTGGTTCATACTGGGCACATTATGTCTTAGATTATGCTGTGGAGGATTCCGACATGTCAAAAATAACTTATAGATAATTTTTATAATGTATCAGAACAATACTAAAGTATTTTCTCAGTTTTGAGAAGGTAAATTTTCCATTTTACTAAAACTGATTTCAATTTTAAAAAAATATGCTCTTGGAGTCTTATTGGTCACTCTATGCATCAAATTGAGGTGAGGATGATTCTAATAAGTCCCAAATGTCATATGGATCTTTTTCCTGGTGTATCAAAACAATCTAAATGAATTTAACCAATTTTGAGTTCATTACATGACATTATTACAAAAAATGTCACTTTAAAATCATGTAATTTTAATAATAATGATCACAATATCTATTAGTTTTATGTGAAAATTATTCCTACATGCCAAAAATTACTTATAAATTGTTTTCATAAATTATCATCAAAATCTGAGCACCTTTCATAAGTTCTCAGTGATTTACACTTTTTCAATTAAAATGTCGATTTTATAAAAATAGGAAACATTTTGACTCATAATAGGAACATCATGTATCGCATTTAGGTCAATATGATTAATTATTTGTAAAAATTACTTATGTATGGTTATTTTAATGTATCAAAACAATACGAATGTGTTTGTTCATTTTTTAGTAGGCTAGTTGTCCATTATACCATAAATGATTTAAATTTTTAATATGAAGACCCTTATGGAGTCATAATAGTCTCACCATGCTTCAAATTGATGTGAGGAAAATTTTTTCACATCTATAATTACCTATGGATCAATGTAATAAATTTTCAAGATAGTTAAAATGCAGTTCCTCAATTTTCAGTATGTCAGTTTCCTTTTCCACTAAAATGTTATTTTAAACTACAAACATTCAAATTGAATCATGTTGATCATATCTTGTAAAATTTATATGTGAAACTAATTATTAGACATAAAAATGATTTATAAATCAATGATTAAATTTATCAATAAATTACAAGTGCATTTGATGGGTTCCTATTGAATGAATGTTTTTAAACTAAACTGATGATTTTAAACTGATAATGGACACATTGATTCACACTTGGAAATCATTTATATGATTGTGTGAAGCTGATTTTACATGTCATAAATGAATTATGGAACATTTTTGTTAAGTATCATAACAATTTGAATGTGTTTTCTCTGTTTTGATTATGTTTTTATCCATTTTCCTAAAATTGATGTCAGTTTGAAATAAAAAGATGCACATGGAGTTACACCAGTCAAAACATGTGTCAAAATATGGTATGGATGATTCCCACACATCTCAAATTACATATGTATTATTTTTAAAAATTATAAAAAAAATTCAAATATGTTTTCATAATTATGGTTGCATCACATGACCTTTTTACTAAATTTTCATTTTAAACTGGAAACACACTCATTGACTCATACCAATAAAATAGTGTTTTGGTTTGACATGAAACTGATTCACACACGTCCAAAATGACTTATGAATAAATTTCATAAATTATCATGAAAATCTAATATATTTTTCATATTTTTCATTGAGTGACACTTTTTTAATTAAAATGTCAATTTTAAAATGACAATAGACACATTGAGTCATATCGGGCACATTATGTATTGGATTAAAGTGTGGATGATTCCTATATGTAAAAAATTAAATGTGGATTTTTCTACTATGGTATAAAAATAATATGAATATTTTTTATCAGTTTTGAGTATGTTAGTTATCTTTTGATAATAAAATTCTTGTCAATTTTAAATAAAAAAAAGCACTTGAAGTCATACTGATCAGATCGTTTGTCGGATTGAGGTGCAGATTATTCTTATAGGCCCCAATGTCTAAAAAATCATAACATCAAATTTTATAATGATTTTGATTTCATTTATTTTTTTAACGTCCATTTCTATATATTGATTCGATGTTCTTAGCTGAAATCCTTTTCTCGTTGTTGAAATCTAGAATCGTAGAGGAATATCATTTAATAATTAAATAATGAGATGTCACTATAATGGACACATGAGCTTCTTGTACTATTCTTGATCTAAATGATAATTTATTTTGGAAAAGAACATCGACTCAATATGACATCCCAAAATATTTGTGAAAATAATTAAATAAGTATTAGATAAAAATCCTAAGGAAATTCACATACAAATAGTATAAAAAATAACTATGAAATCAATATAATAAGTTTTAAGGATTCACTTTTTTCATTATGGTTGTATGAATTCATTACATATTTCCTTGTTTTCATTATCTTCATTGTAGGATTTAATTATTATCTCTTGTGATCATTGATGTGTGATTCCCTCTAAGACATAAGAGACTTATAATTGTCTTTAAGCCTTCGAAAATTGTAAGGGTTCCACGGGATACCTCAAAAAAACCACCCCAACCAAAAAAATGAATCCAAATGAATAAAAAAAATAATTTTTATATGAGTAATACTTAAAATAAAATTGATAAAAAATAAATATGAAAAAATACATTAATTCCATGTAGAATGATTTTACTTCACATAAATAAATATTAACTCTATGATTGAGATGTGGAGGGAACATGAAGGGAAGTGACAAATTCCAACACTATAGGGGTGAAATCATTTTGAGGGAGACGAAGTCTGTTGTATTTTGTTGTAGAATGGAATGATACATGGAAAAACCACCCAAAACATGAACAAAACAATCCATCGATATAAAAAATCAATTATTATGAGAGTAATGATAAAAAAATAAATTAAACAAAAATATGAAACAATACATTAATTATATTAAAATTATTTTACTGTATATATATCAATATCACCTACATGATTGAGTAGTAGAGGTACCCTGAAGGAAATTGATAAATTCTGACATTGTAGGCAGGAATAGGTTTTTTGTGAGAATAATTCTGTGGATGTTATGGTTTATAAAAGAATGAGAGATGGAAAACAACTCCAACTCGAACAAAAAACTCCACATTTATATGAAAACACTTATTGGGTTAGTAATACTGAAAATAAATAAATTAAACATAAATATGAAATAATAAATTAATTATATGGAAGTGAAATTTATGGTGAAAAATTCAAGATTACCTTTATGATTGAGATTTGGAGGGAACTTGAAGGAAAGTGGAAAATTACGACACTATTGGGGTGAAAAGGGTTTTAGGGAGAAGACATTAATAGACATTTTGATGCAGAAAGGCATGGAAGATGGACATACCACCCAATATTTAAAAAAATAATCCACTTATTTAAGAAAAAAATATTATGTGGTTAATATTAAAAAGAAATAAATTAGAGATAAATAAAAAATAACAAATTCATTCTATGGACAATGATTTTTCTAGGAAAACATCCATACTTACTCTATGATTAATGAGAGGCAATATTGTTAATCTTACTAAAATGGAATGAAATTTGGATAGAAATAATATAAAATTAATGAACTCTGTTACAGAATAATGAAAATTAAATAAATGTTCTGTTATATAATTTTTCAGTAAAATAGATAAAATATATCGTAATATTAATTTTATATCATCCAAAAAGAATTACATTTTTAATGTTTGTTCTTCTGAGGGGTTAGTAACAATAGTATGTGAATAAGAAATTTTCTATCTATTAGTCAAATATTTAATTTATATTAGGTTAATTCAGTAGAGAACATATAATATTATGGAAAAACACATCATATTTATCACGAACCAGGCCGGGTCGCCATCCCACCCGGCTCCTGACCTGGTCCGCGGTAAGTCCCGAAGGGCGTTCCCGAACCCCAAGGGCTGGCACAAGTGCCCGGGTATCATAAGTAACAAGTGGGAACGATTTTACCTGAAACAAAAGAAAGAAAAACAACTATCAAGGTAAATAAACTGAAACTGAAAAAAGACATCCAAACACATCTTTAAACTATGAAATATTTTTAAGACTACAACGTGAACCAAGAACTAAAAAGAAAGGACGACGGTGGAAACTAAAACTCATTCTCAAACCTCTCGGCAAAAGATAGGCCACATCAGCACCACTCTGCATGAAAAGACCAAGTGCAACCTGACCCTCCATCGCTGAGCACGAAGTCATAACCTGGAATGCAGAAGAAACAAAATCTACATACACCCATGGGTGTATGTAGGGTGTGAGCTAAAAGCCCAATAGGATGCCACTGAGAAAAAGGTTCCACACTTAATTATTAAAATACAAATACATTTTCAATTTAATATAATAATAATAAATAATTGTTTAAATAATTTTTAATGAAAACGGTTTTTAAGCGGACTTCTTTAAAAGGAAAACGACTTAAGCTAACTTACACACATGCACACACACCCACACACACGCACGCACACACACAAACGCACGTACACATGTACACACGCACACACACTATTCTTGGTAACCCCAACATCACACCGTGTGCCGATGGTGAGCAGCAAGCAGAAGAAGGGAACAATACATGGGATACCCTAAAGATACTAGCGAGAAGTGGGACCCTAGAACCTCATGTCTCGGTGAACCATATCAGACATTCTCGTGCACGAGACACTGGTAGAGAAACACCTCCTACCATAGTGGTCTCCCGTCATCATCCAATGTTTAGTTAGTGTTGTAAATGTCAATCCCGCTAAGTGAAACTGGGCCGATGCCACTCCCGTAACACAAGCACGCTAGTCTAGTCCACCCACCTATTACCCAGGCATCCCGTTTTTTCTCAAGTAATTCAAATTCCATGGCACATGTCACAATCTTACACTGAAACCCAATGAGATAATACACATGAAAAAACTACCATTTTCAGACATAGAAAAAACCATTTGAAATAATACAGTCACTGAAAACATTTTCAAAACATGCTTCACACTATTGACATAATTTAATTAACCACATAAAATGATTATAAAACAGTATCAAAGGAGTGTCACATGGTTTTACACACACAAAGGTAACCACATAGATATCCAAAAAAAATTCCAATATCGCACGCACTCAAATACAATAAAAAGTGTGACCTACACCACGAAAAGGTTTGATGGAAAACCCTTACACCATATCAATAACACCATTGTCTAAACCAAATTTTTTAACATGCCAAAAATAAAAGCTTATTAAACAATTTAGAAGAAATCGCTTAACGTTAACCACTAAGCTCATGCGAAAATTTCTTTTACGACTAAACGCACCCGACGCCATGTAAAAAAACAGTTCGCATCACTTACACGACTTAAGAAGATAACCGTACAATTCCAATGTCACCAATAGAATTCTCAGCAGAAAACACCCAATAATACAAACAATATACTAAAAAATTTCAATGAAAATCAAACTTCAAATAAAACATTATTCGCAGAACAAAAATTAATTAAAAATATGAAAAACAAAATAAAAATTTCAAATTAATTCATCAGATAATAATTAGATGGGGAACCACCTACCTGCATGAAGCGACATCAGAAAAATTGGTGCGCGACTCCAATTTCTCATCAATCGCACCAAAACAAAACCAAAATTAACCCTAACAAAAAAAAAGATAATGATAATTATATAAAAATCGAACCGCATGTAGCACAAATTAAGCCCCAAACAACATGGAAACCCACCCCAAGTGAAAAGCAGTTGCGGCAAAGGCGAAAACGGGTGGAACCAAGGCCTTAGATGTTGTCTGTGAGAGAAGTGGGTCGCCAGAGGTGAGGGCGGAGGGGGCTGATAGGGATTTTCCAGAATAGAGGAAGAACGGTGGGTTTCGAGTAAGAAACATGTGGGGGTTCGACGGTTCTGAGCAGGGGGAATGTTACAACCAAGGAGGGTAGGCTGGCAGGGGGCGTCAGGTTCATCAGAGGGCAGTGCATAGTCGGTAGAGAGTTCTGGAAGACGGCGAAAAAAGGGGTGCAGCGCAATGAGGGGTCGCGGCTGGCCAAGGAGGTGCGGGGTGTGACGGGCCGAGTGGAGGAGGCCGGCCGGAAGAGAGGTTGCCGGATAGAGGCGCGACCAGGAGGGAGGTCGCTGGATAGAGGCGCGGCTGAGAGGGAGGCCCAAGATAGAGGAAGTGGAGGATGGCAGAGGGAGGGTGCGCATGCGGCTCGGCGTGAGGAGAGGGAGGAGAGGGTTCGACGGAAGCCAGTGGTGGCGCGGGTCCGGCGGGCCTAAAGTCCAACCATACTCGGCCACGCCTGAGCCCAGCCCTCTGGGATATTGCAGACCCCCACCCCAAGAGTAGATAATAGGCCCCCACCTTAGAACGGCCCAGATAACACGTGGCAAGAACTGTCCCCTACCTGGAGAGGATTTAATACGCCTCCCCCGAAACTCGAACCTGTGACCACTGGGCCAAGGGCTCAGTGGTACTCGTAACGCCTCCCGGTTGGACTTTAAGCCTGTGGTCACGGGTTTGAGTTGCGGGGGGAGGCGTATTAAATCCTCACCAATAAGAGGAGAGTTCCTGCCACATGTTATCTGGGCTGGTCTGAGGTGTGGGCCTATTATCTGCCCATGGGGTGGGGGTTTGCTATCTACCATAGGGATGGGCTCGGGCGTGGCCGAGTTTTATTGGGCTTTAGGCCCACTAGGATCGTTACAATATTAATAAATATGTTTATCTTCTTATTGAACTCTAATTATTTTTTTAAATGTTTTAGGGATTAAGTTCCACTATCATGAATCAAAATACCCAATATGTCATCTCATCTAACATATAATACATTGTCTATAAGGGTATATCAATGAACTTATTGTGATCCCCCAATGAAAGGGTTATCCTCAATTGAATTTTCATAAGAACCAACATTTGTTTTTTTCACCAACAAGACAGTTGACAAAATCATGTTTGTTGGATCTGATACCTAAAACACATTCACTAATTTTGATTCCATTACGAATGGACCATCATTATCCCCTTTCACCCAAAAATTCACATTGATGAAACTCATTTCATCAACATGAAATGCATTCATATTATTAACAAATTTTTAATGACAAATCAAAATTTGAAACATTATATAATATAACTCATATATATATATATATATATATTTAATAATTCAAAAATCTGAATTATTTTCATAAATTGGATTTCAATACATATAACTAGATATGTAAATCACATCATACAAAAGTATAACAATACTATTTTTATCATAAATCTGTCATCATGTTCTTTTTTATTGAACTTATAACCATATCTTACAAAACTTAGGGAAGATTTAACATTTTCATTGGGTCTTATGGTTAGCCATTGAATTATTCCATCAAGTGAACTCATATTTTCATATATCTATTTATGAATTTGATTACTAAACCATTCTATAAATTGTTGAATATGTGTCTATGATATCCATCATTCATCCCTTGATGGATTCAAAGCTATAATAATTTATTTGTGGGATTCAATGTATCGATCATCATCTTCACTATAATATAAAATTTAATGGATCTCTTACTCATTCTCTATCAAGGTAATTGTGACAACATATCTTCCAAAAATCCCTTTCCCCATAAGGTGTTTTCTATGATGAGACATTCAGATATCGATGTTATAAACATCTAATAGGTAATAGGTACATAATTCAATAGCTTCTTCAACAATATATCTTTTTGCAATGCAAATTTCTATCCAAATAATGTTCTTTAAATACCCTTTCAAATTATTCAAATAACATTCAATGGGTTATATCCAACAATATTGGACAAGAAATCAGTTTTGAAACTCTTGAAAAAACTAAACTATTAGGTGAACTATTATATCAATGAATGATGGTGGAAAGAACATCTCTAATTCCTATAATATGACATCAAACTCCTTAATCATGACTGGGATCTTTGTGAGGTATATAACAATACTCCATTTTGAATTGAAAATGAATAAGATTCATGCTAATGTATTCTATAAATTATGAGGTAGAATGCCGCAAAAAGGAAGATGCATCAAAAATAACATCAAAACATGAAATTTGTTATATTTTAGTCCTTCAAACTTCAAATTGCTCATACAAATGAAATTATTGATATTTTATAAATTCCACTTTAAATCTTTTACTTTATTAAGAAATGGAAAAATTTGTAATTTTTCTTATCAGGATAAACTATAAGTTTTTGGAGGATGAATACTCTTCCTTTTAACCATCAGAGTTTCCAACTCTTCCTCATCTCAAATTCAAACAACTCCAACCTATCCGTGACTCCATAAATATTTTTTTAAGATTATTTAGTAATGATCCAATAACACAATCAAATACATTTTTTTTCAACGTGTATGACATCAAAAAAATGTATAACATAAAAAATATTACAAAATGGAAATTCAAAGAAAATTGATCTTCTCTTCTAACTGAAGTTTTGAATGTTTTTTAGAAGTGGATTTCCAAAAATATAGGAAAAATATTTTAATTTATTGTATAGATGATCACTAATTATGGGGGATGGTAATGCACCTTGTTCAATATTCCCATATTATATTTTCATCCATGATCAATATTTATGTTGTCGAGGTAAATATTTCTGATATCTATAAAACACAGTGTTTGAGGAATGTTTCAACCAAACTGAGTATGTCTGTTTTTCATAAATGGGACACCCCAACAATCCTTTAATGTAATTTAATAATAAATTTCCCTAAGTAAGGATTCCATTTATCATCCAATATAATATTGAACTTAATGTGAATTTGTCTCCTCTATGAGTATCATACATTGTAACACAGATATCACACATCAATTTGTGATATTCAATCAGTGGATCCAAATAGAAAACAATGTCATTACCGGGATTATTTGATTTAGATATAATAAGGGAAAACATAATGTATTTTCACATCACAAATAACCATTTAAGAGAGATATAATTTTACAACAAGATGTACCATGTACTATGAGTACTACTCATTAGTCAAAATAGATTTCTTCAATCTATAGATAATTAAAGGCGAATGATTCACAACTCATTTCCAAATTTTGGATACTTGTAATAAATTATCTTCCACTGGGTAGAATCTTCAAGATGACGTAGGTTTCAACCTTTAATTATATTATCTAAAATCCATGAAAATTTATATGCATTTTCCTGAAATACAAATAGTCTTCTAACTTTGAATGAGAGTAAAGAACACTACAATTTTTGAAAGACTTGATTCATTTTTCATATATCGATCTGTGCCACACATCATGAATTTTATAAGTTATTCATGGTCCTTGAGGAATAATATGAAAACATTTGGACAAGAATTTATTTTTATATTTCATTTCCATAGAATTTATAATTTGTCTAGGGTCATATATTTGACATGGTATATCATTTTATAAAGGTAGAATATAATTCATGATACCAACTAGTTCTGTAAATCTGGTGTAACATCGTTTGCTGTCAGTTTTAAAATTATATAACTTCAATAAAGCTACCTATATTTTTCATTGAGTACAACCAGTATAAAATGGTCTACTGGAATATATATTTCACTTCTCAAACCACAATGGACAATCATGAAGGGCATATTTAATTACGATTTTCATTTATTCCATGATATCTTCATCTTCGTTTAAATTTTTTTTCATTTCAAATGATCCATATACCTCAGTATCATCACAATTGGTGTGAATATTTAGTTTTTCCCATGTTTAGTCCTAAATTTATAGGTTTTCTCTATTCCATGTCAAATAAAATGTTCATCTGACTCTTCCAGACTAATTTTTCATGAATATCATAAATTTAAACATGGAAAAAGGATTTTAGAATGGTTATATGCATGCTCTCTTGAAATCATTATATAGTATTTAACTCCATATTTATACAATTTTGTGAAATGATTATAAATCATCCATTATCGGTTCATATCCACCCCATTTTTTCACAAAATATTTATTTTGTGTGGTAAATAAATTTATACAGATAAGATATTCATTATCAAAGTTGAATGTTGAATAAAACTCTAATAACTGAATCCCAAATCTTGATTGTTTCTATGAATTTATATATGATTTGATGAAGTTGATGAATTTAGAATAAAAATTTAATTAATCCACTATGGTAGGTGTTATCCTTTGAATTAATTAAAAGGTGAATGGTAGACAACATTCACGCTCATACGCTCATCTATCCAATATTTATCATTTCATTTCATAGATTGACACACATCCTATATCTCTTATGAACATGAATATATTTTGATTAAAATAATCTAAGAAGTAGTCATCCATGTGATTACTATTGATCATATTTGTATAAGAAAAATATAAGATATGTGGGATGCGTACCATGTAATAAAAAGAAATAACAATTAAGGTGGTGTAACTAATGATAATGACAATTTTCTAAATTAATGATGGGGGATGAGTCTCAAGAATGAAATTTAAATTAAAATGATTTTTTTGACACAAATCATGTCTTTATTAAATCCCTTAAACAAAGGAAAATATAATATAGAAAATTAATGTTTAATAAGAAACAAATATATAATAAAAAATAATAATAAACTCTCATTCAATAAACTATAAGATATAAAAATATATTGATAAAAAAATTTATAATTAAGGAATTATTTCATATACATGGATGTTAATCAAGGATTCATATAGGGTGAACCAATAAATATAGAATTATTATTGTGAATACCTAAAAATAAATTATAATATATGGAATTTGATTACCAAGATTATATTTTTTGGGACAAGTGATGTGATATACTAAGGAGTCATTATATTTAATATTAATGGTATATAAAATATTTGAAATCATATCAAGTCCCTTGGGATGAAATATATCCACATAGACCCATCCAAAAGATTCTAGGGATTCCATTATTTCATATCTATCCATCCAAAGCATTCTAGGGATGCCATATAATACAAATTGAACAATACTTGAAATTTTAGGGAGGTCTGTGTTCCTCCTCTGAGGTGGCATGATTATGGTTACCAGAAAAGTCATGATGAGGATCGTCACCCATCCATTTTTCTATAGGGGAGGGTTCTCGTCGAATTTACTATTACTTTGATTCAACAAGTTCAGTGTCATTATCCTTTAAAGAATGTTGAATTAATCCTGTGGGAACTATTTGTCCTCGCGAGTGATTGTGTGGGGGTTAAGTGCTCATGCAATGGGTCCTTCTCAGATATAAGTTCCTCAGATGGTCTCCAATGGGTTTATTCATGTAGCCAAGAATTCCCAATGACCTTAGAATCCATGATTCATGGACCTGCTTTCCAAAGTCAGACGCTCGTCAGCTAAAGATTTGGAAAATGACACATAAGGACTGCATTCGTCGAGAGGATGGGAGGTCAAGCTCACCCCACCCATTAGGAGGAGGATTGTTTCCTGTTTTGGGTCTCTCTTATTGATCTTTTTTTTCTGTTCATACATTTGTGAATCCTTGGTTCAATCCCGAAGAGTGTGTCCATGAGCTACCCTTGGTTTGCAAGTTATTTTTGAGGGTGCATATATTTGATGCCATGGAGGTGACACTGACATAGCCATATTATGAGGCTTTCTAGAGTTTATCGTCATCCAGGGGGACATAAGGTGACTTGATGTTGGGATCAGGCCTGTAAGGAGGGATTCCTACGTATCCTTAGTAGAGGAATCAGAACCGACATAGTCGGATAATGTGGGGCTTATGCGTCGAAGTTTCCCATTTGAAGAGGCATGATTAGGTGGACCCTTTATGGATTGGTACCCTTTTGAGCTCGAGCCTTCTGGTAGGCATCCTACATATTCTGATTTGATTAGGAATCAGAGTTCTCATATGTCATATTGTATGTGGGTGTTGTAATCCTCACAAACCTCTATGCCCACACTAGTCCTGATTGGTGTGGGAAACAAGAGTATGTGAAAGGTTCAATAATGTGCATGCCTCCCCTACTATAAGTAGGGGAGGGAGAGCCCGCGACAAAAGAGGCTGGGGTGATGGTGGGTGACGGTGGGGAGCAATGAGCCTTTCAACATGAATCAAAATTTAAGGCCATGTATACCTGCCTCAGAATATTGGGGAGTTACTTCAGTGGGAGGGCCCTACAACATGTTCTTATAAGGGG
Source organism: Viscum album (assembly GCA_963277665.1). Lineage (NCBI taxonomy): Eukaryota > Viridiplantae > Streptophyta > Magnoliopsida > Santalales > Viscaceae > Viscum > Viscum album. Next base: position 1,697,020,131 of record OY728132.1, on the reverse strand, counting down.
AGGAGTTTTTACTTTGCCAAAGGGGGGAGAAAACATACCCCCATCGATTGATCATTGTCCGTCATTGAATGGAAAAGGAAGTGATCACCCATATTCTCGAGAACGGGGAGGTTCACATCGGCATCCCGAGGTTGGACTCTGGTTTACCATGGTAATTTATCCTTACAGGAAATCCTAATGCCCAAAACTTTTTGGGGAGGGCCTTCGTGACCCCGCTTATCGTGGGTATGTAGCCTCAATGGGGTGCACTAATGCACCCGATGGCCTGATCATACAAGTTTGGTGGATTTGGAGGAGTATTTGTCCTAGTGTCAGGGGACTAGTTAGTGGAGGGATTTTGGTTGACTGAATGGTAATGGAGGAGTGAGGTTAGAACCGGAATAAAAAATACCCGAAGACACCCCTTACTACTTACTGGTTTCTCACACGGGGTGGGGGAAGCTATGCACACCATAGCAGTATGCGGGCATAGAGGCCTTTCGTTTACCGGTGTGGTACGAGAGCATTGGGATCACCAACCATGTACCAATGTGGTACGCATATCAGAATGACACTTTGAGTTGTATCCAATTATCAATTGGGTACTTGGTTCCGGGTTTAGCCCATGTAGAGGTATGCTACGTGGAGAACCATACTCAAGGAATGTCTTGGGGATTACTATTCTCATGAAATTCAACTAGGAATAGTATTTGGTTCACGGTTTACCAGTTTGGTTTGTGGTTTTATAGTTTTTACTTGTTCCTCCCATTTTATGGTTCGCAGCCGGCTGTACCTGCGGAAGAAGTGGTTCACGGTTGATGCTTCGCTGATGAACAAGACGGAAGTCACAGTTCAAACTCTATGTATTTTCTTAGGATTTCGTTGCCTGTCCACCCCTCTATCCATATGGCTATATCCACTCTACTATTATCTTTTTATAAAACATCAGAGTGCTCATATCATTTGGGCACGCGTCACCATCTGCGGAGGCCCATTGAAGCTGTATTCTAACCCGTGGAAGACTGGGTTAACCGGGATCTATGGGGACTTAGGTTCATGATAATGGTTTGTAAAATCCTACCTATCCTCTCATTCCATGAACTAAGGGTTTAACATCAAAGTACGTGGATGGTCTTCCACGGGGTTCACAATTTTCCTTGTTTGATGGTCATCGCCTTGCGGGCCAGCGGTTCGTCGACCTTCCCGCATACCTGGCGGTTCACGATCCAGGTTCTTCGTGTACCTTTCCTAGTGTTGGTATGTAGTCCATTTGACATATTTAATTCCTTCGAGTTACATCAAATAAAAACAATTTAATTTGAGACTCCTCGCCTTGATAAAATTTTAGAAGTGCTCAATTCCTTCTCCAAAGTGATTATAGGGGTATTTTCTTCCCTTAGCGGTTTTTTCAGAACCCTAAAAATTCCCCACATCAGAATGGTGTCCGTTTAGAACGAAAAGGGAACTATTATGATATAGAAGTGGTCCTGAACAGAAATGTTTTATGGAAGATTAGGTAGACCCGGTTGGAGAGGACCACACCTATATATAGGGCCATTCCATTTGTATTTTACTATTTCTCACGGTGAAAAGTTATCCAAATTTCCCATCCTTCTTCACACTTGGCGTACCATGCTTCTTTCTAAAACCATGCTCTCGAACTATTCTATATGTTTCAGGAAATGATCTCCTCTCCATTTCCTTTTTAGTGTACCACATTTTGGTTTCTGTGAAGGTGAATACAGACTTTTTTAGACTAAAAACGATACTTCATGTAGGAGAATTCTATGCAGTTTGTTTGTCCGCATACGGAACATAAATTAGAAAACGATTCAAAAACATTAACCCAGACTTAAAAATATAATCCACAACATTTTAATCATAACCTAATCCAAGGTCGGGGTTCATATTTTCTTGCTTCTAAAAACCATTCTGTTTGTTATCCAGAACATCATAGGAGAGCGCCTCACGACCGTCTCGCGTACCATAGCCATATGTGGTGGGTTGCAACTGCGAACCATTGATATATGAGGCGTACTACTTCGGTGTGTCATGATGTATGCATAATGATCCTTCCAAGTACCAATTTTTTTATAAACAGTACGCTGGGCCTTTTTGGGGACATGTTTTATGCCCTTTAGCCATTTTTTCATTACCATTTCCCAAATATTCTTATAGGGATGACTTCTCATTGCCATCTAGACTTTCCTATGTAGGATTAAATGGTTGATTCATAGTCTATCAATAAAATTATAAAGACAAGGGCTTCCATGGTGAGGAATAGCTATAATAGCCTTCATACCCACATCATTCCTCATGACATCTTTCTGACGGTCTTCTTGACGTTAGAGATTATATCTTATCAATTATTGGTTCAATTGAGACTTTAAAAATTTGGAATTCCAGTCAATGTACCTCTTCCATTTATTGATCTCGATCTTCCTTTCATCCTCTAAGAGGCACCACAGGATCATGATCATGCCAATATTTCCTCAACCAGAAAAGTATTCCCCACTCCTATTCTGGAAAATGTTTTCATATTGCAAGGTTTTTCATGGACTCAAGGAAAAAACGGGTGCCAAAATGGTTTCCTGATACTAGACATCTGATAATACTCATCCATCATCATCATTTCTCGAGAAATTCCCTGGGGCGGGTGGAGTACCAAGTAGGATTTGAATTGTGGAAGATGCTTCTCTGATGAGTCAACCATGGCATTCTTGGATCATCAGACCTGTCTGGAGTCCCTCAATCAGTTGGAAATGGTGGGCCTGCACCAGGAAGCCTGGGTGTCTCAATTTTCACCCTTCTCTTAGAAAGAAATCCTTCCATAATTTTTGAGTTGTTGGTATTCGAGTACCCACACAATTCATCTACTACATGATGAAGTGGGAATAATTATATAGGTCATCTAACAGCTTTCAGGTCTCCCTATCCTTGGGGAGATGTACGATGAGTTTCTCCCAACTACCACCACATGGAATGACACTGATCATGTGTCTTTTTTTGACAAATAGCTTACTGGTCATGGCATTAGGATCCCTAGGTCACCCTCTTGAGGCTCATTCCCTCATCCCATTCAAAACGTGAATACAAATATTCTTGTAGAAGAAAATGACTAAGTCGAAGGTACGCTGTAATCGAACTCACCCAAACCCTTAGTCCCTCTAGAATCTAGGGTCATGCAGTGCTACCCATGAAGTAGGGAGGTATGCCTCAATGGGATATGAGCTTCGGCCCAAAATTTCACCTGTGCTAAGGCTAGCAGGTTTCTATACGATGTTCTTAATTGGATGGATTTTCCCATCTCATGACATATAAAAAGGTGTTAATGACTACACCTTGATGATGGAAGCCATGCTGGTGGAGGTTTGACCAATTAATTTGGTCATTCCTACCCTCACCCGATATTATGAATTGTTAAGACCAATTCAGGAATGCAGGTCCCCGCATCGTCTCAGTCGACCATTCCAATTCCTGTACTGGTGGATAGTGGAACACTTCCCCTATTATGAATATAGGAATACCTCACGGGTTGCCCATTCTTATTTTCATCCAGCTCTCCTTAGCATTTCTACTATTCATCCCCATATTCTGACTATTGTCGATGCGGTCGGGATATTGAACGACACTTCTCACATCTTTGTTTCACCACATCATACTACTCATGGATCCTTGAGAGGTGAAAAGGATGGTTCCTTGGAGGAATTTTCATACCTCATCAATCTTAGAGAAGAGATTATCACTTCCCTTGTAGACTGAGTAGTAATTTCTAAACCATACCTCCCCTACCGATTCACCATGCAGTTTGGATGCCTTCAATAGACTGCTCTGCTTTCAGTTGATGGACTAAGGGGATAATCTCATCCTTCGGTTCTCTGTCAATTGTGTCTTATGATGACACAAAAAGGTGCTGCTAGGGAAATTATCTTTCATAACACAATAGGTCCAACCTTCCTATCATTGGAGTATGACTCGCTATGGTTCGATTGTTACCCTGCAGGGATACTGAAAAAACTAGTTTGGTGAGTACAAAATCCATAGACCATTTAATTTCCCATTAATTACCCAATAACAACCTCATAAATTCCCTTCATCGCGAGTGGTGCAACAACCATGAATTTTACTTCCGTCCTTTTAGCAAACAAGATTAACACATCTCATGATTCTGATCTCGTAGTAAAAAGGCATTCGGTCAATCGTCAAAAGCGTTTAGGAGGGCTTTCATCAGTACAACACATTTCAGTGGGAAGTGATTTAGACTACTCCCCTCTTGTGGATACTGTACAAGATCTTCATGAGACTAGTACCATCCAGGTATCATCGATCATCCTGGAGGCCATGGATAGCCCTCCACATCTGGCTCCAGTGGCTGGGAAATTTGAGGGAAAAGAGAGTCTCTCGCCTTGGGTGACTATATTTATGTACCTCCCCAATCTTATTGTGACATTTCCCACATAAAATTATGTGGAAGTAGAGGAGTATCAAAGTGCTGGTGTTGTAGAAAGACCCCAGGCAATGCACAAAGAGGCATGGCACCCGTAGAGTTCCCTTATTGTGGAGACACCCCTGGTCAATCTTACCAATGAGGGTGAAAATTTTCAGTGATTATTTATTGATCTTTGTTCTGGCGGTTATGATTATCAGCACCTTCACTACTTTATTTATGTAATTTTCATTTCCTGAGGAGACCTCGCCTCCTGCAAGGACAAGCTAACCAGGTTTAATTTTCCCCATCACCAAGTGGCAACCTTCAAAAATATTTCAGAAACAATTGATCTTCTAATGGCCGAGGAGGTGAAGGCCCGTGATTTGATGGAGGTTTAGGATGATGATTTGTGGGTGTGAGAAGACCATGCAGTCAAGATGAGGGTATAACTAGCCTCCTCGTGTATGACTTATGAGGCTATTTCGAAGAAGGGGCAAGACCATAAAGCTGTCTAGTTATAGGTGCATCTGATGGCCAAAGCCAAAACGGAATAGAAAACATATTTAAAATAGTCTATCGACGGACTGAGGTAATCCCTCACCATTCTTATGGAATGGGAGAACCAAGTCCTATTGAAGCTCTTTCCAAAATCACGACATTTACTTCCCCCATTTCACTATGGAGAGACTCCGAATTGGGGATGTTCCTCGATTCTTTCTAAACACAATGGAATAGATTTTTGGATTTTAGACACATCTTCTCTATGTATTACTATTAAAATCACTTCACATATATCAAAATTTAAAACCATGTCTTGAAATCAATAAACTGAAATAACTGAATCAAGATCTAATTTTTTATGAGACAAGGTACTCAGTGAGTATAGTTTGACTATTGTTGAGGTTTTATGGAAAACCCCATGAAAATTTCTTTCTTTTTTTATATTACCCTATGATTTTCCTAATCCTGAATGGTATGGGCTTAGCAGGTATAACTTGGATTTTTCTTAATCCGACCTTTGTGTGTTTTTGACCCAACAGGATTTACACCGTTTGTAATGACTCAATATTTTTTTCCTTCTAATGAACTGATACTCGAATTTTTCTCAGAGGTCCCTTCCATAGATTTTCCCTCGGTCAAGAATAACATCTCTTTTTTAGAAGTTCACATTCCTACCAATCAAACTTATTGATTATGTTTTAGTTCGAACAACATTGACCAAATTTAATAGGTTAAGGCCCCGACTCGGGACCGTTGGCTGGGAACATTCTAATATCCTTCGGACATGGATTATGGAATTTTCATGACCCTGTATTTGTGGATTTTATACATTCATGAGGCTCAGGGGACATTTTAGTCATATAAATGTAGTAAAGTACTTCTTATAGATGATTTTTCCATTTATTGATAGCCGTTTTTGTGGAAGACATTTGTAGAGCCACTAGGGCATTATGTGTATAGTCAATCAATGGTGTCCGTAGGAAACTGGCCTTCTATATCTGATGGGATGGTGGTATTTTTCACATTTTGGATTTACCTTGATGTTGGGGGACACAATAGGTGGTTGTATTGAGTGGTTTTGTCTGAGAACATTAGGAACATTTACATAGACCCTGACTGAAAAATCATTCATGGGCATTTTTTACTTGTGTGTGGGAGAGCTGGAAAGTGGCCAGTTCAGTTAAGAGTCTATTCTATGTCAGGGGAACATGGGAAGTAGAAGGTATATAAGTCTTTCTCCAAGAGTTTCCCAAATATAGGGGTGTGACAAGACATGATTTTTGTTTAAGCGTACAAAAGTATAGAAGGACTCTCTTAGAGACGAATTTTCCTTTGGTTGATGACCATTTTGTGGTAGACATATGAAGAGACACAAGGGAATGATGTGCACAGTCAATCAAAGGTGTCCAGATGATACTGTCCTTCTTCATCTGGTGGCCTTTAAGGATTTTATAGATTGGGAACATTCTTAACAAGGTGCGTGACCTTCGATCAGAGGTGGCCCTGGTCATAAGAGGAGGATTTTTAGGTCAACTTATTCATGAAAACCCAGAAACAAGCAGGGGAACTCTTTCCTTTCACGCGGATCAACATCACGCAGGAAGATAGGATATCTTTTAGAAACCTAAAAATACACCAAAGTTGAATCAGGACCATTTCTTCTGATATATCCAGGATGTGAGAAAAGAGGAAAGTGTAAACCATGACTTTGAGGGTCCATGAATCAGGAGGGTTGGAATGAGGCTTTGATTACATTGGGAATAATAAGATAAGATAGGACTCTACTAGGGATGAATTTTCCATTGATTTATCAACATTTTTATGGGAGATGTATGCCGAACCTTCAGGGGATGATATACATAGTCAATAAAAGGTGTCCGCAGGACACTGGCCTTCTATCCCAGATGGCCTTTGAGGGTTATGGGTATTCAAGATCACATTAAGCATGGAGTTTGGAATATGGAAGGGTTACATAAAGATATATTTGTGACATTTGGGCTATGATTTACTTCTGGAATGATGCCCCTAATGTAGATCCAACACGTGCGATGGGTGAGGTATTCAATCTATATTTGGGATACCCGATTGTTTAACATCACATGGCTAGGACACAGGGTTCCTCTCGGGGGATGGAAGATGACATGACATTTAGGGTCATGTAGCTAGGACTATGTTCCTGGGCCATTTTGACAAAATGTTATGGTGGATCTCTCGCTATGATCCCTAAGCTCTGTGATCTAGGATTGGTGTGAGAAACATAGGATTATAGGGGTTTCTTGTTACCATTTATGAATAGTGAATTCAACATTAGGGGGAACATTTTTTCCTAACACCATTTCCTTGTAGTTTAGCATCATGTAGTGAGGGATATTTTCTCCTTGCAGTTTAGCGTTGTGCGGTGAGGATGATTTTGGCCGTACAGTTTAGCGTTGTGTGGTAATGACGATTTTAGCCGTGCAGTTTAGCATCGTGCGGTGAGGACGATTTTGGCCTTGCAGTTTACTGTCATTCGATGAGGATGATTTTGGCCTTGTATTTTAGAGTCATGTGGTGAAGAATATTTTGGTCTTGTCGTTTAGCATCATGCGGTGAGGATAATTTTGGCCTTGCAGTTTAGCATCTTGTGGTGAGGATGATTTTGGCATTTGCAGTTTAGCGTAGTGTAGTGAGGAAGATTTTGGCCTTTCAGTTTAGCATATTGTGGTGAGGACGAGTTTGACATTATACTTTAGTGTCATGTGGGGTGGACATTTTTGGCCTTGCTATTTACAGTTGTGCGGTTAGGATGATTTTGGGCTTGCAGGTTTAGCGTTTTGTAGTGAGGATGATTTTGGCATTGTAAATGTCCTATAAAGTTTCATGTTAATCACAGTCAAGCTGTTCCGACATTCCTTAGGACTGAGTAAGGATAAAAGGTGCAAAACATAGTCTCAAGGGTGACATGAATTAGGAGGGATGAAATGGGGCTTGAAATCCATTGGGTATTCCCTGATAATATATTACTCTCCAAAGAAAAAATTTCCTTTGATTGACAACCGTTTTTTTGGGTGATGTAGGAAGAGCCAAAAAAATGTTATAAGGGTTTCCATTATGTATATGGGTAGAGAGAGGGCGTGATGGAGGATTTTTAACTATTAATTAAAGGAATTAGAGTTTAAAACTTGATATGGTGGGAATATTTATGACTCGTAGTTTAGGGTTGTAGAGTTTGGACTATCAAATTGAGAGGACACTTTTTTATGACTCATAGTTTAACATCGTAGAACATGGAATTTGGCATTGGGGAAATATTTATAAAACTTATTTTAAGGTCTTTGAGATTGAAACTTATCATGGGTAATTTTTATGTCACTCATAGTTTAAGGTCATGGTGTTTGTAGATTTTAACGATTAGTTTAAGGTCTTAGATTTTGGACCTTGGCACCAGGATGACATTTTTATAGGACTCATAGTTTAACGTCATACATCTTGGACATTTTTATGGGGGGATTTGATCAATATTATAACTCATAGTTTAAAGTCTTAGAGTTTGGACCATTTAAATCATAGTTTATGGTCTTAGAGTTTGGACCTTTTAACTCGTAGTTTAATGTCTCAGAGTTTAATCCTTTTAACTCATAGTTTATGTTCATAGAGTTTTGACCATTTAACTCATAGTTTAAGGTCTTAGAGTTTGGACCTTGGCATCAAGAGGAAACATCTTTTTATGACTCATAGTTTAATGTCCTATAGATTGTACATTACAATGGGTGAATTTTTTCCGTATTATCACTTAATGTTTATGGTCATAGAGTTTGTACCACTACATTATGGAATTTTAATGGGAAGTATCTTTTCATGGACTCCACGATTGTGGCAGCCGTGATGAGATTTCTTCCCATTGATATCATGGCATATTCTCCATTGGAATAGACCCTTTGTATGACATATGGCCCTTCCCAGTTTAGTTCATTCTTCGAGGGATCATTCCCAAGTAACATTAGGGTTATGAGGACTAACAGCAATTCTCATTCTAGGAAAGATCAAAGGTAAACATTTTTGTTGAAGGCTCGGGCAATCTGGTTTTGTATATTTCAAACTGGTATAGAGTGTGAAACCTTTTTTTGTCTAACTGCTCCAATTCATCAAATTGTCTCTGGGATTACTTGTCTAGGGACAGTTGATCGCAAATGGCCACATGAAGTGATGACACATTAATTTCGATAGGAAACACTGCCTCTGCCCCAAATACTAGTGAGTATGGGGTTTCCTGAGTGGCGGTGTGGGTCATGGTCAAGTAATCCCACAAAGCACAAAGAAGCTTATCTGTCCATGATTTCTTATCCCTATTGACTATCCTATGAAGTATGTTTGACAGAGTCTTGTTAAAATCCTTTATCTTACCATTTTCCTTCATGTGGTAGCAGGATGACCAGTTTTCCTTGATTACATATTATTGGTACATCATATCTAGCTTAGTAGAGAAAAAGTTGGTGTCATTGTCTGTCCGTATTGTATGAGGGACACAAAAACTGGTGATGATGTTGGCCTTCACAATGCTGAAAATGTTATTCACCCACACTTCTTTACACGGTATGTCTACATCCCATTTAGAAAAGAAGTCAGTTTTTGTGAGTATGAACTTGAATGTTTTGGCTTTATATGGAGGATACGGTCCCACAACCTCCATTCCCTAGGCGAAGAATGTCCCGGAGTATTTAGCTGCATGAAGAAACTTCCGGGGGGAGGTTTATGAAAATAGCATGAACATGGTAGGAATGGAAATTATTTTAGAATATGGTGAAATCCTGCATTATCGAGGGCCAGTAATACCTAAGTCATTGGATTGCGTAAGAGAGCTTGGTTTTTGACTGGTGTGATCCACAAGCTCTGATGTGCACTTCCTTCATGCCATCAACAGTCTCCTCTCCATCAATGCACATGAGAAGGACTCCATCAAAGACTCATTTTTAGAGAACCTTCTCTTGGATTACCCCATTATACATGGTAAAATTGGCGTCCCATCTTCGGACCATCACCCTTTCATACCTAACTAGTCGTAGTTCCCCTTTTAGATGTTAATTTGTAATGGGTTCCATCCTACCGGTAGTATGACCACAAGGCTCAGGAATGGGGCTAATCTCATCAATATCTTTCTTATTAGTCTAGATGAATGACAAGACCATATGATGGTGGGCAATGCTAATGACTGTTTTATCCCAGTTGGGATCAACCAAGGTTGTGGCGACATTTTCCAAATCATTGGCATGATCGTTCTGTGATAGGAAGATATGAGTCAACGTTGGTTCTGATGGGAATTCATCCATCACTACTCGAACATGGTTCATTAATGGATCCCACATTTCTTTCATGATATCATAGTCACTATTAACCTGCTTTTTGACAAGCTCCATATCACCCATAATTTTTAGGTGATCGTCTTGCACCTGGAGTTCCAATTCCAAGCCTGTAATGATGGCATGATACTTCACTTCATTTTTTGTACACCCTTACGAAATCATGAAAATTTAAGTCAAGGTGGAATTTTTGGGAGGTATGATTACAACTCCCATCCCCCCTTTGTTGAGTTTGGGACCCTCCATCCTTTTCCCTATCGGGCTTTGGGATGAACCGTAGAAGTACATTTCCCACATCTTAGGGTTCCCCTAGATAGAAAAAACATCTTCATCTAGAATTTTGGCATCCAATGGTGTTGTCTCTTCTAAGGGGTGCTCAGATATGAAGTCTTCCAATTTCTAGCCTTTGATGGCCTTCTGGGGTACATACTATATGTCAAACCGTTGCCGGATGACTGTCCACCGTGATAGGTGTCTATTTAGCATGGGACAGTTGAGGATATAATTAAGCGGGTTTCGGTGAGAGATCAGGTAGACCTCATGGTGTTGCAGGTAATGCCTGATCATTTGAACCACAAAAATTATGTCTAGTTAGTTCTTTTAAATCGTCAAGTACCATGTTTTTACATCGATCATTTTCCGACGGAGGTAGTAGATGTTGTTCTCACTGTCAGCATCATTATTCTGAATGAGGAAGGCACCTACGGACCATTCCAGGGATGTTATGTATAGAATGAGTGGTCTCCCCTCAACTAGGGTCATGGGAATTGGAGGTATTAGGAGATACTTATTGAGGCTTTCAAATTCTTCTCGACAATCGTTATCCCATTCATACATAACCCATTTCTTCATGAGCTTGGTGAAATGTAAACATTTACCTTCTCGATGGGCTATGAAGCATCGAAGGTAGGAAAGGTTCCCCTAGAGACCTCTCAGCTTGGTGTGTTTGCGAGGTGGGGGCATTCCAAGAATGGATTTTGTCTACTTAGGGTCGGCTTTGATGCCTTGATGGTGTACGAAAAAGATGAGAAATTTTATTGAGTAAATTCCAAAAGTTCATTTCAAGGGATTCAACTTTAAACTGTGTTGTCTCAATCTATTGAATATAGTTTCAACATCATCCAGGTGGTTGAAACACTCTCATGACTTAACCACCAGGTCATTGATATGAAACTTGATTAATTTTTCCAAATGTCTTGGATATGTGATGCATGACGTGATGATATGTGGTGCCATCATTATTTAGACCGTAGTGCATCACATTATAATAGAACACCCACTGATGGGACCTATAACCAGTATCTTCTTCATTTCCTTGGGCCATACAGATTTTATTGTATCCAGAAAAACCATCCATGAAGGAGAGGGCTTCGTATTCAGCTATGGGATCAATCAACAATTCTATAATCGGGACCGAGATGTCGTGTTTTGGGAAACTATGATTAAAATCTATGAAGTTGAAGAAGATTCTAATCAGTTCATTATTCTTTTTGAGAGGGACTATGTTGTCCAATGAGATCGGATATTGGACCTTCCCTATGAAGTTGGATTTGTTCAGTTTGTCGACATTAGCCTCTATTTTAGCAGCGTGTGTTGGGTGGTCCCTTCTAGATGCTTGTTTATAGCACCATTGATCTTATGGTAATCCCATATGATGGGTGAAAACTTCAGGATCGAGGCCCGACATCTCTGTTTAATTCCAAGAAGACACATCTCGATCCCTCTTTAGAAAGGAGGTATATGCCTCCCGTTACTTAATTAGTATGGAAAAACTAATTAAAGTGGGATGTGGGTCATGTTCCGTGCCTAAATTTACATCCTTATTGTCATCAATGGTGGTGGAAACACCTTCTTCAAATGATGGAGGGGAATATTTGGGGTCTTCATCTTCTTCTTCTTCACGTTCATTGTCTTCATATTCTTCCCCTTTTAATAGAGAAAGGATATTTGAGATAAATTCTCCAATGTTGGGAAAGAAATCCTATTTTTCCTTAGCATGTGAGTCAAGGTTAGCTTAATGTCCTAAGAATGGGCTGAGAATATCTTTGATAGGGCTTCTCCTGACAACATGGCAGTCAACCCACTCTTCTGTGTCTTAGGATTTGGTTGTCATAGAAGAGACCATGCAGAAAACTGAGTTTTCATCTAGAATCGTAATCACGCATTCATCTTGGTTGACGGGTAGTACGTACTCCTCCCCAAGCTATTGGAAGGGGTCATCAAAATCCATCTCCAATCCATTCGGGGCATCGACCCAATCAACATCATCAGTTGAAAGATGTTTTTCTTCTGACTCATTGGACCCTGTGTCAATGTAATGAAACTCAATGAATTCAAACATTGATTTATCGGCATGAAAAGTACAGTTTTTTCCATTAGTGAAATATTTAATTCATTGATGGTATGAGGATGAAATTGCATCATGATGATGCATCCAATGCCTACCTTGTAATGCCCCGAGCCCAGTTACCCAGAGTTAGTGCATAATTTTAATAAATTGGCATGATTACATGGAATCATTTATTTAAGGAATGATTATTTTAACAAACCTGGAAAATAGATTACATACATGATTGTTACATTAAGCTTTCTAACATACAACACAACATAAATAATTATTTGACTACGCCATTGTTCCTTTTAGCTTAACCCTGCATGACAATCATTATAAAAATCTTAGATATCCTGGGAAAATAAAACACATGAAAAGGGTGAGCTCAGATGATCAGTAAGGGTAAATAATATAGCGGAAACTTTCATAAATGAGCATAAACATTTTAAGGAAATGTATAAGACTAAATATAAGCCTTTTAAACATGAACTTAAGAATAATATGGATAAAATAAAATCAAATAATTCAATTTACTTATTCATATGGATATTCTACTAGTGTAATAATCACATGAAATATTAAATAGCCACTTTCATAATAATGGAATGCATAATGCCAGAATTTCATAACCACATAGTCAAGGCCTTTTTATAGGACTACAAAGAAGGTTTTTTCATGGCCTTGTTCTAAGACACTAGTTTTTCTCATGAGACCTACCGATGTATTGAGGAGCTATAACGGGCTCCACCCATCACTTACTAAGATGACTGCATTCATCACATGAAAGGGATTAAAAATAACATAATCATTTATATTAAAACTAGCATATGAAATGTGAATACATTATCCATAAAACATGAATGGTGTAAAAATAACACATTCAATGTCAAACATATCACAAAACCTTCATTAAAATATGGATGTTTTGTATCATAATAAATCATCTTTAAATAAGCTTAAAATCCATCAAAGGATGTTGACATAGATGAACTCAAAACAGTTTTTTGAGATATATATCTTTATATTTTGAAATAATTTAAGAAAACAATTACATTGTAAATATACTTATATGCTTATAAGGGAAGCTTCAACGATGTTATAACGGCAAAAAATAGCTACACCTGCCGTATAAGTTAAAAAAACATTCTAACATTAATTTTGTCAAAAAGGTTAAAAAGAAACATGTTTGGAAAACGATGGAAAGATTCATTTATACACATCTTATAAAAGTCAAACAATGGTATAAATTACATTAACCCATATTCTAAAAAATAGTAACAATGTGTTGAAATTCATTTTTAAGAAACATGGTTGTGGATGATAATGGGGTCCTATAAGATAAATAGGTATAAAATCCTTGGATAATGAAGAGATTGTAGAATTAACCCTTACCTTGTACTTTTCTTTGGTCGAGGGTATGTTAACCTCCTGTATAATGGTTAAATTATTGTTATTAAATAATAAAATAACCATATAAATTAATATGATTTCATATATGATCTTCTAATATTAATTTGTTAAAGATATTTTAGTATTATCATCATTTTGAGTGTTAACTGATTTGTTATCCTTTTTATGCTTGGTTATGTAATCCATGGTAGTTATGAATAGGATATATTTTATTTATATACATAATTATATTAAGTATTTATATATTAATTTTAATCATCAAGTGGTTATTAGACTTGAATGGATACAATGGGGAATTAATCTTATCGCGTTCGTGGAGACGGTAATCCGTACGTATGCACGAGCGATAATATCATTATTTTGATATTAGAAGCATATATAATTGGAGAGAATAACATATATACAATATAATTATCATGTTATTTTTATTATTTACATCATTCATTCTAATTATTATACCCATTCAAATGATGAAGTGTTTGAATAACAAACATCACCATGACGTGGAGACGGTAAACCATACGTATGCATGTATGGTGACTTTGTCATGTATAGAATGGACAGAATAATGACTAGGGTTTTAATTTTTTTATTATAACATCATAGTATATATAATATACTGGAGTTATTATTTTATTATTGAAACAAAAAATAAAGAGGAAGTGGAAGAAGAAAAGAACTTGAAATAGGTGATGAAATATTTACCTCTTATTCGGATTCATCCTTTTGATTTGATCCAAATGAATCCAGAATTTGGCATTATGAAAAAATTAAGGCCTCTATGATTAAATTAGGATAGTTGGGAGGATATTTTGGTAGGGTTTGTCCATGAAAAATGGCTTTGGTGGTGTGATATTAAGAGAAGAGGAATTTCCCTTTTATAAGAGGGGTGAGGGTCACTTTAGGAAATGATTAAAGTATTAATTTACTATACAATCATATTCGTTTCCTAATGGCTGAAAACTAATTTATTTAGAAGCTAATATATGGATGGAACGAAATCGTATCAACCAACATGTTTTAGAAAAGTATAGGTTACCATTTTAACCTTATATTTTAGATTTAACTCTAAGTTAATTAGTTTTACATTTACAATGTCTCTTTGTATTTTATATTATATGGTTAATAAACTTATTATAATCATACAGGAGAACCTCAAGTGGTTAATTAATGTGATATATAATATTATTTATTCCCTTTTTCCGATCCTTATATTTTTAGGAATATTATATCAACCAATAATATTGTATTTTTAAAAAAACTACTTTATGTCAATTTTGACACTATTTGGTATTTGTTTTTGGTTAAAATCATAACAGCATGATTACATTGAAAATAATTGATTTAATCAACCGTAACAAGTCTTATTAACCTATATAATTAGTGGAAATCATCAAAATTATCAAATTACATTTATTTTGGAATTTATAATATCAATTATTTTATTCTTTCATTAATTCGGTAATTACAGCATCATCATTCTATCTTAACTAAATTTAATTTTTTAATGTCTAAAACTTATAAATAAAATATCATTATGTAGGAAATATTTTTATATTTCTAATTAATATTTATAGTCAAATTTATCTTATGTATAACCCTATATTAAAAATGTTTTAGTTATGAAAACTTGAATTTAACACTTTTAACTCTTCTTTAAATTAAATAATAATAAATATATTATTCTAATCCAAGTGGACCTAAAGGATCATATTTTACTCCTAAGGTGGTTTTTGTTAAAATTACACTTATCCAATAGAAGTATGACATCTGTTAGGGTATTTATAATATCATTTTTACCCTTAATTACCCTATTTACTTTTAATCGTAGTATATAAAAGTGAAAAGTTTCTATTCATAAAAAAATATTTTAATCATATTGAACCACATTTTACATATTGATATCAATAGAGTCTCTTGGGTTTTTGAAATTCAATTAACAGAAGCTGTAAATTATGTTTTATAAAAATTTGCAAATGTCTCTAGAAGGTTGGTAAAAGACGGTAAAAAGTTCAATAAAACTTTATATATTTAATATTATTATAAAATCATTAGAATTAATTAAATTGAACATATATAGTTATTATGTATATATTTTGACCTAAAATTAATTTAAATAGAACAATTATTTAAATAAAAAGTATGTTTTAAACAATAATGCTGTGTTTTCACTATTCATCAAAAATTGAACGTTCTTAGAAAAATACCAAAAATTCACCATAAGGTAATTTTGATATTATAATTATAAAATGCAGTCTATTATTTCACATTTAAAACATAGATTCTACATTGATTAATTTAAAATTAATTCTCGTTGTCAAAACCAAAAAGCAGGTTTTTAAGAAATAATAACTATCAAAAGATCGACACTTGTTTATGTACAGTTTAAATGTAAAATTACATCCAATGAGCTAAATTATATTAAAAATTATAAAATTATAATTTATTTATACTTACAAACCATTAAAATGTATAATTTAACACTATAAATTATTTTGATAAAAAATGTTGTTTCCAATTAAAATTTACTATTTTCACTATTCATCAAATTATAAATGTTATCCGAAAAACACCAAAATTTTATAGAAACTAAATTTTTATGTCCAAATTATAAAGAAGAAGTTTATTTTGTCAAATTGATTATTTAAGAGTTTCAATTTTGGGATTTCAAAAGGGTTCTCCATCAAAAAGTGGTAGAATTTCATTATTTCAAAAATACATATTTTATCTGAAAAAAATGAATTCTTTCTTATATTATGTACAAGAAACTCATAATATTAATTTTAAAGTTATAAGGATTATATAAAATTCAAAATTCTATTAATACTATTCATAACCACTTTTGAACGACTAGTTTGGTAAGTCGTGGTGCCCTCGATTTCTGTATTGCGTGTAGCGCAAGTTATTGAATTATTTTGTCAAAAGAATGTACTATAAAATCTTGGGGTGTTACATTCTCCCCACCTTCTATAAATTGATTCCTTGCGATTTTAAATTGTTCTTCAAAAATAAAAGGTTAAAAATATAATTTACCTTTGTAGAAAACCCACATCAGATATTGGGTTAATAAAATTTAGTCTTAATAAGAGGGAAGATAAATGAAACGTCACCACTGAATTATGATCTCAATTAAGAGAACATTGGTGGAAATTAGAGACACATAATTAGAGGGAAAATGTAATTATTTATAGGGACTGATTGAGGTCATCAATCACAAACAACTGTAAAAATTAGGGGCTCGAAGCCATCAATCTATGATGATTTAAAATAGCATCGGTTCAACAAGACATAAGGTATTAAAATAACACATTTTTGTTCTTAATATGTCTTCCCTAAAGTTTAAGGATTAATTTATTCATAGAATAAGAGAAAAAAACATATACATGACATGTAGAATTACATCCTTTAACTAATTTCTACTACAAACTCATCTATCACTTTGAATGATAATATAACATAAAAATAATATATTTATCTTAATCGTATAGGGTTCCAAAAAAATTAATTTATAATTCATCTATCAGACCTTTTTAAAAAAACTACATTATACAATCCAGGACATCACGTAGGCCTGTGGTAGGTGATGCACCCTTGTCACCCTTCGGTTGCGGGTTCTAGTCTCGTGGCCTTACTGGATGCGACAAGTTGTCACCCGACCTCCAGGTTGTCCTTTTTTATAACAAACCAAAAATAATATTAAGAAATTCTTTAACCTTAACAATAGTATGCAATATAAAATATAATCTATTCCAACCTTTAGACATATCCAAAATACTTTTTCCAAGCTCACATTACAAAATTTATAAGGAAGGTAAACACAATGAAGATCATTTTCACCACGTAATAACATGTGAATACATTCATCATGTATTCTTTTAAAACATAGTAATACCATGAATTACACTAAAACCATATTGGTTACATTCATTCTCCTTTATTCCTTATAGAATACTAATTGTAGTCCTCATATCCAAAAATGTTGTATACTCCAACAAAATGGAATAAAAAACAATTAATTAGTTTCAAAGTAGTCAATAATATCGAATATAATTTATCCAAATCAACCCTCCTTTTTTCCAAAATTACTATCTCAGTATCAGGACCATATTAAGGTTTATATTTCCTCTAACCATGTATTTTACAAAAAAAATTTACTTGTTGTTGAGTCACTTTTTATAGCACCATATAATTTCAATTCCTCAATGAAGTAGTACTACAATACAATCCTTATTTATTCCCATAATTCATATAACTGGTACTTTATTGATGAAACACTGAAATGATATAATTATTTAATAACAACAGAACAACAATAATCATTCATCTTCATCTATGGTAGTATCATAACTTGATTATTATCCAATATCATCATTTTCGGCATACTCTGATGACTGGGACATTGATTCACATAGTGTCTCAACTCCTTGTAGATGAATCATTGTACATTTGAATCCTTTTTCGTTACCCTTAAAATCACGTACTTGTTGTACTTTTTCTCCACACTTAACAAACTACCATTCCCTTCGAGCATTTACCAAGGAGATTCATTCCACAACTATCAAAAATGGGAAAATCCATCTTTCCCCTCTTCCATCTATCCATATTTCTCTCTTCCATCCTTTTCTTCTATTCCTTCCCTTAAAAGCCATAGGACATAGAGAATTCCTTACTTATCTTATTAACATATTATTCTATTTATTCATATTATAAAAATACGTGGGAGACTATTTACATTCTAAATGTTGTCTTAAAACAATGAAATATATGATCCTTATTAATCTTTGGATCATGCGTATTGTTGGTGTTCTCATTCCTTCTTATATGCACCATTTCTAAAAAAAATTATACAATAGGTTAGTTTATGAATTAAAATGAAAAATTCCAAACATTTAAAATACCTTACGTAAATTAAAAATATTATGAATATAATCTATAATCATAAAATGTTTTCATTGAAGAAACATTTACTCCTAAATCCTTCATAATGGCTTGTGATGAAAATGTGAATTATTCTAAGCATATCCCCGAGGAGTGTCATAACCAAGAGTGTAGCAAGGCTCGTTTTCATGCACCAATTCTCGTTAGAGTCTAGATAAAAGCGGTGTTTTCAGGTTTTACCACTAGGTACATCTTTTCCAGAGCAGCCTCTACCTACTCGTATTCAGGTAGGGATGTATTTTTTTTTGGAAAACTCAAAAAATATCTACATTACAAAAAATCTAGGAAGTTCATTTATTATAATATTCAATGTCTATCTTAGGGTAATATGCTCTAATAGAACTTTTTCTAAATCTAGTTTCCAAGGTTATTGATAAACTTCCTCTGATACCAACTGTAACGCCCCGACCCCAGTTACCCAGATTCGGTGCATTATTTTAATAAATTTGAATGATTATAGGGAATCAAGTCCTGAATGACCGATTTGTTTAGCAGTCTTGGAAAATAGATTACATACATGAATGTTAAATTAGACTTTCTAGCATACAACACATCATAAATAATCCTTTGAGAACACCATTGTTACTTTTATCTTAACCTTGAATAATAATCATAATATACTTCTTAGAAATCTTAGGAAAATAGAACATAAGAAAGGGGTGAGCTCAGATTCTCAGTAAGGTTAAATAATATAGTAGAAACATTCATAAATAAGTATGAAATTTTTAAGGCAATGTTTAAGACTAAAACATAAGATTTTTAAACATGAACAACAGCATAATACCGAAAAGTTAAAATCAAATAATTCCATTTACTTATTCACATGGATATTCTATTAGTCGAATAATCACATGCAATATTAAATATCCACTTTTATAATGATGGAATGAATAATGGGAAACATTCATAACCACATAGTCAAGGCCTTGTTCTAGGACTAGAAATAAGATTTTGTCAATGCCTTGTGCCAAGACAGTAGTTTGTCTCATGAGACCTACGGATGCAACGCCGAGCAACAGCGGGCTCCACCCGTCACTTACTAAGTCCAATGCACTCTTCATATGAAAAGTATTAAACATAACATAAGCATTAATATTAAAAATCGCTTACGAAATGTCAATACATTATCCATAAACCATGAATGGAGTAAAATTAAGACATCCACAGTCAAACGTATCACAGAACCTTCAATACAATATGGAAGTTTTGTATCATAATAAATCAACTTCAAATAAGCTTAAAATCCATCAAAGGATATTGACATAGATGAAATCAAAACCTTTTTA
Source organism: Viscum album (assembly GCA_963277665.1). Classification (NCBI taxonomy): domain Eukaryota; kingdom Viridiplantae; phylum Streptophyta; class Magnoliopsida; order Santalales; family Viscaceae; genus Viscum; species Viscum album. The sequence continues at coordinate 1,696,999,920 of OY728132.1, read as the reverse complement.
GAGAAATATCTTTGTCTATTTTTAAATAATTTAAGAAAAAATTTATTATGAAGATATTCTTATAATATTTTAATGGAATCTTCGACTATTTTATAATGTCGGAAAATAGCTTCAACCTCCGTATAAGTTAAAAAAACATTCTTACCTTAATTTTGTCGAAATGTTATAAATGAACATGTTTGTAAAACGATTGAAAAATTCATTTATAAACATCTTTTAAAAGTAAAAAAATAGTATAAATAAAGTTAACTCATAGTCAAAAAAATAGTATGATTGTTTTGAAATACATTTTTAAGAAACATGGATGTGAATGATAAAGAGGTCCTAGTAGATAATTACGTTTAAACAACCTCGGATAATGAATAGAATGTAGACTTAACCCTAAACTTCCAATTTTCCCTGGAAGAGGGTACGTTAAACTCCTGTATAATGAGAAATCATTGTTATTAAATTATACAATAAACATTTACATTAATAAGATATCATAAATGATCTTCTAATATTTCTTTGTTAACAATATTTTAGTATTATCATCATTTTGGGTGTTAACTGATTCGTTCTCCTTTATATGCTTGGTTACATCAGCCATGTTTTTTTTGAATAGTATATATTTGATTTATATACAGAATGATATTATGTATTAATTTTTTTAGAAATCAAGTGGAAATTAGTCTTGAAGGGATATAATGGGAAATTAATTTTTTCACGTTCGTGCAAAATGTAATCCATACGAACGCATGAGCGACAATATCATTCTTTTAATATTAAAAGAATATATAATTGTAGAATATATCATATATAAATAATAATTATCATGTTATATTTATTATTTACATCAGTTATACTCCTTATTATACCCATCCAAATGATGAAGTGTTTGAATAACAGACTTCACCACGACACAGAGATGGTAAGACGTACGTACGCACGTATGGTGACTTTGTCATTTATGGGATGGATATAATAATGACTAGGGTTGTACCATTTTTATAATAACATCAAAGTATAAAGAAGATGTTGGATTGATAATTTTATAATGGAAACAATAAAGAAAGAGCAAGAGGAAGAAGAAAAGAACTTGAAAGAGGTGATGAAATATTATCTCTTATTTGGGTTCTTCCTTTTGATTTGATCCTAATGGATCCCTCAGTTGGCTTTCTGACCAAAGGAAGGACTCTAGGATGATTTTAGGATAGTTGGTAGGATATTTGTGTAGTGTTTTTCTGTGGAAAATGGCTTTGTAGGCGTGATATTAAGAGAAGGAGAGGTGCCATTTTATAAGAGGGGTGAGGGTCACTTTATGAAAAGATTAAAGTATTAATTTATTATACAATCATATTTAGTTTATAATGGATCAAAATTAATTTATTTGAAATCTATGGTAGGGATGGGTCTAAATAATCTCAACCAATAGGTTTTAGACAAGTATAGGTTATCATTTTAACCTTATCTTTTAGATTTAACTCTTAGTTAATTAGTTTGACATTTACCATGTCTCTTTGTATTTTTATATTATGTGGTTAATAAACATACTATAAACTCCAAGAGAAACTCAGGTGGTTCATTAATGAGATATATAATATTATTTATGCTCTTTGGCCGAAGATTAGATTTTTAGGAATATTATATCAACCATTAATATATGTTTTAGAAACTATTTTATGTCAATTTTGACACTATTTGGTATTTGTTTTTGGTTAAAATCATACCAGCATGATTACATAGAAAAAAATTGATTGAATCAACCCTAAAATTTAATATTAAGCTATAAAATTAGTGTAATTAATCAAAAGTCTCAAATTACATTATTTTGGTATTTATAATATCAATTATTTTAATCTTTCATTAAAAAGGTAATTACTGCATCATCATTATGTCATAAATAAATTTAATTATTTAATTTATAAACCTTATAAATAAAATATTATTATATATTTAATCTTTTTATCATTCTAATGAATATTTATAGTCTACATTTTCGTATGTAGAACCCTATATTAAAAATGTTTTAGTTATGAAAACTTGAAATTAACACTTTTTTCACTTCTGTAAATTAAATAAAAATAAATGTCCTATTCTAATCCAAGTGGTCCTAAAGGATAATATTTTACTCCTAATGTTGTCTTTGGTTGAATTAAACATATCAAATTGAATTATGATTTGTTTTTGGGTAATTATAATATCAATTTTTCTTTAATTACCCTATTTACTTTTAACCGTGGTAAATAAAAGTCAACAGTTATTATTCATCAAAAATTATTTTAATCTTATTGAAACACATTTTAAATACTGATATCATCGGTGTCTCTCATATTTTTGAAATTAAATTCACAGAAGTGGTAAAATTATGTTTTATGCAAATTTTCAAATTCTCCAAGAAGGAGGGCAAAAGACGGTAAAAAGTTCAATAAAATTTTATATATCTAATATTATTATAAAATGATTCCAATTAATTACATTGAAAATATATCGGTATTATGTATCTTTTTTCACCTTAAATAAATTTAAATAAAATAACTATTTAAATAAAAAGTCGGTTTTAAACAATTACACGGTGTTTTCACTATTCATAAAAAAATTGAATGTTTCTAGAAAAATAACAAAAAATCACCCTAAGATAATATTGATAATAAAAATTCTAAAATAAAGTCTATTTTTTCAAATTCAAAACATAGATTCTACCTTAATTAATTTAAAATAAATTCACGTTGTCAAAACCAAAAAGCAGGTTTTTAAGAAATAATAACTATTAAATGATCGACCCTTGTTTATATCCAGATTAAATGTGAAGTTACATCCAATGACCTAAATTATATTAAATGGTAAAGATATAATATAATTTTACTTCCAAAATATTAAAATTTATAATTTAACACTATAAATTATTTTGATTAAAAATGTTGTTTTCAATTAATATTTTGTATTTTTCACTATTCATCAAAATATGATAGTTATTAGAAAAACACCAAAATATTATCGAAACTAAATTTTTATGTCTCAATTCTAAATAAGAAGTTAATTTTGTCAAATTTAATATTTAAAAGTTTTAATTATTTGATTTTAAAATGGTTCTCCGTCAAAAGGCGGAAAAATTTCATTATTTGAAAAAAACATATTTTATCTGAAGAAAATGAATTTGTTATTATATTATGTGTAAGAAACTCATAATATGGATTTTAAAATTATAAGTATTATATAAAATTTAAATTTCTTTAAATGCTATTCATAACCGCTTTTGAACGACTAGTTTGATAAGACGTGGCGCACACAAATTCAGTGTTGCGTGTAGCAAAAGTTATTGAATTACTTTATAGAAATAACGTACTATGAAATATTGGGGTATTACATCTCTAACAAAATATTGAAGGTTGTAATTTTCCACACCACCAGGAATATCGAATCTGATATGAGATCTCTGAGAAAAGTTTTAATCTTGATTAGTCCCAATCGATTCTGCTCACTTTTTCCATATCCCAGTAGAGTTGTAGTGCAGGGAGTCATGTTGTCTTTATCATATCCCAGTCGACAGAGCGTTTGTAGCCGGAGAAGGTTACCTCTACAGCCATTGTTTATGAAGTTCCTCCGGAAATAAATTGGATATATCTTATCAGAAACTTATAAGGGTTTGATGTGCCCATTCATGATTGCGTATTTATCCCTTTCTGTGAAGGAGATGACAGTGTGACATTCTTCGGGGCTGGTCTATCTTCGGTAAATGTCATATACTACTACATCAACCTCAAACTCCTAGGACCTTAGCAAATCTTCAATAAGTGCACCCCTAAAATTTTTAGACTAACTTAACACATCCAAGATTGAGAGCATTGCTGTTATTGAAGCCAACGGTTTTAAAATGTCATATTTATTCCCTAAAGGTCGGCACTTATCAGCTTTGGGTTGATCTTTTATAGACACTTTAGGGGTTTGTGATTTCGAAGTAGATGGTTCGGCCTTTGTGGCAAGAGCCAGTGGTGCTGCAGTCCTTTAAATATTTGGCTTGAGTGGTTCGCCTATGTACCTTGGATGGTTCAGAACTTGTTCATCCCCTTCTGGATTTTCCAAGATGACATAGCTTGGGTTTCCTCTGAAGGGGGTAAAGAAGCATTCCGGTTCCTATTGCGTCTTTCAGAGGGCCATTCCTCCAGTTTCCAAGATGTTGATGGTTTGACTAGTGGTGTGGCTAGGAATTTTACTCCTACCACAAACATGAAATCTAGGAAACCTACATCCTCTTCGACCACTTCCTTTGTCCTTTCATTTGGGCATGGGTAACTCGGGTTCAGGGACATAGTCTTCATCAGAGTAGTGGTCTATCAAGTGAATGACATTAATGGATCCAAAGATAAGTTCTTAATCAAACACTGTTCCTGTCTAACTACCTCCTTCTGATGGTACCATTTTGTGGGGTGTTTCCCATTGTTCCATTTGGTGGGGTGGTGCCTGTTGTGCCAGGACTGTTGGCATATAATCCGAAAGTGTCAAAACTGACTTCGGGTTTGGTGTCTACTCACCTTCCTACTCTTTCTTTCTGCCCTTCTGGCCTTTAGAGGACTACATGACCGAGGAGGATGGTTGTGTTGTAATAGGTGCTCTTGGGGGCATAGTTAGTTATTTCAATTGTGCCTAGAAGATGGAATGGACTTAGTTGAAAGTCTTCTGGGTAATCCAGTTTCCATTCTTTTTCTCCCTTTGGATGGTGACAATTTTCCACTCCTCTTCCTCTCTTGAGTTATAAGTGGAAACATACACCACTTGTGCTGGAGGCGGGCCCAACTTTACATTCCCTAAATCCACAATCTTTTGCAAGGGATCCTTTAAAAAAATCATTCTTAGATGGTGTGTCATAGTATCCAGTGATATTTAGAGTAAATTCAGAGGTCTTCGAGACCTAATTAATCAGTTCACCTTGGCTCTGGTAGTTGGAGCAGATTACATTTCATTGAGGCTATCAAATAGCCGCAGACCTTGTTGTTTTGGAACAAAGACACTTTATTTCATCATTTTTTGAACTGATTTTTTTGTACCCCATTTCTCATCATGCCAAGGTGGGGATGGTTGTTGTCTCATAGGGGGTCCCACAGGGTTTAATGGGGGTCTCGCAACTGGGGCTGGTGCCAGGGGTGGCTTAAGCAAGACAGAAGCTACTTCAGCTTTTGCTATTGTTTTTATAGGGGTAGATTGGGGAAACATGGGACTTAAGATTGGTTATTTTCAAGGAGTTTTCTATACTTTTGGAAATGGTAGAGAAGTGTAGGAATACACTACTTTACGTCACTCGGATGAGTGTTGTTCACAATTCTTCTAGAAGGTTATCGATTCACAAGGAGAGAACCTCATCCTGGGGAGTGGCCGGTAAAAGGTATATGTCATGACTTTTTGTCTAGAAATGATGTCTGTGAATCTATCATTCTCTTGCTTCATGCAGTTCATGAGATCACTGACCATCATCTTGGGAAGAATTGAACTAAACTAGAAGAGAAAATATCGTCAAAAGTCCTCCCAACTTGTAATTGATTTGGTTGGCAGGCTGGTATACCATACAAAAGTCGAGCCCTATAGGTTTTGTATGAAGAACCTCAGTTTTACGGATTCTTGATACTCTGGAGTGCCAATAATGGGGTCACAGTAAGAGACATAGTGCATAAAATGTTGTTCCATGTCCACCGAGCCATTGAATAATGGGAATACGTGGTTCTCGAAGTTTGGTGGTGGCAGAACATTACTCCCCATTTGGGGTAGGTTTTGTGATCTGGTTATATCAGAGTGTTCTACCCCTCCATGGATTATATTGGGACCATCAGTTGCTCAAAAGTGTTTAAGAGACCATGAAGTATATCCTGTCGGGCTTGAGCATGAGATGGCATAGTAGGGTCCAAGATTGGTTGAGTTGGTGCAATTGGAATTTGTAGAGGATACCCAGTCGGGGGCATCATTTGTGGGTTTACCGGGACATATTCTGTCTGCCTTCCCAGTGAGGAGAAGTCTTGATGTCCTTCTAGAGCTGGGATGAATGGTCCTTCGGGATTTTCTTCATTCATTGGGATGAGTGCCTGTGCCATAGGCACATCTTTTTGGATCACCTATTGACGTTCCGCAGAGGTAACACATCCAGTGAGATAACTCCCTCGACGTAGCTCAAAATTAATTCACCTGATCTCTTTCATTTCTTCCTATTGATTAGATAACCTTCCCTCGAGGGTAAGGGATGCACCCTCATGGGGAGGAGGAAATGGGTCATCGATTACCTTGGATTTATTTTTCTCCATGAAGGAGTTTCACAGGGGGGATGTCGGATTGACCGAGGGGGAACCCTAATTTAGGGACGCCCTGGTTCTGTGTATGCACACCATCTAGCTTGGTGTGGAACACCTCTAGATGTGTACCATATTCCTTTATTTCTTTCCCCTTTGCTTCATTTCCTATTAGATCTATGGCGTTGACATCTACCACGTTCACTGATGCACACCGCAGTGGGAGCAGTGTACCCGATGCAGAATTATAGGAAGGCTTCCTATGACCTTTATTAAACATTATCTTTCCAATATATGGTATTATTCTGTCATCTCGATAGAGATTGACCCGAAGGGAGCCTCAGTATAACCTTGTAATGTTCCTTTCTCTCAGAGTGTGTGACCCATGAGAAGGGGTGGAATAGATAACTCCTTAGTGTATCATTCTTCCCAGATGGTGGAAGAATGACATTGTCTATGGGAGGATTTGAGATAAAAATTATCATTTCCCTGTGATATGGGAATGTACCCATTCTCCGTTCGATGCACTACGGCCTATATATTTCGGTCCTATGGGGGCATTTTGGTTTAAAAATTCCACCAGCCATGTTGGATGGGGTTGTTTCCGTATAACGGTTGTAGCCGCCGCTATTTCGACCCTTTCAATATCACTTACTCCTACACTAGTCTAAGACTAGTGTGGAATTGGGCTTACATTGGGTCTATGGTCTTTTTACGACATGATCACGGCATGCTGGTTGGAATCCCTTAGGCGGGAATCCTTCTTGACACAATGGTTTTTCAATAGATTGATCTCTTTGGCCCGGATGCTTTTGAGACTTACTTCGGGCCGGATTTTGTTGAGTATCCCATCTTTCCTAAGATGGGGTTTTATTTGATTGTTTCCATTGGGTGATGAAATTGCAGGATGTCGTTCCCATTGGGGCCTGCTGGATGGGATGTGGGGTGAAGTGAAAAGCTCCATGTTCTCCCCACCCATGAATGTGAACTCCAGGTGGGTCATTTCCAATGAGGGGACTCAATTAATGTTGTGCATAGAGGATGACTAGTTCAAGGTTCTTCTTTCTCCTTTATAATCATGGCTTCCATGCAGATGGGAGGTCTTTTAAGTTGATCAGATGGTGAAGCTCCCCTATTGTGTTGATGTGGCACTACAAGAAAACCGTCGTTTAGCAGCGGTTTTTTCGCGGCAGTTTTAAAAACCGCCGTAAAACGCGTATTTAGGCCGCCCTTTCACGGCAGTTTTATGAATCGCCGCGAAAAAACCGCCTCTAAACGGCAAAAAAAAATTATTTATTTTTTAATTTTATTAATTTTTTTAATTTTATTCGAGGAATAGCGGCGGTTTTTTAAAAAACCGCCGCGAAATAGGGGCGGTTTCGGTAAAACCGCCGCGAAATGAAATGAAAAAAATAAAAAAATGCGAGAAACCCCAAAATCACTAAAACGACCATAAATATTGATCCGAGCATCCATTGAAGCAGCACGACTAGTCAAATCAAAGCTCATGAAGAGATCTAGAGGCACATATAATCAGAACTGTGAGACGGTCTAAGGTGTGGAAGATATTAGAGTTACAATAAAGTTGAAAAAAGTACTTCAACTTCAAACGGCCATAACTTTCACTCCGGGTGTCCGTTTGGGCTCTACCACATATGAAATCGAAGCCAGCGAAGAGAGATACGCAGCAGCTCGACTAAAAGAAAACTTCTATCATGTTTTTCGACCCCAAAAACCCCTCCTAAGGCCACTAAAACCCGGTTTTTGTCACCGGTGTCCCGTCGAACATGTCTTTAAACAGAACTAACTTTTGATCCACGTGTCAGTTCGGCCTCCTCCACCTGCCAGATCATATCTCATTCCATGAGCTTAAGTTTGACTGGTCGCGGCGCCCACATGCACTCCTAGATTATATGTTATGGCGTTTTTAGTGGGTATCGGTTTTGTTATGTTTTTCAATGCCTCGTTTCTAGAACCCGTTCTCTGTCAGCTTTTTTTAATGGTCATAACATCTGATCCTTCTGTCCATTCGGACTCTTTCAAATTTCAGGTTGAAGAGCATTTCAGGATCTTTGATTTGACAGGTCGCGGATCTAAAACGGACTCTCGGATCATAAGTTATCTCCGTTAATGTGAGTCCAATGTTTTTGTCTCTTTTTGACCGTTTTGACGGGTTTTAACGGTAGCTTCATTTATTACAGTTTATTTGGGTTTCCATGACTTGTTATCTTTATCAGTGGTTTTTTAATGGGTTATTATGATGATTACGATGAATTATTAAGGAGTTTTCAAGAGTTGTCACGAGTTTTCATGCGTTCTCATTTTTTCTAATGCCTTATTCTTCATATGCTTCTCCATCCCTTTTCTTGCGTTTTCATGATTTTTCATCCCTTCACATCTTTTAATACTTTTTCATGTGTTTCCTTTATTATTTATAATATACTTTAATTTATTTATTATCTATTATTTGTAACTGGTTATTTATTTTTTATTATTTCTTATTTATTATTTAGATTTATTTATTAGTTATTATTTATTAGTTATTAGTTATTATTTATTATTTATATTTATTTATTATTTATTATTTATATTTATTTATTATTTATTTATTATTTAGTTATTATTTATATTTATTTAATTTTTATATTTATTTATTATTTATTATTTATATTTATTTATTATTTATTATTTATTTATTATTAACTATTTTTATTTATATATTATTTATATTTATTTATTATCTATTATTTATTATTTATATTTCTTTATTATTTATTATTTTTATTTATTTTTTATTTATTATTTATATTTATTTATTAGTTATTATTTAAATTTATTTATTATTTATTATTTTCTATTTATTTATTATTTATTAGTTATTATTTATTATTTATTATTTATTATTTATTATTTATATTTATTTATATTTATATTTATTTATTATTTATATTTATTTATTATTTATATTTATTTATATTTATTTATATTTATTTATTAATTATTAATTATTATTTATTATTTATATTTATTTATTATTTATTTTTATTATTTATTATTTATATTTATTTATTATTTATTATTTATATTTATTTATTATTTATTATTTATATTTATATTTATTTATCATTTATTATTTTCTATTTATTATTTAATATTTATATTTATTTATTATTTATTATTTATATTTATTTTTTAGTTTTTATTTATTAGTAATTATTTATTATTTACTATTTATTATTTATATATATTTATTATTTATTATTTATTATCAATATTTATTTATTATTTATTATTTATTATTTACTATTTATATTTATTTATATTTATTTATTTATTATTTATTATTATTTATATTTATTTTTATTTATTATTTAAAATTTATTATTTTATATTTATTATTCATTATTTATATTTATTTATATTTATTATTTATTATTTATTATTTATTATTTATTATTTATATTTATTTATTATTTATATTTATTTATATTTATTATTTTTTATTATTTATTATTTATTTATTATTTATTATTTATTATTTATTATTAATATTTATTTATTATTTATTATTTATTATTTATTATTTATATTTATTTATTTATTATTTATTATTTATATTTATTTATTATTTATTATTTATTATTTTATATTTATTATTTAGTATTTATATTTATTTATTATTTATTATTTATTATTTATTATTTATTATTTATTATTTATTATTTATTATTTATTATTTATTATTTATTATTCATTATTTATTATTTATTATTTATTATTTATATTTATTTATTATTTATTATTTATTAGTTATTATTTATTAGTTGTTATTTATTATTTATTATTTATTATTTATATTTATTTATTATTTATTATTAATTATTAATTAGTTATTTTTTATTAGTTATTATTTATTATTTATTATTTATTATTTATTATTTATATTTATTTATTATTTATTATTTAAATTTATTTATTATTTATTATTTATGTTTATTTATTATTTATTATTTATATTTATTTATTATTTATTATTTATTATTTATTATTTATATTTATTTACTATTTATATTTATTTATTATTTATTATTTATTATTTATTATTTATTATTTATTATTTATTATTTATATTTATTTATTATTTATTATTTATATTTATTATTCCTTATTTATTATTTATTATTTATTATTTATTATTCATTATTCATTATTCATTATTTATTATTTATTTTTTATTATTTATTAATCATTATTTATTATTTATTATTTATTATTTATTATTTATTATTTATTATTTATTATTTATTATTTATTATTTATTATTTATTATTTATTATTTATTATTTATTATTTATTATTTATTATTTATTATTTATTATTTATATTTATTTATTATTTATTATTTATATTTATTATTCCTTATTTATTATTTATTATTTATTATTAATTATTTATTATTTGTTATTTGTTATTTATTATTATGGAGATTATATCTATTATTTATGTATTATTTGTTTTTTCAATTAATATATATAATTATATTAAATTCTGTTTATTAATCATATAGCGAGCTTGCTGGAGTGGTAAAGTCTTTGGAAAATATTCAAGAGGTTAGGGGTTCAAATCTCAACCAACGCAGAATTTCTTTATATTGCATGGGTATGCATGTGTGTGTGCATGTGCATGTGCATGGAATGTGCATGCATGAAAAAATAAAGTAAATAAAATAATACGAAATAAATAAAATAAATAAATAAAATAAAATAAATACGAAATAAAATAAATACGAAATAAAATAAATACGAAATAAAATAAATAAAATAAATACATATGAAATAAAAGAAATAAAATAAATAAAATAAATAAATACGAAAAATAAATAAATAAATAAATACAAAAAATAAATAAAAAAATAAATACAAAAAATAAATAAATAAATAAATAAATAAAATAAATAAAATAAATAAAAAAAATAAAAAAAATAAATACATAAAATAAATAAATAAATAAATATAATAAATAAATAAAATAAAATAAATAAATAAAATAAATACGAAATAAATATATAAATAAATACAAAAAATAAATATATAAATAAATACAAAAAATAAATATATAAATAAATATATAAATAAATATATAAATAAATATATAAATAAATATATAAATAAAATATATATATAAATAAATATATAAAATAAAAAATAAAAAAATAACAAAAAAAATAAAAAAAATAAAAAAACCGCCGCTAAAAAACCGCCGCGAATCATTCTGCGACTGTTTTGAAAACCGCCACGAAATAATTTCCCGATGCACGATTTAGCAGCGATTTTTAAAACTGCTGCCAATCAATTTAGCGACGGTTTAAACCGCCGCGAAACAAAAAAAAGCCACCGCTAAATGCCTTTTTTTCCGTAGTGTGGTCTGTGTACCCTTCGTAGGGTGGGAATTTTTCTATCATCTTCCTAAGAGTTTTCTATATTTTGAGGCGAATGTCATTCATTAATTCCTTAGAAAATTCCTCTATTATGTAGAAGTGAGAAGTGGTCGTAGGATAATACACTACTGGGATATTATCCTTAGCTATTTGTATTCACACAAGAAACATATCATGTTGTTATTCTTCTAGAGGCTCCACTACTTGATATGCCCAACTCGATTGCTTCTGAATGATTTTGTTCTAAGCAACAAGGCTGGTAGGAGCCTTACTGATTTGCAGATGCCGCATGGGTGTCTCAGAAGATGAGTGTGGCCCCAGGCCAACCTCTGGTTGAGAAAGAATATCAATCATTATAGACGAACTGCTGATGTGTCCGACTCCTTTTCGAGTGACTCATCAGAGGAGGGATTTCTCATATTTCGTCCAGAAAGGGGAGGACCCTCTTTCCAGCGTGTATTTGGATTGTTGGGAGGACCTCGAAAATTGGTGCTCCAATGGCGAGGGCTTCTATTGCAACTTAATGCCTGACTGCGGGAATTGTCCTATCGGCGTATACCCTAAGAGGACCTTCAGGGACCGTTGTAGCAAGGGGATGACCTTCTTGCTACTTTACCTCATTGTGGGGAGGGCCTTCACAGAATCATTCATTGCACGGAGGGCCTTCGCAATGACTCTCATTATGGCGAGGACTACCATCATGACTTGATATCTAGTTGCAGGGAGAATTTATATGGTTTACATATTCGGGAGGACCTTCAGGATGTACTACAATGAGGGGAGGACGTTCTCGTCGATTTTCATTAATGCAGGGAGGACCTTCACAACAACTATTATTGTGGGGAGGGCCTTCGCAATGACTGTCATTATGGTGAGGACTACCATCATGACTTGATATATGGCTACATGGAGATTTTTTGTAGTGTACATCATGGGGAGGACCTTCGGGATGTATTGCAATGAGGGGAGGACCATCTCATTGCTTGGCGTCACTGTTGGGAGGGACTTCACAACAACTCTCATTGAGGGGAGGGCCTTCTCAAGGAATGTCATTATGGTGAGGACTATAATCATGACATGATATTTGGCTATAGGGACAATTTCTGCAGTGTACATCATGGGGAGGACCTTCAGGATGTACTGCAATGAGGGGTGTACCTTCTTGTTTCTTGGCATTACTGCGGGAAGGACCTTCACAGCAACTGTCATTGCGGGGAGGGCCTTCACAATGATCGTTAGTATGGTGAGGACTATCATCCTAAATTGATTTTTGAATACAAGGAGAATCATATCAACAACATATACCCTGGGGAGGACCATCAAGTTGGATGATTGCAAGGGGATGACCTTCTTAATATCTGATCATCATGTTGAAGGGAGGGTTACCCCAATGCGCATCAGCAGATAATCTCTCGTTATCAATCATTCCTGACTCACAGAGTAATCCCACATGGGTGTTTTGTGGAGGACATTCAGAGATGTTGGGGGAGACATTGCAGGTAGGACCTTCAAAGCTATTACTTCCACTTCCATAATTTAGTAATGGAATGAAAGAGTCTTGAGCCTTTATTGATATGTGTTTGAGTCTGTCGAAAACCCTAACCTCTAGTAGAGTAGTGTTATGTTTGTGGTCTTCATTTTCCGGTTTCCTTTGACGCTTTTAATTTTTGGGCACACTCTTGTGGGTAACCTAGGCCATAAGATGTTGGTAATGGCCTTCATATACAGGTCCCTATCCCATTGGTCCCTGTGATGTCGTCGGGATACGACTATGAGTATCTTGAGTTTTGGCTGGGATATAAGCCTACCCAGGAGCAGCCGCCATATTAGACCAGCATCCCCCAGTTGGAATGACTATTATTTTCTAATTTAGTGGTCAGTATGTCACAGGATGTTGTCATCGACCCTCGTAGACATGATCAAGGATTCAAAACGGCTCTAGAGTGATTAAATCATTTTGCGAGTGAGTCACTCCATTCAAGTAGATCGGGTCGTAGGCATAATTTCTTACCTTTTCAGCCAATGTAATTATATATTAGCATGTTTGGAGGATATGGTTTGGAATCGACGTGTGATCTTCCATCATTTCTAGTATTTTTTGGGATACATCTCTGGCTGGAATGGGTATGATGTCCCATTCCGATGTCAGAGCAAGAGATTGTTCCTACTTTGGTACTCCATGAGTTTCCAGTAGATACTGGCAGTTCTCCTGTGCCAAGGCAGAGGAAAAAATCTATCACCGGTTGTCTTCTCTTGTTACCACCGTATTTGACTGGTGGTCTTTATATTCACAAGTGGGGATTTTCATCTACTTGGTTGACGCTATATTTTTCTCACATGATTTTCATGCAACCGCAGGAATTTGACTCTGCTCATATTTGCATACCACCCTATATGTATGGCATGCATGAAATTCATTAGCAGGTTTATATGCCTGCGTATACCAGGGTGCCTACATATTTGGATGGTGGGCTTGAAATGTGTTAGGAGGTGTCTGTGACTCCATATAGCTTAGTGCCACCCTATTTTGATGGTGGTATTGTTGTGCATTGACAAATATCTTCATCTTTCTGTAGCTTGCCACTCTATCATCATGGAGGGACCGATGAGTACTGGCATGAATGTCCATGTGCTCATATTGTGCAACCCTATTTTTGTGATGGGATTGAGTGAAATGGGCATAATTGTATGTCTGCTCGCTGTACTCCATTGTTTTAGTACGACATAGATTCTCATTAGGAATGAGGGTGATAGCGTGTCTGTGGTTATAGGTTCTCCGCCCTTGGCGGGAATCCTGAGGGGCATGGGTCTTCTAGTCATTGGTAGGTGCCCTCGATATAAGGTCCTCCTTGGTGGGAGGAGACCTGGTTGTCTAATTTTGATGATGACACTCTCTGTCTAGGGTCCGTGGTTAGGGCCCCTATACAGCTGGGATAAAGTCATGAGGATTAACTTCATCTCCCTCGTTGATGAAAGGGATGTATTTTTGTCATGTTCTAGGGACATGCTTTTGAAATGGTTTGACACGACCATTGGGGCCACCATGTGCTGAGATACTATTAACGGGTGGAGAACCATCACAGACCGGAGGAATTGTCTTATAGCTTCCAGCATGTGGAGAGTACCATTTCGGTAGTACTCTTTGATCATTCTATAGGACACGCCGCATTGAAGATGCTAGGTAGGTGAAAGTTTCCTTCCCTTCATTGAGGGCCTAACCACCTTGGAGATCGTTGATAGGTGTGTCTTCAAAGATCATTGGGATTCCATTGAGATAGAAGGTCACTCTGTGGGAACCTGCAATATAAATATATGAGATACAGAACAAAAATCCCCGTCAAAGTATAATTCCATTAAACATATGCATATTCGGAGATTCATCCTACCCCTTTCCCATTCTCTATTATTGCGGGGTGAAGGGGATTATGTGGGGTGAGACCGGAACCTTGGTTAAGGAATCACGTTAGGTTCACAATTTTTTTTCCTCTGAGGTGGTGCGTTTTTTCCATACTGGGGCTATCAAAATGGTACAGCGTGCAATATCCTTTTGTCACTTATCATTGGGTTAGAACTACCACCTTGGTTAAGGATTCACATCGGGTTCACCATTTTTGTTCCGCCTATGAGGTGGCTCATTTACGGGTACCAGATATGGAATGACGAGGATTATCAATCATCCCTTTTTCTACAGGGACGCATTCTCATCGAATTTACCATTCCCTTGTTTTTTCCCGTTCTGCATCATTATCCTTTAAGTAAGGATTACATAACCCTATGGGAACTATCGGTCCTAGTGAGTGATTGTGTGGGGGTCAAGCGCCCATGCAATCAGTTCTTCTTGAATATAATTTCCTCATATTGCTACCAATGGGTTTATTCGGTGAGCCAAGAATGGCCAACGACCCTTGTATCAATGAATCATGGACCTGCTTTCCAAAGGTAGGCAATCATTAGTAGACAATTTGGCCAATGACACTTAAGGACTCCATTGGTCGATGGGATGGGAGTTCAAGCTCACCCCATCCTTCAAGGGGAGGATTTTTGCCTATTCTATCTTATAGATTCAAATCGAGTTCATACATTTATGAATCCTCGATTCATTTCATAAGAATGTGTCCATGGGCGACCCTTGGATTTCAAGATCATCGTGAGCAAGAATATGTTTGATTCCACAGAGATGATTCTAAATTAGCCATATTATGAGGTGCTCTAGTGTTTATCATCGTTCAGAGGGGATGGAAGGTGAATTGATGTTGGGATGAGGACCGCAAGGAGGGCTTCCTATGTATCATTGGGAGAGGAATCATAATCCATGTAGTTCCGATAATGTGGGGATTATGTGTGAAAGATTCCCATTAGAGGGGACATGATTGGGTGGACCCTTTATGGATGGGTACCCTATTGAGATTGGGCCTTCTGGAAGGCATCCTATGTATCCTGATTTGATCAAGAATCAGTGTTCTCGTAGTACAAATTGTTTGTGGGTGTCATAATCCCGACAGAACTCTAATCCCACTTGAGTGAAGCTCAGGGTGAGAAAAATAGGATGTGAACGATTCAATAATTCACATTCCTCCCTTACTGTTGGTGGGGGAGGGAGAGCCTACGATGGACGAGACCAGGGCGATTGACTGAGAGTGTGTAGAGTGATGATCCTTTCAATGTGAAATGACATTGAATGCCACATATCCCTATCTTAGAAGATTGTGCACATATGTCAGTGGAAGGGCCCGAGAGCACATTCTGAGAATGGGATGAGTTTCTTCCTCACCAAATTTGGGATCAAACATAACCCCTTCAACTAATCATTTTCCTTCATTTAATGGAAAAGCAAGTGATCGGCCTTAAACCCAGGAATGGAGAGGTTCACATTATCATCCCAATGTTGGACTCTGAGTTATTATGGGAATGTAGCCTTGCATGCATTCCCAAATCCCTCACCTTTGTTGGGAGGGACTTTATGACTCCGCTTACTGTGGGTATGTAGCCTCAATGGGGCGTGCTGATGCACCTGATGCCCGGATCATACAAGTCCAGTGGATTTTGTGGAGGCTTTGGCCTGATGATGGGGTACTGGTTAGAAGAGGGATTTTGGAGGACTAAATGGTAATGGTAGAGTGAGGTTGGAACTGGAAGGAACAATAACCGACGTCACCCTTTTCCACGTACTGGTTTCTCACACCAGAAGGGGGAAGATCCGCTCTCTACAATAGTATGTGGGCAGAGAGGCCATCCGCATACCGGTGTGGTACATTGGAATGGATATCGCTAACTACGTACCAAAGTGGTAAGTCAGTCACGATGACACTTTGATTTGTATCTACATATCGATTGGGTACGCGGCACCTGGTTCAGTTCGCATAGGGGTATGCTACATGGAGCACAATACTGGAGGAGGGTGTGTGGGATTACCGTTTGGGGGAAATTCATCCGCGAACAGTCTCTATTTTTTTTTACCAGTTAGGATCGTGGTTTTATAAATTTTACTATTTTCCCCCATTGTATGGTTTGCAGCTGGCTGTACCTGCGGAGGAAGTGGATCATGGTTGATGCTTCACCGATGAATAAGACGGAAGTCGTAGTGCAACCTCTGATTCATTCCCCATGATTTCGTCACCCTTCCTCACCACTATCTGTCTCCCTTTCTCCTGTCTACTATGCTATTTTTATATAGTATCAAAGTGATCATATATAATAGGAACACAACACCATTTGCGGAGGCCCATTGAAGCAGTATTCTGACCCGCAGAATACTCGATCACCCGGGATCCGCGGGGACTTTGGATTGCGATAATGGTTCACAGAACCTTGCATATACGCTCTTTCCATGAACTAAGGGGATTGAGACATGGTACACGAATGGTCTTCCATGGGGTTTTCAGTTTTCCTTACCTACTATCCATCACCTTGTGGGCCAGTGGTTCGCAAACCATCCTGCATACCTTGTCGTTCGCGATCCATCTTCTTCACGTACCTTTCTCGGTGGTGGTACACATGCCATTTTAAAACATCAATTCATTCGAGTTACTTGAATGAAATACAACTCAATTTGAGTCTCTTCTCCTTGATAAGCATGTAGAAGTGATCAATTCATTTTTTAAAGTTATTATATGCGTATTTTCTTCCCTTAGAGATATTTTTAAGACCCTAATATCAATAAAGAACCTATAATAAATAATTAATACATGTCAAAAAAGATATATCATAAACAAGGGATAAAAAACACCAACACTTGCATTATCGATCCCATACATGATATCCTCTAATGGGATTAAACGAATCTCATGACGTAACATTTTTTAAGTGGATAATGCTTACATGTCTTAGAAATCTATTTTAAATCTTAATATTAATAGATCTATATAAAATAACTCCCTATATAATGTCAGTACTACACTATTAAAAAAAAATTGTTAGTTTAAAGCATCAGGAAGCGGTCTCATAGGTTACCCAACCACCATTAAGGAAATTTGTACACAAAAAATTACATAGACTTTGTAAAATGGGATGGAGCTTATAACATATGTTTAATACCACTCTTTATCAAATAAAAATAATGCATGATTCATGTACACATTCACATAAGTAATAGAGTTAATAAAAAGTACCCTACAATAATTCATAGCTACAATTGAGAATGAAGGAGATAATCATTTGGACTGGGAGTAATGTTGAGAAGGATTATAGTATAGGTGTTTCACACTCTGAAAATTCAAAGCATCAAGATGGATGACCTCTATGGTCAAATATCCAAAATTGCTAACTCACCACACTCATAATTGATAAAATCCATCATCACAGCCATAAGAACTGATTTTTTACACCCCGAGTTCCCCAGGAAAATGAAGAGAAAGATATACATTGGAGAGAAAGTAGATAAAGACATACATTAGAGCCCTGGATTTATGAAACCCCTGAATCATTTGATCCATGGATTTGAGAAATTGATTTGAACAATGAAATTGTTCGAGGCTTGATTCGAGCATTTATTCACTGAACTAACACAAAGACATAGGGTGGCTTCACTTGAATTCTATCGACAATGTGAAGAGTTCGCGACTGGTTATGATTTTTTCAATAGATCAAGACACTTTTATTAGGGCTTCCAAAGAAGCGATGATAAAGATAACATTTATCTGCTCTTAAGTAATATGTTTTGATAATGGATTTCTAATAATAATTATAAATATTTTGAAGTAATCATATATATATTTATATATACATTTAATATATATATCACAAATATATATAAATATAAAAATAGTAAATATATTCATTAATTAAATATATTTATATTAATTTTATAATTATTTAATTTTATAATTATTTATTTATAATTATATAAGTATTTTTTTAATATTTATACCATTATATATATTAATATAAATATATATATGTATATATATATATATATTTAATAGGTAGATTCATTATTTAAAAAAATTAGTAATTTATTAACTATTTATAAATATATAAATAATTATTTCGAATTATGTATTTACTCTTTTAAAAAAATTATTTATTTATTATTATGAATATATAAATGTATAAATGTAGTATATGTATAGTTATAAATATAGTTATTGAAAAATATTTTTTACAAATAAATATTGTAACGTTATAGAATATTATTTAATCCTAAGAGAATGCATGCATCTAAAAAATTAGTGAATTTGAATAAATTAAAATTAAGTACACATTATCAATATTAGAAAAATGGAAATTTTTTGTTTTTTATTATATAAAAAATGAATTAATTTCATATATGTGAAATAAATATAACACAAGTTTGATCTATGCTAAATTGAAAAATCAAATGGCATTAAACTAAGTATATTACTCTATGAAATTAGTCAGTAATTAATATATAAAATTTATTAACATTATCACAATTTACATAATTAATAAAATGATTAATGTATTTCACAATATACATTTTTTAATTTTTAATTTCTTAATTTTCACTATTCAAATATTTATATATATTTAATATATACTGTTTATTAGTATTTATAATATATATAGCATAATAAATGTATTAATTTTTATCAATAAATATCTAAATCATAATGTGTTATATTTTAATCAATTTAATTATTTTTATTTTTTATTTTCTTAATTTTCATTTTGAATATATCAATATATTTAATAAATAAAATTACTTAGTTTTTATAATTTAAATCTAGTATAAAAAATTTCTAAATTTTATTCAATTATTATTTAATTAATAAAATTATTAATATTTTTTTAATAAATTCATGTATTATTTTTTATTTATTGAATTTGTTGAGAATGTTTTGATTTTAACAATACATAATATTTTTATTAAAAAGGGGAGATTGTTGAGAACAATACTATATCTATTTATGTTGATTTTGATGCTCACAAATACCCTTAATTGTTTTCTAATGATTTTACTTTATGTATATTTCAAGAATTTAGTATTAATTATATTTTTACTCCTGAAATAAATATTTATGTTCTTGAACAACGAGATTTAATTGCTAAAGTATTCGCATTAGCATGTTCTGGAAACACTGTTCATGCTCTACATATTCGGGGATTTGTTAAGCGTGTTCTGGAAACACTGTTCATACCCTTCGTGGAGAAACGTAGCCTAAGGATGAAATGTGGTGTATAGTTTATGAGATATAAGAAAAGTATTGTCAAACAAATTCATTATTGGAAAAGTATGGAAGAGGAACCCTACGTTAGGAAGGTACCATACGTTTGGGATATTGAAAATGTATGGAAGAAGAACCATACGTAAGTTATAAATTTTAAGTTTATTTCTCAAAAGTATGGTTCATCAACCATACTTTTGTGAACAACCTTACGGTTCATCAAAATTATGGACCATGTTCCTTACGTTTGGAAGCTTATATAATAATGGATCATTTATCAAACATTTGAATATTGAAATGAAAAGTATGGTTCATCAACCCTATATTTTTAGTCAACCTTAAGTTTGAAGGATGCAATATTAACCCTAAATTTTTATTCAACCATACATTTTAATGATTCTTGTTTTATAGTTCAACCTTATGTTTGGCGTTAGAGAATTAAAGATGATATTATTATGCAACAGTCTACAAGCGGATTATTATGCAGATTCCAAGCTAGATTTTAAGCTGATTTTAAAGTGCGTCTATGTCCGATTCAAATCCATTTTATCTATGATTTAAATGATAATTTTTAAAGGATATTTTTATGCCAAATCTCAAGGGGAGTTACGACTACTATATTAATTCAAATGTTTGAATATCATGAGTCAGAAGGAAACTTTTGTGGATCTATATTTGCAGGATAAGTGCTCGTCAAAATTTTATATATATTGATGTGATATTTACACAGTGTAAATATAAAATATTTTAGAACAACATCGATGAATATAAAATGTGAAAAAATTGTTATTATCATGAATACAGATCTACTGATTACGAAGAGTGACAAGGCTCTATTTATTAACGAAAAATAATCATGATAAAAGATTCACTCATTCGATATCAAAGATATACTCTGAATATACTTCCACTGATGTTGTGAATTATAGTTCTATATCTACTCCAACCAGATCGACATAGAAAAAATCTTCTTGAAAGATCAGTATTTATGATGACGATGATCCATCTTCTTTTAATTGCATTCTATTGCAATTGTGAAGAACACCGTGAATGTATTTTCAAAGAAAAAATACTTCTTTTTTATCGTGAGTGATCGACTTCTCGTACTAAGCTGTGTAGGTTCTGTGATTAAAAAAGAAGTCTTTATTTTTCCTTATATTGTAAAGGTGTCAACTATCTGTACTCAGTTGTGGAATGGTATATTGAAAAGAGGACCAGATGGTGAATATCACTAGGCTCATGGAGTAGAGCGTTGGTAGAGTAGACTAGGGGCCTTTTGTTTCCCGAACCACTATACATCATGTGTCCTTTCTATTTGAATTTCCGCAACATTAATCCATCTTATTAAAGTATAAGGGTAGAACAAGATCTTGTGAAATTTTGTAAAAGACACAATTCACCCACCTCTTTTGTATATTTGGTATAATATGATCCAAAAATCGTTATCAAAGGTTGAGCTTTCAGATAAAGCCTGAACAAGCTGAAAGTGATTATACACAGAGTAAGATGACTGATACAAGAGAGGGAATGTCTATGGAAATATCTCCATAATTCAATGGAGAAAATTATGGATGCTGGAAATCAAGAATGATAATATATCTGAATTACATTCGATACAAAATTTATTCAATGATTCTGAATCCTTATGAAATACCTAAAAAACCTGAGACATGGAGTGTAGCTACTGAAGCAGTTTATGATATGAATTCAAGGGAAATGAATACAATTATATGTTTTCTAGGACCAGATGAATTCAACGGTGTATCTCAATGACCAACATCATATGAGATGTGGAAAATTATTTCTTTTTCATATGAAGGAACTGAAAATGTTAGGAAAATGAGATATTCTACTGCTAAGCTTAAATTCGACACATTCAAAATGTTCAAAGGTGAAATAATTACTCAAATTAATGGAAGATTGACAGATATTTTCAATAATATAACAACTTTAGGATACCCAATCATGCAAGCTGATCAAGCTTTAAAAGTACTGAGTGCACTGCCTACTAAATGTAATGTAATCTCTGCTTCAATCAGACAATCCACACTTGTCAATGACATAACCACGAGAGAAATAATTGGAACACTTATGATGTTTGAAGCCAAGATGGAAGATAAAGAAAATGAGCATAAGGTTCTGATCAAGAGAGAAAACATGGCCTTAAAAGTATCAACTCAAGGGAAAAGAAAAAATATAATTAAAAAATAATTAATGGTGAAATCATAAAGTTATGATTCATCAAATTCTGATATAGAACTAGCTCAGCTAGATATAATGATTAGTAAATTCTACAAAAAAAGAAATGTTTCAGAAAAAAATTCAAAAAGGATAAAAAGGAAGTCAGATGTTATTTGTGCAAGAAGATGGGTCGTATTAGACCCGACTGTCCATCATTAAAAGAAGACAAGAAAAATAAGTTATTCAAAAGGAATTATTATGAGAAAAAAGAAAAGAAATCAATGAAATCTACATGGAGTGTGTCTAAAGAGTACAAAATCTCTTCAAAATTAGTCCCAAGGAAGGAAGAAGTAAATCTAAAATCCAACATGTGTTTTATGGAAGAAACAGATGAGGGAGAAGGTCACAGAATCAAAAATAATATATGGTATAAAGACCATGGCTACTCAAGGAACATTATTGGAAGCTCCTCGAATATCATTACACTCACTCAAAAATATGGTGGACTTGTCCCTTTTGGTGAAAATTCCAATGGGAAAATCATTGGAATTGGAACAGTTGGAGACCCAAAAGCTGTCTCAATCAACAAAGTTCATTAGGTACAAGGATTGAAACACAATATAATAAATATATCTCAATATTGTGATTATGGTTATGTTTTTGATTTTGGTAAAAATTGTAGTTATGTCTTCAAAAATAAACTCCATAGATTTAGAGCACCTAAAACTGAAAATTTGTATACATTGGATTTAAATTCCTTGTGTAAACAACATGTAAACTGCTTAACTGCTAAGATAAATGAGTCCTGGATCTGGTATAGAAGACTTGTACATTTAAATATATATGATTTATCATAAATTATACAAGAAACAACTAGTTTCAGATTTACCTAGTCTCATGGTTGATAGTGATAAATTTTGTGATGCATGTCATCTTGGGAAACAGTAGAAATAATCCTTCGAATCTGTTAATAATATTGCTACATCTAAACCTCTAGAACTTATCCATATGTATTTTTTGGACCTTAAAGAGTATCATGCTTGGATGGTATACTGCATGAATATGTTTTAGTAGATGACTATTGTATATTTACATGCATTTTATTTTTAAAATTTAAAAATGATACTTTTACATTATTTGATAATTTTTGTAAAGATGTTAAAAATGAAAAGGTTATAAAATAATTTCATTATGAAGTGATCATGGTGGAGAATTTGAGAATCTAGAATTCGATTTATTTTTCTCAAATATGGTTATTAATCACACCTTCCCTGCACCAAGAACACCTCAACAAAATGGAATTTTTGAAAGAAGAAATAGGACTATTCATGAAATGCCTAGGACTATGCTAAATGAATAAAGTCATCCTAGATATTTTTGGGTAGAAGCTATAAGTACGACCACTATATAATGAATAGATTTTTATTTAGACCAATTTTAAAAATGACTCCCTATGTACTTTAGAATAACCGAGAACCTAATGTAAATTACTTTAATGTTTTTGGATTCAAGGTTTACACATTAAACACCAAGGAAAATCATGGTATGTTTGATCCAAAATATGATGAAGGAATTTGATTATGATATTCTGCAACTTCCAAAGATTATAGAATTTTTAATAAAAAGTGATGAATTGTTGAAGAATCAGTTCATGTGAAATTTGATGAATCTGATCCCTTTAAGAAACGTACGGATCAAATAGATGATCTTGATTCTAATGATTACATGTAAATCAAGAACCAGAAAGATGATTTTGAAAATGATAAAAATAAAATTTAGTCCTGTCTAGAAGAACATGACACTAGAGAACCTATAAGTGTACTACCTAGACACTCGTGGACCCTAAATAATCACCCTTTAGAAATAATAATACGAGACTTGGAAAAAGGAATAAAAACTAGAAGGAACATTGGAAATGTTGTTGATTTTTCTACCATTCTATCCCAATTAGATCCCAAGTATATAGAAGAAGCTTTAGATGATGAAAGTTGGATGATATCAATGCAAGAAGAACTAAAGCAGTTAAAAAGAAATGAAGTCTGGAAATTAGTTGAAAGACCATAGAATTATCTAGTTATTTGAACCAAATTAGTCTTTATAAATAAACAAGATGATCAAGGAATAATAAGTAGAAATACAGCCAGGCTAGTAGCTAAAGTAAATACTCTGGAAGAAGGTATAGATTATGAGGATACCTTTGCACCTATAGCTAGACTAGGATCCATTAAAACCTTATTAGCATATGCATCTCATATGAATTTTAAATTATTTTAGATGGATGTTAAGTTTACCTTTCAAAATGGTATATTTAATGGAGGATGATTATGTTTAACAACATCATTGTTTTGAATATTCACAAAAACCATATTCTTTTTTGAAACTTTATAAAGCTCTTTATGGCCTTAAACAAGTACCTAGAGCTTGGTATGAAAGACTAAGCTCTTTTCTTTTGAAAAATTATTTTACATTGGGATGGCAGATCCAACACTATTTCAGAAAACAGTAAACTCTAATATTCTATTGGTTCAAATTTATGTTGATGATGTAATTTTTCGATCAAATATTAAACCTCTTTGTCATTAGTTTTCAAAACTAATTTAAATATAATTTGAAACGAGTGTGATGGGGGAATTAAATTTTTTTTAAGTCGTCAAATTTATGAAAATGATTTTGGAAATGTTTTAAATAAAAGAAAATACATTGCTGATTTACTTTAGATATTTGTACCTGAAAACCTAAAGATATATACAACTCCTATGTGTACTAATATAAAACTTGATTTGGATGAAACTATAACATCAGTTGAAAATAAGTGATAAAGAGGTATGACTGGTAGTTTATTATATCTTACGGCTAGCAGGCCGGATATAATGTATTTAGTATGTATATGTGCAATATTTCAATCAAATCCTTAATTTAACTACTGTTAAAAGGATTTTTAGATATTTAAAAGGAATTGATTTTCAATCGCTTCTCTATCCCAAAAAGTCTGAATTTAATTTAATTTAATATTTAGATGTAGACTTTGGAAGATGTAAATAAGATACGAAGAGAACTTTGGGTACTTGTCACTTTTTACGAAAATACTTATTGCAATGGTCAAGTAAGAAACAACACTCAGTTTCCCTGACAACAGCCGAGGCAGAATATGTATCTACTAGAGTTTTTGTCTACATGTTTTGTGGATGAAAAACACTATTATGGATTTTGAACTATGTTTTAATAGTACTCCTATTTTATGTGATAATTATAGTGCAATAAATATTTCAAATAATTATAGTAATCATTCTAGGACTATGCATATTGATATCAGATATCATTTTCTAAGAGATCATGTTCATAAAAAAGATATATATTTGGAATTTGTAAGTACTAAAATTCAATAAGTAGATAGTTTTACTAAACCACTTTCCACTACAAGGTTTTATTTTATAAAGAGGGAGCTGGGTTTATTTAATTTTAAATAATGTTTTATTTAATTATGATGTTTCTTTCTTTTAAATACTGTTTAAAATATGTTAGTTATTTTTTTTTCAAACAGAATAAGTTTTTTTTCTACCTGATCAATTTCATTCATTTTTAAAATCTATGTAATAATTATTGATGACATGGGAATCAAGGTTGTCAAAAAAAGTTCTAATTCTGAATCATTTCATTTCTACCAAAAACCCTTCTGACCCTATAGTGATTTACCATAATTTTTCTATTCAAACCTGATGCTTTCGAAACCTTAAGCCTATTTCAAACCTTCAGGGATTCTTCGACAGAAATGGCCAAGACCAAGATAACCGATGAGGCTGAGACCATAATTTCCAAGAAATAGCACTCCTAAGGAAGAAAAAATTTGCGAGGAATGGTCATAGACCTGGATTGGCTATTTTAGAAGAATCTTCTACTAAGACAAGCTCTTTCTTTTCAAAATCTAGAGCAGAACTTCAATAGTGAGAAGTATGAGTTTTTATATGAGGTAGAGATGATTTATTTCATTATGTCTATAAAATTTATCTTTGGAGATTAAGAGGATACTATGTTATCTATAATTGAAGATAGGGATGTTTTGGTATCCTCTGTAGGGATTGGTCATATTCTGAACTACCCTCATGAGAGAGTCTTTCATTTTGATTTGATGAATATAGGAGATTCAATAAATAAGTATGAAGATATAATATCATTTCTTTTTGGTTATTCCTTTATAAGGAAGATGTTTATAAAGGTCCTGGAGCCGAATCAGAAAATCCTAGTGAAATGTGTGCAAACAGGGATTGCACCGAGGATGTCTGAGCGGGAGAAAATCTTGTATCCAAACATGTATATAATGTATCTATTTATGAGTGATATAAAACTTATTTTTCCTAGGTATAAGATAAGGTACCTTCATTATTGTTTTCAAACAGAAGCACATAAGAATTTTTTTCTGTTTGGTAGATTCATATCAAAAAATATTTTTAAAAAGTATATTGTGAGGCTGGTGGAAGCCAGAGTTAGATGTCATCATAGTAAAACTTTTGGTGCTGGGACCCTGAGAAAGATTGGTTACTTCAAGAGCACATTTAAAGGAAAACTATTGTAAGTAGGAGTTGAGGAAGAAGAAGAGAGTTCTCTGGCTCAGTCTGCTAAGTCCAAGGAGGGATAGGATGAATTGAGAGTGAGCACTGCTATAAGAAGAAAATGATTTGAATCTGAAGAAACTCAAGAAGAATAAAGTCAAGAGGGACTTCACCATAAATGGAAAATATCTTCTAATGAGGAACTTTATTCACCTATTTTGACAACAAGACATTTACTCTCTTATAGTGTGGTCAGAAAAGCTTCTGTTGAGAAGTCATAAGAAGAGGAAACCGCTCAAATTACCGTGACTCCTCATGTAAAATCTTAAATTCGTGCAGAAGCTTAATCTAAGACTTAGGAACAGGATGTGGTTGTTACATGAATTGAACCTCAACTTGTAACTGAAGCTGAAGTTACAATTGAAAAGGAAAAGGAGGAAGAGCCTGGTGAGGAAGTGGCCAGTATTTAGGAAAATCAAGAAGATATTATTTTAGAAAATCTAGTGGAATAACTAATTACTGATGTTTGAGATGAGAATGTTTCTGAAGTTCAAACAGAGGTAATTCATGAGGATTTTTCTATGGATGTGTCTAGAAAGTACTCTGAGGAAAAGTCTGTAGACCAGCCAACTTAGGATGAAGCAAAAGAAAAATTTGATTCAAACTCATTTCCTTTAGTTCTACTGCATCACATTGAAGCTGAGGATGAGAATCAAGCATAGGGTTCCTCCAATTGAATAAATAAGGAAGCAGAAGAGCTATACATGAAGCTATCAAATTTGGAATCATAAAATGTTGCTCTGAGGAGATCATTTGAGAAAGATAAGTTGAAATATCAGAGACTTAAAGGAAGAATAGTTTCAAGGCAGGATGTTGAAACTTTTATGAAAGAGATATTGACAGAGGTATCCAAGCTGAAATTAGAAATGGGGATGCTGTCAGATCTGTTAGAATTCAAAAAATATATGGAGGCACAATTTGAATCTATCAGGACTAGTGAAGGAAGTGGATCGAATACAACACCTGATTTAATCAATATATTTCAAGTTATCACTGCAGTAATGAGTAGTATGAATGATAGATTGCAGGATCTTCAATGCAATAGTCATCCTTTGTCAGTTTTGTTAGATAATTATAAGTTTCTAGTTGACCAGTTGACCTCAAGTGAACCAAGTACTAGAACTGTGATAACTCAGTTCACAGAGAAGTTAATTCTATTTATGGAGAATGTAGAGAGACTTCATGCGTTTTTTAGAGTAAACTTGATAGAAGATATTCATATGGCTCTGGAGAATCAAGATCTTATTATCAATCATTAGATGGAATGATGAAAAGTCTAAGGGAATAGTTGAAAAAAAATCAAGGCAGTAGTACAGAGGAGATAGACCCTATCTCATACTCTTACCATACCATGATTCATGTGTTCATCATGATTGTACATATTCCATGTTTTCAGTGAAATTTGGATTCACATTTTCATTGTTTGTCTTTATTATTTTTACTGTATTTTCTTAGATATTCCAGTAATCTAGATTCAATTATTGACAAACAATTAATAATAGCACTTACATAAGTTCAGTGCTACATTAAATGTTTTCTATTACATATTCTACAATTTTTGTTGATATCACAAAAAGAGGGAGAAATTTGGATAAACAAGAAAATTTATTTTAATGATTTCACATTTTTGGGGAGAAATTTGGATAAAGAAAACTTCTTTTTTTATCTTTAAATCTTATATATGGAGAGATTAAAAGGGGGATAAATATTAAGTGTTAACTAAATCCTTTAAGGGGGGAGAAATTAAGTTAAATCTAATAATGTATTTATCTTTGAAAAATCCAAAACTATATGAAATTAATTCTGTAAGTTAATTTCATTGGTTATTTTATGGGTTTTGTGGTCATCAAAAAGGGGGAGATTGTTGAACATGTTTTTTTTTCAACAATACATAATATTTTTATTTAAAAATGGGAAATTTTTTAGAACAATACTCTAACTCTTTATGATGATTTTGATGCTCACAAATACCATTAATTTTTTTCTAATGAATTTATTTTATGTATATTTACGGAATTTATTAGTCATTATATTTTTAATCCTGGAAGGAATATTTATGTTCATTATCAATGAGATTTTATTTCAAAATTATTCGCATTAGCATGTTCGGGAAATATTGTCCATGCTCTATATATTCGGGAAATTCTTAAGCGTGTTCTAAAGACACTGTTCATACATTACGTGGAGAAAGGTAGTGTAAGGATGAAATGAGGAGTATAATTTATGAGATATTATAAAAGTATGGTAAAACAACCATTCATTATCAGAAAATTATGGAAGAGTAACCGTATGTTGGGAAGGAACCCTACATTTGGGATATTGAAAAAGTATAGAAGAAGAACTGTACGTATGTTATAAATGTTAAGTTTGATTCTCAAAAGTATTGTTCTTCAACCTTACGTTTTTGATCAACATTACATTTCATCAGAAGGATGGATCATGATCCATACGTTAGGATGATTATAAATGTATGGATCGTTTATCATACATTTGAATGTTGAAAAGAAAAGTATGGTTCATCAACCATATGTTTGTTGTCATCCTTACGTTTGAAGGATGCGACATCAACCCTACGTTTTTATTCAACCTTACGTTTGAAAGATGCATTCTATATAGTTTATCCTTACATTCAGTGTCAGAGAATAAAAGATGATATTATTATTCAACGATCTACAAGCAGATTATTATGCTGATTCAAAGGCAGATCTAAAGCTGATTTTAAAGAGCATCTTCAACCGATTCAAAGCAATTTTATCTACAAATCAAAAGATCAATTTTTAAAGAAGCCTTTTATGCCTAATTTCAAGGGGAGTTATTACTACTTAGTTAATTCAAATATTTGAATATCGTGAGTTAGAAGGAGACTTTTTTAGACCTAAATTTTTAGGAGAAGCGCTCGTCGTTATTTTATATATACAGATGTGATATTTACATAGTGTAAATATAAAATATTTTCATAAGTACATCAAAGAATATAAAAAATGAAAAACAGAGACTATGAAGAATAAAAATCAGCTGATTAGGAATAATGACAATTCTCTGTTTATTGAAGAAGAATAATAACGATATAAGGTTCACTCATTCGACATTGATGATTTACTGCAAATCTACATATGATGAAGTTTAGAATTATAGATCTATATCTAATGAAAATGGATCAACTCAGAATAAATCTTCTTGAACGATAAGTATTTCTGAAGGCAACGAAACATCTACTGTGAATTTCATTTTGTTGCAATTGTGAAAAAAATGGGAAAGTATTTTCAAAGAAAAAATACTTCTTTCTTATATTGAGTGATCAACTTGTCATACTAAGCGATGTAGGTTATGTGTTTGAACCAGAAGGCTCTGTTTTGACTTACATTATATAGGTGTTTATTGACTGTACTCAGTTTTGGAATAGTCTGTTGACAAGAAGACCGAATAGTAAAAATCACTAGGCTCGTGGAGTAGAGCATTGGTAGAGTAGACGTGGGGCCTTCTGAACCCGAACCACTATACATCATGTGTCCTTTCTATTTGAATTTTTGTTGAATTAATGCATCTAATTAAAGTAAAAGGGAAGGACATGATATTGCGCGGAATTTGTAAAAGACACAATTCACCTCCCTCTTGTTTATAATTGGTATAATCTGATCAAACATAATTGTTTCATTTTATTTTCACCTTTACTAGTGTTAAGAAATCACTAATAAAGGATCCCATTACTAGAACTAAAAAAATTCACTGAAAAATGGTTCCCTATATCAGTGCTAAAAAAGGGCTTAAAATAGGTATCTATTATCAATGATAAAACAAAAGCACTAATTAAAGTAAAAAATTATGAGTGCTTTTTTGGTGCTGATAAAGTCATGTTTTGTAGTACTTATGACATCATTTATATTCAAAATATTTAAAGTTACTTTTGAAAAAATAAAACCAATCACCAGAAAATGTCTTGGTAAAAATTTCTTCTTATTAATATTTAGTAAAAAAATATTATGAAATATAACCCTTTTGTGATTCATTCAATTAAAAAAATTCCATTGATTAACATGAGACATCAAAAAATTTATTATTAAAATTTTAAATATATTGATAATATATATTTTTTAACACATGATTAGTACATTATCAAAATTTAATACTTAATTAATCGATGTGAGGTTTATCCACAACACTTTCCCAAAATTATAACTAGAAACATTTTACTAAACTTTAAATATTGATAATAAAACATGACTTTTCATCATAACAATAGATGAAAACAATGATTTTCCTTGAATGTATCACATTCAAGAAGTTTTATTTTAATATAATATACCAATACCAATTTCAGCATAAAAATTTAATTTAATGTAATGTCATATTCTTTTAGAATTATAAATTTGAGTAAAACAGTTCTATGACAAATATCATAAAATTCAATTCATAGTTACTAAATGCGACACTTTTGGTTTTTCATTAAATTGATCATGTAAACACATATAAAAAATAATTTGAAGTATACTTGGTGTTAGATAAATCATTTTTAAAATTATTCCATCATATAATAATCTTTTAAATGACTTTCTAATTTCATTGAAATCATGATTAATGTTAGACCTCATATGAACATCATATATATTAAATTTTTTATTTACAAAACATTTTAGTAAATAATTTATATATTTTATTTGAACAGAAAAATTTCATTTGTCATTATGATAAATATAAATACAAAGGGAAATGTTTTTTCATCATCAATTCTCACTTCAAATTCTTTTTGAATAATTTTTGAAAAACATTTACATTTTTTTACAATTTTTTGAGATAAAAATTTCATTGTGAACATAATTTTCATGTAATAATTTTTTTTAAATTACATAATGTAAATTGGTATTTTCTAATCCCAAAGTTAATACTTTTCATAAATTTATTATGATTAACAAACTTTACCATTCTTTAGGTCCTTGTTTTAGACCATACAATTCGTTAGTATATTTAGAAAAACAGTTTAAAAAATTATGGTTTTCGAAACATTCAGGTTTTTTATATCATACATCCTCCATTAAAATACTATTTAAAATTATATTTGTTACATCCCTTTGAAATAATTTAAAATTTACATGAATGCCTATATAAAAAGTACCCATATGGATTATAATCTACAAACAAGTGAAATTATTTCATCATATTCTATTCCAAACACTTGGTTTGAAAATTTTGTAATTGGAAATGATTATTTATTTTTATCACACCAAGATTATCCAACTTATTTGAAAAAGAAAATTTAGTTCATATAACAAGATAATAAGAGGGTCTATAAACCAATTCCCATAACCTGTTCCCCTTAAACTATTTTAATTATTAATTCTTACAAATTTCCCAAAACATATTATTTAATTAAACTTATGAAGATATAGGTTCAAGTTGGGATACAAAATCATCTAATCTGGTATGATTTCCAACACTTCTTCTAGTTTTAATTCAACCATATAATATTCCACTAAATGTCTATTATGGATAATTTTGAAGGGTTATATTATTTTTAGGCCACACAAACTTATTTTATTAAGATTCAATACATTTAGTATATGTTATTCCGGGACGTTTCTATATCAAAATCCTTTTTATCATCAAATAGATGTTCATGTCTCCAGTTTTATAATTAATCACTTTGGCCATCAGATTGAATTTATTTTTTTTCAAAATAACCATTTTAATAAAATTCCCTACTAAAATATTTTTCTACAATGAATAAATATTTTTTGATATATCAATTGTTAGTAGACGTGGTAGAATTTCATATGAAAAATACATTGTCCTCTTTCAGATCAATCACACCATGCTTTTTTCTTACTGTTCATGATATACACATAGCATCAAAATCTGTAGTGTAAAAAATATTTAGTCTATTAATCCATAGGTAATAGGGTGTGTTCTTCATGATCAGAATTATTTTAAATATATTAATGAAATAATATTATGTGTCAATAGATTCATCTCAAAATTGAGTAAATATGATATTTCTAAAAAATATTTTCCTATCAATCTCTTGTAATGTCTAATTCTTGTTTTCCACAGAACCATTATGTTGATGATGGCTAGAGGTAGAAATTGTATATTTAACTCATCATTTTGACCAAAAGGAATTGATCACATGTATTTATAACTATCCCAAATTTTCAATTCTTCAAATAATAATTTTAAAATCAATATTATTTTTTACTTATTTTTTGATAAAAATGATCTCAGAGGATATTTATTTAGAGAAAAGAAAGATTTCAAGAGTTTGAAGGAAGGAATTTTACATTTTCCCATCAACATATGGGAAATAGTTCATGATGAAGTGTGTTAGAGATGACACAACCCTCTTCAATTAGTGATTTATTTTCAATACCATCATCAAGATAATTATCTTCCCAAAATGTATGAGTGAAAATATTACTCAAAGAAGATATTCTTTGAAGACAATTAGCACATGTTTCTCTCATCTTCCATGATATGTGAATCTTTCACATCTTTATAGCTTGATAAATTGTAGTGGTATCAAACTTAGACTAGATGTTTTTCCAATTTCATTGAAATAAATGTTTATCCAATATTATTAGGACAATTATTTATTCTTCTAGGCTAGTGATATGGCCACAAGGCTCATGAAGGTTTTTGAAAACATCAACATTGATATCTCTAAAGGTTACACCATATGCTAATGGCCCTTAATTTTTCATTGAGGCTCCATATATGTTTTTATTTATCCATCCAATGAAGGGTGTATCCTAAAGACCTCACATTTTCCAAGAGGCTGAGGAATGTTTCTTGATATTTTCTTGATCCATTGACCAATAATATTACTTAATGAATTATTTCATTTCTTATATGTAGTGAGTTGTAATTCTGAACTTATACCATAATATTAGTAAGGGATGGTCTATTGTTGAAGTGTTCCTGGTTGTGTATGGACTTGTACATTCCTCCCCATGTGATATGTATATATTCTCTAAAGGACACCCTAAAATGAACTGTAAGCTGTTTGTATAACTGGATGCTAAAAATAGTAGTTAGAAAGTGATAGAAGGAGTCACCATGCGGGGGTGGATCTCCAAAATATCAAAGAAAAAAATCCATAAATATAGTTGTTTTGGAAGAACATAAATTTTTGGTCAACATCCTCTTAGTGTTTACAGTAGATGACACATTTTGAGCATAAGGAAAAGCCAACCCATTGAAGATTTTCATCCACTAAAACCCTATTGAAAGAGTTCCTCTAATGCAGGGTGAATCTATAAGAAAAAAGAATCTTTTTATTGAAGTCACCAATCCAATTGAGATTACCACAATTCAGGTGTATATATAGTTTCTTGGAATTAAGAAGTCCATTTGGAGAATTCTCCCATATGATCATATCAGGCTAGTTGATAAAATCATAGTTAACAATAGTTTAGGAAATATCAATATGGATCATATCTTGATTGTCCATTTGGTCGTTGATTGAGATGTTTCTATAAAATTAATGATTTGAGGAGCTTAAATGAGCAATCAGGGGAACTTCCGTCCGATTTTCATTCCAAAATTTAATATAAGAGTTAATATAAGCCAACAAATGAGAATGCATGTAAATTTTCTAGAAGAAGACTCTAAAAAAAGCTATATGGAGGATTTAATGTATCACAATTATCATACTACAAGATTTGTGATAAATCCAGTTCTGAGGAACCCAATTGAGTTATATTTTATTAATTAACAACCAAAAAAATGAGATAGAAGGTTTTGGATGATGTTTTCTAGATTACTAATACCAGGACCTCCAAGGACACGTGACATGAAATAATGTCTCCAAGAATATGTGATGATTTTCATTTCTAGCATTCAGCTACTCATGGAAAAGATTATCATCATAGTTTTAATGGAATTAATAACATATATAGGACATGAATACACTGTGAATGAATAATACATTATAGAAATCACAACATGCTTGACAAGGAAAAGTAATCCTTCCATTGAGAGGGGTATTCATTTCCAAGAGGAATGTGTTCTTCTTATTTGACTCAAGGAATTAGAAAAGTGAGATTCCAAAGGTCTTACCTAGAACATTGGAACTCCATGGTAGGTAATAGGGAGAGATACTTCCAAAATTACTAGATCATTGATTATACTGTTATTCCTGGAAGATGGAATATTCTTTCAAAAATAGATAAAGGACATGGTCCAACTATTTTCTTAGCAAGGTACACTATCATAATAAAGAAGAGAATTATAAATTTTGTTGATATTTCTCTTGTCTCCATGATTAATGATAATAATGTCATCAGTAAAAAATGTGGTAAGTCGTAGAGATACCACTCAACACTCTGATAGTTTTCATTTCATCCTTACTCACCATGTGAAGAAGAATCCCACTTAAGTAATCCTTTACAAATTCAAAGATAACAGATTATAGAGGATATCCATATCTCACCCCTAGGATTATTTAATGTATCCATCAAGGGATTCATTAATAAGAATGGAAATAAGAGAATACCTAATAATATAATTGATATAATGAATGAAATACACGTCGAATCCAACAATTTTGAGCATATTTCCAATGAAACCCTAGTTCATGGTATCAAAGTATTTTTATGCCAATATTTAGATCAATATTTCTTCCATGTGTGGGATTTAGGATATGTTTATCACACTCCAATGTAGTAACAAAAAAATCTTGGATGTTCATACCTTTCATAAATTCAAATTGGTTCTAGGATATGGCTATATCCAAGACCCAAACAAGTCAGTTGGAAATTATTTTTATAATAACCTTTTGAATTTTGTTGATGAGAGAAAACGATCTGAGTAGGCTTATGTCAGTATAATTCTACACTTTTAAAATTTAGTCAATAAATTGAGAGGTAACAAATTAAGTAAAGAACCCATCATAAAAAAAATCGTCAAAAGATTTAAAACATTGTTATGGATGACATCCCAAAAATATTGGAAGAATTGATTTGTGAAACCATAAGATCTAGCTGAAATTTAATTACATATTAGAAAAATTACTTCCTTGATTTCTATATCCATAGGTGGTAGAGTTTAGAAAATAGTTATCATCTGAAGTAATCAACATAGGAATGATGTTCTCATTTAAGAACTCTTTCTTTGGTGGTCTATTAACGAGGTTCAGGTAATAAAGAGAATGTGGTTGGGGCACTCATATCATTCTTTAAGGATCCAATCTCCATCTTTGAGTAATGAGAGGGGCCTATTATCCCTTTGATCAATTTGTAGGGAATTAAAGGAGTTAGTGTTTCTACCCCAATCAGTGTGCCACCTGATTTTGATAATGTCATTTTTAATGGTGTCTCTATGTTCAATGATGTTTTTCATCTTACAGGCCTTCTCAGCCTCCAGGATAGTTCCTCTAGAGAAATTATTCTTAGTAAGTTATTTTTGGATGTTTTGTAGACAAAATTCAAGGTAATAAATTTATTCATTAATAATGATTAACTTTATTTTTTCTCAATAATTTCATTATTATCCTGATAATTTTGATATTAGAGATGTTTTCCAGAGGATTGACATTTAATTCATCTAAATCCTAAGAGTCCTGTACAATTTTTAAGCTTTCTGGACGAGTATCCCAAGAATTATCTAACACGAATGGGATCAGTTGCCTCTAATTGTTATCATGAAAGTTTACTAGGATGGGGTGGTGGTCATTGTTGGGCTTTTGGACAGTGACATAGGATATCAATATCCAATTTCTATGTGAGACATCGTTGATAAAATTCTCATTAATTATAATTACTCTCATAACATTTAAATGCCTCATGTACCAAGTAAATTTGGATATAATGATATTTACTTCAATTAATAATTATACCACATCAAATTCTTTGAAATAATCGATGGATATAGTGCTGAATATTGGTCAATGTTTCTCAAATCCATGAAGTATTAATTGGGATTCCTCAATGATAAACCATAAATCTGTAATAACACTGGACATGCCTATTATTTTCATCTATAATAATCTCATGTCAGGGTATTTGTTTCATGAAAATACAATCGAGAAGAAAATTTTGTGGAATGATTTATAGAATCTATAAGTGATAATATTGTAATTATAATGAACAATTGTAGGTTTATCTACACGGTTGTGGAAAAGAATCTAGTGCCTTTCATAATTGGATGTAACCTAAGAAATTTATAGAATTTAGTATCTCATGATTTTATAAAAGGTGACTTGATTTTATGAATTAATATTTTTCTCTGATAGACCAATAAGACCTGTTTAAATTTTCATAAAGAATGATGATCTAGAGTGTAAAAATTTTTAGTACATGGGTCCATAAATATAGTATATTTTTCCATGAATGTATAATAATTATTATTATAACAATAACTAAAAAATACATCTTTAAATTTTTTTGAATTACATAAATTTTGTTCTATAATCCATCAACATAAAGTACATTTTAATGGATATTTATTTTTTATCTCTAGAATATCCATCTAACATAATCATTCCTATGAAATTTTTACCAAAATTTATATACACTCCATCAATTTTTTATAGTGATTTTATGTTTCAAAAATATAATCTCATATTATTTCAAAATCAATATTCTATAAAATAACATTCATTAATTTTCGGATTATATTTCCCTAAATTTTATTTACATGAAGGTGTATTGGTATCCAATTTCTCTTTGGTACAACAATGATTGTAATAAATAATGTTGGAATCAAAAATATTTATACAACTTTAAATATTTCCAAAAAAATCTATAAATTCTGAAAAAAAAGATAAATATAAATCTAGAAATAAAATCCTTTTACATTGTAGATTTGAGGATATCATAGAAAACAAATTTGGA
Organism: Viscum album; assembly: GCA_963277665.1. Classification (NCBI taxonomy): domain Eukaryota; kingdom Viridiplantae; phylum Streptophyta; class Magnoliopsida; order Santalales; family Viscaceae; genus Viscum; species Viscum album. The sequence goes on along the minus strand of OY728132.1, from coordinate 1,696,961,997 downwards.
CTGATGAAAAGTTATACCACAATGAAACAAATAAATATTGTATATTTTTTTGTTCATATAACTACGAAAATAATTTTTATATACATAAGTGTTTTTTCCATTACTTATAATACCTTTTTTAGTTTTACATTCCTTGATTTTATAAAGGATAATTTTATGGAAATTCGCCCATAGACTAATGTCACTTGAAAATCCTATAGTTATCTTACGTCAGTTATAAATTAAATTATTGATTTATTATAGATAAAAAAACATGATAAATATTTTTCTAATTTTCAAGGAACATTTTTTCATCAGGAAAAAATTCTGGGTATTATTTATATACATTTTCTGCATATTAGTATATTTTTACTAATATTTTATTATAGATCTCTACACATTCATTTTATCTAAATTAAAATTGTTAAAATAAAATATAGATTGATGAGAAGAGAAATATATATGATTTATGTCAAACCTTGAATTTTTAATTAATTTTTATTTTTGTATTACTTGGCTCCGGGTCCTCGCGCCAAGGTCTAGGCTGGGTCCCGACATAAATTTTTCATCATTTAATATCTTTCGTGGGTTTCAGACCCGTGTGCAGTCGCCGCACAGTGGGAGGTGGTCACGTCGTTAGTCAGGTGTCTGTGAAAGTATCTAACAATTAAAATAAATAATTTTCTTGTAAATAAAGTGGGTTAAATACTTAAATTGAAATAATATTAATTTTATGATATAATTGATAACATTAATATCAATAAGGTGTTATTATTGTTAAATTTTTATTATTATTATTTTTTCTTATTATCATATTTATTATTATAACTTTTATGTATGTTATTATTTTTATTATTGTTTTATTATTATCTTAATTATTGTAAATTTTAATGCTGTTATTATATGGTTTTATTAGGAGTATCATAATAATAAAAATAATTATTATTAATATTATGTGAAAAAAATAATACCCTAATCTTCTCCTTTGCGCATCAACACTTCCCCCTGGTGCAGCCACTATCCTTGCATAGCCCTCCACCTCTTGCCACGCCCCCATGCACCTGCAGCCTCCATGCTCACCCTGCCCTTGCCGCCAGCCCCTCACGCCGATTTGGCCACGAGCCTCTAAGACCTCCCCTCTTTCAACCTTGCACGGACCCCCCTTCCATGATATTCTGCAGCAGTACTGTTTCCATCACCTCCCTTGCTCACCCCCTTCTATATCAATCTCCAATGCCATCCAAGACCCTCCACCATGACCTCTAGAGGATCTCCACACCATCAGCCATCAGTCACCCTCTAGGACTCCGCTAACCCTTCGTTCCCTATCTGTCCAGCACCCATCTCCTTGTCCCACACCTCCGGCATGCCAACCAGCCCCAACCGGCCTCCATCCATCTGTATTTCAGCATGTCTCTATGCCCCGAACGTCCATCTCCGGCCTCAACCCTCTTCACCACCGGCAAGGCCACCTCCTGCCACTCAGGTTCCTACTAGGAATCCTCGGACCTTGGCTCTCCTTCAAATTTTTTAAAAATTCAAAGCATGCGGTAGAGGTGAGAATGAGATCACGAACTGATCTTGGGTGTGTGTTTTCATTCCACCTGGGGTTGAGGTTGTTTGACATTTCATTTCCCATTAAATGTATAACTACAAGTTTTTATTGCATTTTGTGCATTTCTTATTAATTAAATAGTTGACCATGACATTGTTCAATTATTTTAGAATGCTTGTCTTGCTTCTTGTTTTCATGCCGTGGGTTGGTTATGAGATGCGAGTTGTGTTTTTGAAAAGGGGTGGAGGTGTGCGTGTGTTGGAAAATGTTTTCTTTGAGATGGGTTAGACATTATATTTACATATTTTGTTTTTCCCCGTGAATTTATTTTATAAATTATTTTTGTGGTTTTATAAAATGTTTGATTAGGGTGAACAATGAAGGAAATTGGTTTTGGTTGTGTAAAACTGTGAGTCTCATCAAATTTTTTTTATGAATATTAAAGTGACTTATTAAATTGTAAGAGTGGTGCGAGTAATTAATTGAATGTTGGTCGAGGTGGTTCTTTTGTTCTGTTTGTTCGTATGGATTGTTTTAAGTCTGTGTTCATGTATTTTATTTTTCTTTTCTGTTGTCGCACGTTGGCGTAGTAACCCCACTTTACCGCGACCATCAATTTGTGTGTGCTTGTGCGCATGTCCGAGGTGTGTCGTGTTGTTGCGTTCGAGCTGTGAGTCGTGGAAGGATAAAATAAAACTACTTATTAAAATTTAAGTTACATTATTTCCTTCTGTTTGCGCACACTATTTGTTTATATTACATATTTTTATTAATTTAAATAAATGTGTGATAATATAAGACAATTAATTTTTAAATGATTATTTGGTGTAAAAAGAGTAATTTATTTTATACAGGACACTTGAAATATTTCCTTGATGAATGGACACCCAGTAGTGAAAGAATGCCAGTTTGGTTTTTAATCTTAATTCATGGAATTTCAATTATATTTATGGTTTTACCAATTATTCATTTCTTCTGAAGCTTGAACAAGAGTTTTTGTTCTTTTTTAATGTGGTTATTGTGAAATGTATTTACTACCCGTTTGGATCATTATGGGAAAAGATGAAAATGTTTTGATAAAAACCCTCTTAAGATAACTCTCCTGCCTCGGTTGCAATTGATTGTTTGGGAGGCCCCACATAGAGGCTCCCAGGTACATGAGTAGTTTAAAGAAAGAGGTTTTCCCATGGAGTGGATCAAGGTGATGCCTGTTGTGCTATATATATATATATATGATTGGGTGCTCATGTGGCATCAGTTAGATCACCCCCTTTCCAAACACTTAAGACATGCGAATCTGGCATATTGAGAGAATATTCTAAGAATGATTACTTCACTGATAGGTTATGGTACTGACCAGTGGATCATAGTAGGTGGATATATTGGGTTTATTACTATGTGATTTTCCCTTGGCATGGCTGTGAGAGGATGGTCATGCGTATTGGGATTTCTGATTTCATAATGTGTGAAATTTTAATGAGGATGATTTATCATGTATTAGTGTCATCTGGTTTATTATTGATCTCCTAGGTTCACCCATGTCTGTTGGAATTCAGTTACTTTCTGTGATGAATATGGTACTTGTATATATTTTCTTTTCACTGCCCTTACTGTGTAACTACTGTAGAATTTTCATGTGTAGTGTTTTTACTAGAATGTGATGTGTGATTTTAAAGTGGATTATGAAAACTTTTTTCAAAGAAAGGTGTTTTATAATTTTTGTGAAAATTGAAAATGTAAGAATCCCTTCCCCTTTGAAAATTTCTAATGTCAAGAAAAAATAATGAATTGGGTTTTTTAGAAATTATTAGGATTTATTAATCTAACTTTGTTTTTGAGTAACACATAAAAAACCTTACATTTATAAATTGTAGTTCAAACTTGAGATGACGTTTCTTTTATTTTAAAGGTAGTCATTTGGAATAGATATCGGGCTAGTCTACTAAATTTAATACTCATGCCTATAGTTCTTCTCTATTTTTAGTGTTTGTTCAGGCCACATCTAGAGTGCCCTCTCCTTGGGAGACACTTGATCGTTGAGTCGGAGAGTGATCCGCGTGGTCACACGAAGTTAGTTCAGACGTCATGTTTGGTTAGTTTTATTTTTCTTTGGTTCCTGTTTGGTCGTTTTGTTCGGTTTATTTATTCTGCATTTCTCTATATTATTTCGGCTACATTATTTATTTATATTGGGAGAAATCGTTCCCAGAGCCTCTGTTGATTCCCTGGCACTTGTCGCCAGGGCAGGATGATCGAGAACGCCTCTCAGGCTATGTCGCGGACCGGCTTGGGTGGCCAGCTTAGGGTTGACCCGGGTTGGTTCATGACAAAATGGTATCAGAGGAGGTTCTTGTTAGTTTGTGTGTCCAGTAGATGGAGATTAGGATTGTTGAGACTCGAGAGGTAGGTATGGGAAGTACGTCTTGAGCCCTCACCCTTTCTAAACCTCTGGTCGCAAAGGGTAGTCCGAGATTCGAGTTCTTGTCTTTTTCTAATTTGTTTGGATTGAGGGATGGCATCGGAGGAAACCTGATGTTACATTGTGAATTTACATGAAGTAGTGACCCATGTGGAGTCCTCATACACAGTTTAAGTTATTCATAGTATATGATGCTTACTTGGGGCATGGCCAACTACCATGTTGCTAGGTTAAGCATGACTACTAGTCCCTCTCTTCAGTGATTTGATGCACGTTGTTTATTATCTTGGTTCTTGAGGGTGTAAGTGCACTTTTGGAAATGAGAAAGGGTTTTTGGAATAAGAACATTTTCTTTTAAATGGATTTAAATTTGGGAAATGGATTTTCAAAACTAAAATATCTTGGACTAAAAATCAAGTGGTTTTTGGGAACTGGTAGAGATATGGTTTGGGTGCAACCTCAAGTAATCTTTATGAACGTTTTCACATGAGAGGGAATATATGCGAAGTGGGTCTTGGTGTGTATGGATGAAAGTGGATGAAGACATGTGCAACAGTTCATGGAATTACTAGGGTGTGCACTTGGAATTAAAGGCCTTATCGTGTCATTTTAATGTGATTTTAATAAAGGGAAATGATTTTTAAAAAATTGAATTTGGTTTGAAATGTGGGTTTAGGAATTTAGAACGTGGCCTTGAGAGAAGGTGATTTTGAAATAAAAAAAATGAAAAAGTGGATTTTGGAAGTGAACTTTTTTAGTTGTGTTTCTATTTTCTTGATTATTTTAAGATGGTTGTTTTGGATAAAGGAATTTTATTTGATGTTGCTTCGGCTTGATATCAGTTTTGGCTCAATGTCTTATATGTTGTTCAGAAAATGTCACCTATAAAGGTCATCATGGTTTCTGATAAGTCATGCCCAATTTTTGGTGCTTCTTGGACATTGTCTGTACTTAACGGTGATCAGTGTCCATTAAAGGTAGTTATGTGGTTTGAAGAGGTTGAGTGTGCCTTTAGGATGTTGGGAACTCCCAAAGCTATCAGAGTGCATGTTTTTTTGGGACTGTTTGAAGGTCCATCTCTGGACGTATGGGAGTTGCTCGCCACACCGTCAATACATGTGGGGATGATGTTGGATGTCTTGAAATCTGTTTTTATTTGATGATTTATACATGAATAGGTGAATATGATGAAAAGGAATGAACTTATGCACTTTCAACAAGGCCAATGGGAGGTGAAGGCATATGATGACTATTTCAAGTAACTTGTGACCTTTTCTCTGGAGGTAGAGTCAATATATTTGATGAAGACTTATCTCTTCATCAGGGGTCTTCGTCCATGGATCATGGAGCTTATCCTCCCTTCAAGGGACCATTGTTTTGAGAAGTTGGTGGATGAGGCTATTTTATCTGAGTTCATCTCCAGATCATAGATGGTTGGAAATCCAGCGTATCCAGCTACTCCTGATGGTTCCCCATCTGGCGAGAAGGGAATGCCAAAGGGACTTATTTCTAAAAAGTCTTATGTATTGGGTCTGGCTTCTAGTTTGTCGGACCATTCAGTGGTGTGCCACCTTTGTGGTCGGTTAGGTCATGTGAAGCCATCATGTAGCATCCCTCTAAAGACATGTCATCATTGCGGCTGTCTGGATCATCTAGAGAAGTTTTGCAAGATGCATCGACTGAAGAAGAAGCTGTGACTGAAGGCTTCCAATGCCTGACTGTGAGGGAGGAGATGCTTTAGCCATGAGATCCCCAACCACAGGTCTTTGGGTGAAGCTCGCGCGCAGTCAGGATGTTCCGAGGGTGTGAAGCCTCAGTTAGGTTTTCATGTTCCATATTGGGGCTGGAACATCTAACCTCATTTCGTTCATGTTTTTCTACTGTTATAGTCACGATGTTGATGAAATTTTCTTATTTTTCCGTGGAGTTATGACGAACAAGTTCTATTGTAATCTAAATTGTTTTGTTCGTCGGGTTAGGTATTTCTGCACTGTGTGTTTTTGATAAGAGAGTTATTGACCCTTGTATGGGCCAATCTTGGTTTAGTGGTCTTCGTTTAGAGATATACATTCTTGTGGAGGAGTCCAGGTTTGCGGTTATGCTTGGGTTTACCACTTGGGTTATGTTCTGCTCGGAGTTTTTCTCTAGTGTTAGGGCATTCTTTGGTTTGATTCGAGAGTTCCATGTTTTGTGGAGGTGTTGTTTCACTCATGCTATGGAGGTTATTATGGATCGGTTGGGAGTTCCCATGTCACCCCCTCCCCCTTCCCGAGGTGGTATGAGTGAGTGTTTAAATTTCCATAGTAGTTGAGTTATTGGTGGTGGGGAGAACCCTCTCAGGTTCTTCCATTCTATTATGTTGTGGTTTCTTCTAGTTTTATATGGGCATGGATTCTTATTTGTTCCATCATTCAGCTGAGTGACTTTATGGGGCATAAAGTGTGTGTGGTGTGGAGAATTGTCAAAACCCAACTTTTTAATTAATTTATATTTTTGTATTACTTGGTTCTGGGTCCACGCACCACGGTCCGGGCTAGGTCCCTACATAAACTTATCATCATTTAATATCTTTCGTGGGTTTTCGACTCGTGCGCGATCACCACACAATGGGTGGTGGTCGCGTTGTTAGCCGAATGTCCGTGCAAGTATATAATGATTAAAATAAATAACGTTTATGTAAATAAAGTGGGTTAAATTGTTAAATTGCAATAATAATAATTTTATTATATAATTGATAATGTAAATATCAATAAGGTGCTATTATTGTTATATTTTTCTATTATTTTTGGTTATTATCATCGTTATTATTATAACTTTTATAGTTATTATTATTTTTGTTGTTGTTTTATTATTATCTTATTTATTGTAAATTTTATTCGGGTTATTGTCTAGTTTTATTAGTATTATTATTAATTTTATTAATATTATTATTATAAGGTGAAAAAAGATAACCATAGCCTTCTACTTTAAGCATCATCACTTCCCCCTAGCACAACCGTCGTCCTTACGCAACCCTCTGCCTCTCACCTCCCCCTCACGCACCTGCCACCTCTGTGCTCACCCTGCCCCTCACGCCGATCCAGCCGCCAGCCTCCAGGCCCCTCGCCTCCATCTTCCTTGCATCGACCCACCTTCCACTCTCTCCTACAACAACACCGTTTCTATCTCCTCCCTTTCCCACCCCCTTCTGTAACACCAGAAGATTTTACAAAAAATATTCTTTTTAATTTGATTAATGTCTTGTGTTGTATGATACACCAAAAGGAACTTGTACAACACATATCTTTGACATTCCTTACATTACAAGCAATCACGACCTTCCTCGATAGCGTGTGTAGTACGCAATAACAAGTTTCACTAAACAACGATATGCTATTAAAATATAATTAAAACTAGCCGTTATGAATAGTAATAACCACTATTTTAAATTTTTTTAATTTTATTTTTCAAAATCGACTTCATTTTTGGATTCGGAATATCGAAATTATCTTAGGGTGAAATTTTGGTACTTTTCGGATAAATTTTATTTTCTGATGAATAGTGAAAATTACTAAATTTTCATTAAAAACAACTTTTTTAATCGAAATAATTAATAGTGATAAATTATTAATTTGAGTGGTTTTAAAGTATATTTAGGATATATTTTTAAATTTTAATACAATGTTGGTCATTGTATGTAATTTCACGTTTAATCCAGTTTTAAACAAGTGTCAATCTTTTGATAGTTATTATCTCTTAAAAACACGCTATTTGTTTTGACGACGAGAATTAATTTTTAAATTAGTTAATGTAACTGATATGTTTTGAATTTGGTAAAATAGACATCATTTTTTAGTTCATAATATCAAATATAGCTTAGGCCTAATTTTTGGTTTTTTTCTGGAAACCTTCATTTTTTTGATGAATAGTGAAACCACTAAGTGGTAGTTAAAAAAATGATTTTTCCATAAAACTTAATTTTACCGCTTCTGTGAGTGGAATTTCAAAGATCCAAGAGACACAGTTGATGTTAGTAAGTAAAATGTGGTTCAATGAGATGAAAATAATTTTTCGTCGAATACTAACATTTTACTTTTTTTCCCACGGTTAAATGTAAATAGGGAATGAAGGGTAAAAATGATATTATTATTACCCTAACACATGTCCTAATTATATTGGACAAGTGTAATTTGACCAAAAACAACCTTAGGAATAAAATATGACCATTCAGGCCCACTTGGATTAGATTAGGACATTTATTATTATTTAATTCAAAGAAGATTTAAAAGAGTTAAAATCAAAGTTTATTTACTAAAACATTTTTAATATAGGGTTATACATAAGATAAATGAGATTTTAAATATTCATTATAAATCTAAAACGATTTCCTACATAATGATATTTTATTTGTTATTTTAAGACTTTATATAATTTAATTTATTTATGACAAAATGATGATGCAGTAATTACCATAATAGTGAAAAATTAGAATAATTGATATTATAAATACGTAAATAAGTATAATTTGAGACTTTTTATGAATTGAACTAATTTTATAGGTTAATATGACATGTTAGGATTGATTTAATTGACATGGCTCGAAGTAATCATTCTGTTATGTGTTTCAAAAAAATCAACTATTGAATAGGGTCAAAATTTACATAAAATAGTTTTTAAAACAAATATTATATTATTAATTGTTATTTTATTCATAAAAATCTAAGGTTCAGCAAAATGACTTAGATAAGGATATATGTATTAATAAAACACAACTTGGGGGTCTCTTGGAGGTATATGGTATGTTTATTAACTATATAATATAAAAATACAAAGTGACATGGTAAATGTCAGTCTAATTAACTAAGAGTTAAAACTAAAAGATAAGGTTAATATAATGAACTAAACTTGTCTAAATTCTATTGGATGAGAGGATTTCGACCCATACGCACCTTAGCTTTGAAATAAATCAATTTGGAGCTATTTAAAACCGAATTTGACATTATAATAAAATAATAGTTTTTGTTATTCCAAAGGTACCCCTCTCCTCCCTTATAAAAGGGCACCTCCTCCCTCTCTTCCTCACACCACATTGAGAATTCAAGCTCAGCCAACCCCTGACAAATTCCCTTATCCACTTCCCTAGAAACATCCTAGAGGTTCTGGTCTTCCTCAAATACCAATTTAATGCCCTAAAAGGAGATCTCATAGAGGCGCTTCAAAGAAGAGGTAATGTCCGTTACCGATTCTTTCATCTTTATTTCTTCTTCCACTTTTTCTTAATAGATGTTTCATTATGAAGTAATAACATCAGTATCACTTATATACTGATATGTTATTATAATTATGAAACAAACTTATTTCACCATCTATCCATCCTACAGAAAATGAAATCACCGCGCATGCGTACGTACGGAATACCGTCTCCACGCCGTGGCGTAATCTATTTTCCACCACCACCTTAATTGGATGGGTATAATGGTGTACATAATAACTATATATGATTATTGGAAAGTGATATTGATTCTGAAATAGTATACATACACTAAAATAAAATTCCACGATCATGAGAACGATATCATCGCTCGTGCGTACGTACGGACTACCGTCTCCACGACGCGATGAGATTCATTCTCCACATTAACCATTCATGAATGATTATAAAGTATATATAATAAGTAATAATGAAACATATGACATAATATTTATTTTGGATTTATGTTTATGTATATGTATGTCATCTACTTAATTCCATTCAACTCAATAAGGAAAAGAAAACAGCGTTCATGCGTACGTACGGTCTACCGTCTCCATGAACGGTGTATTTATTTCCATTTAAAGATCTACTATATAGATATATTCTGAATATATATTATATATAAATCATGTTTTATATTCTTTAATTAAGTAATCATGATCTATGTAATCATATGAATAATTACATGTCAAACCACAGATGAAAAATGAAACAATTTTACCGAAAACGCTCTTTAACTTGGAATTTACAAAAGAACGGGTAATATAATGTAATAAGTGAACCATATATGATATCATAACAATGAGTATGATTCTGGAATAAGTTAATGAAATTATTTAAATCATTATACAGGAGTTTCGGACACTTACGAAGCAAATCAGACCTAAGGTTAGGGAAATATCACAATTTCATTTTTATCCGAGATTGTTTATACTTTGAAATTTACTAGGGTGTATTTTATCATCCAAATCCATGTTTCCTCAATATGTAATATTATTTCCATCCACCTACGATTGTTTAAATTCAATTTTACCCTTCAGTGAGTTTTTATTAAAATATATTAAAGGAATCTTTTGGCGTTTTCCGTATGAGGTACTTTTTGACTTTTCCGACAAAAGTACGAAGAATGTTTTTTTATCTTATACAGCATGAATGGATTTTTTATACATTATTTACAAGAAGATTCCTTTACAAGTTTTCATGTTTATTTTTAATCAACATATTTTAGTTTATAATTGTACTACATGTTAAAAAAAGAAAATGTTTTTTTTAAAGCAGAAAGGATATTTTCCTCAAGAATGGAGTTCAAGTGTTTTATCAAAATTATTTTCCATCTAAGATAAATAAGGGTTCTGTTTGTATCCCTATTATTAAATTGATTTGATTATGTCATGATGGAATTATTTTTATGAATTCCTTTATCTTATATGAATTGTTTTATGATTACACGATGTTTAAGATTCCCATTTTTATTACATGGGTTATGATATGATGTATGGTTTATGATTTTGTGGCACACATAATAATGGTATCATTATGAGATGGGTGGGACCTATATCATCCTCCAATGCATTGGGTAAAGATTTTATATCTCATGAGATAGACATGGCTGGAACGGTAGGCTATACCGGTTCAGTGAAACTGGACTAAAACGAGGGTGACTCGGTTCAGAAATGGACTTTGTCCACTAAGATAGTATTGGAAATGAGTCTTGACTAATAAGATATGATTCTCTAGGATTATGTGTGTATGCCAAAAAGTTTCATAATTTATGTTAAGATTTTTGGGATTACATTTCACTACGATGATTTATCCCATGTTATGAAATTATGATCTCTTTTGCAGGTTAAGATTTCCAAAAGATATGTTCTTATGAATATGACGTGATTGATATTTCTTTTGTTTGCCCTTACTGAGCATTTGAGCTCACCCTTTTATGTTTTCTTTTCCCCAGGACATAAAGAAAGGATTTAGGTTAAAAAAAAAGAAGATCTTTATGGGAGATGTTAAAGGTCTTTCACCACGATTAGAAGATTATATTCCGAGTTTCCAAAGATACTAAACTATTACGGTCCTTGTGTGTGTGTTTTTGTTATGTACTAAGTATTCCGCAAAAGTTATGTAATGTCCATGTATGTCAGGCATCAGGTCTCTACAGTTGGAATAAGAGGAAAGGTTGTGTCTACATTTTGAAACTAGGATGTGAAAACGTTAGTGAGATCCCTAGAGATATTTCAATGGTATGTCAAGGGATGTCCCTAAGGATAAGTATACGTATAGGATACAGTCCTAGAACTACAGTAACAATCATAGAATTTAACCTAAGATGTTAGATATTGAGGATACTCCCCCTTTATTATTTTGTTTTTTCTAGCATGATTTTTGCCTCTCACACTGTTCTTTTTGGGTTTTAGACGATTGCTGGAACCCGAAGGAACTGTGTTGATCAATGCAATGGACAATGCAACGATTTTCCTCCTGAACAAACAAATGTTATGGGAGATGGAGTGAAAAATCTTATTGCGATACTTACACAAGATATGAATCATTCTGGACTTCCAAATGAGCAGAGAAGGGAACAATATTCTATTGAGTCCTTCATGAGGCAACGTCCACCTTCTTTCAGTGGGTCTTCTGATACACTTGTTTCTGAACAATGGATCAGTACTACTGAAATGATATTTTCTGTTATTCAATGTTCTAAACATGATAATGTCATCTTAGCAGTATATCGTTTTGAAGGTGAAGCTGAACAATGGTGGAATCTTATCAAGAATACGAGGCAAAGAGATGAAATTGAGTCCATGGAATAGGACGAGTTCAAGAACATATTTTTCAGTAAGCACAACCCTCGTATTCTTAGAACAAAGATGGAGAAGGAGTTTCTTGAACTAAAGAAAAAGGATGACGAATCTGTTGGTTTATACGAAGTGAATTTTACAAGGCTTGCAAGGTATGCATCTGGATTTATCATCCAACCTGAATGTAAAGTTGATCGATTATTCAGTGGCTTAAAACCAAATCTTCGAAGGGCATTTTCTATAAGAGACTTCAGTAGCTATGAAGAAATTGTGTGTTGTGCTATCAAGGTAGAAATGGAAGTTGGTGTTACTTATCCATCTCATAGTTTTGACAAGAAACGAAAGATGGAGTTCAAGGAGAAATCTCCGAACAATGGTGAAAAGAAGATGAATGTTTCTTTATGCTCAAAGTGTGGAAAGAAGCATGGTGGAGATTGTTTTAACGGGACTAGAAAATGTTTTAAGTGTGGAAAAGAAGGTCATCGAGCAGTTGAGTGTCGAAGTAATGGAAAAAGGGTTTCTAATGATGTGAATAAAGAAAAGACTGCAGAGAACACACCACCAACACTTCAATGCTTCAAGTGCAAGGAAATGGGGCATTATGCTAATAGATGCCCTAATACAAGGGTTAGTGATGATAAACATGACCAACCACTTAAGGAAAAGGAAAATGGGAAGTAACATGCGATCAACATTGGCAATGTTGAATATGATAACGATGTGGTGGAATGATTAAGTGTTTATGTAATGGGATTCCAAAATAATTTTGTATATAGTATCGTGGAATATTAGAATATTTATGTATTGGTCTATTGTGGTTTTCAATAATTTTATGGTACCTGTAATCATGGAAAGTGATTGAGACATTTTTGGAAAAAAGATGATATGCGCATAATGAAGGGAAAATGACAAAATAAAATATTTGACAGTATTCATGAGCTCATGATTGATATAAGGACTAAGTGATATCATGGTTTGAGTATATAGAATTTAGAGGATTTTGGTATGTGTAAAGTGTTAACTTTTAACTACATTCATGTTTTCACTATGGTTCAATGGGTATTCAAGAGAATACATGATTAAGGCCTTTGAATTTTTGGAATGTGACCAACAAGACATATCTTATGATATATGGGGATAAACTATTGTATTAAATCTCTGGTAATCATTTTCACTATATTATGATAAAGGACTGCAGTATTATGGATAAGCCTAAAGATTATAATGGATTATGTTGGACATAAGTTAGTATTGTTTAAGGATAGAAGTTTTTCTCGATATTATTGATGGGATGTTATAGTAATATAGTTTTAGAAAAAGGACAACCTGCAGGACGGGTGACATCCCATCGCGTCGGACAAGGCTGTGGGAATCGAACCCACAACCGAAGTGCGACTGGCCTTTATCGATTACCACTAGCCTACAGGAAGTCCCTGTTTAGTAGAAACTAGTTTTATTATATTAAGCAGTATGATATATGAAGTATAAGTCTATTTTAGGAACCATATATTTTTAATATCACTATAGATGGACTTATGTATTTTTTTATTACTTTTCGAACCTTTTGTTTGAGACAGATGGAATAACCCATTATTATATCACATGATCTACTAACACATCAAGAATGACAAATTCAACTTCATTTCTTTAAGAGATGAAGTGGAAATTGTCCAATGAACAACAAACGGTGAGATTATACCAAAATAACGAAAGTATTTCTTCTAAATCCATTTTCATCTACTTTAGGGAAATGATCTTGAAAACCAAACGGTTGTCCTAGTGCTCTTATATCTTATGAATCAGATGGTACCTTAGCTCGTCACAAATTTATGTCTTTGTGATTGTTGGCTTTTCCATAGCCATGTTTTCTACCACTCTCCATCAGAACATAATGGTTAGATTTCTCTTCCATATCCATATTTTCACCTATGTGGAAATCCAGTAATTAGTTTATTTGCGTAACCGTTAAGTTTCATACTTTTGTTTTTAAAGATTGGTTTTGGTATTCCATTTTACGATGTGGGTTTCTATTAAAGAAACTTTAGAATAGTAAACCTATTATAACCCCGATGAATTTCGAGGGTGAAATTCATTTTATGGGGGGTAGAATGTAACACCCCAAGATTGTACAAAAAATATTCTTTTTATTTTAATTAATGTCTTGTGTTGTATGCTACACCAAAAGAAACTTTTACAACACATATCTTTGAATTTACTTGCATTACACGCAATCACGACCTTCCTCGATATCGTGTGTAGTACGCAATAACGAGTTTCACTAAACAACAATATGCTATTAAAATATTATTAAAACTAGCCGTTATGAATAGTAATAACAACTTTTAGAAATTTTTTAAATTGTATTTTTCAAAATCGACTTCATTTTTGGATTTGGAATATTGAAATTAGCTTAGGGTGAAATTTTGGTACTTTTCGGATAACATTCATTTTCTGATGAATAGTTAAAATTACTAAATTTTAATTAAAAACAACTTTTTTAATCGAAATAATTAATAGTGATAAATTATTAATTTGAGTGGTTTTAAATTATATTTAGGATATATTTTTACTATTTAATACAATGTTGGTCATTGTATGTAATTTCACATTTATACCAGTTATAAACAAGTGTCAATCTTTTGATAATTATTATCTCTTTAAAACACGTTATTTGTTTTGACGACGAGAATTAATTTTTAAATTAGTTAATGCAACTGATATGTTTTGAATTTGGTAAAATAGACATCATTTTTTAGTTCATAATATCAAATATATCTTAGGCCTAATTTTTGGTATTTTTCTGGAAACTTTCATTTTTTTGATGAATAGTGAAACCACAGAGTCGTAGTTAAAAAAATGAATTTTTCATAAAACATAATTTTACAACTTCTATGAGTGGAATTTCAAAAAACCGAGATACATGGTTGATTTTAGTAAGTAAAATGTGGTTCAATTAGATGAAAATAATTTTTTGGTGAATAGTAACTTTTTACTTTTTTTACCACGGTTAAAAGTAAATAGAGTAATTATGGGTAAAAATGATATTATTATTACCTTAACACATGTCCTAATTATATTGTACAAGTGTAATTCGACCAAAAACAACCATAGGAATAAAATATTACCATTTAGGCCCACTTGGATTAGATTAGGACATTTATTATTATTTAATTCAAAGAAGAGTTAAAATAGTTAAAATTAAAAGTTAATTTACAAAGACATTTTTAATATAGGGTTATAGATAAGATAAATTCGATTTTAAATATTCATTAGAAAGCTAGAAAGAGTTTATACATAATGATATTTTATTTGTAATTTTTAGACTTTAAATAATTTAATTTATTTATGACACAATGTTGATGCAGTAATTACCATAATAGTGAAAAATTAGAATAATTGATATTATAAATTCCTAAATAAGTTTAATTTGAGACTTTTTATGAATTGAAATAATTTTATAGGTTAATATGACATGTTAGGAAGGATTTAATTAACTTGTGTCGAAGTAATCATTCTGTTATGTGTTTCCAAAAAATAAACTATTGAATATTGAAAAATTTTACATAAAATAGTTTTAAAAACAAATATTATATTATTAATTGTTATTTTATTCCTAAAAATATAAGGTTCTGCAAAATGACTTAAATAAGGTTATATATATTAATGAAACACAACTTGGGGGTCTCTTGGATGTACATGTAAGTTTATTAACTATAGAATATAAAAATACAAAGTGACACTGTAAATGTCAATCTAATTAACTATGAGTTAAAACTAAATGATAAGGTTAATATAATGACCTAAACATGTCTAAATTCTATTTTAATAGAGGATTAAGACCCATACCCACCTTATCTTATATATAAATCAATTTTGAGCTATTTAAAACCGAATTTGACTTTATAATAAAATAATAGTTTTTGTTATTCCAAAGGTACCCCTCTCCTCCCTTATAAAAGAGCACCTCCTCCCTCTCTTCCTCACACCACATTGAGCCTTCAAGATGGGCCAAACCCTGCCAAATTCCATTCTCCACTTCCATAGAAACAACCTAGAGGTTCTGGTCTTCCTCAAAGACCAATGTTAGTGCCCTAAAAGGAGATCTCAAAGAGGCGCTTCAAAGAAGAGGTAATGTCCGTTACCGATTCATTCGTCTTCATTTATTCTTACACTTCTTCTTATTAGGTTGTTTCATTATGAAGTAATAACATCAGTATCACTTATATAATGATATGTAATTATAATTACGAAACAACCTTATTTCACCATCTATCCATCCTACGGAAAATGAAATCAGCGCACGTGCGTATGTACGGAATACCGTCTCCACGCCGTGGTGTAATCTATTTTCCACCACCACCTTACTTGGATGGGTATAATGGTGTACATAATAACTATATATGATTATTTTAAAGTGATATTTATTCTGAAATATTATACATACACTCCAATACAATTCCACGATCATGAGAACGATATCATCGCTCGTGCGTACGTACGGACTACCATCTCCATGACGCGATGAGATTCATTCTCCACGTTAACCATTCATGTATGATTATAAAGTATATATAAGAATTAATAATGAAATATATGACATAATATTGATTCTGGATTTATGTGTATATATATGTATGTCATCTACTTAATTCCATTCAACTCAATAAGGAAAAGAAAACAGCGTTCATGCGTACGTACGATCTACCGTCTCCGTGAACAGTGTATTTCATTCCATTTACTGATCTATTATATATAAATTCTAAATATATATTATATATAAATCAGGTTTTATATTCTGGAATTAAGTAATCACGATCTAAGTAATCATATTCATAATTACAAGTCAAACCACGGACGACAAATGAAACAATTTTACCCAAAACGCTCTTTAACAATGAATTTACAAAAGAACGGGTAATATAATGTCATAAGTGAACCATATATGATATCATAACAATGTTTATGATTCTGGAATAAGTCAATGACATTAATTAAATAATTATACAGGAGGTTTGGACACTTATGAAGCAAATCATACCTAAGGTAAGGGAAATATCACAATCTCATTTTTATCCGAGATTGTTTATACTTTGAAATTTACTAGGGTGTATTTTATCATCTATATCCATGTTTCCTCAATATTTAATATTATTTCCATCCACCTACAATTTTTTAAATTAAATTTTACCCTTCAGTTAGTTTTTGTTAAAAGATATGAAAGGAATCTTTTGTCATTTTCCGTATGAGGTACTTTTTGACTTTTCCGATAAAAGTAAGAAGAATGATTTTTTAACTTATACGGCATGAATGGATTTTTAAAACATTATTTCCAAGAAGCTTCCATTACAAGTTTTCGAGTTTATTTTTAATCAACATATTGTAGTTTATAATTGTATGACATGTTAAGAAAAGAAATTTTTTTTTTTGAAGCAGAAAGGTTATTTTCCTCAAGAATGGAGTTCAAGTATTTTATCAAAATTATTTTTTATCTAAGATAAATAAGGGTTCTGTTTCTATCCCTATTATTATGTTGATTTGATTATGTCATGATGGAATTATTTTTATGAATTAATTTATCTTATATGAATTGTTTTATGATGTCATGATGTTTAAGATTCCTATTTTTATTACATGGGTTATGCTATGATGTATGGTTTATGATTTTGTGTCTAAATAAGAATGGTATCATTATGAGATGGGTGGGACCTATATCTCTCTCCAATGCATTGGGTATAGATTTTTTATCTCATGAGATAGACATGGCTGGAACAATAGGTTATACCGGTTCAGTGAAACAGGACTGAAACGAGGGTGACTCAGTTCAGAAATGGACTTTTTGCACTAAGATAGTCTTTGCAATGAGTCTTGACTAATAAGATATGATTCTCTATGATTATGTGTGTATTCCACAAAGTTTCATGTTTTACGTTATGATTATTGGGATTACATTTCACTACTATGATTTATCCCATGTTATGAAATTATGATCTCTTTTGCAGGTTAAGATTTTCAAAAGATATGTTCTTATGAATATGACGTGATTGATATTTCTTTTGTTTACCCTTACTGAGCATTTGAGCTCACCCTTTTATGTTTTCTTTTCCCCAGGACATAAAGAAAGGATTTAGGTTTAAAAAAAAGAGACCTTTATGGGAGATGTTGAAGATCTTTCACCACGATTATAAGATTATATTCTGAGTTTCCAAAGATACTAAACTATTACGGTCCTTGTGTGTGTGTTTTTGTTATGTACTAAGTCTTCCGCAAAAGTAATGTAATGTCCATGTACGTCAGGCTTTGGGTCTCTACAGCTTCTTAATCTTCCTCCAATGCCGGCCAGGACCCTCCACCATGACCACTAGAAGACCACTGCACCTTCAGCAATCAGCCACCCTCTAGGACCCCGTCGGCCCTTCGTTCCCTGTCAGTCTAGTGCCCATCCCCTTCTCCCACACCTCCGGCCTGCCGACCGGACCCAACCGGCCTCCAGCCTTCCAAATTTCAGCATGCCACCTTACCCTGAACGTCCACCTCCGGCCTCCACCCTCTGCACCACCGACATGGCCACCTCCTTCCTCTCAGGTTCTCACCAGGCCACCTTGGCCCTTGGCTCTCCTCCAGGTATGTTTAAGCTTTCAAAGCATGCAACGGAGGTGAGGATGAGATCGTGCACCGGTCTCGGGCATGTGTTTTCATTCCGTCCGCGGGGTTGAGGTTGATTTTCTTTGAATTTTCCTTTAAAGTTAGAACTACATTATTTTCATTCATTTTGATCATTTATTATTAATTAAATAGTTGACCATGACTTTGTTTAATAATTTTAGAATGCTTTTCTTGCTTCTTTTTTTCATGTTGTCGGTTGGTTTTGAGGTGCGAGTTGTGTTTTTGAAAAGGGGCGGAGGTGTGCACGTGTTGGAAAATGTGTTTTTTTGAGATGGGTTGGATTTTATATTTACATATTTTGTTATGCACATTGAATGTATTTTATAAATTTCTTATGTGGTTTTATAAAATGTGTGAGTAGTGTGATCAATGTGGGAAATTGTTTTCGATTGTGTAAAACTGTGAGTCTTATCAGTTTTGTTTTAAAAATTTTAAAGTGACTTATTAAATAGTACGAATGGTGTGAGTCATGCATTGAAAGTAGGTTGAGGTGGTTCTTTTTTTCTCTTTGTTCGTATGGATTTTTTTAAGTAACTGTTCAGCTATTTTATTTATCTTTGCAGTTGCAGTGCATTGGCAGGGTATCACCGCGTTGCCGCGATCATCGGTTTGTGCATGCTTGTGTTCCTGTGTGAGGTGTGTTACGTTGCCTTGTTGTCGTGTTCGAGCTGCGACTCAAGGTAGGTTCACAATGCACTGCATTTTAAAATTTAATTTACATTATTTCCTGCTGTTTGTGCACATTATATGTTCAGATTACATATTTTATTAATTTTAACAAATGTGAGATAATAGAAGACAATTTATTTTTAAATGATTATTTGCGGTAAAAAGTGCCGTTTATTTTATATAGGACACTTGAAATATTATCATGATTAACGAACACCCAATTGTGAATGAATGGCAGTTTTTATTTTAAGCATAATTCACAGAATTTCAATTATATTTCTGTTTTTAACAATAAATGATTTCTTCTGAATATTGAACAAGCGTTTTGGTTCTTTATTAATGTGCTAATTGTGAATTGTATTTAATTCTCATTTTTCACTTTTTGGAAACCGATGAAAATGTTTTGATAAAAACCTCCTAGGATAACTCTCCTACCTTGGTTGCAATTGGTTGTTTGGGAGGCCACGCTTAGAGGCTGCCAGGTACTTGAGTAATTTAAAGGCAATAGGTTTTCCCACTGAGTGGCTTGTGGTGATACCTTTTGTGCGATATATATATATATATATTATTGGATGCTCAGTTGGAATCAGTTGGCGCACTGACTTTACAAACACTTGAGACATGGGAATCTGGCATATTGAGAGAATATTCTAAGATTGATTGCTGTACTGTTAGGTTATTGCACTGACCAGTGGCCCATTGTAAGTGGATATATAGGGTTTACTACTATGGGATTTTCCCTCGGCCTGCCTGAGAAAGGATGGTCGAGCGTATTTGGAATTTTGATTTCATCATGTGTAACATGCTAACGAGGATGATTTATCATGTATTGGTGTCTTATGGTTTATTCTTGATCTCTTAGGTTCACCCAAGTCTGTTGGCTTTCAGTTACTTACTGTGATGAATATGGTACTTGTATATATTTTATTTTCATTTCCCTTACTATGTAACTCCTATAACGTTTTCATGTGTAATGATTTTACTAGAAAGTGATGTGTGATTTTAGAGTGGTTTATGAAAACTGTTTTCAATGAAAGGTGTTTTATACTTTTTGATCAAAGTGAAAATGTAAACATCACTTCCCCTTGGAAAAATTCTAATGTCTCACTGAAAGAATGTGTTGGGTTTATGAGAAATGAATAGGGGAAATGACTCGTACTCTGTTTTTCAGTAACATGTAGAAAACCTTACTTTTTAAAATTGTAGTTCAAACATGAGATGAAATTTCTTATATTTGAAAGGTAGTGCATTGGAAGTAGATATCAGGCTATCCTACTGAGTTTAATACTCATGACTATAGTTCTTTTTTTTGTGTTTGTGCAAGACACAGCTTTAGTGTGCTCGCCTTGGGCGATGCTTGATCGTTGAGTCGGAGAGTGACCCGCGAGGTTGCACAGAGTTAGTTCAAACGTCATTTTTGGGTAGTTTTATTTTTCATTGGTTCCTATTTGGTCGTTTTTTTCGGTTTACTTATTCTGCATTGCACTGTATTATTTCTACTCCATTACTTATTAATATTAGGCAAAATCATTCCCACAACCTTTTTTGATACCCTGGCGCTTGTTGCTATCCTGGGAGGATCAGAAACGCCTCTCGGGCCATGTCGCGGACCGGCTCGGGTGACCGGTTCATGGTCGAACCGAGTTGGTTTGTGACAATTTACCACTACTTTTTTTTATCTTTAACGAACATATTATATTGATTTTATTATATTTCTCAGCCATTGAAACATAATGAGATTCACGAAGTTCCTATAGAACAACACCATTTAGAATTATATTCTTCCTTCCCCATTTACATGGAATAATTTTTTGAATCTTATTTTTTGAATTTTTAATCTTGTTCAACTACGACAAATCATTTTTCAAATTTCTAATTTTATTGCATTCATAAAATTTTCCATATTTTCTGTTTTGATCATAATTTTTGTAGTTTTTGAAAGATTTCAGGAATCCTGTTCTATTATTGTAAAACAAAATGAATTTTCAATATAAGTTAGAATGATAATTATTAAAATATGAAAAAATATATTTTTCTTTATTAGTTAAGTTAGTTGATAATTTTTTGTTCAGTTTTATCTCATCAATTGATGTATATACATTTTGAGTATCATTTTCATTTTTAAATAGTTAATAATCTTTAACCAAAGTTTTCAACTATACCGAATATATCATAGGAGTACGAATCAGGAATATTATTTTTTGATCCATTATACGTGTTTATTGAATAATATCTGTAAATATTCTACTCCATTTAAAAGTTAAGAGTTAATAATATTTATTAACCGGTCTATATTTAGCAATAGAGTCCCCAAATATACTACATCATTGAAAATTTCACTTAATCAACCATAAAATAATTAATTCTTTATCATTCAACCATTCAAAAATTATAAATATTAGGATATTATATATTAAACCTTAATTTTTTTCATCTTGAATTCCATCATGTTCAACATATTTATAAATTAAAATTTTATGAGTTGGAATGAAATTTGTAACATGATAAAACTCATATGGTAACATTCCAATGATAATCACATTTACTGATTTAGTGTTGATATCATATAAATTTGATTATATAGAATCCCATTTATCAATATTGAATTTATAAATTTCATAAGGCTTAATAGATTTTATATAAAACATTAAACCATGGATCTATAAGTAGAAAATAATTCAAACTTTCCAATACGCATTGTCCCCATTGACGCATAGTGCATAAATCATGGACATTAATTCTTCTGATTTGACTATTTTAACAATATAGGAGTTTATATATATATATAAAATGGTTTAAATTTTAGAATTGAATACTCATGTTCTATGATATGAATTTTTTCCTCAGTAATATAGTAAAAAGAACCATGATGGGTGATTGAGTTCAAATAATTTAATCAAACCTAAAATATACCTCTTAATTTTTGATAAAAAATATCTAATTATTTATAAATTTATAGGCAATATAAAATAATAGAATTATAATAAACGATATTCATTTTGGTTTATTACAATAATATCCCTATGTCAACTCCACCAACACTCTCTTAGCAACCACAGTGATTATCACTATTCCAGCACTTTTAATAGGGGCTACCAACTTGAGTGAAAGATGCTACTAAATGGTATAGAATCCAGAGTATTTTTTTCATTTGTATTTATATTTCTTATACATATACTCTGACAACCCTCATTTTATGATTTTTTAATTAAATTTTTTGTAAGAAAACATGTATAGATATTTGTTCTAATTTAGTAGAAAGTTATAAGAAGAATCTAATAGATGATCGATGTTTTTCAATTAATCAGTATAATTTCAATCAATCACTGATGAAAATTATTTTAATATATGTTTAAAAATATAGAAGTCAATAATAATCAATTTTTTAGTTACAAAAGAAAATTAACATAATAAATATAGCATGGATGTTAATTATTTATTTTTTTCACTAACTATATATATTTTTAAATAATTATTTATAATTTGAATTAAAACTACTCATTTATTTTACACACTAAATAATAAATAATAAAATGCTCATATATTATTTGTTATCATTTCCATGTGAATTTTCCTCTAGAAATATAAAAAAAGATGTAGTTATTATCGATAAGATTTTTTCATTATTGGTACAAAATGATATCATTAAAATATAAACATTAAGAAACTATTTATTCATTTATTAATGTAAATATACATTTCAAGGAGTAAATTTAAGAGTATAACATATTGAAATACTATCATAGTAATCATATTTAGTAAAAAAATAATAAAATAACTTGAAAGCACATGACTTTGTATATATTTATTCTTATAGGTCCTTAGGTATTTGAAAATTTTATAATTCCAACAATTTTGAATATATATAACCCTTTAAGAAACTAATTTCTTTTAGTTACATGTCCTTATGTTTTTTATATGATTTCATGTTTTTTGTATTTATTTAACTCAATATTTATATTTTTATCTCCAAATTTATTTCCTTCCACCCAAACCCATGTATCTTATTCCAAACATAAGTCTTTTCCAATGTACTTTCCTAAATGTAATTCTTATACACATAGAGAAATCCCCAAAAACTAGAACATCCTAAATCATTAATTTAGAATGTATCTCATTGAGCATATGACTTCCAAACATAGTATATATTTTTTGAAAAATTATAAAAACCACTTATAAAAATATTTATTACATTATAAGACATTTTTTGTACACTTGAAGAAAAATAACGTGTTATAAAAATGTGGGTTTTATTAAAATTATTACATAGTATAAAATTATATATATTGGAATAATATTATGCAAACCAATTTGATGGAGGATAGTTTTTCCCAAATGTTTTTTATGTAACTGATTTGGGTTGGTTAACCTAAGTCAAAATGAATATATAATTTGGGTTCATAGGATATCTATAAAATGTTATAGACATGCGGTCATTCTTGTTCACTACGAATTAAATTTTATGGTAGTTTTCATTTAAATATGAGATAATTTATTTTCCTTTGTTAATGTTTCAATATTATTAAAAATTATAATTAAAATGTTATATTTTCATGATTCAGGATTATTGAAATGGAACTAATTATTTCTATCATTGAAATTTCATTATTCTCTCGTTCCTGCATGAAATAATTTTAATAACATACGATCATAAAATCATATCTACTATATTTAACCTTACTAGGAATTTGAGAACTATATATCATATTATTTTCATTTTCATATGAAATTATTAGGAGTATTACATATGGTATTCCTAGAAGGGTGTCTTAAGTGGAGAAGTTTTCAAAGATATTGATGAATAATATTAAATTCTTGTCTTAATAGAAATAATGTTCTTTAAAGAGAATAATATGGGTTTTATTAGTGAATGGTTTTTTCTTAATTTGAAATTTTTTATATTTAAATATATGGATTTAATTTAAAATAATAGTTGTAAAATATAATAAATTGAAAATGATGACATATGCATCTTCCACAGTTCATTCTAAATACAAGAGTTTCATACTTCTACTGGACATGAGATGGTTAGAGTAGGTAGCTCTATTGTTGAGAATGTAAATGATGATGTCAAGAAACCCACTTCTAAAATAATTATTTAAAATAAAATTTCTTGTTTTCATGAATCTGCTTTTGGTTTTTTAGAAATAAATATATCCTTGAAATAATAAAATTAACTTTCATCATATTCTCTATAATCATGAAAAGTTAATTCTATTTAATATAATTCTGGTATAGTGCATAACAATATAAAAGGAATAATAGTCTTTTATTCTATTGATGAGGAATTAAGTGACACTACTATGAATTATTTCAATGGTAAGAAACTCATCAGGAATGATCTTACTTAGAAACCCATAATTTTAGGAGTAAAAAGATGAAAAATTCCCATGAAATGTTACCTATAATTCTTAAATAATTTGTTAAAATACAAATTTTCATTTTGGGTGAACAATAAATGATAGTTAAATAGGTTTAAAATATTGGTTCTAATATAAATCTATATGATTCTCATGATAGAGATAATTATCATAGACATTATTGAAAAACTAGGGATTATATATCAAGGCTACATGTTTTTTAGGGGAGAAATATAAAGAACCCTACTAATATGGCTTCTATTGGATAAGATAATGTTTGAAAATGTAATAAAAAATATTTATATTAGTTTGATTAACCTACACCAAGAAAGGTATAATTTATAATATTGGATTCAAAATCCGGTAAACCAATTTTTAATAGGATAGTCTCTCCAAATTTTATTTATTTTCCTCATTCACAATAACCTATTGGTAAACTGGGTGTCTCCATATATAATTACATTGAAACTATTAATCTAATGGATGATAATGTGTATATATTTGGTGTGAATAATTTTTTGAATGAAAATACCTACAAAAACTAAAGGATTTTATTTTTAAAAATTTTGAATCCCCTATAAAAAACAATTATACATGACATTTGGTTTTACACATAAATAGATTAATATGATAATGGTCATCCATGTAAAATAGTTATAATCCTAATATGAAAATGAAATCCACTTATTATTTGTATTTGGGGTGTGTATCGTAATTGGGGTGCAAGACGATTTGTGGATATTTTTCTTTTACTGGATTTTATGGAACATTTTGTTTCAGTTTTTTCTATCTTTTTTTGGTTTTTTGTTTATGTGTGGGTTTTTCCATACTATAGTATCCCCAAATGTTTTCTTATTTATATGACTCTTTAATATAGGGTCTATAGTTTAACTATTTTTCATCCTCTTTATAAAAATAAAAAATAATTTGGTTTATAAAGGACACAATATTTTTTTAATATTGTAATTTTTATGGTTAAGTTTGGTTCTAATTAGTTTCTATTAGTGCCAGCATGTAGAGGATATTGTTTTAGAAATGGGTCCTTGGGTGAGGGTTTTAGGTTCCTTAGACTGTAATGTAGTAGGATTTAGATAATATTAGAGGTTATGATATTATCATTGGATTATTATTTTTTGAATTGAATATATAATCAAAGGTTAATATGTTTATGTTTAATAATATTTTTAATGTAATATTTTCCCCTTATTTTCTTTTATTTGATTATATTTTAAGGGGAATAATTATATTTTTGGTTTTTTTATTTTTAGAACAAATATATGTTTGAGGATTAAATATCCTTAAGGTTGGTATGTTATACAAATTTGAGTTAATTATGAATAATTATGGAAAATATATAATTAATTAAGGTTATGTAACTTGAAAAGTTTAGACATTTGAGAAAGTTAAATAGTAATTTTTGGCATGGTGATGAATTTGTTTTGGAAAATATTATCATATATTTTTTAAAACTGATGATTATGAAAATATTGATTTATATGTAATTTTATATTGTTTATAGTAAAATGATATGTTGATTCTTGGGAGCCAAGGCTTCCCAGATATTTAGTTCTAGAATATAATAATACTGATATTATTAAATTCATGTTTTGTAATTTCTTGGCATTATGTTTTTTATAAGGATTAAACTTTCGGAAACATATGTTAAAAAGAAAGAGTTATAACATGGATTAATATTTTAGTAATTGAAATAAATTATCATAGGATGAAATGAAGGTTTCATTGGATGAGACATATTTTGATTGTTTTTTCATATAAAAATATTTTTTCACTTTGATTTTTTGTCATTAACATTAAAATTTGGGTTCATGTGTTTTATTGAGTACATGATCATGAAAAGTAAGTAAAAAAAATCATGTCTCGGAAAATTTTTATAACCAACTATAGAGTTAAATTTAGTATAAATAATAATGTAAAATAAAAATATTTAGATATATATTTTTTTAGGTAAATTATGAGTTTCCACATATTTCTGATTATAGTGAGATTGATATCTCATTTGAAAATATATCACGAGTGTAGTCTACCTTATGAATACCATTTCTATATTTTGAGTAATATATTTTTAGTGGATGGAATCTCTTAAATGGTAGAATGTTAGACAACATATTTAGGGGAAATTAATTATACCCTAAATTAATTTTTTTGGTTATAAATATGTTATGTTAAATGAATTGAACTTGATAATGAAATAAATCCATAATATTATGAATAAAATTAAATTGGTTTATGTCCATTCAATATGATAACAAATTTTCAATTTTTTTGGCTTACGGTCTATATAAATAATGGTAATTTATAGATATATATATAAACATATATATATATATATTATAATCAATTTAGATGATATAATATTAACTACATTATTATCGAGAAAAATGTTTAAATTATATTTTTATAATACCATTTACCATTATGTAATTTATTTCATAAAATATGATTTTTTTAATTTATTACATTTAATGAGTCATATCAATTAATGCATCGATTAAATAAAATCCATTATTGATAATGAAAATTAATAATATCGAAAAAACTATTTTTGAAACTATAGGGAAGATAACTTAATTATTTATGGAAAAATATTTTTTTGGAAAAATACTACTATTACTATATTTTAAATTTTTTTATCTTCCATTATATAGATATATTTCATTACCCGTATGTTGTCCTTAATATGAGAAACAATTATCTATATATGATTTTATTTCTCTCTGTATATGTTGTATATTATCTTTTTATTCTTCCCCCTCACAAAAGATTTTGTAAATTATGTTTTTTTTCATTAAAAGATAAGTTTAAAAAAATTAATTTTAATTTTATAAAATGGGAATCATTTTTCCAATAATAATGTTCTATATTATGTCATATAATCAATTTATTTTTAGGGAATATGAGTATGTTACAATGGTAAATGTTTGTCAACAAGATAAAGGTAAAATGTAGTAATAATGTTAAATAATGGGAAAAAATCATA
Source organism: Viscum album (assembly GCA_963277665.1). Taxonomy (NCBI): domain Eukaryota; kingdom Viridiplantae; phylum Streptophyta; class Magnoliopsida; order Santalales; family Viscaceae; genus Viscum; species Viscum album. Next base: position 1,696,934,320 of record OY728132.1, on the reverse strand, counting down.
AAATATAATAAAAAAATATCCCTAAATAGTTTATAAGGTTATGATTTACAAGAAAACATATTCTATTCTTTAGTTTTCTATTCTTTATCTAATTTAATGAATATGACATTCATTTTATATTAATATATATATGTGGGTGTGTGTGTGTTTATACAAAAATTCCACTCCATATTATTTTAAATGGACCCCAATCCACCAAAACAATGTAAACATAACGTTAATATTACTCTCTATACTAGTCTTTATTCGCACCACTAAAAATCTAAAGAAACCTAATTTATACACGTATCTAAAGTGGATTCCCAAATCCTTCAGATCCAATATGGTTTCAATGAGATGATAAAATTTCATCATTATAATTAATGTATTATTTTTCATATTTTCATTGACCGAAATTAAATATCTCTTATTGACTATTATTTATAAAATTAATATTTTTTTAAATCATTAATCATATATGAAATTGATGTTTTTAATATTCCAAAATACACCCTTTCTAATTCTTCGTTCCTAAAATGCTATTATTTGGGTATGTTATACCATCTACCCAAATAATGTAATAATTTTAACACCATCAATAATAAAGAAAAAATAATTCCTTGTATGATATTATATTAATAATGGATTTGTTTTTTTTCATATTAGAAATAATATTTAACTCATTATCAACATACATAATTTTTGTCATTTAAATTTTCTGAAACAATTGCATTTGGGATTTAATCATGGAGAACCATACCTAAAAATCATATTGAATGAATTTTTAACATCAAAACTCGTAATGTAAATTATATTTGATTACAAAAAATATTCTAGGAAATATTAAATAATGAACTTGGAGTGAAGACCAGAATCGTTTTACCAAAATATACATGGAATAGTTGAAAATGATAATAACTAATGAATATTATTACCTAAATGTTAAAAATTTATATACAATATATAATTATTGGTTATTAATATAGAAGTTATTAACAAATAATTATGTTATGAAATAATTTTTTTGAGATTTATATTATTATACTTTATATTAGAGTGCTCAAGACATTGTAAGAATTGAATGTGAAAGTTATTTGTCAAAATTTCAATTCTTTATGAAAAGATTCATATTATGCACTCTGATTTAATTTATAATATGTAATTAATACCCCATTTTATTCATGTATAATAAATATTTATTTTTCATGATAGTTTAATAAAAATATTAGAATCGCTATTTTTTTTATTCATATAAATTTAATGGTAAAATGTTTTTCATCTACAATTTTGTTGATTGTGATATTCATTATTTTATGAACCGATTTTATTTTTATAATTAATATATTTCCACTATGACATATTTAATGGTTCCTTATTCTTTATTAATGGTGATTAAATTTTCAGTTCAAGTTCTATCTTTATAGTTATTTTTAGTCACATTTTATCAAATCCATAAGTGCTTTTATTCTATTCTAAATTTTGATTTAATATTTTTTAATGTCATAATACATATATAAGGAAAATATATGTCATTTATCATAATAAAACAATATATATTTATCTAATGGTTATTTTCTCGATTAATTGATTTCATTATACATTTTCACAATTCTTTTTTTCCAATTTAAAAAAATTATTTCCTTATGTCGAACCAACCTCATCTTTTCTAATTTAACCGGAATATTTATCCTCTATATAAAAATAATTTATTTTATTTAATGAAATTTATTCTTTATAAATTAATTATTTTATAATTAAGTATCAAACATACTTGTAATTTTACTCAAATGTTTAATATCAAATATTTTTAATGATTTATAAATTGGTTATTTTTAATATTATTTATAGAAGTTTGAAAATAATAACATTCTTTACATTTATACACAAATTTACTTTTCCATTTTTTCATTTTTCATTATGAATATACCTTATTAGGTTTTCATTACTTTAAAATGTAATTTTTATTCCCCATTTTTTTTAAATTTATCATTTTAGAAATAATTTTTAATGTTTTTGAAAAACAAATAAAGGTATTTAATTAAACTAATTTGTATTTTTATCTTCCACACCATTATTCATATCATTAACATCATATTTTTCATGGATTGAACATTTGATGTTCTTTAAAAAATAATCATTTTATTTTTTCTCATTTCATCCCATCAAAATGGTTTTCTAAATTCATTATTTTTTATTTTTAATATCATGCCAAAAAGATATTACAATAATTATTTCATATCCATAATATACTTAATATTATAATGATCTAGCTTCCTTAATGATATGATTAATTAATTAATATATTAACACTCTTATGATATTTATTTTTATGGAGTTTCATATTTTCATATAAAATGCTCCAATTCTTGAAATCTTTTAAGGTTAATTAATTTAGAAAGAATTTATTATTTATTATTCTCATAGAAGTGATTTTAATATATTTAAAAAATAAATTTGGTTTTTAAATTCATACCTGGTTATATGATCTAATAATACCATTCATGATCCTTCTTGGGAGGAATTATGATCTCTTTTGTTGAAATCATCAAAAAAAACATTTTTTTATGTTTTTATTCATGCATTTATTATAAAAAATAAGACTTAAAACATTACATAATCTTGAGTTTTATACAAGAAAATACATTCCAATATAGGGATCTTTTCAGGATTAGAGTTTTAGAGAAATCAGGACACAAAACATACATAACATCCAATAATCATACATAAGGATACTAATAAAACAGTATCCACTTATCCCAAAATATAAGTTTTAAATAAAAATTTATTTCATTGAAAAATATTCATAACATTTATATTTTACTCATTAATTCTCTTAAAAATCCGTATAGACTATGAAAAAACAATTAAAAACAAGGGATGATCACAAAAATCCCAGTAAGGGATTTAAGGAATGAAATCCTCAGTTAAATGATAAAATAAATACCAATAAAATACATTTCATAAAAAACTCTTTATCATGAATGGAAAAATCATATAGTTTCCTTGATACATATTTACCATATCACTTTTATAATCACCCTTACACATAGAATAACCTGTTGGTCATATTCCAACTCCATAGTACCTAATACATTGGAGAGAAATAATAGGGATCATCGGTCATATCTTGAGTAATAATGGGCTCAATCCAACATATCTTGAGTTATAATGTGATAAAACAAACATAAATATGTACAATAAATATATCATGGTAATAAAGTGTCATGAGATCAAGATAATCCACTCATTATACACACACACACATATATATATATACAAACAATCTTTTTGTTATTTATTAAAGTGACTTTTTAAAGGATTTAAAAAGAGAAATTCCTTAGAAATATAATTAGAGATAGAATTAATAGAATTGATTTGTTATGTATATACAATATAAATTTACATAATAAAACATAAAATAAAAAAATTCACTACATGAATAATCTTAATGCCACATAATGAATAATGTAGAAGGTTATCCCAAAGAATGGAAATTGGGTTACGATTTCCCATACCTAGAGTTCGTCTTACTAGAAACATGTTTAACCCTAATGTATAATGGTTTAAAGAGTGTTATTAATATATTATAGAATAATATTCATTTTTATAACAAATTATATTATTATTTAATAACATCATTTCACCCCATTAATTATTTGTATTTTTCTCCTTCTATTGTTTTGGGGGTGTTCTTTATGTGATTTCCATGGACGGTTTGTATTTGACTTCCTGTTGCATTGAAATGAAATTTCACAATTGGAATTAAATGGTACTCATATTAATCTAGAATATTGAATTATTATGTAACTCATTATGTTTATATTTTATGAGGATAAATCATTTGATAAATCACTAGTGATATCTGTTTAGATCATTTTTTTGTTCTTTTAATGATCATGAGCTAGTTTTATTATATGACATAATATAATGTATATATGTTAACTAAAAAACATGACAGATGATATATAATAGACATTATATTCTATTCAAACCATTAAAATTGTTTTATAACTAGTTTTTATTAATGTAATGGAACATCTAAACACATCATTCATGGTGTTGGTAAATTGGAACATCAAGGACATTGTTTTTATTTCTTAGAATAAGAAGAAGAGGAGAGAAAGAATGATGATGAATATGTCTAAAAAAATTATAAAAATACATAATATGTATTATAATGGGGATTTAATTATCTTGTATTAGGAGTGCTTAATAGAATATATTAAAATAAAATAATTGAAAAGAAAACACAAGATAATGAAAGTCGATTCTTACATCTTGATCTCTTCTCCTTGAGATCCTCTATATGTCCTTTGGTTTTGGCCTTTTGGTGAGACCAAAAGGTAGTTGACATGGTGAAGAGCCTTGGGAAGATTATTTCATAGAAAATTTAATATTATAAAGGATTTAGAGGTGTGATAGGAAGAGGGGAATGAGGGTAGTATTTATAGTGGAGGAGAGGAGGGATTTTCCATTATTTTAATCGTTATTTTAATATTTTTGTCCAAGACTATGAATATTCTTCATTTTTCTAGTAAAGACATTAAATAGATCATGTGAGTTTGAAAAAATTGGGCTTACATAATCCTTGAATAACATATGATGAAGTAAAACAATTATTTAGTATTTATCATAATTTATCATTTTTTACTACCCATAAAAAATTGAAGAATTTCAGAAAAATCCCAAAAATTAACCGTAACCATTTTTCAACCTGTAGAATTAAAAATTAACTCCATTTTTTGAAAATAATTTTCTAAATATTATTAATTTAATTTTTAAATAAAATCATAATTAATTAAAAAAAGTAAATACAAAGTTATAACTCTATTTTAACACATGGATAAACATATCAAGATATAATTATCTTCTAACCATAGGGAAAATAATCATAATATAATTCTCTATTTATAAGGGTCATATTACTTTTCATATTACTATATATAAGGGTATGTTACTATTCACCATAAAAACATGTTGGTTCTAGCAGACTCCAAAAAACTTACTGATCACAACCGTAGATGACTTTTTTTTAAATTTGAATCAAATAAGTTAAAAAAATATGTTTAAAGTGAAGTTATAACAATATAAATAAAACAATGTTTCGTGAATTTAAATTTATTTTTAAAACCATGTGGTGTTACATTCTCCCCACCTTTTAGAAATTTCATCCTCACATTTTAATTTACTTATTAAACAAGTGAGGGTAGTTTTCCCTCATATGATTTTCAGAATCCCACATTGTTCTCCAAAAATGTAGTTTCTCCACAAAACCTTTACCTACTAGATTAATATATTACTAAATACATTCTCTCTAATATAAAGAATTTGAACATGTGTCTCATGATAAGTAAGGTCCTCTTCGTGCTGAACTTCCTCTGGGCTAAGAACATGAGATGAATCTGGGACCTACATTCTCAACAGTGAAACATGAAAAAAAATTTGTATATGTGATAAACTCGGAGGAAACACTACTCGGTTTTAAAGTGGTCCAAATTTCTCCTAGATTTCATAATGTCCAATGGGTTGTGGATTCATCTGAACTTTCTTATTAACACACATAACACATTTCCATGATGAGATCATAAGAAATATACGATCACCTACCTCTAACAAAATGTATTTCATCCTATTATCAGCAAAACATATTTGAATACTCTGAGATGTCACCATGTGTTTCTGAATCATATTAACATTCCAATCATCTTCCTCTACTAATTCTTCTCCCACCAAATTTCATCCCCAGACTTCATCCAAAAAATCTGGAGTTTGAGACTACTTCCCATATAATGCCTCAAAGGGTTCGATCTATATTCTGGAATGAAAACTATTATTATATGAAGACTAAAATAATGTCAGATGTTGATCTATGCTTCCCTAGAAGTCCATTGAATAATCTCGATGCGTATACTCTAAAGTTTTAATCGTCTGTTCTAGCGGCCCATCTGATTGAGGATGAAACATTGTATTAAAATTTAATTCTTTTCCAAACTTCATCTATTGACCTTTTCAAAATATATAATTAGCATGGGATCACAGATAGATAAAATGGAAAGAGGAAATCTATGAAATGTAGGATTCTATTTGTGGAATAGTCAAGAACAATTATCCAAATATATGTTATCTGAAATAGGATGTAAGTAAGTAGATATAGTTAGTCAATAAAAAATAACCCACATTTCATTGTTACCTCAGGAAGCCTTTGGTATTCCCACCATGTTGTCCATGGATACATTTTCCCATTTCCAATTTGTTATTGGAAAAAGATAAAGCATCCTCATCAGTAACTACCGCTCTACTTTAACCATTTGACATGTCAAACATTTCATTGTAAAATATACAATATCTCTTTTCATTCCATCTCACAAGTAATATTCTTGAAGATCTATCAACAACCTTTTTCTTCCCAAATTAAATAAAAATGGAGATCTTTCAGGTTCACATAACAATTATTTCTTCAAATGAGAATCCCAAGGCACATAAAATATTTTTACAAATCTAAAAACACAATCTTTATCAAGGTTAAATTTTGAAAACTTACCCATTTTAACCAATTCTACCTTTTTTTAGCACATGATCTTACATCCATGATTGCTTTATTCTGTCTGCTAACATTGACCACACTGAAACCTAAAAAAAGATGTATTTCCTTTACCAACAACTTCTAAACCAACATTCATGAAATCATTAATCAATTGATCATGTTTTGAAAGAAACATGGTTAATGATGCATGTTGTTTTCAAATCACAAAATCCGACTCTTTATTTTATGTTCATGGATGGAAATTGATCATGCAATCACAATATTTTATCAATTCAGGACATCTTTCTTCCTCGTGTTTAATTATGTATAAGTGAATATATACATCAGACATTTATGGTCAGTATATATTTTACATTTGGCTCCGTATAAATGATGGCTCCAAATTTTAAAAGAAAAAAACTCGAGTTTCCATTTCAAAGTAATTTTTGGGATTATTTAACACATGTTTTCTTAGTTGTCTTGATGCATAAGAAATTATTTGTCCATTCTACATTAGCACACAACCAATTCCCCTCAAATAAGAATAACCATAGATAACAAAATAACTACTTCTAGAAGGTAGGTTCAAGACTGGTTCATTCACCAATCATATTTCCAATTCATGAAAACAATCATCACATTATTTTTTCGAAATAAATATACCTCCTTTTCTAGGTAAAATTGATTGTGGACTAGATAATCGTGCAAATTTTTCAATAAACCATTGGTAAGAGCCCGACAATCCAAGAACACTATGAATCTTGTTTATACATGCAGGTATTGAAAATTCATCAACAGCCTTCATTGTAACATGATAAACAATTTTTCCATATTTAGAGTCAATGTGACCAAATAAGGAAAAAAATTTCATCCAAAATTCATATTTTTTTGATTTTTCAATACTGTTTATTTACTTTTATGGTCTTCAAAACAACCCTTATATATTTTCATGCTCCTCTTTAGATATATAATATACTAGAATATCATCAATAAAAACAATAACAAACATATCCATGAACTAATAAAATATTTTATTCATAAGATCCCTGGATATAGCAGGTGAATTAGGTAACCCAAAAGGAATAACTACATATTCATAATGACTATATCTAGTATGGAACAAAATCATTAGGATGTCATCATCCTTACTTTCAACTGATAGTATATTGACCTCAGGTCATCCTTTGAAAAATACTCTTCTCCATGGAGCTAATCAAAAAATTCATTCATACGAGGAAAATGATACTATTTTTAATAGTATTGTTATTCAAGGCATTATAAGCAATGAAATGTCTTATTGAACCATCATTATTTTTAACAAAAAAGAAAATATCACCCAATAGTGTAGTGGTAGGTTGGATGAATCCATTATATAATAATTCCTGAAACTACTTTTTTAATTCATGAAGTTCCATTTTATTTATTTGATATGGCGGGTTCATAAATTGGATTTGCATAATGAAGTATGTCAATAGTAAAATCAATATCTTGATCAGGAATAAAAAAAAAAATCTAGAAAAATATCTAGTTATTCATTTACAACTAATACATAATGAAGTTGGACGGTTCCCTTATCTTCCAAAATATGAGCATGATAACTTTCATTTCAAAATTTTATCAGTTTCTTAGCTTTCAGACATGTTATCAATGGTATGGGTTAATTCTTGTACACAATCTGAAAATCATTCTAAAAAACAACTTATTTTTTCATGGAATATAAATTATCATAATAAAAATAAAGACAATCCATACATATAATAACATCAAACTCCACTAGAGGAATTATAATGGGTTTTTAGGTAAATTCCTCCCATGGACAAGGGTAGTAAGATTCTTGTAATTTCTTCTTTTCATAATACTTCATCCAAATGTTTTTACCATGATTTATAGTTTGATTTCATGAGGTTTTGAATTCTATATTTTTTCTGAAAATTTATCATAAATTAAAGAATGTGTAGAGCCCGAATCAGACAACACATTTTCAAAATCAATAAAAACAAGAAATGTACTAGATACCAACTCATTTGATAGCTCAAAATATGATAATGTGGTTATAAGGGTTTTTTCCACACCCTTATGCTTCAAATATTGCTAATTCCTAACCTGAGTGAATAGATTCAGATAGACATTAATAAAATTCCCCAATTCCCAATAGATAAATCATCTCACCATCAGCTTCTCATTATTTTTCATATCCTTTTGCTTTCACTCAAAAGACATGTTTCCGAACATTCCACATCAGTATCATTTCCCATAATTTAAAAGAAATTCAGTAGGATGATTTTGAACAAATTTTTTACAAGAAGGGAAAAAAATATTATTACCACTATATTTCATTGACAATTTCTTCCCCAATTTATTAGATAATGACCACTTATCATTCATTTCATCACGAGGCACATTTATGTCAAAAAACACTATCTCAAATTTTTCATCATAATGAAAATGTTTGTCATAGATTTTAAAATCTCATGAATCCAAATCCTTATATAAAATTGGTTTCAAACCAGAGGAAAATCTATTAATTTTATTATCAAAATACCATGTTAAATATTTTATGTAGATGAATATTCCTATATAATTGTCTTAGTATACTTCCATAGAATCATCATCATTATACTTCAATTCCAGGAATTATTTCTCTATTCTAAGTCGAACAGTCTTATGAAAATATTTGTCCAGAAAATCCTCTTAAAATCATCCCATTCCAGACTTTCAATATCATATATTTGTCACATATTATTAACAAGAGAACAAAATTGATTGGAATCGCCTTCCAAATGATAAATGCATTGTATTACATTTATACATTTTGAACATCCCCTGGAATCAAATATATTTTCTAGAGCATTGATCCATCCCTCGGCTATCACTGGATCTGTGGTTCCACCGAAGGCTGGAGGATGTTTCTTCATAAAAAGCTCTAGAAAAGACATTTTTCTTCATTCAAGATCATGTTCCTCTATAGAATTAATACCAAGACCATTTATTACTTGAGTTAACACATCTATTTCTTTAAAAAATTGATCAGTACTGATTCCCACCACTCTAAGCTACAGATTGAGATAGACATCAACCTCTTGTTTCCATCCTACATTCGCTTCCATGTTTATTTTGTGGAAAAACATTATAAATTGACATATATTAGAAAATGAGATAAGGAAATAATTAATTGTTGTATCATTTCAAAGTAACCAAATAGTAAAAAGCATTTATTCTATCCTTCTAATAGCATCCTAACCCCTAATTTTATCTAAATAACCCTTTGATACCATCTCTAAGGAAACATCCTTAAAACCTTATATAATCACGAGTTTTAAATAAGAAAATAAATTATTACACATTGAGGATTTTTCAGGATTAATAGTTTAGATAAATCAGAAAATAAAACATACTAACATCCCATAATATTACATAAGGATATTACAGAAATTGTATTCACTTTTAAAATAATATAAAACATAAATAAAACTTAAATTCTTGGAAAAATATTCATAACATTTAAATTTTCTTCCATATTTCTATTACACATCCTTACAGCATGTAAAAAATATTTAAAAACGTGTGATAATCACAAAAATATTAGTAAGTGATATAAAGAAAATAAATCAGTTGTTATGTGATATCATAAAAACACATTAAAATCATTTCATAAAAAACACATTATAATGCATTGAATCACCACGTTCTTTCCCTAGGACATATTTACCATATCACTCTTATAATAACCAGTACATATGGAATAAACATTTGGTCATATTCCATCTCTAGAGTACCCAATTCATTAGAGAGCTATAATGGGGCTCACCCATCATATCGTGAGATATAATGGGATCAACCCAACATATCATGAGCTATAATTTTCTCAACCAAACATAACTATATACAAGGAATATATCATGGTAATAAATTATCATGAAATCATGATAATCCACTCATTACATATATATATTTAATATTTTTTAAATTCATTAAATAAACTTTAAAAAGGATTTAAAAAGGAAAGTAAATTATAAATATAATTGGAAAGAGAATTAATATAATGAAACGGTTATGTCTATACACATTAAATAAAAATAAAAGGACATAATATAAACAAAAATTCATCATAAAAACAATTTTAATACTAAAAAATGAATAAAGTAAAAAGTTAACCCAATGAATGGATGTTGGATTAAGAGTCCTCGTACATCGGTTTGTCTTAATACTAACATGTTTAAACCTAGTTTATAATGTCCAACTAGACTTTTCTACAAGTGAGTTTGTTGGAGCAAAAAAAGCTACACAAGTAGTATAAAAATCCATTATTTCACTACAACCTGGGCTCCGAGTGGGAATCAACCACCGTGGAGGAAGAACCTTATGGTGGATGTGGTAATGTGTATGGCTATTATGATATGTAGCTATCCTTGAACACTATGGTTATCAGTTTTCCTTCAAAACCGTATAAAAAATAAAAAAAATGAATTGTTGAAAATCATACAGAAACATATTCATGTTTATAACACATTATATGATTATTTGATAACATCATTTAACCCCTTTAATTATTATTATTTGTTTCCATCCATTGTTTTGGGTGTGTTCATTACATGATTTCCATGGCCGATTTATATTTGATTTCCTTATCGTATAGAAATGAAATTACAAAGTTGGAATGAAATGGTACTTATATGTTTCCAGATTATATAATGATTACATAGCTCATTTTGGTTATATTTTATGAGGATGAATCATTAGATAAATCTTTAGTGATATCTGTTTATATCATATTTGTGGTCCTTTGATAATCCTAAACTAGTTTCCTTATATAAAAAAATATTATATGTATATGTTATCTAAATAACATGATATAGGATATATCATTAAATTTAAATTTCGTTTTAAACATTAATGTGTTATTATAACTAGTTTTTAAGGATGTAATGGAAATTGTAAACACATAATCCACAATTTTTGTAAATCAGCACATCACATATGGTGTTTTTATTTTTTGAATAAGGGGAAGAGGAGAGGAAGAATGATGATAAATATTTAAAAAAATATAACTAAAATTTAGAATATATATTATTAGGGCTTCCATGACTCTTGGATAAGAGGAGGTGAAGAGAGTATAAGAGATGAAAATTATTGAAAAGAAAACACAATAAAAGGAAATTGGATTCTTACCTCTTGATCTCTTCTCCTTGAGATCCTTCTTAAGGACATTGTTTTTGGACATTTAGTGGGACTAGAGGGTATTGGGAACATGGAAGAGCCTTGAGGATAGAACTTGGAAGAACATAGGAAATAATGAAATCTTTAGAGGTGTGATAGGTAGAGGGGAATGAGGTTGGTATTTATAGTGGAGAAGAGGAAGGATTTTACATTATTTTAATCATTATTTATATATTTTTATGATGACTATGAATTATAATCATTATTATAATATAATTTGTAAATAAAGAATGTGAGTTTGAAACAATTGTGGTTACATAAGCCTTGCATCACCTATTATTCAGTAAAACATGTATTTAGCATTTATTATAATTTATAATATTTTACTTTGTATAAAAAATCATGAATTTCTGAAAAATCTAAAAAATTCCCCTTAACCATTTTTTGACAATTTCAATACAAAAATTAAATCCATTTTGTTGAAAATAATTTCCAATGTTTTATTAATTTAATTTTTATATAAGATAATAATTTATTCAAAAATTACAATTTAAAAATAAGAACCCATTTTCTTAACACCATGAAGAACTAATCAAGATTTCATTATCTTATAACCTTAATAAAATAAAATAATAGTATAATTTACTATTAATAAGGGTCATATTAATATTCATATTAATATTCATATGAATATTTTAAAATTCACCAAAATAACAAGTTTATTCTAACAGATTTAAAATAACTTGCTGATCAAAAACGTATATGGCCATTTATTGAAATTCAAATAATAAAAGAGAAAAAATATATTTAACGGCTCATTATAACTATATACGTAAAACAATTTTTCATGAATTTTAACTTATTTTTAGAACCATGGGTTTTTACATTTTTGATATTATAAATATTTTATCTTTTTACTCAAATATTCATATACATGTTTTTCATTGAAATATGGGACTAAAATTATATACCCCCTAAATGAATTAAGAAATTATTGATATATCATGAGATACTGATGTTGTTCATGGAAAAGACAGTGGAAATATTCATTCACAACATTCATGAAGAATATTATTGGAATATTTTTTCACATTTTTCATGTTAATATGATTTTTGGTATCTTTTTTCAGAATTTTGATTACAAATGATTGTTGGAATTTTTTTCAACTAGTTTTTTCATTTATATTATTGAGGGTGGTTATTCAAATTCTTAAGGTTTAATGCATTTTGGTTATTAAAACATCTGTTAATGAGAATAGATAGTAGGTTATCGTTGTTTATTTTGAATTTTAATTATTGGTGGTTATCATTGAAATATGTTTTTTTATCTATTCATATATTATGACACACATTTCAGAAAAATTATAGTACTAATGTTATATTCATACATATTTGTATTATTATCATTAGAGTCGTGTTTTTTATCAAAATTTTTAATATCTAAATCATGATTTCTTATCTAAATGTAATGTTTATGAATATCTGAAGGTATATCAAATCAATTTGAATAGGTTATCATAACCGCATTATCATATTTTTCTCAATTATTATCTTCCATTGCAATATCCTATGTTTTTTTCACAATATTAATTTAAGGTCACCCTTTATTATGTTTTTATTTCAAAAGGATGAAAATTAATTATTATATTAGATATATCTCGAAGGGGTCGAGGGGTGGATAATTTTTTGTGATATATTTAGGAATAATTATAAAATAATTATTCTATAATTTAGTAACAAAAAGTTAGATTTTATATGAAATATACAAATATTGTTATCTAATGATTTTCATAAATTATATAAAACACTAAAACTAAATGTTCCTTTTTATGTATGTGACTTAATATATTATATTGATATTATAATTTTGTATTGTTATATTTGGGTTTCTTAAGTTGGTTTCAAATCCATCATGTTAATTATATATTTTTTTAGAGTAGTATCAATGAGTTTTGGTAGAGGACCTCTCAAGGACCACCCAATGATGTACATTTAAATTCTTTTTAGGAAATGACTATATGTATGATTTTGAGTGTTATGATCATTCAAACCCCACAATTATCTATTGTATCATTCCTATGTTTTCTATAGTAGAACTCGAACTTGAAAATACTAATTTTAGATATAAATTTTTTATTGAATCTGTTGTTTGAGATTTAGATATCCTCATAGAGTCTTTTACCAAACCTAAATGGATAATGAGTCCAACTAAGTGAAATCACATTCCAACCCATAGTTTCTAATAGTACTAGATGATTATTAGTGGATAATAGTTATTTGTGTAAACTCATAATAGCTATTATAAAGCTCAATGACACATTATATTCTCTAAACTATATATCTATAGACTATTCTATGTTAATATCTTACCTTTAGAGTTATATTCTATAGTGTTGGAGTATCAGATTTCTCTTTCTGTAAGTGAGGCCATAAATTTAGTTAAGAAGATATTATGAATAAGATGATATATTAATTAACCAACTAGTTATAATGTTCCAACTTATATAGGAAAAATTATTTGGATTATTAAATTCATATAGTCCATTGGGTTTAGAATAATCCAATTCCTATTGATTTTCGTGGAATTCCCCCATCGAGGGGTTTATTTATGCATTTTTTCTAAAACAATGTAACACTATAATAACATATTTTTAATATCATATGATCTATATTAAGATCATTTATTATATTTGGTATTAATTATAAATTATGAAGAATGATCATATAAAATATAGTGTATCGCCTTCAGATTCAATGGTGTTTTTTTCGATAAAGGCATATGAGAGCCTAAGGCTTTGTGTGGAATAACGCTACTTGAATAAATATACAATCAAGAAAAAATAAAATCTACCGAGGATCTATAACCTCATTGATTATCTTATTTGATTGAATTGGATCAAAATGATTGATCATAGATCTATCTGTCATAATATTCAGTTTAATGAGTAGGATATCCCAATGACAACAATCCTTTTCCTCTATAAGAAATATGATTCATCAGCAATTCCTTTATATATGTATAATTCACATGACATTTTTAGGTGTTCATTTAACATGATCATTGATCCTATAATTCACCAATTCATTATATTTTTAATATACAATATTATTTTCGATTCATCAATGAAGGTGTAATATAATATGCATAAAACTAACGTCTTGCTATTTATCATGGAGGTAGAGTGTAACTTTAATCACATTAAGTGTTAGTTATTATATCAAGAGGTCCACATAATGGGAAATATAATCATATATGGAAGAAATTATAGGTACATAGTCAATATTAAGGGATTTCTGGTTTAGTTGAATCATAAGAGCATGCTTGAGGTGTGGATATCCTTGTGATGGTGGGTTACAACAAATGATTTCTGATAGGCTGTTTTAGGATTTCATTTCATATAACTAGACTAACCCAAAATTTAAATCCCTTTTTAGTAATTATGATGCTAGAAAAATTTAAAGGTGATAATGTATCATTTTTTTATTTTTATTCTGTTGTGGTGTTTATAGGACGTGAAAATTGATTCCAATAGTTTACCCATAGTGGTATATAAATTTGTGATGTAGATACACTATGAAATCAATAATTATTTTTTTTGGAAATTTATAAAGAGAAAAACCCCTTAGTTTTTTTCACATTACTCACCTATAAAAAATTAATTTCAACAAATCAAGTTCACATAATATTTTATTACACCCTCTATGTTATATAGGTGATGTGGGATAAAATTTCAGGCGTATTATTTATATGGATTCTAGGTCTAAATAGGGGTATTTATGTTATTTGGTTTATAATAAATATAAAATCTAGATAAGACAATTAATTATATATTTTAAAATTTATTTTAGTGGAATACATTGAAATATTTTACAAGGAGTATTTTTTATAATTCATGGGAGAACCATTATTATTCGTTTCTAATAAAGATACATGATTCCCATCCTATTATAGGGGAGCATTTACTTATTTATTTAGTTGAATTTTTTATTGAGTATGATATTTTTCCCCAATATGGATCATCAAATTGAGTGAAATATCCTATTAGATGATGATAGGTTATTAGATTTTATAATAGATTGTTTTCGAAATTTTAAAGATAACTTACCTCTAGTAGAGTGTTCATAAAATAATATTATCCACTTATTCACTAACATAAAACATTTTATGAAAATATACAATAGAATATATTGGTCCTCAATAGGTTTTATTTTTATTGGGGATACAACTTTAATGGGATAAATATTATTAAATCCACCTATGAAGAAGGTGAAGTTTATCTAAATGTGTATGTGGAAATTTTAGAGAAATTAGTAGTCCTCTATTGTCCGATAATAGAATTCGTTGGAATTTTTAGAGAGATATTTTGTGTTCTTAATGGTCTCACCAAGATTCATAATGGATTTTTGGTAATGGAAGACATAAATCAACGATGATTGTCATTAATTCCTAGATATTAAATAGGGTTGGTTAGGTTTATAACCATAAGGATCTACCATCATAGTTAGAATATATATAAAATACAATTCATGTTTATCATATAAGTAAGTATGTACATGATCAATAACATTTTATATATGAGTGAGATAGGAGAACATATGGTGGTTACACCATTATAGAGTACATGGCGGAGATCATGGATAGGATAGAGATGACCCTATTAGGATAATATATACTTTTGGTTCATGTTCAATAGCATTATTAAAACAATGGATAGATCATCTCAGAAAATGAGTGGAAAATGTGGGGTAAAAAACAAAAAAAAATTTGAGTATATTTTTTATGATTAAAAACACAATTATGATAATGATATACTAACTGGTAATTTGTCTCTTGATAATTTTATTTTAAAAAAAATCCCTTTTTGGTATATTGAGTTATTTTGAGTCATTTTAATTCCTTATTCCTCACGGTGTTTTACGATGTCATGTGAAGAGTTATTCCTATTTGAAATTTATCATATGCATAACCCATAATTCAATAATAAATTCCCCCAATATGTGGAATTCATTATGATATTAAAACCATTTTTTTTAATTTAGCATTATATATTTTATACTGTGAAACCATTTTTCACTCTTCAAAGGGTTCATTTTACATTTATTTGATAAATATTGATTGATTTTTCATCGGTTTTAGGAAGGTATTTTAATAATTTTGTAATTTTTATATCTCATGTGAAAATAATTAAAATTATTAAGTAGTGATCCATATTAGGATACAGTTTCAGATTGATTTTTTGGAATTTTGTTTTGACATATTGATTCAATCAATAGGAGGACCATCATATGTTTCCAATATAAATATTGGTTGAATACCCTATCACCCACTATGAAATTTTCATTTTCTCCATAACATTTTAAACCTTTTATCTGATTTTTTAGAAACATGGATTTTTTAAAAGATCTCTCAAATGAATAGGATCTCATGGTGAATTCTAATAGCTTCTGGAGTATATGATTGTGTAGTAGTAATTATTTAAATTAGTGTTTGACATATTTTTTCATAACATAGTCAGATATGAAATGATATATTTGTGTGTTTATAAAAAATATATTCATCACATCATTATATTTATCATTCATGAGAATAAATACCTATAATTATGTTAAATATATCCATTAATATAAAGAACATTCAGATTTCATTATATTATCAGATATATTATTAATAAATCATTAACATGATTATTCTGTTCTTCTTGTTATTTGAATGAGAAGATGCAAGTGGGCCTTAATAATGGGTTAAAATATTTTTTCTCTGTAGTGATGGTGTTAAATGAAGATGATAGTACATGATGGAATTTATGAGATAAGAGAGGTTGTGTTGATAGTTATCTCATCGAGTATTGAAAAGTATTTTCACATAATGATTCATGGGGAAACTATGGGAATCTAATTTTTGAATTATATGTTTCACTGGGATGTCATCATTTTTACGATATAAAAAATTAGGTATTTCATGTAATTAATATTATATATATGTCATAATTATCAACATAATATCACATATGTATAATTTTTATGTGATATTGTTCTCCACATAATATACTACATTGGGATATGTTGACATATCTGGTAATTCTATGATATAAGGAATCACATTGGGAGACCTTGTTTCATGCCATTAAAAGGATAAATTCTATAGTTATAAAGAGTATTTTTACCATTATAATCCATTATGACTTGTTCTTACTCACAATATTATTTTCAAATCTGAATTGATTGAGTATACATTAGAACTCGGTGATCAAGATTATGAAGTGGGTTTGGACTAAACATGATACATTTCGGCATTACATGTCATGTGATATTTTGAGAGTACCGACCTATATTTTCATTATAGGAGTTGTTTAAAATTTCCTCGTTAATATATTAATTTTTTATCCTTAATATTTAAGTAACTATTGGAATGTTTTTGGGGCCTACTATTTCATAAAGGATACATCAACTGATTGGGATCACATAGTCTTTCATTAGAGTTTCTAAAGAAAGGATTTGTGTTGAAACATCATATAAATTATGCAGTTAGAATAATACCTAATCTTAGGATCTATTGTCACATTATATATATTTTAAAATATATTATATTTAATTATCCTTTAATTATAACTATCATATCTATGAGGACCTATTTGATCTCGAGGAGAATTCTACACTTTTTTGAATAAATAATTTTTGATCTATTTCCTATATTTAAATATATTGTTTCAAAAGACTTCTCTAGAATAAAATATTTCATCATAGGGACAGAATTGGATGACCATGTGAGAATTTTTAAAAAAAAATTGAGATATTTTTGCGTTTAATTATAGGAATCGTTATGGGATGATAAAATTTAAGGGAACTTTTGTGAGTATAGATGATATTCAATGAGGTTCCTCATTTTGAGTTGGTCAATATTATTAAATTGTGATTTTGGTGAAATGGGTGATCATGTTTCAATACCATATGTTATAACATGAAAGCTCATTTTTTTGTGTTTGTTAATATTACATGGGGGAATGGAAATAATATTTTCGTGATGTGGTTAGTTTTGAGTAAATCTCATATAAATTGGATTGTAGTGTAACTATTTTGGGAGTAGTGTGAGGGAATTTTATACAGTTTTGAAGCAGTTGTTTTGGAATAGAGAACATGAGTAAATAATATTCCAACAATATGGGGATATCCATTTTATCCTAGAAGAAGAGTGTTATGTTTTGTGGAATTATTTTAGATATCATGTTTTTATTAAATCAAGAATTAGAGGGAAAGCCATTACAAAATTACATTATTAACATCATTATATATTTTCAACTCAATTTTATAATAGTGTTATAAGATAAAAAATATTAGTTATTTTTCTTGATATAAGATGATATATTAAAATATTAAATTGGATGATGCAATTTAAATTATATTGTAGGTCTTTTGAGGATATATGTATAATGAAATGAAATGGGGTATGTGAATGATGATAAAAAGGATACTAGTGGGTAGTTAGTACTCTATATATTTTTTTGATAAAATTATGTTCCACAATTGTTTTTTATATTTTAATAATCAAACAATATAAACACATATTTTGTCCTCTATATTTTAGTCATGGATTTAATAGTCCTTATAAGGTTTCAAGGAATAGTTCCACCATATGGGTAATTATGTTTGGTACTCCCCCAGTTTAAAATTCAATGAATCATCGAGGCATTAATCCTATACATATAGTGTTAGTTACACCCAAATTTTACAAACCTAAATGATTAGAATAGGTTCCCCATCCTTGTTTTTTACTCCCTATACGAACACTTTTCTCGGCATAGAATAGTCCCCCCATTATAATAATTGAGATGACATGTGTATTTTATACATAGGTTTCTTTGTTTCGGATGTTTTATTAGGGCGTATAATTAAATTATTGGATGATCTGTGTAGTGTTCAAAATTTTGACCCCATATTTTTATTGAAAATCATATTTGGGTTTTAATATATTTTTTATTCCCTACTCTAGTGATATTATAGCTTGTTGTTTTTGAGATATATGGGAATTTATTTGTTCTTTATTGGTATTTAGGACATCCTATCATGTATGAGTAATGCCCCATGGTTTTAGGAATTATATTATTTCAAATATATATATATATATATAATAAAAAACAATAATTCACAATTTTCTATTTATTCAAGGGAATATAAATATATTAAGAAATAAGTCATCTAATATAGTAATTAATGTAAAAATAATGTAATCATTCATAAAAAAGAAATAAAAAATAACATAAAATTTTTTATAATGAAACCATATTATCACTAACAAAGGATTATAACATCCTCAAAATTTTCAGAAATCAATATCAAACAATAAATCGTTAATAATAGAAGATATATTGGATTATCATTACCCATGTAGAGGACTAATATATAATCAGAATCTGTATTGTGGAAGATGTTTATGAAAGGAAAAATAGTTATTATGAGATATAAAATGAATACTATGGATATTATAAGTGCTACTGAATAAATGTAAAGGGAATGAATGTGTTTAGTATAGACATATTTTGGAATGAATTAATTTTGATTATAAATATTTTCATTTGAAATATAGTCACTAGAAATATGACCATTGGATATAAATTTATCTAATAGGTATTCCAAATTTTTATATTATCATTAGTATATTTTTAATTATATATTTAATCAAAAATAATAAAATGAAATAAAACTGTATCATAAAAATATTATATATACATGCTTATGTTATTATGTATTATTAAAACATTATAATTGATAATTTTTTATCATATTAATTTATAATATTCAATGAAAAAAATTAATATCAATGAATATATACAATGAGTTTTTGTGAATATAATTAATTAATTATAATTGTAAATAATTATTTATGTAATAATTTTTAAGGAATTATTTTCATTATATTCTTTATATTTAGTCCTTATAAATTATATAATTTTTTTTGATATATTATATAGTAAATTAAATTAAATGTCTATGTGAAATAATATAATTTATTTTTTAAATTAAAATTATCAATAAAATTATTTTGGAATTGTATCTATGATTTTGTCTCAAAAACCCAATTTATAAACTTCATAATTTGAAATAGTGAAAATGGATATCTTTTTAATATTTTAAATATCAAAATAACCATTGTATTAAATTTTGGTATTTTTTAGAAATAGTAATTGTTTGGATGAATATTGAAAATTGAGAATTTTACAAAAAACTATAACATTTTTTATATATGGTTTAAAATATTTTTTAAAATAATATAATATCATGAGTGTCATTTTACTATCTTATATAATACTTTCCAATAAATGATACTATTTTTGGTGTTTTCATTTTTTGAAACGTTCTATTAATGATTTTTTTTGCATTAATTTGAAATCTATATAAGTATAAATTTTTTATAATAATATAACGAAAAAAAGTATAATCAACTTTTTATATAATTCTACGAAACACAAATGTTTCAGGCTTGAATATAAAATTTATTTCAAAATTTCTATGTCTTGTAAAAGGTAATAATAAAATTAATTCTTTATCACTTTCATAAATTGAAATATTTAAATTTTTTTCATTTTTTAATGAGGAATTTCAATTTATATAATATTTTATATTTAATTTTATTAAACTAATATAAATTTCTGTTTTAAATATTATTTATCGTTGTAAAATATGTATTTTCAAAACGTAATAATATTATAAATACTATTTAATTTTTAAATTAAATTATCGTCTTTTAAGTAAATATTATAATATGACATTTATAAGTTTATATAAATAAATTAACACCCTTATAAATTATTATTAGTTTTATATGATGTTGAGATACCTATCAATAAAAACATTATTTTTCTACAATGAAACTATTTTCCATCGCATTTTTTTTAATTTAAAAGCCACAATTTACATATTTTGAAATTGAAATAGGATAAATGGACACAAAATTTGGATTCAACACATAGATATTTTTTAATTAAGATTAAATTATATTTTTTTTTGATAAAATAACTTCCATTATGGTTAAAAAATCAAGATTAATAACTGATAAAATGTGTTTTCATATGTGGCTCCAATTTAACTAAATGATTTTAACTCATAGTAATTATAGAATATTTTTTTTCAAGTTTAAAACTGATAAATACATGTATCACTATAATTTAAACACATATTTCAACTAACTCACCAAACAAACCTTACTCCAATGTGATACAATTATTATCCATTACCTAACATTAGTTTCTATTAAAAACCCATCCTTTTCATATATAAATGGAGATCACTCGCACTCATTGTATCATCACACTATTCATGACCCCATCACTCCAATGGTACACTATATAGGATGATATTTATTGAAGATATGTAATTACAGTTGAGTCATACCTATAGTAAGTACTCATCGGCGATTACAACTGAGGGAATAAAAAAGTAACACATGGAATGCGCGACCGACAATAATCTAATATGGATAACTACATAGGTTATTCTACCAATAAGAAACACCCCCATAAGAATATATATTAATCCCGAAATCATTATCATAATGTATATAAAGTTTCAAAAAGAAAAATAAATATCATAAGGTAAATAAAAAATCACAAGTCATTCTTCAACGACTCAACAACACCTCTAATATCAAAGTTAGTAATGTCCATATCGGTCCAAATAATCATCATGGTATCAAAAAATATAGTATATAGAAACAAAATGTTATAAAAACATGTATATTAAGAAGGATCATACCCATGGTTTCTCAATTCTCAAGTGAAAAGGGTATACTAATGAACTAATGACCAATTAACATAACAAACATGCACCTAAAAAGTTCATCTATCCATCAAAAAATCAAACTACATATCTCAACAAAAAATTATTCAATATAGTATAATAGTATAAAATATCATATAAAGAAAAGGATATAACAACCCATGAATTTATAGAATAATTTTTTTTATAATCAATAGTATTCTAGATTCCAATAGTAATTCATAAAATAAATAATTTATTATATGGTTATTTATTTTTAAACCTTACTTTTATTAATTATAGAATGTTAGTAATAAAAAAATAAATTATTTCGAATTTAAAATGTTCAAATTACCATGGGATGAATTTTTTAGAATTTTCTACAGATGTTTAATTTTTGATGATTAGTAAAAATAATTTTTTTTTATTGACTTATTTTTTATGACATCATGAAGACAGAATTGTGATATTAAACTTATTAAGTTTATTTAATAATTAAATAATGATATTATTAAATGAATATTTTTTACAAATAATTTAAAACATGAATATTATATTCTATTCATTCTCAAATTTAAAACTATTTTCGTTACCAACGTAGTTCCTACGTTGGAATGGTAATATAAAATTTGATTCTTTATAAAAACTAATTGAGTGATAACATTTATATTAAAGATTAATTAATCAATTACTATGTATTAATAATGTTTTGGTTGTTAATTTAATATTTTTTATTTATATAACAATAATCTCACCAAAATTTCTATGCAATGCTTTCGCAGGGCAAGAAAAGTCAAAATAAAAAATTTAAGATGATATTTTAACATGTATATGAGAGAATAAAAAAATTAATGAATCTATAATTTTAATTTTAACTTAACTAAATTTGTTATGGTAGTAATTTAGTTTTAATTTTTAAATATGATATAAATAACATTAATGATCATGCAACACTCATGTAATGCAAACGAATAAAAAAAATAAATAAAATGTTTTCATTATAATTATAAGAATTATTAAATTATATAAATTTTTGGTTAAAAATTTTATATAAGTGTCGAACATTATTACATTTTTATTTTAATTTTGGAATTATGGACACTCATGGAGCACTTTAGACCATTTATATTATTTTATTAAAAAGAATGAA
Organism: Viscum album; assembly: GCA_963277665.1. NCBI lineage: Eukaryota > Viridiplantae > Streptophyta > Magnoliopsida > Santalales > Viscaceae > Viscum > Viscum album. The sequence continues at coordinate 1,696,910,762 of OY728132.1, read as the reverse complement.
AACTTGTTTACACAATAATTTTCAATAATAAAAATATTTTAATACGTGGTTTTCCATAAGTGTGTTTCAAAAAACAATAACATTTAGAGATATTAGAAAATTATATTTCTCATATAATTTAATTATTTATTTTTAGGTAATAATTATTTCAATTAATTTGTTGAAAAATTTTGATGTTGTAAATATTTAATTAATAAATAAATGAAATTAATTGTTTTAAAAATAGTAAAATAAATATAATTTTATATATTTTGTAAATTAAATTTTTGTATAGGTATTTAATATATGTATAATTTCTAATAAATTAATTTAATTTTTACATTGTTTTTTTATGTTCCTAATGTAATGATTGTGAATATTTTTTTATTTGAAAAAATTATTTTTTCCATGCATAATATATATATATAAATTAAATTAAAATATCCAAATTCATGATAAAGGAAAAGAATGATAATATTCCTTCTAAAATGAGAAAAAATATGTTTTTATGATTTTTTATCCTCAAAACCTATAATAAATTATTATATTTTTATAATTTTTGTCATTCCAATCTTACCCCTAACCTCAATTATTAATAGAAAATCCATCCACAAAATTTCATCACCCTATGCATTTTTTCTAGGCAAACCACTTACAAATTTCCTCGTTCTAATCCCTAGGAAAATTATATTACGTTTGGTCACACAATACATCCACTTCCCAGAGCCTTAAAGAGGTCTTCAAAGAGAAATTTTCAAGTTGTATGATTTCATTCTTCTTCTCTTTCAGATTATTTCTCACTTCTACCATATCCCTTCATATTATGGAAAGATTTATGAAAACTATATTATCATATATAAACTATAATTTTTTATGTTTATGGTAAAATCAATATATAATCTCTCATATTCTTTTTTTACTTTCAATAATTAAATTTTCATCCATGGTGTGTCAATTCAATGCCTTCATGGATGATGAATTTTCGTTCCCCTTTTACCGAAATCATGGAAGGATTAATATTACATAAAATTGATTAAAAAAACTATATATATATATATATACTTTTTGATTATTATTTTATTTTTAAAAGGAATAAAATATATAAAATAACCTTTGAAATGATGAAATGAATGCACTAAAAAAAATGAAAATAACAAAATATTGTTAACAAATGGGTGGATAATATTATATGAAGATAATGTAATGTATTAAAAAGATATTTTTATTTATTTAATATATTAATAACATTATTCAACTCATTATACTATAATTTTGATCACAGTTTAAGGAATTAGAACATGAGGTAATAGAATATCTTTCTGAAACAAGGTTTTAATTATTTTAATGATTTATTTTTTTTAAATATTTTTATTTTATGTTCATTATTTCAAAATTGTTTTTGTTAATATATATTTATATTAATTTTAATATTTTAATTTATATTATTTTCTTAGAAGGAATATTTTTAATGTTTTATGAATGAGGCTGTCCTTTTGAAATCCAATTAAATGCATCTTTTAAAAAATTTAGAAACATTATTTTTTATACATACAAAATGGGCGATTTCTCCTCCTTTCATGATTCCTTATTAAATTAATATTTTATTTATTTATTTTCATTTTTTTAATATTATGTTTTCACCATTATGTTGGTGACTTTTATTTTTTAAAAGTGAATTTTTACAAGAATATGAAATTTTGATATGAAAAAGTGTTTTGTTCTTGTGTTCAAATGAGTTATCAAGTATTTTTTTATTGATATGTTCCTTGGAAATTGTTTATGATGGTTGTTGTACATTATATATCATGATATGATTGTTTGATCCTGTTATAGTTCATGATATATTTGGTTATTCCAATTATAGCTCAAGATATGACAAGTGGGCCCCATTATAGCTCTCCAATGCATTTTTTACTCTGATGATAGAATTATATTGAAAGGTTATTCCATTTGTATGTTTTAATGTAATAATGATATGGTAATGATATCTCAATGTGATTTCATGGTTTTTTTATTCATGCTTTGCAGTTTTCAGGAAAAAAATTTTTAATGGGTTTTCATGTTTTCACTAGACTAATGATTTTGTTTATTTATTTCTATTACTACACTTTGGTTCTCATACTAATATTTTAAAACTATTTTTCACAGGTTATAAGGATGGATATGTGAAATTAGGATGTCATAATGGATGTTATCATGTATTTTCAATGAGATCATGTTTTATATTTTGGAACAAATTGATACTGTTTTAGAGGTATCACCTATCTTTTAATATCAGATGTTATGTTTTTATTATACCTGATTCCCTAAAGAACTAAACCTAAAAAGATCTTCAATGTGAAAGAATTTATATTCATGACTATAATTAAATATTATGTAATGTTGTAATACTAGTTACTTATAGTTGGTATCAAAGGATATTGAGATAACTCCAGTGCTTAGGATAAAATTAATAGAATACCATAAAATGTTATTACATTATAGTTAATTTAAAATGGTACAACATTTAAAGATTACCATGTTTCTTTGACTCAGATTATTTTTTTCAAAATGGTATTCCAGTGAATAAATAGAGAAAATAATGTAGAAATGTTCTGAAAGAATAATATCATTCTGAATATGAACTCTGAATGGTAAGAACTAGAACCGAGCATTTAGTGACATTAATCGCTAAGTAGGGTTAAGTGATAAATGGTGGTGGTATCCATGATAGAGATGATCTTCATTTATAATGAAGAAAAATATCTTTTTTGGATAATTTTATGAAGCCTCATCCTCCAACATTCAGTATAATCATAGATCCAGTTATATGTGAAGGATGAATCAATAATCTCGAAAAGATATTTGATGTAATGAGATGATTAGAATTCCAACAGGTAATACTACCTATTTATCATTTTGAAGGTGAATCTAATCAGTGGTTCTTTCTAGATACGAATAAAAGATAAAAATATATTCCTGAGAGTTTGGAATTGGATTATTTAAAGAGTATTATACTAAAAAAACAATTTCTTAAAACTTATCAACTCAGAATGGAGAAACAATTCTTGGAACTGAAGTAGGATGATGAATATTCTGTGGTAGCATAGAGAGATAATTTTTTGATACTGGATAGATATGTACCATATTATAATTGATACTTTGATAGTAAAATTAATTGATTTTAATTCATTTTTAATAATTTTTACAAAGACCATTGGCTTCACAAGATTAAGAACGATATGAGAATTTTTTTCATTGTGATCAAAAAGAAAAGATGGAGTTCACTAACGCATATATTTCTTGGGATGAGGAGATGAGTAAGAGATTATGTTGGAAGGAATTCAAGAAGAATTCATTAATGAAATTTGGAGGTATGAAAGTCTATTTCTATTTAAGTGAAAGTGTGGTAAAAATAATCCTATATAATTTCTTGTAAATTCAAGGAAATTTTACTGATGTGTAATTTTTGTGAACATGTATTGTGAGTGTAATGAGAACAATCCAAAAATTAACCAGAATTAAATTGAGAGATTATTTAACTAAAATCAATTATGTCATTTTACTAGTGTGTGTCTGAAGCTAGCCACTCAGGAAATTAATCAACAAAATTGGAAGCAAATTTGTGTGAAACAATCCTTTGCAACAACTTCAGTAGATGTTAAACCAACAAAAGATATGGTATTGGATACATTTCTTATTTTTAATTATTTTTTCAAATATTTTTTTAGGGTCTATATAGTCTTTCATTAATGAGAAATTTTCTACTATATTAGAAATTTCACCTCATAAAGTAAATTCACAACTCATGATAAAAAGAGATGGAATTAATATTTAGGGAAAAGTTTATAATATTCTACCAATATTCGTATGTGGAAATAATTTATGTGAAAACTTGTATTTTTTATAGTAGAGTTTAATGTTATTATTGGTATTGACTGGATTTCTGTTTATGATGCTAATATAGATTATAGAGAAAAAAGTTATTTTTTGAAATATTTTTACTTTATTTGAATAAATGAACCCATACCATTGATAATATTTCAAGAATCTTTGAATATTTTAGAAGATATAAATAAATATTATATTCCATAGATTAATTAAAGTATGGGAAAAATTTATATTAATGATTTTACATTGGTAAATGAATTTGTGGATGGATTTCTTGATAAATTACCTAGTGTTGTTCCAAATCGAGAGGGTGAGATTACTATTGACATAGTTCCTGATGTGAATCCAATTTCTAAACTCCCTTATCAAACTGAAAAATGGAACTTATAGAATTGAAAAACCATTTGTAGGAATTATTATATAAAGGCTTCATTCAACTTAGAACTTCACTAGGAGTGATCCTGTATTGTTTGTTAAAAATAAATATGGTTCAATGAGACTTTGGATTGATCATACATCCTAGAATAACATCAAAATTAAGAAAAAGAATACATTGCTTCATATCTATGATTTTTTTAACAAATACACAGAGTATAGTATTTTTCATAGGTTGACCCGAGGTTGGGGTACCATTTTTTGAATATAAAAGAAGAACACATCCTGATGAACAAATTTCATTGCAGATATGGGAATTATGAATGTATAGTTATGCTATTTTGATTTATTAATGCACTTGATATATTAATGGATATTATGAATAGAATAATTCATGATTTCCTGGATAATTATGTGGTTGTGTTTATTGATGACAGTATGGTATATTATAAAAGTTAAGAGGTGTATGACAGACAACTATGAGTTATTTTTCCAACCATAAAATAAAATAAACTATATAGAAAAATATAGCTAGTGTGAATTTTGTTTGTAATAAATTTTATTACATGGCCACATATGTTATAAATATGTCATAATAATTGATCGATCTAATTTGTTTTTGAATAATGGGAAAGAATGACAAGAATAACTAATATTTGTAGTATTCTTCGTTTTGGAAGGCAACTACTGGGTTTTTTTTCAAACTTTACATAGTTTTCTATCCTACCGACTAAGTTAACTCAAAAATGTGTTATGTTCACCTGGAAAATAATAATGTGATGATTATTTTTAAGAATAGAAATGAATATTAGGGAATTCCCTAGTTGTAACCCTTACTTACAAAAGTGGTGAAAATTTTCATCTATAGTGATGCTTTTTTGAAAGGATTTGGTTGGGATTTAACGATTAGTGATGAGGAAATTTCTTATGTTTCACATCAGTTGAAAACTCATGAGAAAACATTTTCTACACATGATTTGGAATTATCTATTTCTGTTCTTGCATTAAAAATTTACTGTCATATTTCATATTGAGTAAAATTTTAAACATATATTAAGGATAAATGATTTATGTATAAATTTACATAAACGTAATTGAACAAGAGATAGAGAAATTGGTTGTAACTAATCCAGGACTATTATTTCTCATTTAATGACTATCCTAGAAAATAAAAAATTTTATATTATGATATTAGATGGAAATTTAATGTAATATTAATCATGATATATTTAGAACATGAACCTATTGATAATGGTTTCTTGAATTTTTTCTTGGAAGTTGTTGGTGCACGAAATCCATCTGTTCTATTTTAGGTGTCAGTGTAGTCATCTTAGTCAAATAGAATAATGGATTCTTAGAAGGAAGATCATGAGTTACATAAAAAGTTATTATTGTTTCCAAATGATATGTTTACATAATTTAACAGTAAAAGAGATTTTATTTTGTGTTTGGGGATGAGATTATGTTTTCCCTGTGATTCTTAGCTGAAGAAATAATTTTTAGAAAATCTCATAGTTTCCCTTTTTCAGTTAATCCTAGTAGCACAAATATATAAAAAGACCTTCAAGAGTATTAATGGTGGGATAGAATGAATAGACCATTTATGATTTTAACATTAAATGTTTTAAATGTCCATCGGTTGAACTAGAGCATCAGTTACCGAAGGGGATGTTTCAGCATTTTCTAGTGCCATAGTGGAAATGGGAAAATGTATCAATGGACTTCATTTTGGGAATACCAAAGTCTTATTGAGGTAACTATAGAATGTGTATTATTGGTGATCCACTGAAAAAATATTAATATTTTATACCTATTTGAGACACTTTGTCTCTTGACCAACTTTCTAGACTTTACCTCAAATATATTATCATGTTTCATGGTGTTCCTATAACCATTTTACCTTACCATGATTCTAGGTTCACTTATTTATTTTGGAAATGCTTTCATAATTCATCGGGAAAAAAATTAAATTTTAGCACTACTTTTCAACCTCAATCTGATGGACAGACCATGAAAGTGTTCAGAAATTGGAGGATACATTATTCTCTTGTTCAATTTATAACCATGGATGTTGGGATCAACGACTATCTTGGGTTGGTTTTTCTTTTAATAACAGTTTTTATTAAAGTATACTGATCAGAAATTTTGAATTATTATACAGAAAGTAGCAATAAACTCTAATATTTTGAGATAATGTCACTGAAAGTATGTTGATTGTACCGGAATTAGTAGTGAAAATGGAATAAACAGTTCATTTGATTCAAAAAAACAAGAAGAGAACTCATAGTAGGTGGGAAATTTATTTCAATAAATTGTGCAATGGCCTTTCATTTGACGTAGGTCATAATTTCTTCCTTAAATTAACTCAGTGGAACAATGTTATGCGATTTGTTAAAAATTAAGGTTATGTCTACGATTAATTGGACCTTTTTAATTCAATGATATTTTTTTGAATAATTTCTTACCAAGTATATTTTTTGGTGAGTATATATCACGTATATAATGATTTTCATGTTTATATATGAATAATGTATGTGTCATACTCATCTCATGTCTTTTTCCCATAATTAGTTCATCTAAAAGTAAACCATTCGTGTGAAGAGCAACATGTTAATATTCTTTATCGTAGATACCATGTATTGCTGAACATGGTAATTCACTAGGTTAAGGTTTTGTTGACAAACCATGTAGTAGAACATGAAACGAGGGAATCTAAAAATGACTTGAGGGATAAGTAACCCCATTCATTTAATATTTGAATAAAATTACGAGAATTCAATTTAAAAAAGGGGGAGATACAATAACCTATGTATTGATAGAGAAATTATTTTTTTATTTATTATCATTGTAGATTTAAATTGTAAATAACAAAATAAATATTTTATTATATGTTTATTTATTTTGAAACATTTTTTTTCAATTATAGAATTATAACTGGAAAAAAATAATTTTATTTGAAAATTAAGAATGTTTAAATTATCTTGGTATGAATTTTATTTGTTTTTTTAAATGAATAATTTTTTTATGAATTTTAATAAATACAGTTTTTTTAATACGATATTTTCCAATGACATGATTAAGACATATTTATGATTTCAAACTTATTGAATTTATTTAACTGTTATATAATAATATTATATGAAAAATATTGTACAGTAACAATTTCGAATAGGAAAATAATATTCTATTCATAATAAGTATAAAAATTATTTCCATTGTCGACACAATGTATGTGCAACATTGAAAATATCAAATTTGATTCTTTATAAATAATAAATAAGTGGTAAAAATAATCATTAAGACTATATTTGTTTTATTTATTAATTTTGTTTTTGGATCTCATATTCAAATTTTAAAATTATATAACATTAAGGTCAACCAAATGCCAATGAAATGCTTGCATAGGGAAAGAAAAGACAAAATAACAATTTTAAGATGTGGTCTTGACATTTATTTGAGTGAATATAAATAATTAATGAATCTATAATTTCATTTTGAAAAAAATTAATTTTTAATAATATTAATGTATATTTAATTTTTATATATGAAAAAATTAACATTAGTTCCTATGCGACGTTGATGCGGTGCTTGTTTAGGTATGAGAATAATAAATAAAATTGTTATGTTAAAATTTTATAAATTATTAAATGACCTAATTATTGCAGAATATTTTCATGTATGAAATATTTTACTTTTAATATGATTTTTTTAAATTTGGGACAATCAGGACCCACATGGATCACAGTAGGCCCTTTATATTATTTTATTAAATATTAATATAAGTTATTCACCTTATTATTTTCAACAAGTAAAATATTTTAGTAATAGTTTTTCCAAAATCATTTTTAGAACAAGAATATTAAATGGAAATGTAATAAAATTTTCTTTCTCCAAGATTTTTTTTTAATTTTCAATTAATAAATATTTACATTAATCGATTGAACAATTTTGATAAAGTAATTATATAATTAATGGGTGAATAAAATCAATGATGGTAAAAATAATAAAAATAATATATTTTTTATTTTTACGTCAATTAATGATTTATATAGGTACTTATAATATGTATAAGATATAATAAAAAATTTAATTCTAATTAGAAACATTGCTTTTATGTTCTTAATGTAATGACTGTGAATATGATTTATTTGACACAATTATTTTTCTATGAAAGAAATATTAAATTAAATTAAATAAATTAAAAAAATCATGAAACTTTCCAAAAAAGATAATATTATTTCAAAAAATGGGATATAATATGAGCTTTATTCCTTGTGGAATTCTTAAACCCTATAATAAATTTAACATATTTTAATAATTTGAGTAATTCCAAGGTTATCACTCACCTCAATTTTAAAAGGAGGATCCCTCCTTCCCAAACTTCCATAAACATAAGACTTATTTATTAGATAAACTCTTCCAAATTCCCTCCCCAAATTCCTTCATCACATTTTAATACTTTTAGTCTCCAAAAGACCTCTTTCATGATTTTTATGGAGGTCCTCAAAGATAAATTTTCAATATATATGATTTTGTTCTTCTTCTCTGTCAAAATCATTCTCACTTATACCTTATCCACACCTCTTATCCAATGAATCATGAGAACTCATATATCATATATGTACTGGAATTTTTTTTGTATATGTTAAAATCAACGTAAAATCTCATATCGCCTCCTTTTATTCTTAAATAATGAAATTGTTGTCTGTGGTCTGTCAATTCACTTTCTCCTTGGGTAATAATTTTTCTTTTCACTTTTATCTAAATCATGGAATGATTAAATTATCAAGTAATTATTTATAATTTCCTAAAAATATATATAATATAAAATCTTAATTATGTTTTCCTGTTTACAAGGTATACCATAAATAAACAAACCTAGAGACCATGAAAATAACACACCTGAAACAATGAAAACTCAAAAATATAACTAATAAATGGGGGAAATGTTATAACAATAAAATATATGGTATTATAAACATTATTTTAGTCTTATAATATATTCATAACACTATTAAAACCATTATTCATGAAGTTTGAACACATTTTAAGGAAGTATAATTGGAGGTAAGTTACACCTTTAGTGATATATGGTTTTAATTGTTCTAAAGATATACTCATCTAAATATTTCATTTTTATCTCCATGTTTTCAAAATAAATTTTGTTAATGTATATATATGGTTATTTATGATTTAAGTTCTATTATGTGTTTTGAAAAGGGATATATTTCATGTTCTATAAAAAATACTTTCCTTTTGAAATCTTATTAAATGTATCTTTTATGAAATTCAATAAGATTTCTATTTATACACATGGAATGTGAAATTTATAACACATTGATAATGCCTTTTTAAATAAATATTTTGTTAATGTTTAGTGAATTTTATTTCCAAATATTATGATTTCATTATTATGTGATAAGATTTTATATTTTAAAATTAATATTTTACAAGAATTGAGTATTTTGATATCTGAATGTGTTTTGGTCATGTGTTTATATTATTTATCAAGTGTTTTAATGATGATATGTTCCTTGGATATTGTTTATATTTGATTTATCCCATTATAGCTTCAGATATTATGGTTTAAGAACCAATATATCTCATGATATGTTGTGTTGAGACCATTATAGCTCAGGATATGATGGCATGCCCCATTATAGCTCTCCAATGCATTGGTTACCCCAGTAATGTATGTTGATCGAAAGGTTATTACATTTGTATGTTTGAATGTAAGAGTTATATGGTAATGATGTACCAAGGTGAATTCTTGACTTTTCTATGCATTTTTATGTGTTATAAAAGTTTTTTAATGGGTTTTTTTATTTTCACTAGATTTACGATTTTAATTTTTTATGTCCCTTAATAAGCTTTTATGCTTATCCCATTATAATAATTTTTTTTCATACTGTATAACTATGGGTAAGAAAATCAAGGAAGTCATGATAAATGTTATCATGTTTTTTCAAAGCAATGATGTTTTATATTTTAGTGTTTTGTATTATGGAAGAATTGGATAATATTTTAGTAGTATCAACTCTGTATAAATATGGGATGTTACGTATGTATTCTATTATAATTTTCTAATGATATAAATTGGAAAATATACTCAATGTTAAATAAATTATGTTCTTGAATAAAATTAAATAGTGTTTAATGTTTTAAGCCTATGTTCGTATAAAGAACCATGAAACATATTCCCTACTAGTATACCAATCTCACACACCAAATATAAACATATAGTGATCTCATACCTTCTATTAATATCTAATAACATACCTATCAATCCTTGACAATGTTCATGATGAATCGACTCATATCCCAACCCCAAATAGGGGTTTTTATCTTTTACTAGCATCAGTTAGTATAAATGTCACAAATTCATCCACATTACGACATCACATATATTGGGTAGTAGGATATCATGAGGGTGGATGTCATAAACCATGTTCCCTCCTCATACAATTCATGAAATACTATGAAAAGTCACATCTTTATCATCTATAGGTAATATCCAACACCAACCCTTACTCAATCATTCATCCCTTACCCCAACCCACTTCACCATCACTACTAATAAATGAATAGTGGGTAAAATTGGTTTCCAACAATAAAATTCAGCACAAGCCAAGATGTTGGGGGAAAATAACCTAATCCATAAATATTTCGGCATTGATATGGTTATCCAAATTGAGTGGAGTTAATAAATAATAAAATAATATTAAAATAAATATAGTTAACACACAATATCCAACATAGGGGACAAAATCAACTACCTTATCATATTCCCAAATGCAACAACTTCATATCACGAAAAATATCACAAACACTATAACTAAATAATGAATACACCACATAACCACCTAAACTAACCATAATATTTACTATTTTAAATATTTTTATTCCCACACCTATAATTTTAATAAATATGTGGAATTATTATTTCATTAAAAAATAATACCCATATTATTTTTTAAACAATAAGATTTTATCAAAGACATTGTTCCTCGTCCAATGTTTTTGATTTGTCAATATATTGATTTAATCCAATTTCCAAATAATTAATCTTTTCCTATGATATAAGAGTTTTAAAATTGTAATTAAATAAATGGATAAATAGGAAATTAATAAAACAACACCACTAAAAATCTCACCGATAATATATCCATGATAACCACAAAAAAACAAGACCCAATCAATCACCAATATCTAATAATATCACCACAAAAACCACAATCCAACCACAAAAAATATTCCCACATCATAACCCGTGAGAAAAATTATTCTATCTTCTTCCCAAAAAATATTTATAATAAAAATATCTCCAACATCACTGTATAAGACCCAAAAATGTTCCCATATTTATAGATGACTCACTACATGAACAGAAACCCTTGTAGAATAAATTATATATTTCACAACACCATATTTCAAATTTAATTTTTTTCATCAATTTCAATTATTAAATTCATTTGGTATTTTATATCATTCTAAATTTCCATTATAAATTAATTAGTTAGAAAAAATAATGGATTAATTTTTTTTGAGTGAGATCATTCAATAACACAAACTGGATTTATAGTCGAAATAGATATAGTAATAAAATTCACAATTTCCCTAATTTTTAGTAAAATTATCAATAAAACAATTTCAATAAAAATAATAGCAGTTGATTCAAATACAAGGGAGTATCCCCTTCCCATTTAATTTCAATAAAAAAAGTTAATTTCCTTATTATAAAGACCCATAATATCTATCAAATGAAGGGTATAAGAATGAAATACCCACAAATTCACAAGATGAGGGGAATAATTATTATCACCTACATCATATAATTTCATCCAATTAACTAAACTGGGATGAATCAAGTGGAATAAATCCTCCAAACACCCAAATAAAAAGAAACTGCTCGACCATCCTAGAATAGAGAAGCTATATCATTCTCACTATATAATAATATAAAAACATCCATATGCACTGTCATATCCTTCTTAGAATGAAGAAAAAATAATGTGAAATAAGAGGTGGAAAAGGTGAAAATCTATATAGAATTTATTATTGTTAATTAACAAATTATAAAGTTAATATACAAAAATATGAGGATGAGATGCCTCTAAAAACAACCTATGAGGCACCCAATAATTGAGATAACATACTTGAGTGACAAGGGATCAAAAATATTTGAGAATTTATATGAAAAATGGAAATTAAAATACCATGATACAACACATTTAACTACAGTTAATGGGTTCTACGATTCTAAAAGGATAAAATGTAAATGAAGGGACCATTCTATTATAGAGAGGGTGTTAAATATTTCCAAGAAACATGGTGTGACTGACACCATGGAAAAAATAAACATGGATAAGGAAAATGAAATAAGGGAAACTTCCATGAAAAAATATAGTCACCAAGAAGATGGTTACACTGTAATCCAAAGAAATAGTGAAGCTACCCTAAAATTGATATAACCATAAGAATAAATCCTCAATGGCCTCAAAATCTTTCACAAAATCCCTATTTTAGCTTTGATGAAAAATGAAGAACCAGCAAAACCCTAATCCTAAAGGCTATGAGACCCATCCAATCTCCCCATGCCAAATAAACTACATTTACAACGAACCATAATCCTTTATGCCTGAATTCATTCCACACATAAAATTTTAGGTAAATAACCACTATAAACTATTAACCTCCCTATGAACATCCCCTAAAAACCACATTAAATAGTAATCCCCCAACAGAACATGTAGAAAATTCTAGCCTGATACATCATATTAATCCCAAATAATTCTCCTACATGATAACCGAAACATAATCCAAAAATGAAAAAGGAAGGGTTATAATAAAAAATCCACAATATACCACATAGATATCTCATTACAATAGAAATAATTAAACTATTCAAGAACCAAAATCATATATAATAACTAAAAATACATTCACAAAACACTACCCCATGAACTCAAATATTCATAAATCACCCAAATATGAAGATAGTTTTTTGATATTGGTGAAAATTACTCGAACACATGGTTTTAAAAGCTTCCCTAAATATAATACATCTTGATTTTGAAGGAGGTTTCCCATATATATATATCCTTAAGTATTTAACACACACAATCAAAATGGGAAAATTCACAACTCGTTAACCAATATCTTTTTAAGTGATAAATAATCAAGGAAAAAAATAAGAATCATCGAAAACAACATTAAAAACACATGGTTTTAGGAATTTATTTTCATCTCACTCCCCCATGTACATTCCTATAAGACACCATGGATCCACCATACATGAACTAATGGAATGGATTATCAATACCCCACCCTTTCTTGACGATTCTCGAGATTCACTATTTTCTAAAAAAATAATTCACCATCCTTGATATCGAACTATCCCATGACAATGAAATAAGGGTCATCATGAAAAAACATAATGATCTGAGACATTTGAATGATTTTGTAAATCATATACATCCACTACTGTAATATTACCTCTGTAATAGGACCTAACAATTACAATGTCTCGATGAACTAGGGGGAATTCTAATTCCCCAAACCAATCCTATGGTACTCTTAATGTGGGGAAGCACACATGAACCCATGTTATCTATAAAAAAATTATTGGGACTTCACAAATGATAAAAATATGTCATCTAATAATGATACTACTATATCCATCCTAAAAAAATCTAGATCATCCAAGTCATTCTATTCACTACACAGGGACCAGGGATGATTGAATCTACAACCTAGGTCATGCACAATGATGAATGAAATTTCCACATGTACAATTCCTCAAATAGAGCTATGTTGATAGATAAAAGATAGTTATTATTATTTTTTATGTCACGACCCATCCCCCGGGGCCGCTTTTGTAACAACCCCAAGCCCATCTCCTAATGGCCAGGGGCTAGTGACTAGTGCCAAAGGCGTCACCCTACAAGTGGGAATCATTTTCTTGAGTACCTGTACACACACACACACCCAACCTCATCCCAACACACTGAAAGGGGAAAAAAGTAAACCACTAAAACAAAGATGAGTGCAAGTACATCTGAAATCAAGTTGGCTAGAATTCAAACCCAACTAAGAACTGAAAATCGGATAACACAAAAGGGAACTCTGATGGCCATCTGTAGAAAACCACACCTGATCATTAGTGTATTGTAGCTACTAGAAGCTGAAGTAGTATGTAATGTTCGCCCAGTCCTACTGGGCCCCACCTTGTCCTATGCTGCCATGTCCACTGTCATAGTGTCCATCAGTCTCATCTCTCTGAGCACCTCTATCGAAACGTCAGCTGTCATCCCTAGACACAATATGTTCAGGTGAATTCCATGTAGGGGTGAGTAACATAGTAGTCAGTAGGGACCCCATAACAAAAAGGAAATACCACACAAATATTCCCCAAGGTAAAGCATGCGACACAAGATATGATCACACCGGGTATATTATATGGTAGTAATAGTAGCATAATCACTCAAATCGTTGAACACCTAGACTGCTAGAGAACTCATCCTCTAGTGAGTATAGAGGGCCTTCCAAGTCACGAAGAGGTGCTTCCCACTAACCTTGGACATCTTAGGTAATCCACTCCATCGCGTACTGTGGGACTGCAAAGTCACCCAGAGTTGATTCCCACTTGTTGTGGACAACTAATGTAATCCTCATAATCACGTACTGGGGGCCTGTAAAAATATAGAGAGGTGTTTCCCACCATGGGACTATAATGTCATAGAGAGGTGTTTCCCACTAGGCCAAAAGTCAAAAGTCATCATGTCTCTGCCAATTGCAAGGTTCCGTACGTAACACGATTGGGATAACTACTCCTCAATTATTTAGTTTCATCTCAACTTCCACAAAAGTCACCATAGAGCGTTCCATAATATCCTCCTCATTGAGAGGGTCCCAATTCCGAAAACGGATCATCAATTGGATGCACAGTTTGCATGATATGAGCGTTTTAGTAAAAAGGGCTTGGTTGGATTTGAGTCCGATCCAACCCGACCATACGCCAAACCCCACCAAAATTCCTTTATAGTATCTCAGAAGGAATGAATCATCTCTAGGGTCCTTGTGCCACATTCAATGTGTCAATCAGACACTAGATCTGCTAGTTATTAGCATTTTTTTAACCAGGGGCCTAGTGGTGATGGGGCCTGGTCCGACCCGGTCTTATCGACCCGACAAACTCGTCATGGGGGTCCCACATACCCTGGTTCATTTAGACAAACTTGAACTAACATGGTGCAGGTCAAGGTTGGTCTAGTCCAACCTGGCCTGTGGTATAGGCCCAATAGGCCTCGCTAGACCCGACCCTGTTGGTCGATGGTCCAACCAGGGAGGTCGGCCAATGACATGGTCTCGTCCAGCTCGGCCCGAAGGTGGCACGAGTTTGGCTTGATGTGTGCTGGTCTAGACCACTGGCGTAGTTTGGACCACTGGGCCCGAGTCTTGCCCACTATCTAGGGACCGACAGAGTGGTGCTGCAGGTGGTTCTAACTAGCCAGGATGCGTCCAAGCCACCGTGTCCGGCTCCCCTTTGCCCCAATGCTGCATGGCCCTTCCATCAGCTATAGTCAACGGACCATGGCTTCTCCATCGATCCAGACAGCCTGTATGCGTGCCATCCCTCCACGCATTTCCCCAACTGGTGCCACGTCCTCATGTGGGTTTCCACAGTCAGTGAGTCATGGCTTCCCAGTCAACAAGGCCCACTAGTGTGGGTCACCTCCTCCATGTAGCCAACGAGGATAGTTACCACTACTGCCATCACCGACGCTGATGTGCCGACAGAGTGTTTAACGGGCCATCAGCCACACTTCAATGGTCCGTTCTTTGATCTGTTTACATTAGTGGCCTCTAGGGAGCTTCCTCTTAAATGCAACAATCCTTACCATCATTCCGAGGGTACAACTACCATGAACTCACATGAAGAGATGTTCAACCCATGTTCATGTCAACCCAGGGCCTCTGCTTTAGAGGTTTATATTCGGGGGAGGTTCAAAGGAGTATCCATTCGATCATTCCATGCCAGGATTTGGACCCTCAATAAAATAACCCCAAGAATAAATCATCCTCCCGCATAATGCACGAATCGTGGATGAACCTGTTCATGGGTTGATATGTGCTCATCATTTTATGAAAAGGAGGGGAAAGAACATCAAATCAGAAACCCTTAACTCTTATAGAATCCGAGGCTACATCGTTCTTCCTTAAGGGATTAAGACGTAGAGGTTTCATCTCGACTCTGTTCTTCAAAAGGCGTCAAAGATGATGATGTTCCACCGGCGGTCGAAATTTTTTTCTAGGGTGGAAGTCCATCAGTGTTTCACCAGAGAATCATCCAATTTTTTAATCCATATTTCCCCAACATGTCTAATTTTATATAATATCATGCCTTAACTTCTCCATTATGATGTGATGTCATGTTGTTACACTGTTTAATTTATGAAACAACATCCCTGCTACACTTACTTTATTGTATTGGTACATTGCATGATATGAGACATCATCATTATATCCTCCTTGGACCAAGGGTAACTCAATGATGAAAATTGTTAAAATTACGTTCCATTTACACCCAAATACATCCAAATGATGTACCAAATGATCAGGAACATGGTATTTAGAATTAAAATATAAGAAAAAACATGAAACAAACCCTTAAATATGCAATAGGACCCTTCATTCCTGGCCACCATATCATTATCCTCAATCCACAATACATGTTAAACACAGCACGATGTACTACTAATGGTGATATTTGAAACTCATACATTAAACCGTTTTGAAATAATAACGGAGAAAATGACCTCCCTTGAAACATCATCTGATTCATACCATCATTTAACCACCCCTATAGAGAATCTACATGACCACAATTATTACACATCACCTATTCATTTGAGTATCCTTGCTAATATTCATCGACCTACAAAATCAAGGTTGATTCTACCAACTATTGAAAATGACCACCACTTCCAGAGACATCAATGTCATCTAAATTATTTTATAAAAGCGATTTAACATCTCTATTATCATCCATAGAATCCAAAATTACATTTCTTATAGTCTATTGAATCATTTTATATATAAACAAATCCCATTCCTCAGAGTATAGGAGATCATAATGTTTTTATCCTAGGGAATATAAATCCACCTTATCAAGAGGAATTTCCGATACCGTGAGGAGAAAAATATTTCCACCTCTTTCTTTCTACGAGAACCATGATGTTCTTTATTATGAGTAAATACTAGTTGATATTTATTGAAATCACAACAAGAACAAACTATAGATCCTTGGTGGCATAATTATGCCCATGAGAGTGAAGTTGTGTTGACTCATAAAAGGTTAATATACTCTACTTCATAAAAAAATTCAAAATCCTTAATGGAAAGTGTCAAGATTGTTTTTACAATATACCCTCTATAGGAAACAGAATAACTAGATAATTAATCGGTGTATCTATTTTGTAGTTTAAACATATCTAATATTGATTAGTCCACATAAAATCATAGACTATTCCAGATAAGTGTGTTAGTGGTACTCCATATGTAAAAAAATTAACAAAATCCTATGATAATTTCTCACGAGTATAATTAAATCAAAAACCTATTCCACTTCATTGGGTGATGACAAATAAAAAATATCCTCAACCAATAATGGATTCATAGATACACCTATACGAAACAACATGGACCAAAAAAATACAGCTCTATTGTCTTGATCATCCACATGGAAAACATTATTCAGTTAAAATGATATAAATTTACCTAAAAGTATAATGTGATATTATGAAAATTCTCCTCTTTTAAGAGAGAGTGTCTCAAAATTTCATATATTAGCATGACTATGAAATTTTCTATTAACTCACAAAACAAGGATTTTGTGAGTCATATTGAAAATTCTAGTCTATTCATGACAATGAATGCAATGAAAATGAACATGAAGCCCCTATAACCACTCCGGAAAGAATTATTAGAGACATCATTATCATTGAAAAACAAAATGGGAAATCCTTATAAACACATTAACTTTATCAAAATAGATCCCATCACTTGGTCAAAAAGATCATCAACCACTGTGTAGGGTAAATGTTCATGAACAACACCTAATTTATCCTCACGTATTCCTCACACAACCTTGTACTATATTGTACCCTATCAATGTATAACACCAGATAATCTCAGGATATTAACTAGATAAAATAATTTCACAGAGTTCCATATAAAAAATTGAAACTCTCATTATACATTGGTTACTTGAATCTATTTGATAAGGGGCCATCATTATCCAAGATGTTCCCTATGGAATCATCATCCCAAACTCAACATTATTTCATGGGTTTGTGTGATTACATAATATATAATGAAATTAATAAACTCTTACAAAATCCTTAGAACATCCCCTTCCTAATATTCCTTTGACATGTATTCCCTCTTTGATAGTGGAGGCTATAAAAATATTCCACTCATTCATTAAATCTTTTAACCTATGAATTCCATTCATTAGGCCAACACATTAGAAAAATAACTCTCTTCAAGATAAATTTATGAATTCACACATATAATTAATCCAATTCATTCAAAAAATAACATTGTATAGTTGTATCTATATATAGAACCCCCCCCCACAAACTCTAGTTTCCCCATAATAAGTCTAGAAACTTGAAACACAATAAAAAAAATTAGTATGATCTCTAAAATCCATGGATAATAACATGGGAACTGGATGTTACTCTAGATATAATCCCAATGAATGGACCAAATAATGATAACTAAAGGAGTGTGAGGCACTTGAATCAATCAATGAGGAATCAAGAGTATATGTAAAATTAATCATACCATGTAAAATATTTGGTAATACTACGAATGGAAACTCAATCACATGCATATTACTATAAACCGATCATCTACCTCTCTACTGAGTGCATTTATAGAAATTATTTGGTCGTAGTCCCTAATTACTTAGAATAATGAGAGGTTTACATCTTATATCTATATTATGATTCAAATATTAAACAAAAATTGGTGGCTCTTAACACTATTACATCCCCTTGGGAAACCTATTTTTTTATTAGAACGGGTCCCGATAACCATTTTGATACTGGAATCCCTATGTTTTCAATTTCTAAGCCTGATTTTTTATATAAGCACAAAATTTATAAAATTAAATTGTGAAGACACTATTATCATATATTTTTATTAAGGATAAATGATTAAAATTACATTTTATTTTTCAAAACCGACATATTTATAAATGATCATAAACATCAATGATGCATATATGTTTAATAGGTATTTAAAAATAGAAAACCAAATCACTCGATCATTTGGTAGACACAAGGTTATATAATTGGACTATGGTGGATGAAATCTGTTATCCTAGACATTCTTTGTGGCTTAGGATACATATCATGATTAACCGAAACTATTTCTATTCCAATAGAAGAAATCCGCATAGTGACGAACGCCAAACACCATCCTATCACTCATCTATAAAACATTGATACCAATATCACCCTGACCCCTTCTTAAAAATTTACCCCTATATGATTTGAAATAATGGAATATATATACTGACCACTTGAGTCCTACCTCCATTTGGAACTGAGTTTGAAAATACCCTTGAAGGTATAATTATATCAAATATATAAGTAGTTTACCTCAAAAACATAATATAGATATGGATAAAATATTTTCTAAACACAATAAAACCCATCACATGAAATTATAAGTGACCCGATAAAATCCTACAATTCATGAGCAAAGTCAAAAATTAATACTAAAATATGAGAGTAAATATAGAATGACATATAGTATGACCAAAATACAACAAAAGATCCAATAACCTTTCTATTAATTTCCAGATCGGCCCATAAAATACTCTTAGAACCCCTAAAATCATGTATATATACATAGTATAAAATAAATTGTATACTTATTGTGATCATATCCATGGCCTCTCAAGAAGAAGGGAAAAGAGTATACTAATTCCCTACTGAACAAATAATAAAAAACATGAAACAATAATCATCATGTATCCATCCCAACCTCACAATATAGCTCCCTATATATATTACAACAAGGTTGTAATAATTTATTAAGAGAATAAAAATCATAGTCTCCCCTAAACCATTTCACAATAAATTTTCATCTTCCATGTTTATTATTCCATCATCCCATAATTGATTATTTCCTCACATAGTGTTCCATATATGTTGTGGGTCTAGATGTATTTATACCTTTACCATCGTCTAAAGGGGTATTGAATCTATTTCCAAATTATCGATATTATAATATCAAGAACATATTCTAGTCTAATATCAAGGCAGTAAAGAACCATTAACATGATGTAAATAAACCTTGTTCCCTACCCCCAATAGACATGTCCCCTACCATATATCACATCCTAATTATCTATATATAATCTCTAATATTATCCTATAATCAGAGGGGTTATGAAAACCACTAATCCGCATTGTCATCAATATTACTAAAGGAGGAGTTTGGAAGATGGGGTTGTTAACCATCTAAAAGACCACCACATAGGATTTTATGTAAAAAAAATTTAAAAGAGTTTTTTCCACATTGTTAAAGTTATCCAACTTTATTGGTGCATAAAAATAATATAAAATAAATGATAGATAGATATCACATAATAACCAACCTATGTGTTAACATCAACTACAATATAATACACCCCAAAACATCCTAATTACCCCATGACATCCATCACATCCAAAACCACCTGAAAATGCATCACACAAAACCGAACCATATAATATCCAAATTCGATTACATGTTCTTCTATTTTAAAAAATATTATAAATTAAAAACATAAATTAATTCATTAATATTGAATTCACCAAATTTCTTATTAGAAGATACATTTAGTCTGATAAAAGTTTAATTTACCAACCATTTCATTGATTATTAAATACAATTATGTTAATTTCCATAGAATTAATGTAATATCATGATATTTATGTTTTATTATTTCAATTAATTCCATAGATACTCATGAAATTAATAGAACAATACCATATTACAGCTTAAAAATCTCACATCAACCATTATTACACTAAAATATGTTTTATGTTGTCACTGTAGCCCAACTATCTCACCACAACAACCATATTTTAAAAAATTCAGATCAGGTGGAATCAAATTCCACAGCAACCATCCATCAGTTCACTACCCAAAAAATTTATTCACCCATGGTAGTCACTAAAATCCTTATACATACCCCAACAAAAATAACCTAACTAAAATCAGTTCATAGTAATAAAAATGTAGACAATTTTATAAATACCATTTTTCATAACACCAAATTTCATATCAAATAATGAGTGAATTCATCACATTACATCATTATATATCATGGGTATTATAACATAATTCATCATTTCTATGCGAATCCAATTCACTATCCCCATATAATTGATTATCCCTTTTCAAGTTGATATAAAATAATCAACACAATTTGTTTGTAACAATCATAATAGCTACAACAAAGGTAATATTAAAAAAATTGTTTATTTTTAGAAACATCTACTAAAAATCATAATTCCATTAGAAATGTAATTTAAAACAGTAAATTTATGGGACTAAACCAATTCCTAATAAATTAATTTAATATATTAAATTAATATATAAATATTTCACATAATATATGCGGAAAGGAATAATTTTGCATAAAATCAACACACATCCACTTATAGAGAAATATGAGGAGGATCTTATACATAGAAAAATCATTCTAATTCACTATTCTAGGATACATCAAGAATATTAAAAGATCAAAGCCCTAATGTTCAACTAAAACCACTATCATACTAAAATATAGAACCTCTATCAACCTACCTCTATATCACCATTGAAATCCTCCATATCTGTAGAAAAAGGATACAAGAATAATATATTGATAATTTATAATGAATTGTATAAGGACATGATGAGTTAGGTCAAATCCACTTCCGAGAAATAGGGTGTGGTCCACATTATAGATACTATACACCAAGAGAAGGGTCAAGGTGAAGAGAAACAAACACACAGAATAAATCAATGAATAAGAAGAAGAATAATATTTAACCCTATTATATAGATAAACTATAATGAATTTTACAAAACCAAAAATAAAAAATCCTATGAGGGTCTATCCCATAACTATGAAGACATGAAATAGCTAGAATAAAAAATATAGAACCATGAAAACCCCTCTCCACTAGTCTCTATGAAAAAATAAATTTATTCATACTGTAAGAACCCACATTGTGGAACATATCCCCCCACACTAAAAAACTCATCCTGAAACTGAATGATTAGATACAACTTTACAATATACTACTTAACTCCCACAAAACATACCCTAAAGAACACCATCACATATATTCCAATAATGTTACATGTTATAATTTCTGTACATAACACCTCTCCACCCCAAATTGAAATTATGATTAATTTTCATCATATCTCCCACACCAAATACCTCATAAGTAGTTACAAAGGTTCTATTTAATCCATCAAATAATTAATGATATAAAAATAAATATAACGGTACAACATATCCTAATTTAGAATTATTACTTGTTCAGTGATATACAATTTTATTTCCATATGAATATTAATATATTTTTATAATCAATCCATTATTGTTCAATGATATAATATTAATGACATACTAACCTTCCCACTAATTAATAAACATTGAAGGTCCCCTTTGTTAAGAAACATGTTTCTAAAATTACTCCATGATTATCCAACAATTTTCAATTAAACCATATTATTTATTACATTGTTTTTTAATTCAATTTGGTTGTGAATCCGCATGTTCATAATCAATCCCTTATTATACAAATGATTTCATATTATCAGTATACTACATTTTATAGTAAAAATCCCACTCCAAAATCAATTTTTTATAATATTCATGCTCAATAAGTCACTCCATGATTTTATATCTTAAATGTTCATGTTCAAAGAAATTATTTTTTTGCGTCATTGTTCTCTCATGTGATTATAATAAATACATTATAGTCTAAATGATTACCTACTTATGAGAGGCTACCCTCCCCTCTAAATAAACCCATTTTACAATCCTGTTATATACCATTCATGATTTTAAAATCGTTCAATGATTTCCTATTTTATATCATTGTGTTCTGAATACCCACCTCTAATATAATTGAATGTAATATATATAGATGAAAAATTATTTATTTTAGATATACATTTTTTGAAACAAAATTCCCAACTCATCGTATAAAATGATTCGTTCATATGATCATTGGTTTATGTGGAATATATTGTGATAGAAATTTGAAGGGTATTCCCTAATATTACTTTAATACATTGATTAGAGAATAAATCACTAGTGAATACATTTTTATGGAAGCATAGATTAATTCCATATAATTTTTTATGAGGACTTGATAAGATACCTTGGTAATATGAAGTATTATCCATAATATCATTCCAATTTACTTTGTAATAAATGAATATATGGAGATTCCATATTTCTGATACATTAGCAACATGATTGTGTAATGTCTTATGATACTATGGTGAAATTTTTCTTTAAAAGTTTTTAAGACACCTTATTGATGAAATTTGGAGATATTATTATGAACATATCATTTTTTAGGTTGTGGTCACAATAATCTTATTCCAATATCAGTTTACTACCATTACCTTATGAAAAAAGTTTCATTTAATGATATTTATATTATAATCCATATTTTACTATGTATTATTTTTCTAATATATGTTTTGGTAACATATTTATATCATTATAGAAACGTTATCATATTATTATCTCACATGATCATTGATTTTTATCTCTTATGTTTACCCTTCTTCAGAATTTGAGATGACCACTTTATGATGATTCCATTTACCCGAGTTTTAAGTAAATATAATACATTGTATATTACTATAAGAGAATAATTTTTAGGGTAATTTTTGGAGAATTTAATTCATTATATGTATTATGATTTTTCTTATATAATGCTAAGATTTTATGTTACTTGAAAAATTCTTTGGTCTTGTTAGTTGAAATTGTTTCCTAATTATATAAAAGTATTAAATAAAGTGTCTTATGAATATATGTAAATAAATATTTTCTATAATTTAGGAAATTGTAATTTTCACATGACTTTGGGAAATTACTATTGATATTATATTATATTTTAGATAACATGACATGCTAATATGTTAGTTTAGGATTATTTAAAGGTTAATATGTTATGGATGACCGTAACATCAAATGTATAAATTTCCATTTATGTTTAATGAGGTAAATTGTTATATATTATGAATTAGGGTTTGAGAAACATACTAATAAAAATAAGGACAAGTCTAATGGATTGTACTATGTATAAGATAACTTACCAATTTTTTAACCAAGTAGAGATTGTGTGGTTGTCATTGAAATTACATCCTTGTATGAATACAACCAAATGGATGTGGTTGTAGCATAGATGAAGATATTTTTAATAACACTAAAAAGGGATGGTTAAGTTTCAACCCAGTCAACAGTCTAGAGTACAATGAGTTGTCCTAAGACTACACAACAAGATAAACACTCTCGAGGTATATGATTTAGTATCTAAAATTTTCTCAAGAAGACATTTCAATGGTTTTATTTTGGAAGGAATTTAAATTATGGAATTATAGAAAATCTATCATATTAAATCAAAGTGTAAAACAATACTCATTTAAGATAAAATAAGACCAAATGAAATAATTTCAATGAGTAATACATATTATAAAATTATCTTACAATAATTTTCTTATGATGTTCATCGATCACATTAAATAAATTTTGTTTTAAAAATTCGGGAATTCGAAAAAACCATGTAGGTTATGAGAAATATGGATGATTCATTGATTATCCTAATATGAAACCAAATTCTATAAGAATTAAAGAGGAATTTTTACCACTATTCCATACAAGATATAATTATTTATGATTAACAATTTGATCATTGTGTTATTTAAAAAACCAAATATTAGACGGATGGACTCTCATGAGCATTTTTTGACAACGATAGTGAGTAAAGAAATGTTAAATATTGATATTGTAATTTATTTAAAGAATAACCGAGGATAATTCCATAAAGAAAAATATATATGATTTATTGATCAAAAATACAAGAATAAGGACACTAGTTTCTAGGTAAAAATGATGTAATTTGTTAAAATGAGGAATATAATATATATATTTGTTATATTTAACTGTGATATTAATATATAAACTTCATTATAAACATATATACTATTTTTACATTCTTTTAGATACACAAAAAAATTATTAATAAGATATAATTAAACTTTTTAAGATTCATTTTATTAATTTAGAAAAATATAATTCCCATGATTTTATAGAAGCATGTTATTTCAATATACTATAATTATATAATTTAATTATTTTTATATTTATATTCCATTTGTTTAAATGAATTTAAATATATTATAAAATATGTCATATAAGATAGAAATTTATCTAAAAAATTGACACTCTTATTAACACATTAAAACAAATGATGATGAAACTAGGTATTCATAACATTGATTTCTAGTAAAAAATTATTACTATATCCTTTATAAATTCTTAAATTAATCTGAGAAAATAAGTAAGAAAAAATTTAAATATTCAAAATTGTGAGATAACATAGATTACACTTAGACATTAGGATTATTAATATACAATGATAACCTTTCATTATAATGAATTTCATGAATTGACAAAGTATATTATGATATATCAAATGAAAAATATCTAATTGAGAACTGTGAATTAAAAAGTGTCAATGAAATTAGTGAGTTTTATAATGATATATATATAATAATGAGATTTGGACAATTATAAATAGTCATTAGAAAAATGGCCACTAGAAATATGGTGGCTTTACATACATGTATCTAACATTTATACTAATGATGTATATTTTGACTAGTAAATTTGAAATTATATTACTCGTGAATATGAAAAAATTATAATAAAAGAATAATATTAAAATATTAATCTATGTGAGTTTCTATTACATATTATAAGTCAAATTATAGATATTAATATATGATAATATTTATTAATTAGATATATATAAATAAATTAATATCAAGGAATTTGTATGATTAAAATTTTATAATATAAATAATTAATTTGAATGCTAATGTTTTTTATTAATAATTTTTTAAAGGAAATATTATTACGTATGTGTTTTTTATATTTTATTATAATAAATTAAATGGACCATTTTGGGAATACTATATTGACATTCTAAAATTTTTAAATTAATATTAAATCATATTAAACAGAATTATTTTTTTAAACTGACATTTTTCTACAAAAGAATATTTTCACAATATATTTTATTTTGACATAAAAATATAATGATATAAAATTTATAATTTGAATAAGATAAAATTAACATAATTTTTAATTTTATTATTTCAAAATTTTGTTATTATTATTTTTATGCATTTTCCAGAAATTTTCATTTTTTAGATGAATATTGAAAATATTGTTTTTAACAATACTATAACATTTATTGTATAATAATAACATAAATATTCCTAGAACCTCTTAAAATAAAATATTTTTTTAAGAAATGCAACTGTATGTTATTATGTAATTTAAATTTTATTCTAAAATTAATGAACATAAGTTATATATTCTAATAAATGAATGTTTTTTAGAATATTATTTTAATTAAATTTTATTTTTTAATAAAATTAGTTATGGATTTTATTAAAAACTTGTAAATTAATTGTATTATACTAATATATATTGTGAAATAAAAATAGATTCATCATTTTTTCCATCATAGAATTTTTATACTGAAAAATATACTTTTTCTAATATTGGGTTTTTAAATGTTAAAACAATTAAATTGTTGTAATCTTTTAAATCAGAGTTTTAAAATTAGAATAAATAAAACAATTAATTTTTTTCATTAAATTACAGTTCCATTTTAAATATTAGTTACCATTATAAGATTATTATTTTTTAAATAATGTATTTGTTCAGAATATTAGGAATTCTCATAAATTAAATGTAAAATTTTAAATAAACCTTGTAATGTAGTGCATATAAATAATTTAATATAAATACACTCTCTTATAATTGAAAAATAATATTAAGAATATTAAGAAAAAATAATTACATTAAAAAATGAATTATACAATAAAAATCTATTAATTATATGGTTTATTTTAAATTAAGCCGTTCCTGAGTATATAAATTGATGTTTGTTAACTAGATACCAAATTAGGATTCATAACATTGAAACATGGAAATATGGGTCATCGTATATTTTTTGACAAAATAATTAGCACAATTAAAATTTAATCAATACTAATATGATGTAGAATTAATAATCTAATATGGCTTGTGTTTCAGTGAATCAATTTAAAACATGAAGCATCTTGAATTATTTTTTGGAAGGAATTTCTTTGGTAGTTTTTCTGACATAATTCTCCAAACTGATGAGACTCACCTAACCGCCAAGTTATTCCATTTTTATTTGGGTTTAGGAGCATGTAACAATTAGTAATCATAAGAAAATGTATAACTACTTCAAAACTAGGAAAGGAGGGAACCCATTACAATAAATGTTAAATTCCTTACAGAATCAATACATGCGGTATATAATTTTATGGATTGACCAAAAGGAATCAAACCACAAAAAACACTATAAAATACCCTACATCCCCCTTGGGAGACAATTTAATTATGAGAACATTCTAAAAAAATGTAAACCCCATACTTCCCAGAAGTTTCACTATGTTGGCAGTACAATACTACATAACACCTGTCCATCTAGCATAAACATAGGGAGGTGAACCGGTTGAATTTTGATAGCTCTCCTTTTCTTATTTCGATCCACCTGCCCGTAAAATAATGCAATGAAATAAGACAAATGTAACATTAATAAAATGAATAATTATACTAAAAATATTGAACATGAGTCATAGAAAAGTGAAAATACACATCTCCAAAAAAGAATTTTATCATGAATTTTATTTGATTCTCATTCTATAAATCAATCCCATGGAGTTGATATGTTTATAAGTATTCCACTCTATCATTATGAAACAACATACCAATAAAAGGGGTTTACTCATCCTCCTTTTGATTTAAGTACTTATTTAATTATAAGTGCTTTTGATTTCCATACGATTATCATTCCATGTGTTCAAAATAAATAACTTTTTTTCAAATTGTTAATTAATGATGATATAATACCATATTAATTAATTATACTCATTTCCTAATCCCATTTGTATGGTATTTGTTTTACTAAAATCTATCATTGATTATCTCCCTACACATTTCAATCCAATCACTTCCTTTGTTAAAATCCTTTTTATTTTAATGTGATTATGATTCCAAAAGATGGAAATAAATCCTTTAATACCCAAATTATATCCTATTAATGATATAAACCCTTTCTCAGTAAATAATCCCATTCCATAATCCAATTATTTCACATTTCATGCTACCAAAGACACTCCTTGATTTTCTATATCACACATTCATGTTGTAAGAATATTTATTTATATGTTTTTTATACCATGTGTTTATGTCAATAAATTTCTATCTAATTTAATATAAATTTGGGATATATTTCCCTTCCCACTAATTAAACCAATCCAATAGCCCTTTTGTATTTTTTTCATGCTATTAGAGTAATTTCTTGTCTATTTGTGTCATATAATCATGTTTCCAATTAAAAAATCTAATATCATTCAAGGGTATCCATATAAATTTAATAATGATTCATTGATTATGTGTATTAATATTTTAAACCCATATTCCCTACTCATGGGGTAATATGTTTTTTTATGATCTTTGAAAAAAAATAGAACACAAAACGCTAGGTATATCACAGGTCGAACATATTTTAATTCTATTTCATTGGGTTCATAATTTATCCCAAGAGGTAACATTTTTAGGATAACTTTAATTCATACAATGGAAATTTTTATGATACATTGGTGAAGAACCATGGTAATATAATACGTGTTCCTTGATAGTTCTATAATTAATTAGGTAAATAATTAATATCAAGAGGTGACTAGTTCATGAAACCATTGAAATATTCCTCAGTAAATGTTTATGATACCACATGGAATATCCTTTGAAATGTTATTTAATGAATCATTTCTAAAAAACTAAGGTGATATTTTTGTGAATATTTGTTGTGTTATTTTTTTGTCCCAATATTTTTATTCCAATATCATATGAAAACAATTCCCATTTGATAACATTATGTTTTTTTAAATGATTATTTTTTGATACCCACATGATATTTCGATCCTCATTTATGATCATCAACTATTATCTCTTATGATTACTCATAACTGGCATCTGATGTCACCTTATTCATAAGTGTTCACACCCACATGTTATGTTAAAAAATAATATGTTTTATGTTTGCAGATGAGTATATCAATTGGATTGTTAGTTGGAGATGTTCAAATAATTTTATAGATTGTGATTTTTATTATATAGTTGAAAAAATGTTCCCTAGTTGAAAAATCCATGGAATTTTTAATCTAACTGTTTAACTAATTCTACGAAATTATAAACACATATATAATTGGGAGTGTATTTATAGAATTATGTTATATAATTATAATTTTTATGGTACTTTCATGTTGTTTTAGTGTTATATGATGTATATAATCACCATTCGATGGGGGTCTCCTCACTTAGTCCATTTATTCTATAGATGATTTCTAGTACATCAGTGAATTTGGTGGAAAAAATGATGGTGAAGAAGTATACTAGAAGTACATGGTGGTTATATTAGATGTTGTTGTTAGGTGTTATAAACAAATTGTAGGATCGAAATAATGATGTAGATGCTCAATATACAAGAGGGGGGTTAATTGTATACTTTAAAAATTCCTTTGGAACCTTTAAAGTTAGTTACGTATAACAATGTTTTCCTTAAACAAAGGAAAGGTCTAAGTTTAACAAGATTTAAACTAAGCAAATTCACAACACCTCTGACACAAAATGAACACTTGGAATAAGGAATGAAGTTATAAACTTCAAGTCCTATGAACTTTCTTAAAACTGGAAAGAGATTCTGAAAGTAGGTTCTGAAAATATGGTTCCGGAAATTGAAACTTAACAAAAATTACAATATGAGATTCTACCTTAAAGAGTATAGAATCTAAATGAAATAGAGTACAAGTAAGGAAGTATAAGAAAGTTATACTTTCCTTACAATACAATATGTAGTGGAAATAAAAAAGTAGTAAAACTACAAGTAACACGATATAAGTCTTTTAAACCAAAGAGAAGGGTATCCAACAACCTTGGATAAAGGTATCTTGATTTATACTTACAAGAATGTTTGTCTTACCCACACCAGGGTAAGAACTCGATATGAATATTGGAGTCTTTGTCGTTCTATCCCTGAAATCCCTCAACTTCAAGGTAGTTGGCAACCTCTGTCTTCCTCAGCAAGGATACCCTCAACTTCAAGGTGTTGGAAACCTCTGTCTTATTTTCCCCGGAAGTCCTCGAATGTAATCACCAACATTCGGAGTCGACCGATGCATTAAGAGTAAATAAGAGGCTCTCTCTCTAGATATCACTTCAACAGTATGTATTAACAATGTAGAAGAAGTCATTCATCAGTTACCATCGAGATTTTTCAAATGAGATATTATTTATAGGCATGGTCGGCCTCCTTTCCAATGGTCATATCTTCCTTAAAAATCGGAGTGACCTATACACGTGTAACATAGCCAACGGTTAGTTTATAACAGAATAGACGACATCATTTTATAACAAAACAAGTGTAACAGAATGTACGACACTGTTTAAAATCTAACTCAAATTTTCGGAGTGAAGATTCGGAGTGAAGGTTCGGAGTGTAAGAAAAAATATTAAAGAGTAGACAAATTATAAAAGCGTAAGCAAAATAAAGTTTCAGAGTCTAACCAAAAATAATTTAAAGAGTCTAAATAAATTCCAAGTGAATAAAGCAAAGATGATTAGATTCTGTTTAATAGGTGAATTCTAAATGAGTTTTCAGAATGAGAATTCGTCATCAGAATTCGTAATGAGAATTCGTCATCAGAATTCATAATGAGAATTCGTCATTAGAATTCATAATGAGAATTCGTCATCAGAATTCGTAAAGAGAATTCGATTTCGAAATTCATAAGGATTCGTATCCAGAATTCGGAGTAGAACATAATCAGAGTTCATATCTGGAATTCGGAATGAAACTTTATTACAGTTCTCATCTGGAATTCGGAGTGAAACTTCATTACTGTTCTCCTCCAGAATTCGGATCCTAAAACAAAATGCTTCATCTCAAAGATTCAAACAATTCCGAGAATATAGAAATGAATCCAAATCTTATACTTAAGAAATATATGGATGAAAATATGATAAGGATAATTATTCTTACAAAAGCAGTTTCCTTATAAAAGCGATTTTCCTTATAAAAACGATTTTCCTTATAAAAGCGATTTTCCTTATAACAACAACTTTCCTTATAAAAGTGATTTTCCTTATAAAAGAGATTTTCCTAAAGACAAGGTGTTTGTGATTTTTCTAAACAAGAAAGAATGGAAAAGTCATAAGGTAATCCTTATTGACTCAACAATATCCCTTTTTTGGAAAGCACAAACATCCTTACGAAAAAGAAGTTCTAAGAAGAAAGAAAACATTAAGGCTTATCTCCTATTGCTTTAAGGTTATTGATGAATACGACTAACTCCCCCTTAGGTTTTGAAACTCTAAGTATCCTATTCTAGATTTCCATAATGATATTTCATTACGAATAAGAAACTATTCGTTAATGAAAAACTCCCCCTTAGATAATCCCTATAAGAGTTTGTTTTCTTTCTCACCCTTTGTTAAGATTCTTTTTCTCTTTATTAGGGTTTTTTTCTTCTCCCGCTTTGTGATTTTTAAAAAGAATTCAAGGGAATGGAAAATATAACAAAGTACCTGAAAAATTAGTAGCAACAACAAAAGAAACGAGCAAGTACAATTTTCATTATGTTTGAAAACTTGTTATCAAAGAAATTTAGATACAACAAAAGATCAGATCTGTTTATTTTGGATCTTTTTCCTTCGCCATGAGACCCTTAAGAAATGTCTTTATCTTCTTCAAGTCTTTATGGTCTTCCTCAACTTTCTTTTCTAACAAAACAATTCTTGCACTTTGAGCTTCAATCTTTTCTTCCTAGGCTTGAAGCTTTTCTTCCTGAGCTTTAAGATTTTCTTCCTGACCCTTCAACATTTCTTCAAACACAATCCGATGATCCCTTTCATACATCCAGTTTTGAGAAACAGAATTCAGCTTCCCATTTAGATCTCTGACTTCGTGAATCCGGAATTCTTTTCATCTGTCAACTTTTCTTCAAAGGATGAAGTAAGTTCATTTATCTTCTTGTCTTCCATCTTAAAGGAATCCTTCACATTATATTGGAATTAATCAAATAATCTCATCTCTTATACAATCTTTCTCGACTAACTAGTCATCCTCTTACAAGATCTTTTGTTGGCTTCATAGACGACAAATAATGTTTTGAACTGAGCCTCAATCTCAACACATTTTCCATAACCATGGATACAGAGTCTGTTTCTTGATTCAAAGAATGTTAGAGCATCTGGAATCTTGAATCAATACTTGAGAAAGTCGGAATAGTACTCACCGACTTCTTTAATGACTGAACAACAAAGTCATGCCCCAACGAAGATGACTCTGAATCTGAGACTTTTCTTGGAGAATTTGCTTCTTCAAAATGCTCACCATTCATTTTAAAAGAATCACCAACTTCCATTTTCTTTACAACCACTCTGCTTGGGGTATCAACAACGAGTTGCTTTACCTTTTCCTTTTTCGGAATAGAGTCTTGTTCCGAAGTTCTCTATTCACTGTCATACACTTGAACAACATTGTCTTCCTCATCAGCAACTTTCTGAGCACTATCCTCTACATTCTCCATTTGAGAAATATCATGTAGAAGTATTTCTTCCTCTGCATGATAATCTACTTCTTCTTATCCTTTCTCCTCATCCATCCTTGGAGTGACTAACTTCGAAGATTCAGCTTCTGATGTTCAGAGCGACAAATGTTCCTAAGGTGTCCCCTTATAATCATCTACTTTCTTTAGAACATCTCCGGTTTCACCACTTCCTTCAGAAATAGCTTCTTCTTCTTCCGCTTTCTCAATCTGCTCTTTTTCCTCAACAGGCTTAGCTACTGCCTCTTCCGGAGCAACAAAGTTTCTTCCCGGAGTCTCAGGTAGATATTCCAATGAAAAAGTTCTCGGAATAGGAATGTTTGCTGAAACCATCTCATTAAACTTTAACAAAGCCTGAGCTACCTCAGCTTCATACATCCTCTTCTTAAACTTATTATCTTTCACTTGTTTTTCTAGCTCATCTGCAGTTCTTTCCTTAAAGGCCTTAGCCTCCGCAGGATCCAAGCCAAACTGAGGCTCCCCTTGCACTCTCTTCTCTTTGATTTCCCTCCATTGAGAAACTAACTCATCAGGGTAAGCTTTCTTCTTCTTCGGTATATGAGGTGCGGGATGAACTTCCTTAGATTTGGTATTCTCTGCTTCAACTTCAACTTCTTTCATCTTTCTCTTCTTTAGTAGCTTAGAGGATTCAGGTTTAGAAACTTTCGGAACTGTTTCTTCTTGAGCAGGTAAATCAACGAACAGACCAACCTCTTTGTCAAAAGCAACATCCATCCTTTTGAGAGTTCCATCCCTCACCAACATAATATTGCAAACTCTTGTCTTAGATTTTCAAGCTTCCTTGAAAGACTCAAGGCACCGAACTATCAACATTGAGAGGATTTCTAGATACATTATGATCTGAGCTCTCAAATTCCCTTTCTTAACATTCTCAAGGGTAATAAGAATGTGTTTCATCAGATTAAACTTCCTCAGTTTTATCAGAAAATCTAGGATGTAGATCTCACTCTTATTCAAACTGTCTTTATCACCCTTTCTCGGTATGATAAGACCATGTACCCATAACTATAGAATCTGGAAATTTGTAGAAAGAGAAGAAATATTCGGATTCATATCCTCTGACAATCCGAGAGTTTCCAAATCCTTTTCCTTGTCGAATCTTCCCTTTGAATCCAGCAAGACATGAGAAATAAAATAAGCTTCTCCTTCATTGTTCAACCCTACCAAGATGGCTGCCATGGGATAAAAAAGCTTATAAGTCTTTCCATAAGACTTAAATTATAATTTCTCCCTGCCATCTTCCATAAGAAAGGAAACTGTCTCATAGAATTCTATAAGAAAATCCGAATAAACATCATCTTGATTTCCAGGCATGGATACAACAAAATCCTCCCATCCGTTATGATTTATATTCTTGGATATAAGAGAATCATACTTGTTGAAGAAATCAAGATGAACTAACCTTTTTCTATATACTAGCCACTTTGAAATCGGCTTAGAGGAAGGCATGTCTTGAGAAGCTACTTCCACAGAAATTCGGATCTGAATACCTCTGAGAAGTTTGTAACGAAGATTTCTAAAGTTCGGAACGGCCTAAAAAAAGAGAGGCAGAGCTTCAGGATGCTGGAGCTGGAAAACCGATGTGGGACAACCATTTGGGGTCCCCTTTATATAGGCAACGAGAAGACAGTTTAACTTCATCAGTTGATCGGACGGTTGTGACAAGCTAAGATCAGATCTAATGGTTGAAAACCAATTCTCAAGAAAACTTGAATCCGATCTTTTGAGTTTTTTATTAAAACAAAAAATTTAAGAAAACTATAATCCGAAAACAAAATTTAAGATAATGTCAGCAAGTAAAATATGACTACGAAAACTTGAGTAAGGAAATCATAACTTTCAGATTAGCTTAGGAGGATTATTCGTAATGGGTAAAACATAAAAAAATCTATGAAAGGAACAAAAACTAAAGACACACTACTAAAAACAAACTCAGTATGGAAAACTCAGAACGAAAAACATTATAAGTATATCAGTAAGAAAATTTCTCTACAAAATTTTTAAAACGAAAAGCTCATTATGAAAGACATGGTATAAAAAAATATCATTACAGAAACACCAATACGAAATTGTTCATTCTGGAAGTTTTAAATACAAAAATTTCCATTCCAGAAGTTTTCTATACGAAAATATCAATTCTGGAAAATTTCTGTTCTGTAAATTCTCATATCGGAAATTTAGTTCTGAAAAGTTTGAAAACAAACTTCGAAAAAACATAGTTACTCTAACAATCATATGTACTCTCCCTGTGAAAATGATTTTATTACTGTAAGGAAATTTTTTCAATAGAATGTTAATTAAGAAGGATTACCTTACGGTTATCATTCCTAACTTCTGTTTAATGTATTCAAATCTATCAGAAGGCAATGATTTTGTGAAAATATCTGCAAGTTGATCTTGTGTTCCGATAAACTGAAGAATGATATCTCCTTTTAGTGTGTGTTACCTAAGAAATTGATGCCTAATATCAATGGGCTTTTCATGAGAGTGATGTGAATGTTTCTTACTAAGGGAAATGGCACTTGTGTTACCACACAAAATTTGAGTTTTAGTAAAAATCAAGCCATAGTCTGTGAGTGTGTGTTGCATCCACCGCACTTGAGCACAACAACATCGAGCTGCTACATATTCAGCTTCAGCAGTGGAGAGTGCTAAAGAATGTTGCTTCTTGCAAGACCAAGAAACTAATGAATCTCCTAAGAAATGACAAGTTATAGATGTACTTTTTCTATCCATTCTACATCCACCAAAGTCAGCATCAGAAAATATTTTTAGAACAAAATCATTTCCATAAGTATAAAATAATCCTAGATCCATGGTTCCCTTAAGGTAGCGAAAAATTCTTTTTACTGCCTTTACGTAAGATTCCTTAGGATTGGATTGATATCGTTCACAAAAGCATACTGAGAACATTATGTCTGGTCGACTAGCCGTTATGTAAAGTAAACTTCCTATCATACCTCTAAATGATTTTTGATCTACTGGTTTCCCATCTTCATCAAGATCTAAAGAGTTTGAGGTACTAATGGGAGTACTTATACTCTTTGTGTTGTCATAACCATACTTTTTACGAAGATCTTTAATATACTTATTATGAGATATGTAGGTTCCTTTTGGTTTTTAGAAATTTGAAAACATAGGAAAAAAGTTAACTCATCCATCATACTCATTTCAAACTCAGATTTCATTAGACTTACAAAAGAGTCAGTTAAAGATTGCTGAGTTGAACCAAATACGAGGTCATGAACATAAATTTGATCAATCAAAACATTTTTCTTATCTTTCTATAGAAAAAGGGTTGGATCTTCATTTCCCTTAACATAGTTATTTTGAAGTAAAAATCTAGTGAGTCTATCATACCATGCTCATGGGGCTTGGTTAAGGCCATATAGAGCTTTGGTAAGCCTAAAAACATAATCAGGATGTTTTGTATCTTCCAAGCCAGGAGGTTGTTCAACAAAAACTTCCACTTGGACATAACTGTTAAGAAAATCACATTACACATCCATTTGAAAAAGTTTGAAATTAAAGAAATCTGCAAAGGCAAGTAGAATACGGATAGATTCAAGTCTAGCTACTGAAGTATAGGTTTCATCATAGTCTATTCCCTCTTGCTGATTATAGCCTTTAGCAGCAAGTCTAGATTTATTTATTTCTATGACTCCATTTTCATCACATTTGTTTTTGAAGACCCACTTTACTCCAATAACAGAAGTTTCCTTAGGTCTTTCAACCAAAGTCCAGACTTTATTCCTTTCAAATACATTTAGTTCATCTTGCATGGCTTTGATCCAATCATCATCACCTAAAGCTTCATCGGTGCTTTTAGGTTCTAATTGGGAAAGAAATGATAAATGTTCTACTTCATTTCTTAAGGAACATCTAGTATTTATAGGTTTATTTACATCACCAATGATACTATCACTAGGATGATTCTTATGAAATGCCTGATTTGGGTTTTGAAAAACCTGTTCCTCAACATAGGGTAGAAATTCTTCCAGGGTAAATGTTTCAAAAGTATCTTCTTGAACATTTTCCTTATCAGAATGTTCTTCTATCAAAGGTTGACAATCAGTTTTTTAAAACACATCCGAGGATGTAGGCTGGTATTCTTTAAAAACAAATGGATCAGACTCATCAAATTTTACATGTACTGTTTCTTCAACAGTACAAGTATTTTTTTATTAAAAACACTATATGCCTTAGAAGTTCTGGAATATCCTAAGAAAATTGCTTCATCAGATTTTGGTGCGAATTTATGTAAGTTATCTTTAGTATTAAAAATTATTACTTTGCAACCAAAAACCATGAAGTAGGATAGTCTTGGTTTTCTACCATTCCATAATTAATAAGGAGTTTTATTAAGAAAAGGTCTAATCAACACTCGATTTATATTATAGCAAGCAGTACTTACTACTTTAGCCCAGAAATGTCTAGATATAGAATATTCACTCAACATGGTTCTAGTTATCTCTTTAAGAATTCTATTTCTTCTCTCAACTACACCATTTTGTTGAGGAGTTATAGGTACTGAAAAATTGTGAGTAATACCTTTCCTACTACAAAAAGTTTCAAAATCAGAATTATGAAATTCTCCTCCATGATCACAATGAATTGTTTTCAAAGGAAGGTTTTTGTCATTTTTAACTTGATCTCTAAAACATTATAAATAAGAAAAATCTTCAGACTTCCTTTCTAGAAAATAAACCCAAATAAATCTAGTGTAGTCATCAACTATAACAAACACATGGTATTTGCCTCCAATACTTCCAGTTTGTGTTGGACCTAAAATATCCATGTGCACTAACTACAATGCATCAGTTGTTGAGACTTCACCGATTTATTTAAAACTATATTTATGTTTCTTTCCATATTGACAAAGATCAAAAACTTTAGAAAAATGAAATCTATGCTCCAATAGTTCCTTAACTAGTTTCTTCTTAGAAATTTTACATAAGATTCTAAGGTTACAGTGACCTAGTCTTCTATGCCATAACCAGGAATGATCTTCCATTGCACTTAGCCAAGGTAAATCATGGCTCCTGAGGTCTTCTAGGTTCAAGGTGTAAACATTCTCTTGCCTATTGGATGAGAGAATAATTTCTTCCTTGGAATTGTGAACTAAGCACTTATCATTCCTGAAATTCACAAGGAAACCTTCATCACATAGCTGACTTATTCTAATGAGGTTGTGCTTAAGTACCATAACAAAAAGAACATTTGAAATCAATGTTTTATCAAGAAGAACAATATTACCAATACCAATAATCTCTCCTTTAGCATTATCTCCGAAAGTTACCTTTCCACCTTTCGTTTTGATAATCTTTTCAAAATAGCTTTTGTTACCAGTCATGTGCTGGGAACATCCACTATCCATGTACCATGTATTGTTGCTGGTACTCTCTTTATTTTCCTAGAATCAAGAAAAGAATTAGACTTTCGGAATCCAAACTTGTTTGGATCCGAGATTTCCAGATAAAAAAATTTTAGGAACCCACATCTTTGTAGAAAAGTAAGCTTTGTGAAATCCTAGAGATTGGGTTTTGTTTAAGGAACAATTATTTTCCCAGTGACCACCACATTAACACTTAGTGAAAAATGGGGCACTTTGAGGAACAAAATAATTGTTACTAAAATTAGGTTTTGCATGGGTATAACCGAAACCGGATTTATTTCTTAATGGTTGTATTGGAGAATACATTTTATCAAAATTTTCCTTACCATGGGTAAAGTTTGATAAACACTTCTTTAAGGAATAAATTTTGGATTTGAGTTTTATAACCAAGTTTTTATCCTCAAAATCATTAGGTTTAGAACTAGAGCTAGGCTCGAAAACATTTTTCTTAGAAATTACTTTTTCTAACTCTTTAGAAAGTTTGTTCTTCTTAGAACATAATTTTTCAAGATTCTTTGAAATACTTTCAAAATCAGCATTTTTTCTATCAAGATATTTAGAAAGATATGATATCTCTTTTGTAAGAATATAATTCCTAGAGTTTTCCTTATCATGTTTCTTATTGAGTTTAGAATTCTCAATCTGAAGAAGTTCAGTAAACCTAGAGACTTCTTTATAAGTAGGTAAAGTATTATCTTCATCAGAAGAGGATTCTTCATCAGAAGATTTATAATACTTACTATCATTATAATTTAAAGAAACATTGGTCAATGATTCCGCATTTCGTACCTTAGCCATAAAACCATGATTATCAATAGGTAATCTGGCTATAAGACCAAGATTCTTCTGTCATGAAAATTCATAATCAGAAGATTCATCTGAAAAATCACCACCACTGAAACTCCAGGTGTCACAAGCTCTCAGAACATTCTTAGCTTTGGCTTTATAATACTTCATTCTATTTCTGTCTGAATGCCTTTCTTTCCTTTCTTTCTTTATGAGAAAAGGGCAATCTAGTCTAATATGTCTATCTCTCTTGCATTCATAACAAGTAACTTCTCCATCATTCTTATCATTCCTTTCCTTCTTATTATACTTAGATTGGAAATTTATCTGACCAGCTATCTTGTTCATCCTTCGAGCAATATTTTCTAATTCATTTTCATAGATTTCACTTTCACTCGAATCTGATTGAACAACTATCTTCTTCGACTGGGATCTAGTTACTCTATCAGGAGTCTTAGCTTTCATCTGATTTGATATTGTTGTAAAAGAAACAGTTCCATTCCCATTTTTCTTTTTGATGTTGTCAGCATCTCTCTTCATTCTGGTCTCATATTGTAGAAGAGTTCCAAATAGCTCATCAAGAGAAATTTGACTGACCTTCCTGTTCTCATATATAGAAGTTCTTTTGGATTCCCACTCATTGGGCATAATATCAATTGTCTTATCCACAAGTGCTTCATCATCTAAACCATTCTCTCCCATAGACTATAAACTGTTGACGATAGTCATAAACCTCTATTGAACTTTACATATTGGTTCACCATAAGGAAAATTGAAGCCATGATATTCAGCTCTAAGCATAGCTCTCATAGTCTCAATCACTTTAGAAGTTCCAAAGTGTGTAATCTCTATCTTCTTCCAGATACAATTAGCTGCTTCACAAGAAGAAATTTGGCTATATATATTTCTAGTCATTGAACAAAGTAAGGTATTACATACCTTATAATTGAGTTGATACTCTTGCTTTTCCTAGTTGGTAAAAGTTTTGACTTCCTTGTCAGGAATTTTATAATCACCAGTAAGCATAACAAAGTTGTCCACTTCA
The DNA here is from genome assembly GCA_963277665.1 of Viscum album. NCBI lineage: Eukaryota > Viridiplantae > Streptophyta > Magnoliopsida > Santalales > Viscaceae > Viscum > Viscum album. The sequence continues at coordinate 1,696,870,278 of OY728132.1, read as the reverse complement.
GTATTAATAACAAAAGTCTTCATTTGATCTCTCCAGTATTCATAGTCATTAACATCAAAGATAGGTGGTCTTGTAGGATTTATATTATCAATGGAACCAACATTAATTCCTGCCATACTTAAAATAACTTTCGGCACACAAACATATTAGTAGAAAAAAAATTCGTAATAACAATATTTAGAATGAGAAAGTTCGTAATGAGAAAGTTCGGACTGGTAAAATGAGCAAGAAAAACGTATACGTGAGTACGAGTATTTCAGAGACCTGCTCTGATACCAATTGTAGGATTGGTATAGAGTATGAGGTTTCCAACCTCTGATACCAATTGTAGGATCAAAATAATGATGTAGATGCTCAATATACAAGAGGGGGGGGGGGGGTGAATTGTATACTTTTAAAATTCGTTTGGAACCTTTAATGTTAGTTACGTATAACAATGTTTTCCTAAAGCAATGGAAAGGGCTAAGTTTAACAAGATTTAAACTAATAAAATTTACAACACCTCTAACACCAAATGAAATCATTGAATAAGGAATGAAGTTATAAACTTCAAGTCCTATGAACTTTCTTAAACCATGAAAGAGATTCCGAAGGTAGGTTCCAGAAATATGGTTCCGGAAATTGAAACTTAAAAAAAATTACAATATGAGATTCTACATTAAAGCATATATAATCTAAATGAAACATAGTACAAGTAAGGAAGTATAAGAAAGTTATAATTTCCTTACAATACAATATGCATCGGAAATAAACAAGTATTAAAACTACATGTAACAAGATATAAGTCTATTAACCTAAAGAGAAGGGTATCCAACAACCTTGGATAAAGGCCCCTTGATTTATACTTTCAAGCAAGTATGTCTTACCCACACCAGGGTAAGCCCTCGATACGAATATCAGAGTCTCTGTCTGTTTATCCCTGTAAGCCCTCAAAATCAATGTAGTTGGAAACCTCTGTCTTCCTCAGCAAGGAAGCCCTCAACTTCAAGGTGTTGGAAACCTCTGTCTTCCTATCCTCGGAAGTCCTCGAATGTAATCACCAACATTCGTAGTCGCACGAATCATTGACAGTTAATAAGAGCCTCTCTCTCTAGGAATCACTTTAACAGCATGTATGCACAATGTCGAAGAAGTCATTCATCAGTTACCATCGAGCTATTTCAAATGAGCTCCTATTTATAGGCAAGGTCGGACTCCTTTCCAACGATCATATTTTCCTAAAAAATCGGAGGGACCTGTACACGTGTAACTTAGCCAACTGTTAGTTTATAACAGAATAGACAACATTGTTTTATAACAAAACAAGTGTAACAGAATGTACGACACCATTTAAAATCTAACTCAAAAGTTTGGAGTGAAGATTCGAAGTGAAGGTTCGGAGTGTAAGAAAAAATATTAAAGAGTAGACAAATTATAAAAGCGTAAGAAAAATGAAGGTTCAGAGTCTAACTAAAAATAATTTTCAGAGTCTATATAAATTGAGAGTGAATAAAGCAATGATGATCAGATTCTGTTTAATAGGTGAATTCAGAATGAGAATTCGGAATTAGAATTTGTCATCATAATTCGTAATGAGAATTTGTCATCAGAATTCGTAATGAGAATTCGTCATCATAATTTGTAATGAGAATTCTTCATCAGAATTCATAAAGAGAATTCGATGTCGAACTTCATAAGGATTCGTATCCAGAATTCGGAGTAGAACTTAATCAGAGTTCGTATTTGGAATTCGGAATGAAACTTTAATACAGTTCTCATTTGGAATTCGAAGTGAAACTTCATTACTGATCTCATCCAGAATTCGGATCCTAAAACAGAATGCTTCATCTCAAAGTTTCATGCAATTCCGAGAATATAGAAATGAATCCGAATCTTATACTTAAGAAATATATGGATGAAAATTTGATAAGGATAATTATTCTTACAAAAGTAGTTTTCCTTATAAAAGCGATTTTCCTTATAAAAGTGATTTTCCTTATAAAAGAAATTTTCCTTATAAACGCAACTTTCCTTATAAAAGCGATTTTCTGTATAAAAGATATTTTCCTAAAGATATGGTTTTTGTGATTTTCAAAACAAGAAGGAATGGAAAAGTCATAAGGCAAACCTTATTGACTCAACACAAATAATTTTATAAATCCTATCATCTTAGTTTCAATAGGATGAGTTTTCCCTTAGGTCTGTTGGGTCTATATCCTATCTCCTATAAATTATTGGTTATAAATTAATTCTCCTAGGAAGATCATATAATTATGAAGAGTAATTATAAATTACGATTGCATTTATTTTTAAATCCTTCTTTATGATGTCGTATGTGGCGATGATGGTTTTTTAATATGTGGATTAGTGTATGTAATCCCATTATGTAGGGTACTTGAACTAGGTTCTTATCATAATCCCTTGTAATGTTACTGTAATGCTTCCATTTGGACGCTCATTATACTACCATCCTATGTGCGTTCGTGATGGGTTCGGTCACGTATGAGTGGTATCGCAATCAATTTTCAAGAGCGAATGAGATTGGTATTAGTTTTCATGTGAGGATTGGTTTTGGAACATAAGAAAAAATTATCATTGGGTCTTTAAATTGTCTCTCATCATCAGGAAGCCAATGTGACAATATTGTAAATGGGTATTGAATTTCAGTCATAGGCTGAGTAACCCAATGTTTGTGCGAAAACTATTGGATCCATTCATTAAGAATATATTAACCTAAATGTTGACTCAAAGGTGTATGTCATTAGATATATGGGTCAAGTAAATGATCCATTTATTATAAATGTATTATTTTATTAATTACGTTTCATCCATTATTTAACTTCCCATATATTATTTATGAAGTAAATCAATATTTTTTATTTTACAAGATACGTTTATAAATAAAACCAACTATGATTTTGAGGTTGGGTCCTGTGATTCCATTTCTATTTATTTTGTCTCCTTTCATTGACTAAATATGTGAAATTAACTGCATTAAGGTATTAAAATTTGAGTATTATCTAATGGGATATCATGTATTAGTTTCGTCCATAGATGTATTCCACGTCAACCCACCTACCATAGTAACATTCTAAATTCTTCCATATTATGAGAATGGTATTATTTTAGTTAGAAAGGATGGGGATGCATATAAGATAGTTCCACATAATTATTTTGAATGTAAATGAAAACCTTGATTTTTCAGTAAGCCTTGATATCATTTAGTAGAGGAATAAATTGATGTGGTCATTACTGTTTTTCACCTTATGAAGATTCTACTCAATCATTTGATAGATCTATTATCCAAGAATCCATACAGTTTTGTGAATCCAATTATTAGATTTATAATCCAATTACATATGTGTTCAATCTCTTATATATATATATATTTTGAGGAATAATATCATGATGATTATATTCCCTCTATATTGATGTCTATATACACCATGGAGTTATTAGAGATACATCATAGTAGAATGCACATTTTGGTGTATGTGTTGAGCTGTAGTAACCATATGGTGTAAAATCTCTTCAAATGATTCATAATTAACTCTATCAATAAGAGATGTTTGAGATTTTCCTTCGAAGTGATATCTCAGATAGAATAATTCCCCTCTAAATCCTAAAAAATTTAAGAGATCAAGAGTGGGTTATAGGGATTATGAGTTTTTTGGAAGAGGAGAGGAATGTAACAGGATATGTTTTACATTATATAATACATGATTCCTCATATGGGGGTTGAAATTAATTAGGGGTATGATTTTTAATCCGAGAGTTAGAAATTTTTGTAATCCCAGTCCCAAGGATCATCACCTTAGTAGTGACATAGGGGATCTATCGATCAAAGAGATATGATTTTCTGTGTCTTTGGAAAAAGACATCCCAATTCCCATGTATTCCAAAGATAATAAATAGAATATAGTATTCAAGTTGTAGATGGTAACCCATGTTATATGTATTGATGTTCTCAAGTACATCCATGAAGAGAACATGGTAGGTTCTAAGGTGAATGTTTCAGAAGAGTAGTTGGAGTTTAACCAAACAGAGTTAGAGATAAATATCGACATGATCCACTTCCCCCATCAATATAAAACCCTATATTTTTAAGGAATTTTCATTCTATAAACGATATTTACTTCAATTTAAATATTCTCTTTTCAAAAAACATTATCTTGAGATTGAACATATGATATAATATATAAATAAAATTTAAATGCTTGAAAGGCATTGTGTATAATATAATAAATTTGTAATTTTTTTATATCTTATATATAAATAATTTTTATTTAGATTCTATATATATATTATAAAAAATCTATTTGAAAAAATATATTACTTCATAAGAGAGAGAACTTTATAAATTATATTTTTGAATACATTTAATTATATGTTAATTATTTTTAAAAAATATTTATTTTTTAAAAAAATTATCATTTTGAAGAATTATATCAATAAAATATTTTTTAAAATACAATGAATTATTGGATAAATATATTGAAATCATGAAATATTTAATTTCTAAAATCTATGTAATTTTAATTTTATCTTTCATGGAAAAACAATATAGTTTTATTTTGAGACATTATTTTTAATGTATATAATTTGTTTTGTTTTACATAATAGTTAAAATTATAAATTTTAGAATATTAATTGGATAAACTTTACATATATATTGGAATAAACATAATAAAAATTACACTATAATGTAAATTATATTACTCCCTTAAAAAATAATTTACCATGGTAAAAATTAATTAATATAATAAATGATAAAATGATGTAAAATTGTAAAATCTGAGGATAATGTAAAAAATTTCAAAAAATATTATTGATTTTTGGGATTAGGAAATTAAAGGCCAAATTTCATATTATCTCCTTTATTTATAATTATTGGATCAACATTATATGAATAAAATTACTTTTAAATTAATATATATGTATGTTCAAATATGCCACTCCCCTCAAACCTAAATTGTTCCCTCCACCAATCATTTTAAGAAACACCAAAAATTATAATTACTATATATAATATAACATATATATATCCTCAATTATCTCCTCTCACATTATATTTTCCTTGGTCTGAATTAGATTCCTTAATCCTTCATTACAAATAATATTTCAGAGAGATGGTGCTATTTTTTTCTTTTTATATATTGACTTTTCATCTTTATTTCTGATTGGTCTGTACACTCATTATTTTATTGAATCTAATTCATTATCGTAATAAAATTATTATAACGTAATTATTATTTTATTATTTTATTATTACTATATAATAGGTTGTTCATATTAATTCAGTCTTTAAAAATAGTCTTCATCGGGTTGGTTGTACGACCTAAATGAATGATGTTATACTATTTACGTTATATATGATAAATAAAAAATAATTATAGCTATCATATAATGAAAATATGTGAATAATGTTTTTAAATAGTTTTAATATTATGAATAAAATAATTATTAACATAAAAACTTTTTATTCTGTAAAATATATCAAAATAAGTGTGTAATGGAATATATATTGGAGAAAATTACACAAAAAATCACATGAAAATATCATGAAACATCATAAATAATTATGGAGCATATAATAAAATATTTTTAACATTATATAGATTATAATCGCATAAAAATGATGTGATGACCAAAATCATTATAGAAAAACAGATAATAAATGGTTCAAAATACTATAGAATGATGAATAATATTTACTAATTTTAAATAATAATGATATAATAAATGAATATAATAAATGAATATATAATAAATACACATGAATTAGATTAATAATTTATTAATTCCACTTATTTAATTATACAGAATGTTGAATCCCATATAAATATGGTGGAATGCAAGGTGATCTCAATTTGAATTCTTCAAAACCTGTTTCATATTATTAACCTTGTTGTATTATATATAATATAATTATTTCCATATTTACATTAGGTATTATAAATATATATTATTTCGAGATATATTAAATTCTGGATCATTTTGTCACTTTTTTTATATACATAATAATGAAGTTATATATGTTTTTAATCTCATATATTTTTCATTAAGAAATGTTTCATATTATTTAATTACTTTCAGGTATATGTAGTATATATTGACACATTGAAATATTATATAATTGTAATATTATTATTCATATTCTATAAAATTTCATTTCATTTTTTCTCTGTAATGGTCTCTTAAACCAAATATCACCAATGTTTAAGAGTCCATTCAAATGTCACATATAATTCAAGATAACTTATGTATTATTCTCTATTTGATGAAACAATATGTTATTTATGTTTGTAAACCTATATATATTTTTTGTGTTATTTTAATTTTTTTGGGATTAAATCACTTAATAAAATTGAAATTTTATTTAGTCAATTATTCAACAAAAAGGATACACATGTGTGGAAGGAAGAATATCTTTTAATTTTAAAAAATAATAATTCTCATCAATTTATTTATAAATTATATAATTTAAATAATATTAATAAAAATACATTAATTATTAATTAATTTAATTTACATCTTTTGTTACTTATTTTAAAAACTCATACACAAGAATCTTTTTTACATGGTCTGAATTTTTCATATTTTAACATTCATTTCAAAAGTGGTAAGAAGTATCATATTTATTTATTTTTGTATCAATAAATTTTCTTGGTTTTATATCCATTTCTATTAATAAAAATACCTCTTCAATTTTCATGTTTTTTAAAATGTTATTTCTATTCATACAATTTCTGTATATTTATATTTTAAAAGTAATGGTTAATGTTTTTGAAATTAATATCCCGGGACATCATTAAATTAATGTATATTTTAATCATCCACTACAAAGTTAAAATAATTGACATATATTAACTTATAGGTTTTTAAAATGTATATTCTTCTGATTTTTTCCCGTTTTTATCAAACTAAAATTTTTTATATGACTTGCTATACTATTTTATAAAACATGTTAGAAAATGATTATAAAAATTCATTAACTATAATTTCATCTCAATATAATATATATATGTGTATATAGTATTTTTTCCTTATATTATGTTCATAATTATATTATTATTATTTTCTTTCTATGGATTTTTATTTGGGTATAAAATTTTATAATACATGATCTCTTCTCATATGATACCATTATAAAGTTTTAACTATTCCATAATCTTATGAATGTTATATTAATTAATTTCAAAATACATTTATTCTTCATATCATTCAGTAGAGGTATGATCTAATAATACCATCTATATTCTTTTTCACGAAGACTTATGACAATATTTTGTTGAAATATTTTTGAAAACTATTTGTATTAGGGTTTATTTATTATTTGAATAAGTTATGATTGTTTTATTTTGTATTAAACATATGAATGTACATATAATAATTTTATAGGTGGGTATAGAATCATATAAACCCAAACTTATGGGTTAAGGTATTATAGAAGATGATAAAATGATATGGTTTATGAACATAATTCTATGTAGTTCTATAGACATGTTTTTTGTGGAGATTATTACAAGTAACATTGAGAAAACTTATGTTCCTGGAATTGAATTTGTTGTACTAGTAATATTTAATCGACACACAAGAGTCGTAAATATTGTTACTATATTTTTATTCAATAAAAAACCTCCATATTAATGTCAATATTAATGATCCCACTCATATTAATCATATATATAGTGGAAAACAATATATGTATGACACAAGAGATTTATAGTGATTCAGGGAATAAATAACTCACAGTCCCATCCAACAACTATCTCTAAAGGAGATCATTGATTTTATATATAATGACCATTTACCATGGGGGTTTTAATTGAATGAAACATTTTTCAAATTTTAATAATATATAAGAGATATTTCAATCCTCTAATTTACATGGCATATAGGTTAAATCCAAAAACACTGAACAGAAGGTGTGTGAAATTTCAACTAAAAAAGACATGTATTAAAGTGTTCCAATTCCGCACACATTTTAAATTATATACTATTAACAGATTGAGATGCATCATAGAATGTGTAGGTATTAAATGTATATATGGAGATAGTTTGTTTTAAATTTTCTATAATTGAAATCAAATAGAAATGATATGTCTTATCTTTTTGATTTTAATTAAAAATTAGAATTAAAAAAATGGACATTCTTGAGAATAAAATAATTCTCTATCCATTGGATGTGACCTTTTCTCAAGAAATACAAAATATAGGTATTGGCCTTGATGTATCTATAGTGTTTCATAGAACTAAATGATTTAATGTAAATAAAATATTTAAATAATTCTTTATTAATTTATTAAAATATCACTAATATTTATGGATGTAATTAATTAATTGAGATTTATATAAATACTACAATGGTAACAGCCTTATTGAGACTATAATAAATTATATATAAAATTCCATACTTATAAAGTCATTATTTTTTATGACATTAGATTTCATTAGAAAATCGTTATAAGTAAATTGAATCTATATAATCCATTATTAAAATCGTTTATTATAATGATATTAATTTTTCATGATCACATGAATTCACAATGAATTTAAGCTTGTTCCTCTGAATTTATGTCCGTCTTTCCAAACATAATTCTTTTCATCCAAAAGTAATTAATTTATTCAAAACATATTTCTCTTTACTGTTCTTTTATCTAAACATAATTCATCAAAACATAGAGATATTTCTAGAAAATAGATCATTATAATTCATTAATAAAAACATGTTTATTTTAGTGTACGAATTCTAAATATTGAAATGTTTCTTCAATTAGAATAAAAAACATATTATATAATTTAATTCATTATAATTATTTATATACAAAATTAAAAAAATGGAATTAAATTTTGGGATTCTATACTCAAATCATATGATCAACAAGGTTATGATGGAAAACCATTAGTTTATTATTATTTTTTTCATTTTTGGTGATAAAAAATCGACAAAACATTAATCATTAAATATTTAAATATTCAATAAAACTAAATTTCAAATCAGGGTATTTCAAAAAGGAGTCAATTATAATACATAAAAATATTTATATTAAATAAAATGTTATTTTTTAAGTCATTCCATTTTTTGTAAGATAATAAGGATATATAAATCAATTGATATAACACATACAATAGTGAATTTTGAATTTCAAAAAATCAATGAAATTTTGATAAACTGAATATATTTTTTGATGTAACTAATAGAAACACAAAAAAACTATAAATATAATAAAATAATATAAATTAAAATTTTCTATCCAATGAAATAATTATAATGGGTATAAGGAACTTAATTATATTTAAAAAATAATATAATTATAAAGTGACATAAAATATAAAACAAATAAATAATACATTCACATATATTGTTGGGACAATGATTGGGATGGGTTGAATTTTTAAGATTATGTATAAGAAAAATATGATCGATAGAATATTATTTGGAACATGATACTAGAGGCATTTTGTTAAAATAAAATGATTTTGTGTAACATATATCATTTCAGGCACGGTCTCTCTAATACTACTTTTATCTCTTCACATAAAAGTCAGAAATCATAATATATCTTGTAGATTACTCTTGATCTTCTCCATGTTAGCATAAAATATATTATATTTCAAAATAATATTTTTAGAGGGTTTGATACAAATTTGGAAGATTATGTTTTGTATTTATGTTAAGAAGATTCCATTTTTTTGTCAAGTTGTTTGGTGGGATAATGACAATAGACATTTATCCTTTTCCTAGAAGGTAGACACGATTATATAGGGGTATACCTAATAATATTAACACTTATCATATAAAATATATTGGAAAACATTATAATAAAGTCATATAAGATCATTCTAATAACACAAAATAAATACTATATTCAAATAATTTATATAGTAATTAAAACTATCATGCACATCCAATAGATTGTATCTATGATGGATAGAGAAATATGGAAATGTTTCATTAAATAAGTTAAACCCATGAATGATATTAGAATGAACCTATATCAAAATCATATATAATTTATGATATTTTTTAGAGAGTTTTTTTAGAATAAGATGGTTTATGAATTGGATGGTTTGAGGATGGAATTTTATAGATAGACATGGGAGAGGTTTAAGAAGGATCAAAATTAGAAGGGAACAATAATAAAGAGGTATATTTAGTTTATAAAACCTCATTTCTTTTAAAGAAAAATCCATAGATTCTTCATGGGAGGATTTATGTTAAAATGGATTCTTCAATGTTCATTAGAATGAGATCATTTCATAGAAAATTGTGGCACAAGGGATCTCCTATCTCCATTTTCAAACAAGGCTCTATAATTTCACTATTGAAATTATGTTATCTCATCATCATAGAACTAGAGAAAAAATATTAATAAAATCTAATTTTTTTCCTTATGTCACCTTATCAAAAATTTCAGTAATATCATTTAGAGAAATAAATGGCATCTTCTTCACTAGATCTTATAATTGAGAATCAAACATTACTGGAAGAGAAATGACTGATTTCTATAATGATAAATCCAATTACTTTTACATAGGATTGGTCTATTTTATTTTTAAAACATTGAATAATATATTCGTAAAATATATTTTACCCTTTGGAACTACCAAAATTTTATGTTTCCTCATTCTAAAATTTAGATTATTTCAAAATGATGGAAATTCTCAATCAAGTTTTATCCAATTATTGTAATAGAATTATTACATTTTTAATCACTGTCCTTTAATACTAAATATATATAAATAAATAGAAATTAAATTCTTAAATAGTGTCTATTGAATTTTCATCACACAGTATGGATTTATCCATGTTAGTTAATATACTAAAAGCTGAAGTGAAATGCCCAAAATATCCATTAAAATAATAACACTCTTTGAGAGAAGATGATGGTAGATCATTTAGAGTAGACAAAAGCTTCATGATCAAATCAAATTCCGATATACCCATCCACTTCATTTCACTACATGAAAACAATAAATAGTTATGGTTTGTTATTGAATTCTTCTAATAACTATGTCTAACTTGTGAAATATTAATATTCATCATTATTTAGAAATGATTTCATACTAATAATAATTATTTTTTAGTATTGGTTTTTTAAATAAATACCTATCAATATGTATTTATAGATGGTTTATTAATAAAAGCTATTTAATATGTGAACATATGATATCAAAAAGCCAAATTCCCCCACTTTTTCATGATTCAAAAACGTTTCAAACATGTGGCGCGACTCCACGATGTATAATTATCCACTCAACCACCTCATCCACAACCATAAATCCTACAAATATGAATATAATGGTGCATCCTCCTCTATTTAATATCATCTCCTTAAGATATGTTTTTTTATAAAAAATTACATCTCTATATAATTATTTTGGTAACATTTTATTTGAACATCATTAAGTTATTAAAAGAATAAATACCAGAAAAAACATATATAGTATAATATATATAAGAAAAGTCTATTTTAATCTTATTTTGATAAAATACCAATGAACCTTATTGGATGTTATTTCTAATTATATTTTTTAATGAAGAATTAATTTCAACAATTATAGGTCAAATTTTTCAAACATAATTTTAAATATTCATTAGTATTAAAGAATTCAATAGATGTACCATTGAAAAAAGACATAACTTCTTAAACACCATGTTAGGGTGAACCACCTAAAAGTGTAAATAAGTAAATATAATAATATAGTGGTATAGTAATACCAAATAAACAGTGAATGATGTGTAAACATATTATGTGATGCATTACAAAATATTTTGGTCTTTATAAAACCATCCTCATGGAATAAAAATTAAGTTGGTTTAAAAATATTGTTATACACTCTATAATTATGTACGTGTGTTCATGGATATGTTATAACTATATTTAGATATATATAAATGACCATATGAATAAAGATAGGCTATTTTTTGTTGATATGTGAAAAATACTTCTTTTATGTTACTTAATTATCAGTTCCATATCATGTGATTTTAGTATTTTAAAATTTCATTTAACAATAAAATTATTTTTTAAAACATATCATCATAGTAGTTATTTTGTATAAAATACTATTTAAATGTTTCATGTTTCTTCAATTAATAATACTTATTTGATATAATAATTTTATCTGATGACTCATTGGCAGAATAGTTTTATATTAGTAATATTTTGTGATATTAGTTTCTTATTAATCCATAAATCTATTGTATTGTTCTTTACATGATATTATTTAATTAATTATTTTTATCTTCATTATAATGATATTTTTCATTTTCATACAAATGGATAAAATTTAAATATATTTATTCTAAAATATAGCTCAATAGTTTTTGGGGAAATAACTAATTTTGAATTTCAAATTGAAAATATATCAAATTATTGAAGAATAATATAGGCTTGTCCAGATTTTAATTTTAGGACATGATTGAAAAATATTAATGTTTATAATCAATTTATATTGATAAAATTTTATGATGGATGTGTGAGATAGATTTGGAACATTGAAGTATTCATTGTCAGAATTCTACCATCTGGTCATCAATAAAATGATCAATATACTTCATAAATAGTGGAAATTTAAATTAAGAATTAAATTATCATTGAAATTTATCAATATTTACATTCAAATTCATGATTTTTATTATTTACAGTGGCATAAGGGATTATTCATTTCCAATTTCTTATGTTAAATTATCTCAATTTATTAAAAATGGTATGCATGATGTTCATGATCTACATGTTTTTTTTTCTTTAGATGAATAAATTTTATTTTACTAAGATAATAGTGTCGATGAATGATGGAGTTATGTATTCCTTGTAACACCATGAGACTTGTCAGATATAGTTGGTGAATTTGAAAAATTATTATATGACATCAAACAACATCCCCTTTAAGATGTTTCTCTATATGTCCATGATGATATTAAAACAACATATCTTGTAATGGTGGTTGAATATCATTAAATATTTTTAATTGTGGATGATGATAATAATATGTCTAATTATGAATTAATTGACACTATATAAATTCGTTTAACTTATATATAATTTTTTATTTAGACTACATTAAAATACAGAATGTTTTGAAAATAATTTATTTTTTATTTTTATGTTACATCATATTTTATCTTATTTTTTAGTCTATTTGTATGTTGGAATATTGAGAAAAGAATGATTTAAGGATGCGATTTGATCATCCATAGATCCAATTATGTAATATACCCATTCGGACAACCTCCCTCCTACATCAATTTTGTTCTAAATTATTAGTATTAACCCCTTTCCATAATTTTATTCCATCTAACATGACATAATATTCATTGTAAATTCTCCCTATATCAATTTCATTAAATTCATCTCTAGGTTAATCAGAGATATCAGATGGAGCAGTTGAGATGTAGTCATGGACTATGAATATGGTACCATGGTTACCATAATGGGGGTGTTGTAACATCTCCATTACATGTATGTAACTATTAAAGGGAAAATATAATTTATTATATAATAATTATTATTATTTATATTAATTGACCATATTTAGATAAAAAAATTTAAAAAACATGAATACATAAAATGTTTAGAAGATGGTCAACTTAATAGATTTAGCCCATTTGAAATGTTTGGAGAACCTCTAGATGTTTTTATATAAATATATCAAAAGAGCATAGGTCATTTAGAATGTGAGATTACATTCCTTCCAATCATGTACTATAACTTGAGATTCTATCTGATTTATTAAGAGATTGTGATTATTTATATATAGTAGAATGTAAGTCAAAATTCATATATAAAGTTTATTTATCTATTGTTCCCATTTAGTTGTTGTTTAATAATAATTTTATTTATAATAATTAGATTATTTTATTTTTTTAATGTGAAAAACATGGTCATGTGTCAATGAATGTTGAAATTATTTTCAAAAAATAGGAAAATTAATATGTATAGGCTTTAGTGTAATATCAGTGATACCTCCTTGACTATTCATTGGATACATGAAAATAAACCTAAAGGGATACCATGTTATATGTGGAAATAATATAATTATATTTATTATTATTACGAAAATTAGGTATTTTATTTTTTTATACAGCATAGATCATAATTTATGAAAAATAATGCAATTTTTAATATTTCCAATTTCGTTAAGAATATACTCAAAAAACACAACATACATGGAGAGGAATTTCCTCCAAAACAGAGATAGTTTTTTAAAAATAATATAAGGTTTATTAATATTTCTATATAATTATAATATGTTTTTTATTTTTTACATATCATGTAATGAAAAAAAATTATATTAAACATTTTAGTTAATATACGAAATAGATTTAGTAAAATATTCTCTTCGACATGAAAATTAAGTGAACATATCATCTGGAGATACTCAGCATGATATGGGACTATTGTGCTGATGTTGTATTCATTTTTATATAGGTTTTATTTGTAATAGAAACTTATAATTTCAAAATGTGAATCCTCTGATTGACATGTTTTATGTTCATATGATTTGTGTATATATATAGATGATGTATTTATTATGATTATTTTGACAAGGAAATTACTAAATTATATATATTGAATATATATATGTGTGTATTTCTATATCATAGGTGGTATTATATATTTGGGGATAATGAATTCTCAATTTTACTAAATTTAGTTGATGTTATAATAGCCACAATTTTTAAAATACATCAATAACTATTTATCACTTCTTTAAACCACTTCTAGGAACTATAAAACCGTATTTGAATTCTTCTAACCAAACCACATCAATTTCAGTGTGGTTATAATTACATTTAAATAGATAAATTAATTTTTAAAGATCAACTTCGATATTATTTAGAGTAGTTTGAACTGTTGTCAATTTAAAAAAACTGAAAATTGAACAAGAACATTGGATTTTTATATGGTTTCAACTATATCAATGATACAGATTATATATATATATAAAAATATGAATTCTACATGGTTTTGAAACCAATGAAACTTTTAGATGAGAATTATTTCAATAGAACATTAACACATCTACAATACCTTAATGAATTATTTGGAATCTCGGTGAAACATGAATGCGTTAAAATCCATTTCCTATTAAATGGCTTCATGTAAACTAAAACCTCAAAAAACAACATCTAAATGTTTTATGAATTATAGTTTTATTTTAATATTTATTTTGGAATAATAAATATATTTTATGGTTCTTAGATAATATTTTATACCATTAATTTATGATTTAGGAGATGAACATTCTATCAAACTTGTCAGTTGATCCATTAAAATCCTCAATTAACACATCCATATTATAGAATCAACTATCTAAATAGGACTACCGTAAATGCCCAAGTAAATTGAAAATATTTTTTTACATTTTTTAATCATATAGCTATTTTGATTATAAAATCATAATGAATAAGTGTAATTTAATGAAATTATAGAATTTACACTAATGGAATAGTAACTTGTCCATAGAAATAATAACCTGACCATCAGGAATCGTAATCTGGTCAATAGAATAATAACCTCACCTAAAAAAGTATAAATAAAATTTATGCATCTTATATGTGTAAATATGATATATTTATACCATTAAACAAGTAATTTTTAAAAAAAAATATAAATTAAGTATTTGTATTTTTTTTAATAATGAATATATAATTTCAATTTAATAGTTAATATAATTACCTAAATGAAAATATATTTTCTTAAAGGATATTAATAAATTATAATTTTTTTCCTATTATTATATAATAATTTTATGATACTTTAATTAATTTTTCCATGGGTTATAAAAACAGTTATGGTTTTGAAACTTGTATTTTTTGAATAAATTATGATTTTAAATAAAAAGATAAATTTAGAAAATTTAGAAAATTATTATTTTTAAAAATGGAGTTCATTTATAAATTCAAAACTTCTAAAAATAGTTGGGGTTCATTTTTTGGATTTTTTCTGAAGTACTTGAATTTTTTGTAAATAATGAAAAGCTGTAATTTACGATATTAGCAAAATAATGATTTATTGACTCATATATGATGTATGAAAGATGTAAGCCCAAAATCATGAAAAATACGTTATTATTATATAATTTGATTTTGATAATGATCAAAATATTCATAATCTTTATTGAAATTAATAACCTAATGAATATAATAATGGGAAAACACCCCTCTAATCCACTATAAATACCTCCCCTCACAACCTCTTCCCCTCACACCTCGACGCCTTATAGATTTATTAATGATTCATCATCACATCTGAAAAACAAATGTTTTATTGAAAAATTTAATATTATTGAACCGTATTAATACAATTTCATTCCACTAAAGGAGTTTTGATTCCATTTGAAAAGAAAATCCATTACAAACCAAACATTGAAACCTTGTAAAGTACACACCAAAGACAATGGAAATAAAAAAATATTATTAATAAATCAGTGGAGTGTTGTTATAAAATTATCATATAAGGTTATATAAAAAAATTAATATGTTTCTGTAAAATATTAATAACACTCTTTTTAACCATTATACAAGTCTTTTAAACACATTTTATATAAGAAGAACCAGAGGTAGGATAATTCTTAACTCATTTTCCATTCTTTGGGTTAACCGTATATTTTATTGATTATGTGGTAAAATGTTTATTTTTAAATTATTTTTTATTATATTATGTTTTATTATATGCATTTAAAATGTATACACATCATCCATTCATATTTCCAATTCTCACATCTAATATATTTTATTTTTATAGGACTTTTCTTTAAAAGTCGTCTCTAAATTTTATTAAATTTTTTAAAGGGAATGTTTTATATGATGTAAGTAATCATGTTTAATGATCACATTATATTTACTGTGAATTTTTTATGATGTATGATGAAACCTATATCTCTGCAAAATTAATTGGGTATGTTTATGTTGGAGGTTTTTTATATGGTTACTCTAAGCGTAAGTGTGATGGTTACATCATAAGGTCGCTGTGGGGGTTACATTGTGAGGTTGCAATGAGGGTTATATTTTATGGTTTCCATGAGAGTTGGGAATCATAAGGTAGCCACGGGAGTTACAATATTATTTAACAAATCCACCAATATACCAATATTGTTTATTTGTGCTTTCAAATTTTTATGGAAATTTCATGTTTTGAAAAATATCTATGAGATACAAATTGGTTGAGGAGTATTCCATTATAAGAATGATTTCATATATTTTTACGTATCCATGTTCTAATAGTTTATATCCTTTTTTTAAATTAATTATTTTGCTTTTTGTGTGAATCCCAAATTTTAAAATCTTTTTCATAGGGTTTAAGAATGGGTAAGTGAAAAGGAGAATACAAGATGAATGGTTTAAGGAATTTTCATGAATAGATTTATGTTTTTTATTAAAATATTTTGTATTATGGAAGAAATGGATATTTTTTTAATAGTACCCTCTTTGTATGCTTTTGGGATGATATGTATGAATAATTTCCGAACATTATAAAACTCTAAACTATAAATATTATTGGGAATGTAAATAAGTTAATTCAAAAGAAATTTTCTATATTATGTAATGTTTACGACCATGACCTTATTATTATGGTCAATTAGAAATTTATTTTGGGAAGAAGTCATCATTACCATGCTAGATATATTAGTCTCACATACTAAATTCTCTTTGAGACATTTCATCATAGCCATTTATGATTTAAGATAATACTTGTTCTCAATTATCTATATTATTCTATTCTAAAACATACTGAATATATCAATATCAATAGTATGAAATTAAAACTCAATGAAATAAAAAGTTTCATTATGGTTTATTGATTTTATAACATCAAAATATTTCAGTACTAAGAGATGTTATCTTTGTAATATCACCAAATTAATGAAGCTTTACACCTATTTCTTCACTGAAATGTATTTGAATGATCAATAATAAAATTTTATTGTATCTCCCCCTTGGGATACTTTATTATTCCATTAAATTGAGTACTCAATAACACTATGATTTATAAACATATCAACCCATGTTTCCTAATGATACATTTCATATTATTCATCTTCATCACGAGAATAATGCTCAATGAAAAATTCCACTATAGTCTAGACAAAAAAAAATTCTTCCATAGAATCTTTAGCCGTAATTATATTTTTGAATCATTCTATTGAACTAGTATCTATCTCAGTATCCAAAACATGATATCTTATGTAAGTAATATTAAATTTAATAGCATCCAAAAGCTCAATATCATTAATCTATTCTACAGAAATGAGTGATTATCGGCATTCCCTAGAGGAATACACCTAAAAAAGAGTTTCGTTCTCTATATCATACTGTTGGAAATGATTTCCCTATATAAAGACATTATTATTCACTTATTCTTCATTAGAATAAAACTTCATTTAAATTGTTTCATGAAAATCAATCTTTAACAAAATATAATAAAAAATTATATCCACATTTTATAAAATTATATTACATATGGTTTTATTCCTTTGACACTTGTTAGCCTTAACTCCTCTAATTTGAACTTCATTTTTCCTAAAGAGTAATATTACATTCCTTATTTAAGGGTATACATAATACATTGATTTTAGTGAATTTAATAGTTCTTATAACTCACTAACAATCATTGAATGTTTTTTCACATACTAGTAAATAAAGTCTATAAATATCATGGTATATAAATTTCTCAAACTCACCATCACGATAGGTTCTTATTAAAAAAACATTTATAGAACACATTTCTCATTATCTAGAGATTTTTTAATTTCTTTTCAATAGTATGAGATCTAAACAAAGATTTCATTAGGAAAAAGTATTATTTAATTAGAACATATAAAATTATTCATAAATAGATATCTAACAAGATGATGATAGTTATAGGATTTAATTATATAAATTTTATAAATGAAGGTATGCATTTCTGTTACAATAAATTGAAAAACATCTTAACATTGAGAAAAATAAAACTGATTAATCTCATTAAAGTATCTTACATATTTCATAACAATAGATCCAACATTGTTTTGATCAAATATATATTATTAGTGGAGAAATCTCATAAATTGTCTTTGTGAAATCATCCTATAATTTTTTAAAAAATTTAATATTATATCCATATATAACCTTCCAATACTTATTTATGAACATTGATTTCGTTGTGATTCTTCAATCACCATCATCAACTCTATGTGATTTGAAAATACATGTGAATGACTAAGAGGTTGAGAATAAAAGGACTTAGGTATTGTATTTTTATGGATGACGGAATGTTCCCTGAGAGGTCAAAATCAAGGGGTTTTTAAAACAGTGGAAATATTACATTGAAAGGCTTCAAAAATGATATAGTTTTTGTCACATTATACGACTACATTTGATATATTCTTATGTAAAACTAAAAACCCAAAAAGGATAAATTAATAAATAACTTTTAAAATGATGAAAAAATAACAATATATAGATATATATATAATCCTAAAATAAAAAGATATATAATACATTTTTAATGTTGGATTAATATTAAATCTTAATACCATCATTTAAATTCAAATATTCAATATTTCCCTTGGAAAAAAATTGAATATTAGTATGTATTTTCTATGTAAAAATTTATCGTAATATAATTTTATTAAAAATGAATTTTAAATAGATATAACATTTTTTGGGTTATAACATATAATACGATACCTTAGAGTTTTGTTTTTCCCATAAATGAATTATTATATTTTTTATATAATTGAAGAAAACTCGTTATCACTCATGATTAGAATAAGATCAAATTTGAATCAAATAAACCCATGAAAAATATTTTAGTCTAAAAAAATATTGTATAATATTTACCATCATTAATTTAATCATATTTAGAAATTAATAATTAAACAAAATATTTTTTCAACATCAACCTCAAAATTGAATATGTTACTAGGAAGAGGTATGTTCCTTAGGTGGTCCATCTATCAAATTAAAAAATCAAATCATTTTCAAAATTTAAATCTAAATTAAATATATAGATTTTTGAAAAAATAAAATATATTTTAACATTTATTTTCAAATGCATTTGACTTATTTTCACATATGACAAATGGGACACTTTTCGGTTTATTGAAATATATCACATTAATATAGAGAAAACATAATTCATAATCTACTATATATTGTATATAGAAGGATTACTTTGTTTCCATTATGTAATTTGTTTTTAATTGATTACTAATTTCATTTAATGTTGGAAGTCAAGGTAGTTTAATAAAATTTATTATTTTCAAGATGAAAACATTTAAATAAATCATGTGTATATTTTATTTTAGTTAATGAATTTCAAAAATAATTTTGATAAATCTAAAAAAAAAGAAATGATAATTTAACTTTTAATTATCCTTTTAGATAATTTGTTCTAGATTTTTCAAAATTCAAGACACCATATTTTATTTTTATATCCAAAAAACATCGTTATCATAAATTATAACATCAAAATAAATTCTGCTATGTTTTTTAAAATAAATTTGGGTCATACAATTTCTAATTATAACTACATGATAAAATATATAAACCAAGAATTATATAAAAATTAATAAGCGGTTGTTTATTACTATATAATGATTTTTTATGTTTGGAAACATAATTTTGAAAAATGTGGTTTTCAAAAATTTGACGTTTTTAGACATAAATTTCATTTTAAAAAAATATAATTAAAAAGGTATTATACCATGATTTGAAATAAATTAAAATTAAAATCAGAAGATTATATAAAATGGATCTTAATGGATTCTAATCAAGAAAAATTTATTTTGTTTCTTTATAGTATATTCCATCCTCTTGGTTATAAAAATTTATATCTAACCTAAAATGATTTATAGAGATGTAACCATGATCCCTATTATTATTTCTACAATTCAATTTAGTTTCTACTATAGGATTATTAGTGTGAGAAATAAATAAATCTGATTCCTTCTTCCTCTTGATCATGTTCTGTTTGTTTTTATTGAAATTACCTATTAATAATTTTTTAATTATTCTTTAACGTTTTAAGGTTATAACTATAATAAGAGATTAGAATTTTAAGAAAGGTTTACTATAGGTATAATTTTAATATATCCCTGATGAATCCTTACAATAACAGTATTTGAGGGTTCATTTTAATGAGGTTTGAACTATATTTAATAAAAAACTACCATTTGATTAGATTTTATTTTTTAATAGATTATTTCATTACAATTTTCTATATAATCAAAAATTTTTATCATCCAAGACGTTTTCACATTACACGTTTTCTTTAGAATCACATCGGTCCACAATTTGAATTATTATAGATCAAAGGTATATTTATCATCAAATTTCACGTTAATAATTTTTTAATAATCCTTTACATTTTGTTGAATACTCAATTGGATTTATAATTCAACAAATATCCTAGGAATATTTCTTCTCTATCCTTTAATTCAATCAAAACATGATTTTCCTATTATTCCAAGGATTTATTTTCTTCATCAAAAAACCATAATGATTTCCAATTTCATATTTTTATTTTTCCCTAGATCATAGGGTTTTATCTTAAATATAATTATCATTACAAAACTATTTATGAAAAAATATTCTATATTAATAGCTTCATCCAAAAATGATTTGGTAGGAATTAAATACACCACAAAATTCAATAAATTTCTTGAAATGTAAAATTCTATGACTAAAAAACTATATTCTATTAATGATTCCCAAAAGATGAATGTTTATGTTTTGTTACATGTATGGAACGAAATTAATTAATGTTATAAATTTAAAACAATATTATATTGTCACATAATAATGAAATACTCTTAGCATCATTTTAATTTTTTAATAGCCAGTTAAAACTTATAAAAACAACAAATTATTCAGACATATGTATTAAAAAATAATTCAATTTAAATCTATAATACTCATCAACCTAAACATTAAAATTATTTTCCTCCTAAGAGTTAAATTTTAGAGAGGATAAGCAAAACCATTTGAAAAATTTATATGGTTATAGAAGTTTAAAAATATTTAATTGGTAAAAATTGATCTATTTTACATTCTTATTTAACATCAACCACGTAATTTTTTTTTCAAATGTGTGATGTGTAAAATAATATATAAATTTATTGAAAATTTTTTCGTGGAAAAAAATTACAATGAATAATTACTATATAGAAAATAAATGTCTAATTATTTTAATGATTAAAAATGAAAATATTTTTATTACACAGGAATGAAAAACATGTCCATAAATATTTTTAGTTATTGGTTCTCTAAATGTTAAAAATTATTCATTTAATATAGAATAAAATTATAATAAAGGTCAATAGAAAATTCATCATCACATTGTTACAAAATTTATATAATATTTCACTATATATCTTCATCATAATTTTTTTAATTATGATGAATTAATTTGGATCTATAATATATTCATCTATAATAATATTTCCAATTAAATTCTCATCAATTTTTCATATTTCATAAACAGAAAATACTCATAAAAAATATTCATTATTATTCATATGGATTTAACCTATAAAAATAATGAACTACTGAAAATGTTATGGTAAAAATATGATCATGGGAGTATCATTGTTAATTATATATGATTTGGGAACTAAAATAAGTCTACATATTCATAAATGTATTTTTTTTAAATTTATATAAATTTTATAATTTCTAGATCATAATATATATAATTATATATATATATTTTAAAATATCAAATTAATCATATCTCAGAAAGATACACTAGAATAAAAAAATTATATTAAATTGATAATAAGTAACAATAGATAAATTTATATTCCAAGAAATAAAAATAAAATTTATAAGGAATTATTTATCATCCTTTAGTTAATTTTCCATGATTACCTTGATTGGATAATCTGTTATAAAAAATATTATTTATTTAACACTCTTACATTGAAAATAAACTTGAATAATGTATTATGTATTTAAATTTTTTTCATCAGTTCCATTTTTTGTATTCATTGAGGAAATAATAAAAAATAGTCTTATAAAATTTAGATTTCAATTATAAAAGCAATTTGGGAAAGTCACACATTTCAGTTAATAAGATATTTGAGTTTTAATATATATACATCTTCTTATTCTTAGTAGATATATTATAATCATTTAAAAAAGTGTTATTAAAATTTAATTCATCAATGATAATATTTCAGAATTAGATTCAGAGATAGAAGAGAATGAATAAAAACTATGTACCTCCTTTATCTGATCTTTACAAAACATATTATATTTATAATTAGAATGATCAGGCTCTATATCGAAATGAGAGTCACTACATGAGTCTTTATATTTACTTTATTTTGAAATAAATTACACCATCTACATTTATAGGTAATTATTTTTTATATAAAGATTTTTTATATTTTTTACTAATCTTTCAACCAGGGGAATGAATTATTAATATTATTCATCATATTTCTTTCATATTATATTATTTTATTTGAGATTCCACTAAAAATTTTCTACTTATTGAAGGATTAGTTTTTAAAATTATATAGTTATAAAACATTTATAATTTCTTAAGAATCAAGAATTTCATATATTATTATCTTTATAACATTATTCTTATTTACTAGAATAGTTATTTGATAATTTTTCTATGAGTTTCTTCTAATTATTATAGGTAGTAAATTTTATAGAATCCCATTTAAATTTGGGTAATTTGGTAACATAATATTCATAATATATCTCTACATCATATATCAAAAGTGTACAAATTAAATCCTTTATTTTTAGATCCTATATTTCTATTTATTGTATAAAAATTTCTAATATTCTTCTATATTT
This sequence comes from Viscum album, assembly GCA_963277665.1. Lineage (NCBI taxonomy): Eukaryota > Viridiplantae > Streptophyta > Magnoliopsida > Santalales > Viscaceae > Viscum > Viscum album. The sequence goes on along the minus strand of OY728132.1, from coordinate 1,696,846,490 downwards.
AGAATCTATAAATCTGGGAACATTTTATTCTAAATATGGTTCTGGTTTTGGAGTTCCCAATATAGCCACATCATATTCAATTTCAGTTAATCTTTTATTTTACCATGTGAGGAAGTATCATTCCAGCATTATAGAATTAAAAAATATTAATTTTTTAATAATGTACCTTGTTTTTCTATCATTTTTATTCCTCTATAAGAAACAAAAATTGTCATCCAAATATTATGATATTTATTATAAAATAAAAAGTAAATAAACTTATTAGGACATCACGTATAGATAAAAAACTTGATGGATTTAGATTTCGGAATATTTATAGTTTCTTATGTAATATCATGTTTCCTAGGTATACATTTATAGAATTCATAAGGTTTCATTGTGTTCAAATTAAAATTAAAACAATTCATCATTATGTATAAAACCATTCAATCATTAAATAACCTATATACTTTCACTATTAGTGTAAAATATATCAAACCTAGAAATTATATCTTTTGAATTGATCATTGTAAAAAATGAATAGATAATTAAGATATTACGAGTAGATGTTTATAACTTGATACCCACTTGTTGTGATATGAAATTTTATACCATTAATGTTCAATAACTAATCAAAAGGTTTAGAATTAATTACATGAAATATTATCAGTAATAATACCTCTATCATAATGTTGTATTAAACCTTTCCCACTCTACTTAAATGTATATGAATCAAAAAGTAATATATAGTAGAAAAATAGAATTCATTGTGTTTACAGGGACAAATATAGAAAAGTCCACTCCACCAAAGCTTCCTTAGTGTTCATTGCGATTTTTACCAAATTATCTCTATTCTTATGGTCTACCATGCTGATCAAAAATAACTATAACTTGTTGTAAAATCTATTATATTTTTTGGGAATTTTTTATAATATATATACATAGAATCTAACAAAAATAGCTTAACCAATATCAAATTACAATTAATGAAGAAAATATTTGAAGAAAATAATTTTAGTTCACAAAATAGATAAAAGAACTAATTAGAAGATGATTGAAAATATTTAGATAAAGATTAAGATTCATATGAAATTGTGAAGATAGATAATATTCAATAGATAAAACATTAAATCACAAAAATAATACATATTCTTTTAGTGACATAATAAAAGTTATGTTAAAAATAGATTATTCTTATAAAGTAGGTCATGTTTTTTATTAGCATTTTATTATATAATATAAGTTTTTAAATTTTTTATTCGAACACTTCATTTAATTCAAATAGACAAGAGTAAATAATAGAACACTAAAAATGAACTCTCTTTAAATGTTGTGTGACTTCATATTCATAAATAGAATAGAATAATTAGTGTATTTATTGTATCTATGGTATTTGTCGAAAGTGTTTTCCATGAAATATAATCATTAAATAATTATTTTTTATTCATTCTAATATTATAACATTTGATTGAACTAATGAAGGTGTTTAATCTTATTTCAATAGAAAAATTATAATAATATTCTTAAAACTTTACAAAAATTTCATTATAATAAAAGGCTTATTATGTATAAATTTTAACAAGACTTTGGGTTTTGTATGAATTTTTATAATTATGTATTTTCACTCCAAACAATCCTATAGTGAATTCATTTATTTGGATAATTTGTATTTGTCTCAAAAATATTAATTCATCATGATTTCTTGTATTTTCTTCTGAATAAATTTGTTTCCATATAATTTATCATTTATTTCTTAATTTATGTATTTTGTTCCAAATTTACATATTTCCAAAAATATATTCTTTTGATACGTAGTAATATTTATAGAAATTAGGGTATCAAAAAAATATATACAATAATTTTTTCTTTGAGCAGATGACATTGAATCATAAAAATAATTCTTCATGAATAATACAAGCAACCTATTAAATTATTTTTAACATTTTAATAATTTTTATGGTCACTTCAAGAAAATTTATTTTAAATAAAATTGAGGAATTTTTTGTTATTATTATATCAGGTAAATGTATATGATTTGGGAAAAATTAGTCTACTGTTAATTTTATAGAAAATATTTAATAAGTGTGCATATAAACATGATTGTGGGTGGTTATTCAAAATCCACAAGGTTATATGATGTTGTTGGTCAGCCCATGTGATGTAACCTTAACCCTAGTAAACTCGTTAAATTTTGTGTTTTATTATATTTTCATAAGATAGAAGTGATTTAATCCCAATGGACCAACTAATTTTGTAGTCATAACAAATTGCATACATATACGGTTCTCATTTTACATTTGAGTACTCAATTTATTGCATATTTATTCATAAAAAATTATTCATTATTGAATATCATTTCATATATTTCATAATTAACATCTAAGAATCATCAGAAAGGAATCATAATAATCATGAAATCAAATTATCCAGAAGGTTTACGTACAACAGAAGGTATCATGAATCAGAATGAATAACCAACATGAAAACTTTTATAAGAGAAAACAAATTACATTTAAAAAATATTACTATCAGGATTACGTAATTGAAAATAGACATGATAAGGTAAATAACATAAAACACAAATAATTAATTAAATAAAATCACATTTATGAATGGATAAGTGATATTAAATATGGAAGGGATGGTAACTGAAAGAAAATTCCATTTAATTAATAAATAGTGAATGAAATCTATCCAGATATAATATCATTATAAAAATATTATTGATAATAATAAGTAATAATCAATGTGAAGTGGTAAATAACTTATAACACATTCTATTTAATGAATAAGAATTGAATGAAATGCATTTAGAGATAATATAAATAAAATACATCATTTATTATAATAAATGAATTCTTACTGATCAAAATGATTCATTATTGGATTCCATGATCTCATGCCTCATAATACATCTACATTCATGACATTAGCCATGATTGTTTAAAATTGACGATTTGGTATACATCTGAAACCCATTTAACAAAGGCTATACATTAATCACCTCATGAGATAACTGATGAATATAAGGGAAATCTATAACTAGGACCCACCACAATCATCATGTCCAAATCATTCATCATAAATATAATAAACATTATAATTCACTCATAATGATCTTTATCATCAAATATATTTATTGAGTATGGATTATTGATTTAGCAATATTCTCTAGTAAAAAAATAAATTTAAATTTTACCATCATATGTAGAAATGATATACATCTTAAATAATATTTTCATAAATGATAAAAAAATATTGATATTTAGGGAAATTTAAATTCCAATGATCACAAAAAATTGAATATTTTATGGTAATGATAAAGACTAAAAAAATGATTTTGTAATGGGGATGTAAATACAATAAATGGTCAATATCATCACAAATAATTCTTAGAAATAGAAAGTATAGTATTAATAAAACAAATATGAAATGGTATATAAGTAAAAATAATGGATTTTTTATATTTTATGAATAAAATACTAAAAAATTTTGTTTAAAAACAACTTTGATGAAAATATAATTTTCATATACAAAATCATATATAAAAATGATCACAAAAAATTTGGTAAATAATATTCATTGAAAATAACCATTTAGTTATATTAAATAATATATAAACAATGGGTGGTCACAATGGATGGAAATTTTTTCATTCCATATATGTCGAATAAAAAATTCCTTTGACTAATTAAAAAAATTCCAAACGAGCTAAGTTTATAAAATAAAATGGGGACAACATTTATAAATTTTTTAATAAGAATTTTTTTTAAATTTTTTTAATAAATCAATTTGATATCATTAAATATAAAATTTAGAAACAATTTCTAGAAAACCTATTTTTGGTTGAAAATGTATTTTTGGTAGAATATTTAAATGAAATAAGATTTTATTAAACAAGTTATCCATAATTATAATTAAAATAGAGTGGGTAAATTTTAGCATTACATAAAAAAATTAGAAACTACAGTAAGAGAAAATTAACTAGGATTATTAGAAATTTATAATTTAATTTCCTTTAATAGAGATTCTAAAATTTTCCATCATGATTAAATTTAGATTTTGAATTAAACCCTTACAAAGATCATAAAATTGAAGTGAACATTAATAAATGAATTGATAATCTGTATGAAATATAAATCAAAATTAAAAAAGTGGATATATATCATAATATATTCAAAATTTATTACAAATATAAAAATATAATACTGATGACAATGAATATGAAACCTAACAAAATAAAAAGAAATTGATATTTAAAAATTTTTACCCCATAGTATCTTATATGTAAAATCCACTAAGATCAAATAAATAAAATTGAAACATAAAATATCATGAAGTATGAAGTATTCATGATATTAAACAACAAGAGGTAGTATATGAATCCTATAAAATAAATTAGGTTTATTACATTATAATAGTCATAAATATTGATAGATTGAGATGAAGTTATTTTCCCCATGCTTCCCTTTGGTTTAATGTGACATAACCACTAATATAATGGATTCAATCATGTTATTAATTAATTCAATAACAAGAATAATATTCATATATATAATATCTTACATGATCCTCTTATATCATTTTACAATCAATATTTAATAATATTTCAATATTTTCAATATTTCAGGTGTTAATTTCCTTATTTTCTCATGTCTGTTTTATCCTGAAAGTACTAATTCTTTTGAATATGATTTTTATATATATACATCATATCCATAATTATATACATTGTTTGAATATAATATTTACTCTTTAGATACATTTTTATAACTATTAATGATGATTAGATATGGAAAATTATTTGCATCTCTTCGTGGAGACCATTGGATGTATGTACACTCGCGCGATGTTATTATTAGTTTATAGGGTGAAAAGTGGAAGGAATTAAAAAAAATTATAATTTAGGAATTAAAATATTAAAATATTTATTATATATATCCATTATTTATATCAATTTGAATATATATATTTTTTGTTGAAAGAAAAAAAATGGAATTAGTTCACAAGGTGGTATTCTCTCGTACACACTCATGATGGATTTGTAATCCATTTGATAGAGTGAGAGGTGATTCAATTTTATATCAAAAAAATAATATAATAGCAGTATATGGGATATAATGGGTTTATTATATTGCATGTTTTAAAACAAAATACTCTGTTCTAATATAACAAATAAACTCACTGAGCATAGAGATGAAAATTATATTCTCTTAGAGATACTTCCTTTGGATCTCTTCTTAAGAACTCGAGAATTGGTATTCTAGGATGAATATCATATCTAGAAAGTATATATCGTTTGGGGTTCGATTATTTAATAATATGTGAATATGTATTTAGAGGTTTTATGTGGTGTGTTTAGGTTGTTCCATTTTATATTTTGAGAAATGGGACCTTCTTGCAAACTGTTGAGAATTTTCCTATAGAATCCCAAAATGAAAAATGAATTCATAAGGAAAATGATATAAATAATATTAGAATGAAAATTTTATATAGGATAATGTGTAAATGAATATTTTAAATATGGAATATATTTTTTTCCATTTTATGCCACATATTTATATTTTAACACCAGATTACCCTATTTTTACTTTCACTATAGTAATTATTTGTTTACTGATTTCACTATTCAGTAAGGAAAAAACATTAATAAAAAATTTTAGATAAAATTTATTATTATTGTTATATATATTTATTCCATTTATAAAAATGAAAATAATTAATGTTCCAAAATCTAAATTAACATTATTCTGTTAGACATGATGAAAAAATTGGCTCCCAATGGGAAAATTCTCATAACCATATAGGTTATTTATTTCAAAATTCCATATGAAATTATTTATATTTAAATCAATTAGTTAAATTTAATTAAAATTGAACAATTTATAATTAAAAAATAGTTAAAATTATTTAATCATTTCTATTATTTAAACCATAAGTATGTTTTTATTGAAAATAAAAATTTCCACAATTCATCAAAAAATGATAACTTTTAGAAAATTCCAAAAAATTAGACATAATATAATTTCTGAAATGAATATTCGAAATTTTATAAAATATTTTTTATAGAATTATGAAAAAAGTAATAAATTATTCTTTTAATGCACAGCTAGAAAACCATTTAATAAATATATTTTTTAAAATAAATCATTAAAATGATTTATATTTTTTTTTAATAAATAGATAACCAATAAACCTACAGTTAAAATTTATTTTCATAAATTAATTAACCCCATTTATAACCATTGATATAATGGAAAGGTTACATGGTTTGTGTTTTAAATAATTATATTTCAATCTGTTATTGTGTTTCATTTAAAACTGATGTTGCATGAATTTTAAGATATCGAAAAGATTAAATTTACATAAAAATAAATATACATTAATTTCAAGAGGTGTTACATTACCTTATAATTTTTATATTTTTTGTTATTGTAACACAGTAATATTGTTATGATATATATATATATATATATATATATATATATTAATTTATTTAAGGTATTCTGTTGTGCGTTACACCAAGATAGGATTGCGCAATACGCAACACTGTCTTATCTTGCGCAATACGAAATTTAATTCTTGGCTTGTGCTACATAAAATTTAATTTTTTTTAATATAATTCATTTCACACAAGGCCGAGTATATGTAAATAACTAAATATTATTATGTTACCTTATAACAAATTCATTTTAATGGTGGGTATGAACAATATTAACATTATTCGTAAAAACTATTTAAATGAAAATAAGTGAGTTTAAAAAATAATAAAATGACTCATGATGGATTTTATTAATGAAATATATATTTAATATTTCTATTATATTGTTAAAAATTAATGTTATATTTATTATATACATGATATATGAAAAAAATTATTTTTTTGTAAAAAAGAAGTAATTTTCAAGAAATGCAGTTCTGCCTCCTTTTGATGGAATACCCTTTTTAAATAAATTTTTTACACTTTTATATATTATAATTTAATAAATAAAAATTATATTTGGTATAAGGATATAATAACTGAATTTGGATGAATTTATTATATTTTTTTGAAAACACTCATGTTTCGATGAAAAGTAAAAATAATATAAATTTCAATTGAAAACATTTTATTATAAAAATAATTTCTGAGGACAGATTATTTTATTCAATGGTATTTATGTAAATATAGAATATATTTATTCCATTTACTATAATTTTTGTCATTGGAATTAATTTTACCATGAATTGTGATCAAAAAACATTTTAATATTTTGCAATGTTTAACTTTTAAAACATTGTTTGTCATTTCGATATGGGGATTAATATTAAATTAATTATTCCAACATATATTTTTTTTTAATTTTTTGAAATTAATTCCATATTTTTAATAATTTTTTCTAAATTATAAAAATATAATATTTTTATTTTTTGGCATTATGAATAGTAACTTTAGTAATTTTTTTTATCACGGTTAGAGGTAAATTAAGTAATAAAAGATAATAATAATATTATAATTAACCCAAATAATGTCTTTATTTCATTGGATAAGTATTTTTCTACTATAATAATACTTTGGTCTATTTTGGGACCACTTGGAGCCACCTGGATGACTTTAATATATTTATATTTTAATATTTAACGAAAATCCAATTTTTGTTATACATTTTTTAACAAGTAAACTATTTTTAGTATGGGGTAATACATAGAATAATTTAAACTATAAATATGATTTATTAATATAAAATGATAACTTCTATTAGGGTAATTTATTTTTAATTTTCATGAAATAAATTATGACCTTAAATGCTCATACAATGTTGATGATGTCCTTCTAAAAGTTGAAAAAAAATAATTGAAATTATTATAAATAAAATTTTAAGGAGTGTTCACTAACCAAAATATAAGGGTAAATCATTATTGTTATCTATACCTCATTTATACTTTAACAAGTGTTGAATTATGGACCATTTTGGGTCACATTGATATGAATAAGTCCCTTCTAATATTTTATTTAAAAGGATGTCAATTTGTTCACAATTTATATTTTTAATTTGCATACTATTTTAATAAATGTTCTTCCATATAATAACATAGATTAAATATAGTATATATAATGATAAAATAATTACCTACATTATATAAATTTATTTACAATTTTAGAGATTAAATAATTATAATTACTAATGACACAATAATGATATATAAATTATATTACTAATTAAAATATCAAATAAATGGTTTTAATAATAATAAAAAAATACAAGTTGAATTAATTAATGTTATCAATTAATTTTTTAGGTTACTAGGACATATTAGGAGTATATTACATTATATTTTTCTATGTTACCATCTCTTAATTATATTTATTAAATGAAATAATTGAGTAGTATCAAAATTGACATAATTGATACTTTAAAACAAATAATATTTTATTGAAGGTTATAATGGTCTTAAAAATAATAGGATATGACATATAATAATGAGAATGTTAAATATATCATAAATTATGTAATTGGTGTTATTTTGTCATGTTATAGTAACTATATTATCCCTGTATTTTAAAAATACAAGTAAACATGGTTAGAGTTAAAATGTTTAACTAACAGTTAAATCCAATAGATAAGGTAAATTTTGGATATAAAATTATCTAAAAATCATTTTATGAAAGTATTTATACCCATACTAATCATAGGTTATAAATAACTCAACTTGTATCTATTTTAAACCGAAAATAAATTTATAATAAATTTATAGTTTTGATGTTTCAAAAAGTACCCCTCCCCTTTCTTAAAAAAGGGAACATATACTTTTTTTTATTAAAACATATAAAGCCCTTTGACTCAGCCAAACCATAAAAAATTATCCTCCTAACATCACTAACTTCATCCTAGAGTGCATAGTTTGGTTATAAAGCCAACCTACGGATTGCTTTTTTACAAATCAAATGGAAATTCCCGAAAAAGAGGTAATTGTTTTGTCAAATGAATCAAATTTATTTTAATTTTATACATCCTCATCCAATGTTGTATCCATAGAAAATTAATATCTACATTATAATTTAAATGATGAATTTTTATTATTATTCTGTTACAACCATATTCCTCGATTTATCTATCTTATAAATAATGATCTCACTATACAGGCATATGTATGGCTTACCGTCTCTACATCGTGTTGTAATTTTTTATTCAACACTTCATTATTAGATGGGTATAAAGATGATTATAATGTTTATAAATAATTAATATAACATGATAGTGATTATTTATAATTAATACACAGTACAATTTTATACCATTAATCCATTAATGGAATCATATCGTCACTTCTGTGTACATAAGGCCTACCATCTCCACGACGTGATAAAATTCATTCTCCGTGCTATCCATTCAAGAATGATTATAAAGTATATATAATATATAATAAAAAGATATATAAAATAATATTTCTACTCAAATTATATATTTTTATATATTTCATTTACTTTCTTCCATTCAATTTGACAAGAAAAAGAAACAACGCTCATGAGTTTGTATAACCTACCAACTCAATGAACGATGTATTCCGTTTCAATTATATATCTATTTAATATATTTATAGAAATAATATATATTATATATAAATCTTGTTTTACATTGTTTAAGAAAATAAATCATGATATATTTAATAAGATGAAGAATAAAAAGTCAAAACACATTCAAAAAATAAAAAGATTATTACCCAAAACCATGCATTATTAGGGAATTGATAAATGATAGGGAGAAATAGTATCATAAGTGAATCATATATGATATCAAAAAAATATTTTTTTCTGTTAATATTTAATAATATTATTTACACCACTATACATGAGTTTCTTACATATACGTATGAAATTGTACCAATGTTATGGGATAATTTTGTAATCACATTATTATCTGAGATTGTTTATTCATAAGTATTTATGGTGGTATATTTATTATCCAATTCCATGTTTCCTAAAGAGGTACTTCGAAATATTCTTTTCATCCTTGTAAAAAAAATTTAAGGTCAACTTTACCCATTTATAAATTTTTCATAATTGGTATGAAAGGAATATTTTGTTGTATTCGTTATGTGGTACCTTTTTACTTTTATAAAAAAGTATGAGAAGAATGTTTTATTTAATCAAATGGTAAATAAACATTTCATTTATGTGTATGGATGACTACCGCCTCATGAACCAATTTAGTTAGTTTAAAATTACCTTCTATCAATATTCTATATAACGATTGAATCAATGATTATATATGATATTCATGATAGATTTATTGTTATAAAAGATTTATATTTCAATTATGTTCTTACCATACATGCACATGAAAATGATAACGTCGTTCATGCATATGTGAAAACTATAACCTCCATGAAGTGATTTGAATCATTTTTATTCACCACATCACACATTTAATTTATATAAGTATATATAAATTATTATTACTATATTAATATTATTATGATCATTCTAGAAATAAAAAATAATAATTACCTGATTTCAATAATGATCAATGAAAATTGGAAAATGCAACCCATGTGTTTGAATGACATACTATCTCCTTAATTATAATATAGTTAATTTTTAATAACCATAATTAAATTATATATTTAAAATGTTTTATCAATGAATAAATGTGATGATTATTTCATGAATAATACTCTAGAGATATTGTAATTATGACTATATAAGAAATTTAAATCACAAACAAGTTTATTTTAAACTCAAGTACCAAAGAACGAAAAAATGTATGATATGAAAATAAATATATATATGTTTTATAACATGGTAATAATTTATATAATAGGAATTATAAACTTGAAAAATATTCCCATTCATGTATAAATTAACTTAAATTTAATATTTATGAATATACTGAAAGTATATGACGAGTCGTAATCAAAGTTAGGGACTTCGTCTCAATACCATTTCATTGAGATCTATTTTGATATTTGAAACCACATTATTTTATAACATGTATAATAAAACCTGTTGAATTTTAATTTAATTTGATTTATTTCATAAGCAATATATTCTTATGAAGCAATTTACTAAATGAAAAAGGTATTTTTTTTTACATTTGCAGAAATAATGAATTTTCTGCTGTAATGAATATTATTTGATATTTGGCTTCCATCACAAGCCATAATGTTTTAAAAGGAAAAATAAATACCATATTTCATTTTTATGTATTTTGGTTTTTAAAAATGTTTTGAGAAGGGATTGATTATGTAAATATATTGAGATTTTGTCTTATGATTGCAATGTCAAATGATATTTTTTATTTATGGTTGTTTTATCCGTTATGATTATGTTATGGTTTTTGGGAATTTTTTATATATATAGGGGGATCTTTGATAAATTGAGGGTACGTGAGCTTGTGATATCTCTCCAATTAACTAATTAATGAGAGAAATTTAAACAATAAGGTTTTTTTGAAGAGATGTAGGGATATACTAAGATTTGTATAGCAAACATATCGATGAAGGTTACCTCCTATTTAGCAGTGAAAACTTTAATGTATGTATAATATGGATGCCACAAGTCAGTTTTATGTTTCATGATTGCTATTATTATTTAATAATCTTATTATTACAATAGGTAGATTAAAGTGTTTATGTTTTATTGGTGAAAATTTTGATTTTATGAAAATGATTTCATTGAGTTTAAAACATTACTTGGATAACATTTTATTTCCTTATTTTATATCCCTTAATGAGTTTTTTTGATTCTCCTTTTTTCAAAATGTTTTCTATAGGATATAAGGATGGGTACTAGGAAGGAAGAAATCATGATTAATTTTATGATGATTTTGATCAATAAAAATAAATCATATTTTATTTAAAAGAGTTTCATTTCGTGAAAAAATGGATAGTGAGAAGAAGTGACTACTTTGTAATATTTGGATGTCAGGAAAACATATAAGATGATATTTTAACATTATATTGAGTATATTACATATATATTTAATTTATAAAATTCTTAAATAGTGGTATTAGTATTTTATAAACTCAATTATTTGTATTTATATATTTTTTAGAAGCATGTTAATACTTTCCACACCCACAATTATAATGACGAGGTTAAAAAGAAACATAATAATATTTAGTTTATATCATATACTCCATATTGTGTGGAATAAAAAACATTAAAATGATTTTAAATTTTATGTATCATAGAAAAAGCTTATCATTTTGTATAACACAAGCTAAACTGGTGTTTTTGTACTGCTCAAGATTATCATAGTGTATCTTACAACACAAGACCTCATAGAGATTTAAAAAATCTATCTCAAAAAAATCTTGGGGTGTGGCATTATACCCACAATAAAATTAATTTCACCATCTAAGTTATTTGTGGTTAAAATGGTTTAATACATGAATGTTTCTTTTACAAAAACCCACATCATAAAATGGAATACTAAAATGTCATTTTAAAATGAAAATTTTGAAACATTAAAGTTACTCAAAGGAACTTATCACTGGGTTTCCACATAGCAGAACATAGATGGAAAGTGAAATGAAGGACATAGAATAAAAAATGAACTATCAAGTTCATATGGAGAGTGATAGAGAACATCGTTATGAGAAATTTAATAATAAAAAACCATAAATTTTGTGATGATCTAAGGGACGATCAGATTCATCAGAGAAGATGGTTCTAGCTAATTTTTTTGGATTTCATGATCTTTTTCCTAAAGTTAAAGATCATCAAATGAAATACATACACAAGTTCAGTACAATATCACCATTTATAATTCTCTCAACAATTTCAACTTAATATTTTATTCAATGAAATGATGTTGAATTTTTTATTCCTAATATGTTAATAGATCATACGATACAAAAATAGAATAATATGTAATTGAATAAGTATTTATCACAAAAACAATGTTAGTAGAAGTAATGAAAAATCCATAAGTCCTCCTATGGTGATATAATAATTTATTCAAACAAAATTAATCTTATATTTATCTTAACTGTTCTATAAATTGATAACCTTTCAATCCTTATGAAGGATGAAAATTCTAAACATTTGAAAAATGTTCACTAACTCTACATAACATTTATCGCTCATATATCATAAGGTATCTCTTGTTGGTCAAATACCAAAAATGTGAACATCTTTTTCATGTATTCTCTTGATTCATTGTAATAACCTGAATTACCATATATAGTTATTAAAAACATGCATGTTTCCAAATTCTTAAGTCCAAATATATGTAATCTTCATCCATTATAGTGTAAACCACATGTAAATAAATCCTTAATGTGTTCCAAGGTTACTAATATCATCCAATTTACTTATTACTATCCAACATATCATTATAAAAATTTAATTATCTCAAAATAAGGGACATATTAAGGGCTATCTTTTACTTAATGTGTTTTCAAAAAATAATTATAAATCACTTTTTATGGTTATGGGTATCTTCATCATATACATAAAAAAAATTTAGAACCACACATTAGACCACTACATCAATATTTAATTATTCAATTATACCATAAATTTGATTCTACAACATTATTCTAGAATCCCATTAAATAAACACTAAATTAATCCACAAATATGTCTTAATACTCTATATCTCCAATTGTGGTTTCACGAGATTTTATTTTCACATTCTCTTTAAAAGTTTTTTAACATCGATCTTCATCAATAACCCTTGGACTAGGGAATTGGTCTGCATAATTCCCCATTTACATGAACAATAAACACTGATTTGTTGGGGGTCACACTATAGAGCGATTTATTTATTACTATTACATCAATAAAAAATGCATGATTTCCATAAATTCCAAACATAAATCATTTATCAATTAAATTAATACAATTTCCTCCATGATTCATTCCACTCTTTGGACACAATGAAAATCTAATATTTTATTCCCTACAATTATTATAATTTCATTAGAATTCAATCCTTCTTTTGTTATCATAACCATGATATAGATAAGAAACATCAATATCCCTTTTTGTAAGAAGAATATGTTGAAGGTATATATTAAAAAAAATTATTGAACTCATCCCAGTCCATTGATTCAATATTATCTTCTCCCCCCATATTCTTGAAATATTTCCACCACAGATTCACATTATATTCCAAGTGATAAGTTCCCAACTAAGACATTTCATGTTATGAACATTAGAGAATGGTAAATATCTTTTCAATTTTAAAAATATTTTTTCTCAAAAACTATTCGATAGGTCATTCAACAAAATTAAGGTGGATGTTTCCTAAAGAATGATTCCAGAGAATGTTGTTCCCTCTTTTGGTCCTTTGGAATCCTTCCCTGATTTAGTACATGATAAGTATTTGTGGTCTTAGATTCATGATTCTGGTTTCTATCTCCCATAAGTTAAATTTAGGGATGTTTGGAGGATATTTCTGTAGGGTTTGGCTGATCCAAAGATCGTTATATTTTTTAATAAAAGAGAAGGATAGGTTCCCTTTATAAGAGAGGGGAGGGGCATATTTGAAAACTCTAAAACTATTAATTTATAATGAATTTATTTTCAATTTCAAAAAGAACCAAGGAGAGTTATTTCAAGTAAAATTTGTGGATGGTTATAAACCCTCTAAAACATTTATTTTTTATACATGTTTTGGTTACAAAATTAACGTTATCTTTTGGAATTAACCATTAGTTATACAGTTACACTCTTTCTGTGTTTACTTTCCGTTTTATAATACATGGTTAATATTGTTACTATAATATACCAAACAAACTCCAATTAGATCATTTATGATATATTTAACATTATCGTAGTTTGTTATCTACTATTGATATTTTTATGAATTTTATAACATTTAATAAAATATTATTTATTTTAATGTATCACTTATGTAATTTGTGATACTCTTTAATATTATCATTTTTTAAAATATATAAAAACATGATAACTTCTAAATAATCATATAATATACTTATAACATGTCTTAGTGACCTATAAATTCGTCGACCACCTTAATTAAATGAAATTATATTTCATTTATTATTTTTTTAAACAGTAATTTGATATTTCTATTAGTAACATAATTTTTGTATAACTATTGTTTCATCATTAATAGAAATTATTTAAACTCTAAAAATTATATAAAAATTTATATTATGTAGGAAATTATTTTTTATTTCCATGGACTATTTATAATAATTGACTTTTTATGGAAGAACATATATTAAATTTGTATACTAATTAAAAATATATAGTTTAAAAAATAATAATAACCTTTAAAAAAATATGATAAAGGTCTTATTATTATCCTTGTTACTCCAAATGATCAATAACATGAAAACTAGAAAAATATTTCCATTATATAAAGAACTAAAATTATTTATCTTTGTTGGTGGGTCTTTCTGTTTTTCATAGGTTGTACGTACATGTGAACATTATTTCTGTTTTCTTACTGAATTGAATAGGCGCAAGAAAATGATATATATATATATATATATAATTACAGTACCATTATTATGTAAAATATGTCATAATTATTTAATATATATACTCTATAATCATTCTTGAATGGTTTACATGGATAATGACTCTTAACCAGTAATGGAGACGGTATGTAGTATATAAGAACGAGCAATGATAACATTACCTTAATGGTTAAATGGTAAGAAAATGTATTGTATATTAATAATAAATAATAATTATCATATAATATTAATTATTTCCATTCTTTATATTTATCATTATACCCATGTAAAAAAATTAGTGTAGAATAAAAATTTATACCACAACGTGGAGATGATAAATTGTACGAACGAATGTAGGGCGTTTTTGGTTTTTGTAGGCTGGATAAAAGGAGTATTATGGATGTACCATAATTATAATAACATATAATAAAGTTTATTATACTATATGTATGACTTTGGTATTGGAAAAAAATATGAATATGAAGTAGAAATAAATAACTTGAAAGAGTTGATGAAACAATTACCTTTTCTTAGGGTATTTCCTTTTGAATTGTACAAAAGGACTCCTTAGGATGGATTTATACCCAAATGTATGGACTCTAGGATGAAGTATAAGAAGTTTATAGGATAATTGGGAAGGGTTTGGCCAAGCTAGAGGGATTTATATTTGTGAGTAAAAGAGAATAAAAGGTTCCCTTTACTTAGAGATGGGAGGGGCAATTTTGGAAACTCCAAGCCTATTAATTTATTAAAATTATATTGTCATTTTAAAATATATCCATGGTGAAATATTTATAATATAAGATGATTTTGTGTAGAAATCCTTCCAATAAATGATTTTTAGACAAGTTCAGGTCCCAAAAATAACATTATCTTTTGTATTTTACCCTATGATAAACAATTTAACTCTTACTGTTTTTACTTGTATTTTTAAAATATATGTATAATATATTTAAAATAAAATGACAAAAAATACTGAATAATATAATTTAGGAAATATTTATCATTATAATTTTTATTTTTAATAACCTTATATTTTTTGTAATTTCATAACATTTAATAAAATATTATTTATTTTACAGTATCATTTACTTCAATTGTGATACTATTAAATATTTTAATTTTATAAAATATATAATAACATGATAAAATTGAACAAAATAAATAAATATAGTCATAACATGTCATATTGACCAAGAAAATCCGTGTAGAACCACATTTAATTCAAAAATATAATTCTTTTAAAACATTTAAATCCATTTATTTGATATTTTTATTAATGAAATAATTTTTGTATCATTGTTGTGTCATCATTATTGGTAATTATTTAATCTCTAAACATTATAAATAAATTTTTATAATATATTTAATTATTTTACTCTTCTTGATACTATTTATTATTGATGTTATTCTGTGGAAAATTATATACTAAAATAGTATATTAATTAAAAATATCTAGTGTGAACAACAAAACTTCCTTTCAAATAAAATATTATAGGGGACTTATTCATATCCTTGTGACTCAAATAGTTTTATAATTAAACAATTCAGAAAATATGGAATATATATAAAATAGAAAAAATTATATATTTTTGGTTCATTTAATATTCTTAAAAGTTTAAAGGATAATCATTTTAATTATTTTTCTTCTGCTTGCACAAGCACTATATCAGCATTGTATAATCCTTTAAGGTAATAATTTATTGCCTAAAATTTAGAAATAAATTACCTTGATATATTTAATCATGTTATTTTTATAAATTCTATTTATAGTAAAAAAATATCTATTATATGACACCATATTAAAAAAAGTACTTCTCAAAACCCAATGTATAAAAAATTGTATTTTTTATCAATAGAATATTATAAATATATTAGAGTCATATAAGTATCTCAAAGTGGACCAAAAATAAAACCAATGATTATTTTGGTAAAATAAAACTTATCCAATGAATTTAGGATGAGTTTTGGTGTAATTATGATATTATATTTACCTTTATTTACAATATATTACCCTTATCCGTGGTAAAAGAGAAAATTACTAATATTACTATTCATAATCTCCAAATAAAATAAATTAATTTTATTTAAACAATTTTTAACTAATGATTCCAAATATGAAATCCATTTTTAAAAATTAAAAACCCAGATGTTACAATAATTAATTTGAAATTAATTTTGTTGTGGGAATGAAAAATTGGTTTTTAAAAGTTAGGATATTGTAATAGATTGAAATGTTTTTAAATCCAAATTCATTGTAAAATTAATTTCAATGACTGAAATTATATTAAATGAAATAAATATATTCAATTATTACATTAAAACCATTAATTAATTTAATTTATCTACAAAAATTTTTTTGATGAATTTTTTTTCAATTAATATTTATTGTAGATTTACTATTTATCAAAACATGAAAGTTATCAGAAAAAAATTACTAATTCATTCAATGTAAATTTTTATATCAGTATTCTAATTAGCCTGATTATTTTGTTTAATATAATAAATAAAATTTTCAATATTTATATTTAATTTGGTTGTGCCATTAAAATTTGGCAGAACTACATTTTTTGAAAATTATATCTTTTATCCAAAAAATTGAATTTGTTCTTATATAATGTCGAGAAAACATATGAGATGAATTTTAAACATTATATTGAATATAATTCATATATATTTCATTAATAAACATGTCCAAGAGTGGTTTTATTATTTTATAATCTCACGTATTTTCATTTAATTAGTAATTTAGAAGAAATTTATTACTGTCTATACCCACCATTATAATGGCTAGAATATAAGTTAAAATAATAATATTTAGTTGATAAATTATAGTCGGTTGTAACATCCCAGTTTAATAATGAATATTAAATTTTCATATTTATTAATATTTGTGGTTAAAATATTAATATTACTTAAAAGGGAATGCTATGTTCAATGGTGTACCCAATGCGCAACAATGAGTTTCCTTGAAATCTTACGTTGCATAATAATAATATAATAATATTATTTTCAATTGTAGTTAACGCATTGCCATTGTAATGGAAGGAATGAATAGAACTAACTACCAAATGATTATATATGCTTGTCAAATACTTTTACATTTATCCAAATAAATGTTAGAGGCTTAACATGCAAATGAATCCAATTTTAAGCATAAATATTCTAATATTCATTAAAAGGTTGATTTACCGCCTTTTGATGAGAACCATTTTTAAATATACTTTTGTATATTTTGTATATTATATTTGACAAAATTAAAAACTTTTTTAGAATCTGGACATCAAAATTTAATTTGTGTAAATTTTTCATATTTTCCAGATAAAGATCAGTTTTAGTGAAAATGTTTCATTTTAATTCAAAACCTCATTTTAATCTAATTTATTTATATGGATAGGTTATATTTTTAATTCGGTTTAATTTTTAGTTAAATTATATTTTTACCATTTAATCCAATGGTCGTCATTGAAATTAATATCACTTTGAAATTGGACTTAAACTAGTGCCATTCTTTTAAAAAATATTGTTTCTTAAAAACACGCTATTTTTTTGACAACGGGAATTAATTAATAAATTAATTAATGAAACTTATATGTTTTGAATTTTGTAAAATATACATAATTTTTGAATTCGGAATATCAAATATTGCTTAGGGTAAATTTTTGGTATTTTTTTAAAATACTTCAATTTTTGATGAATAGTTAAACCACTAAGTGGTAGTTAAAAAACCAATTTTTCGTTTAAATGAAACTTTACCACATATGTGATTTGAATTTCAAAAATTTGACATACATGGTTATCATTAAGATGTAAAATGTGGTTCAATGGAATTGAAATAATTTTTTTGGTGAATAGTAACTTTTACGTTTTATTAAACGCGATTAAAGGTAATTAGTGTAATTTAAGGTAATGATAATGTTATAATAATATGAAATGACCTTGACACATGTCCTAACCTTATTGGATGAGTCATGGCCATCCATGAAAATCCATGGGTCAACATGTGGACCCCATGGAGCCACTTTGGTAGTAAAATGACATTAATAACTTTTAATTTAAAGTTAAAATAAAAATGTCAAAAACATGTATTGTTTTACTAAAATAATTTTAACATGTGGTTATACAAGTCATATTGTCACGACCCGTCCCCGGGGCTCGTGCCGTGACTACCCCAAACCCGCCTTCCATAGGCCAGGGGCTGGAGACTAGCACCAAAGGCGTAAATCCTGATAACTGGGAAGACATTGCCTTTATAGACGTAAACAAAACACTATAGAGTAAAAGCGGAAGTAAATCAGTAAGTACAAAGAGAAGTGATGAAAGGTAAATGGGCCAGAATACAAACCCAAAAGAAAGTACAACTACAACTGAACAAAGTAAAAAAGAAAAAGGCAACAGCTGGTAGGAGGAAAGCGGATCCTGGGTCGTCCTCCTAGGATCCTACCTGAAGGGTAGGTACAGATGGCGCAGCTCCTGGATCATCTACCATGGATCCTACCTGAAGGGTATGTACAGATAGCGCAGCTCCTGGATCGTCCACCATGGATCCTACCTGAAGGGTAGGTACAGATAGCCTCCACAACGCTCTCGCCCGTTAACCTCCTCCGAGTGTCGTCTCGCCGTGAAGTCCACCTCTGGATACATACTCGACGTGTAGTCCACCTTCGGGTAAAGACTCATCGTGTAGTCCACCTCCGGGTACCGTCCAGTTCTCGAACACTCGGCCTCCATCAGCACTGCCCGTCGTCTGCAAACAACACAACGAGGTGCAAGCATAGCCCGTGCAGGGGTGAGTATAACAATACTCAGTAGGGACCACGAGACCCTCAAGGTCTCACCAAAACCAACAAGGATAACCACAAATAAGATCTCAACAGATAACCTCTACATAGGTATATTCCCATATATATACCTATGTTATCAAGTAACCCATCTCAATCATGAGGAAACACAAGGATTATGAA
This sequence comes from Viscum album, assembly GCA_963277665.1. Classification (NCBI taxonomy): domain Eukaryota; kingdom Viridiplantae; phylum Streptophyta; class Magnoliopsida; order Santalales; family Viscaceae; genus Viscum; species Viscum album. The sequence goes on along the minus strand of OY728132.1, from coordinate 1,696,826,127 downwards.
ATCAACGGATAACCACTACCTAGGTATATGCCCATACTTATAACTATGTTATCAAGTAACCCATCTCAATCATGAGGAAACACAAATTTCATAGACTCAGCTCAAACCAGGATTTTCATTATCGAAACTGTAACTGCTAAAGAGCTCCTTCTCTGGAGTGTACATTGGTTCTATCACGACTCCGAGTTACTGCTCACTAATCCAAGTCTCTGAGGTACTCCTCCTGTCGAGTACCGCGGGTCTGCTGACAAATACTGGGCGCTTCGTCCGCTGTGGGTCTGCCGCCAAATACCGGGCGCTCCCCCTAATAGCCTACAGAGGTACTCCTCTAGTAGAGTACCTCAGGTCTGCTGCCAACTAACAGGCGCTCCGTCAGCTATGGGTCTGTCGCCAAATACTGGGCGCTTCGTCCACTGGCTAGTCGACTCACTCCAAGTCGAGTCGGTCAAGCAGTCGTCATGTCTTAGTCGTCTACATGGTCTTCATACTCCGTATGCTCGTCTCCGGGAGGGACCGCTCCACGACCTACTGGTCAATACTACAAGTATCTCAAATTCCCACAAAGAAGTATCTCAAAGGACCGCCTCTTCACAAGTGTCTCAACGCAACAGACGGCGCGTCAATCAGACGCTCGGTCTGTGAGTTACTAGCCTTTTTTGTCCCCAGGGCACAGTTGGTTTTGTGTGCGAACCAATCCGGACGTATCTCAACTGTACCCCAAAATCTCATAGGGTAATCTCAAAGGGACCGTTTCTCAACGTGATCACCAACGTCGTTAACGGTTCGTCAAACGGACGTCCGGCCTGAAAGATATCAGCTTTTCCGTTCCAGGTGCCTGATTGGATTACGGCTACAATCCAACCTAGCCACTATCCAACAGCAACCAAAACTCGGGCGAAGTATGCCAAAAGTTCCGTCCCATCAAGAGGAAATCAATGAGACAGACGGCGCGCCAATCGGACGCCCGGTCTGTGAGTTATTGGCTTTTTCGTTCCAAGAGCCCGGTTGGATTTTGTGAGCAAACCAACCCGACCGCACTCCGATGACATCCAAATCTCAAGAGGAGTAAGCCAAAAGGAACGTCTCATTTATAGGAATCCATAAAAGTCGACGACACACCAATCGGACGTCCAGAGCTCACGTTATGAGCGTTTCTGCTCCGAGGGCCCGGTTGGTTTCGTGTACGAACCAACTCGGCCGAACACAAATTATTTTGAAACCTTGAGTACGATATGTAAAAATGACCGTCTCGATCCAAGGGTCGCATCACAATTGACGGTGCGTCGATCGGAGGTCTGTAGTCCATGATATGGGCATCTGACCGAAAGTGATCCAAAAACGGGGGGTCTCGGCCCGGACCGACCCGGCCCGGCTCATGGGTTGGCTCGGCCGGTTACGGCCGAGCGGAGTGAAGCGGGGCGCTTCCCCCGCGTGAAGAACCGCATCCCCGCATGTGGCCACCCATGCCAGCAGACGTGGCAACTGGCCGAGTCCCGCTGCCCCCCTCCGGTCCCACGCGGTCGTGGTACTGCGCTCCGCTGCCGCGGCGTATGCCGTGGTGGATTCTTCTGGCAGTGCTACGGGCGCCGCCGCACCCGATGGCCGGTGCCGCCACGCCGGCGTGCCGCGCCGGCGGGGGCTTCTGCGGACCACCGGACGTGCTCCGGTGGTCCGATTCGCCTGCAGTCTTCGCCAGTGATCATCTTGGGACCCGACCATTGATGAAAAGATCCCACAATGCCTGTGTGGCTTCATTTGTCATTTTCTGGCACGGAATGATGGCGCCGTGTCTTGTTCAACTTCATCAGCGCGGTGCGACGGCAGCGCGCTTCTTATCCCTTCTTCATAATTTCCACGTGGTGCAACGGCACCGCGCTGCCTTTCACGTGCCACAACAAATTCAAAAAACAAGGGGGGAGGAGGGTCGGCCGTGTTCGTGCGGTCCGACCTCCTCCCGTTATAATGATATCAAACAACCATCTATTAGAAGTTTACATACGACAAAGAAATAATTTGCGGACAAAAAACAATAATCCTCAACATCAATTCGCAAGAACGAACGATCCATGGATCAACCTGGAATTGGTTGGTCCGCCCTCGTCATTATTTTCTCAAAAGATAAGAGAACACCAAATAAATTCCCCTACCTTGTTCAAGCTTGAACGGAGGTTCTTTGAACAAGGATTCATCGTGGAAAAACCGTCGCGGAAAGAGACGTCGCGGAAGGAGGAAGTTGTGTCGGCGTCGCGGTACACGGCGTCGCGTAATCGGTTTCCGAGAACTCGGCATTCTTCATCGGAGACCGATGTGTTCTTCACGTTCTTCGTCGAAGACAAAGAAGTTCCTCAAATCCTTATTCTTTTCTCCCAAAAGCTCCACCACGAGGTTCCAACCCCAAATAAAATAAGCTCACCTCTTATTTTATTAACATAACATAACTTTTGAATTTCAAGAGTTTGAAATTCAAACATCACACATAACTCACTTAATTAATAACATAAGTTGTCAAAAATTAATGGTGAGTTGAGGGGTTTAAGAATTTGAAGGGGTGGGGCTATTGTGGGCCCCACCACCGTCATAACCTCTCTTGGGAAGTTGGGTAGTTACCCAACATCCACCCAAAGCCTTAAACCATAAAAATTGTAGTTAAATTATAAATTAAACGTCCACAATTTTTATCATCTTCTCTCTTGAAAACTCAACTCTAGAATAGGTGTTCCTAAGAAATTACCGGCACTGCGGTTCCATCGGTGCCCTTGGAATTCGATTCCGAGCACCGGTTCAAAAGTTAGAAAAAATTGCTCGTTCGTTCACGGAACATACCCAAGCTAAACTTCGGAAATTAATTCCGGGCACACCGGGCCTCAGAATCAGGCGCCGTCCGAAATTTCTTTCTTGTAAAATTCAACGAAAATTAAGAAAAAATATTTATTGAAATTTCAGGGTCGTTACATTACTCCCACCTCAAGGCTTTACGTCCCTGTAATGCTTCAACACAAAATAGGGTCACAAAAGCGGTACAGAGCACGCATATGATCCTTCTGCTCCCATGTGCTCACCTGGAGGTTCTTGTACTGCCAAAGAAAGTGCACCTGAGGAATCAATCGTCCTCGTAGGATCTGCTCCTATCGATCCTTGATCCCCACCGGAACCTCCGTGAAAGACACCCCATCGCCATCGTCTAGCTCCCCATGGTCGATGATATGCAAAGGGTAGAGCACGTATCTCATTAGTTGAGATATGTGGAAGTCGGCGTGCACCTGGTGCAACTGAGGTAGATGGGTCAAGCTGTAAACCACCTTTCCTACCCAGCTGAGGACCTAAGAAGGTCCGCTGAACCTCAGAGATTACTTTCTGCCTTGGCCACATCTCCATAAACCTCGTCGAGGTGAGACCCGTATAAGGACGTGATCGTCATCCTCGAACTCCAGAGTTCGCCAATTCCTATTAGAACTAGAACTCAAAACGACTGCTTCCATGATGGTATGGTTGACCGACTCAAGAGTGATCGGTCACACCCTCATGTGCATGAGTTACCCTGTCTTGCCTGGGGTTTCCTTTTTTGCTGACCAAGGAAAACATATTCCGATATCGTAAATAAACCACAACCTATTTTCCTAATAAAGTCAATATGTGTCTGAATTGTGGATCCAATCCATACTCAGACCAACGTCGTAAGGCCTCGACGCTGCCACCAAGAGATTCCAACTGAAACTCTCGCCTCGAGGGTCTGACCACACCGTCGGTGTAAGTGTGATTATCGAGTCTTCTCCCAAGGTATATCCAGACGTGAGGGTCATGTCTACGGCTTACCGAAAAATCTAGGTCTGGGACAAAATTTGTGGAAGGAAGGAATGATTCATATCAACGTCTGATACTATGGAAGCTAGTAGTGGACACAGACTGTCCCTTGAATCATTCTTAGAGCCATTTTGGTCACACTCCTTGACCGCATACAACTACTCTTTTCCCCTTCCCTCCAGCTCCCTGAGCCCGGAGGGGACAACAAAGGCGGGTGGTTGTAATATGTTGAAATGTACACCCCCTCATGCTGCTCTCCTAGCTCTGCCTCCACATCTGATGCTCTATAGATTTATCTTTCCTTAACATTTCATATTCTTGAAACATTCGCACGCCCATGTCTCTGAGACCGGCACCAGCTCGCTGCGTTCCAACTTCTAACATTCTCTAGCTCTATTCATTCATCCAAACAACATTCAACCTCAAGGTTCTCTCTAGCACCCTAATGTGATTAGGAATGCATAGAGGGAAAAACGTGTTAGCTCGAATATCCTTAAACACACCACGCTCAGTGGTCCGAGCCCTATAGCGCTGATCGAATCGTATTAATCGATTACCCTGAATGTTTGGTACGCCTCGATGAATTCTCAATTACCAACACGTCGTCCTGCCAAAGCTGTATAAGCTCTAGAAAACTCTCAGCCACCTCCTCAAGCCAGTCCTCAGCCGCCTATAAATTAGGTTTTCCTCGGAACATGAACGTATCTGATGTTAGAACATGTTTAAGATAGTAAGCATACATGTGTCACCTACCGGTACCGTCAGTTGTAACTGCTGACCAACAGGTAGTGATGTATAGGTGACACACTACCCGAAGGCATTATCTCAGGCATCGGTCCACATACTGAAGCCTCATCACTATGAGGACCATCCTCATGGTTATTCACTGGAAAACACTAGTGGACAAGTCCACTATCCACTCCACTGGTGTCTCAGCTAGTCGGAAAACTCTAGCAATCGCCTCCAGCCAGTCCTCTGCTATCTGGGAATCTGCCTCACCTCGTAACCTCGGAGACCTCTACTGCTGGAACTCGTGCAACGCGCTCTGCCAGCGTGCACAGTTCGCTAGTATAGCTATTGGCATATGCTGCCCAACATGTGGTGGTGCTGATGGTACACCACCTAAGGGTGAAAACATAGTAAAAAGGGCCCTACACCAGAGCCTCGTCGCTCGTGGAACCAGCATCGAGTACTCTCTCGGAACTCCAACTGACTGTCTACATGGAGACATCCTGAACAGATGCGACACGGTCAACGATTTATACCTGGGGAGCTGACTTGGTTTGAACTGACTTTAAAACTTTTGGAAACACACACACAATCAGTGTTTTCATGCACAATGTTGGAAATCAATAGTCATAGTCCTAGTGTACAGATACGTCGGCCGCCGCACTAACACTGGACTCCCTGAACTGAATACCACACTCGGTACCCTTTACACTATTGCTTCACATAGAAAAAGTTCAGAGTCCTTAGTTCCATGGTAGAACCGAACTCCTCTAATAGCAATTTTTCACAACCTGTCCCCGGGGCCCGTTCCGTGACTACCCCAAGCCCTCCGTCCATAGGCCAGGGGCTGGAGAGTATCACCAAAGGCATAAATCCCAATAAATAGGAAGGCATTGCCTTTATAGAAGTAAAAAAACACCACAGAGTACAAGTGGAAGTAAATCACTAAGTAGAAAGAGAAGTGTTGAAAGGTAAATGGGCCAGAATAAAAATCCAAAAGAAAGTACAACTAAAACTAACAAAGTACAACAGAAAATGAAAACAGCTGGAAGGACGGAAGCGGTTCCTGGGTCGTCCTCCTCGGATCCTACCTGAAGGGTAGGTACATATGGGGTAGCTCCTGGATCGTCCACCACGGATCCTACCTGATGGGTAGGTACAGATAGCGCAGCTCCTGGATCGTCCACCACGGATCCTACCTGAAGGGTAGGTACAGATAGCCTCCACAACGATCTCACCCCTCAACCTACTTCGAGTGTCATCTCGCCGTAAAGTCCACCTCCGGATACTGAATCAACGTGTAGTCCACCTCCTGGTAATGACTCGTCGTGTAGTCTACCTCCGGGTACCGTCCAGTCCTCGAACACTCGGCCTCCATCAGCACTGCTCGTCGTCTATAACCAACACAACGAGGTGCGGGCATAGCTCGTGAAGGGGTGAGTATAACAATACTCATTAGGGACCCCGAGACCCTCAAGGTATCACTAAAACCAACAAGGATAACCATAAAGAAGATCTCAACAGATAACCTCTACTTAGGTATATGCCCATACATATACCGAAGTTATCAAGTAACCCATCCCAATCATGAGGAAACACAAGGATTATGAAATAAAAGGATAACCAATTCCTAGTTATATGCCCATACATATAACTAAGTTATCAAATAAACCATCTCAATCATGAGAAAACACAAAGGTCATAGACTCAGCTCAAACCAGGATTTTCATTATCGAAACTGTAACTACTGAAGAGCTCCATCTCTGGAGTGTACAGTGGTCTTGTCATGAATCCGAGGTACTGTTCACTAATCCAAGTCTCTGAGGTACACCTCCGGTCGAGTACTGCGGGTCTACTACCGAATACTGGGTGCTCCATCCGATGTGGGTCTGCCGCCAAATAACAAGCACTCCCCCTAATAGCCTACAGAGGTACTCCTCCGGTCGAGTACCGCGGGTCTGCTGCCAACTACCAGGCGCTCCGTCCGTCGTGGGTCTACCTCCAAATACCAGGCGCTCCATCCACTGGGCTAGTCGACTCACTCCAAGTCGAGTCGGTCAAACAGTCGTCAGGTCTCAGTCGTCTACACGGTCTCCATACTTCGTATGCTAGTCTCCAGAAGGGACCACCCCATGAGCTACTGGTAAATACTCTAAGTATCTCATTGTCCCACGAAGAAGTATCTCAAAGGACCTCCTCGTCACAGGGGTCTCAATGCAACAGACGGCGCGTCAATCGGATGCCCGGTCTGTGAGTTACAAGCCTTTTTCATCCCCGGGACCCGGTTGGTTTCGTGTGCGAACCAATCCGGCCATATGTCAACTGAACCCTGAACTCTCTTAGGGTAAACTCAAAGGGACCTTTTCTCAATGTGATCACCAATGCTGCTAACGGTTCGTCAAACGGACGTCCGGTCTGAAAGATATCATCTTTTCCGTTCTAGGGGCCCGGTTGGATTTCGGGTACAATCCAACCCAGCAACTATCCAACAGCAACCAAAACTCGGGTGAAGTATGCCAAAAGTTTTGTCTCATCAAGAGGAAATCAACGAGACAGACGGCGCGTCAATCGGACTCTGATCTGTGAGTTATTGGCTTTTTCGTTCCAGGAGCCCAGTTGGATTTCGTGAGAAAACCAACCCGACCGCACTCCAACGACATCCAAACCTCAAGTGTAGTAATCCAAAAGATCCGTCTCACTTAGAGGGATCCATCAAAGTCTACGGAACATCAATCAGACGTCCGGAGCTCATGTTACGAGCGTTTCCGCTCCGAGGGCCCGGTTGGTTTCGTGTACGATCCAACCCGGCCGAACCCAATGTATTTCGAAACCTTGAGTGCGATATGCCAAAACTACTATCGTGATCCAAGGGTCGCGTCAAAACTGACGATGAATCGATCGGAGGTCTGTAGCCCATGATATGGGCATTTGACCGAATGTGATCCGAAAACGGGGGGTCTAGGCCCTGACCGCCCCGGCCTAACCCGGCCCGGCCAGGGTGGCCCGACCCGGCCTGGCCGATGGGTCAGCTCGGCTGGTTACGGCCGAGCGGAGCGAAGCGGGGCGCTGCCCTCGCGTGAAGAACTACGGCCCCACGTGGGGCCGCCCGTGCTAGCTGACGCAGCATCTGGCCGCGTCCCGCCGCTCCCTTCGGTCTCGCGCGGTCGTGGGACCACGCCCCACCGCCGTGGCTTTGGTGGCGGCGGATTATTCTGGAGGCGCTCTAGGCGCCTCCGCCCCTGACCGCCGGCGCCGCCGCGCCGGCGTGGCGTGCCGGCAGGGGCTTCTGCGGACCACCAGACGCGCTCCGGTGGTCCGATTCGCCTGCGGTCTTCGCCAGTATCATCACGGGACCCGTCCTTTGCTGAAAAGATCCCACAACACCCGTGTGGCTACGTTTGTTGTTTTCTGGCGCGGCGTGAAGGCTCCGTGGCTTGTTCAACTTCATCGGCGTAGCACGGCGGCGCCACGCTTCTTAGCGCTTCTTCATAATTTCGGAGCGGTGCAACGGCACCGCGCCGCCTTTCACGTGCCGCAACAAATTCAAACAACAAGGGGGGAGGAGGGTCTGCCATGTTCGTGCGGTCTGACCTCATCCCGTTATAATGATAAAAAACTTCCATCTATTATAAGTCGACGTACGGCAAAGAAATAATTCGCGGACAAAAAAAAATAATCCTCAACATCAATCCGTATAAACGAACAATCCGCGGATCAACCTGGAATTGGTTGGTCCGCGCTCGTCGTTCTTTTCTCAAATGATAAGAGAACACCAAATAAATTCCCCTACCTCGTGCGAGCTTGAATGGAGGTTCACAGAACGAGGATTCGTCATTGAAATACCGTCACAGAAGGAGACGTCACGGAAGGAGGAAGTCACATCGGCGTCGCGGTACATGGCGTCGCGTAATCGGTTTCCAAGAACTCGGTGTTCTTCGTCGAAGACCAATGTGTTCTTCGCTTTCTTCGTCGAAGATGAAGAAGTCCTCAAATCCTTAGTCTTTTCTCCCAAAAGCTCCACCATGAGGTTCTAACCCTAAATAAAATAAGCTCACCTCTTATATTATTACATTAACATAACTTTTGAATTTCAAAAGGTTGAAATTCATACATCACACTTAACTCAATTAATTAATAACATAAGTTGTCAAAAATTAATGGTCAGTTTAGGGGATTAAGAATTTGAAGGGTTGGGGCTCGTGTGGGCCCCACCATCCTCATAACCTCTCTTGGGAAGTTGGGTAGTTACCCAACTTCCACCCAAAGCCTTAAACCATAAAAATTGTTGTTAAATTATAAATTAAACTTCCACAATTTTTATCATCTTCTCTCGTGAAAACGCAACTCCGAAACAGGTGTTCCTAAGCAATTACCAGCGATGCGGTTCCATTGGTGCCCTCAGAATTTAATTCCAAGCACCGGTTCAAATGTTATAAAAACTTGCTCGTTCGTTCACAGAAAGTACCCGAGCTAAACTTCGGAAATTAATTTCGGGCACACCGGGCCTCGGAATCAGGCGCCGTTAGAAAATGCGTTCTTGTAAAATTCCAAAGAAAATTAAGAAAAAAAATTCGCTTGAAATTTCCGGGACTTTACACATATTTTTATCTATAAATATTCATTAGAAATATAAAAATATTTCCTAAATCATCACAATTTTTTTATAATTTTTAGACATTAAATAAATAAATTAATTTCTGACATGATGATGATGAAGCAATTACCTCATTAATGAACGATTTAAATAAAATGAAAAGTTAATGTATAATATAATATATGAACTTGTCAAAAACCTATTGGATGGGCGTATTTAGAACCATTATCACCTTATCTTTGAAATATATAATTTTAGGACATTCGATATCTGAAAATCATTTTATAACAAAGTAACTTTTCAAGACTTTCTATAAGTGGTCCTCCTCCCTCTTATAAAAGGCCCCCAACTCTACCTCCTTACCCACACCTCTCAAGCCATTTGATCGGCGAAATTCTGCAAATTTTATCTCTCCACATACCTCTTTTTATCCTAGATTCCTTACCTTAGGCAGAATGCTCTTCAAGAAACCCTTTTGGTTCAAACCAAAGGGAGTTACCCGATTTAAAGGTAATGCTTTCTCTAATGTTCTTTTGTTTTATTTTGCATCTACAACCCCCAAAAATCTCTTTATTCCTTTCATTTGTAACAAAGTAAGTATCATAAATATATTAGGATGTTTTTATGAGAAGGATTCGAGCTACACTTACACACACTTCTTTCTAATGGTTAAAAAACATACTGTTTCTGTGGATGGCGAATTACTGCCTCACAAAACGATGATTGTTCTATCTTATCCTACCACCTTTCATGGTGGCAATTATGATGGAACTATATTTATTTATGATATATATTATATTTATTTACTCTCTATGATTCTTTATTTTATATTTAATACATAGTTTTTTGCTTTTCATGTTTGCAAATGCGATAATTTCATTTGAGGAAGTGTGGACTACCGCCCCATCAAGTGATGTGACTCATTCATGAAATACATTGAATGTATAAAGAATTAAATTGATGAACTTATGTGACCTATATAAAATATATATTATACTGGAATTATAATATATATATATCTCTCTCATCATGTTTTAATTCCATTAATGTGCCAAAGGAATGGATGTAGGGTTCATGTGTATGTACGCCCTACCATCTCCATGAACGGTGCATTTCATTTTTTTTATCTCAAAAAGTTTTGGAATAGTATAAAATGAATATATACTGGATATATATGTTATTTAAATCATTAATACTATTCTGGAGTTTATGTACTTATAACTACATGGAAAATTATTTTCCAACAAGTTCAATTTTTACTAATGTACCGAACATCGTCAAAAACGTCTGATATGAGCTAACATTATTAACCAATTATTATAACATTATAATATGTGATATGTACTGAATAATAATATTTTATGGATCCCCTTATGCAATTATAAATTGAATAAAGTTTATTATTCATGAATATAATGAAAGAAACAAGACAAGTCGGACTTGAGGTAAGGGATCCTACCTCCCTCTTTCTTTTTAAGTACTCAATTTTATGTCATTTCTTTTAATCTCATCTTTCATATGATGGGGGATGTTATTTTATATTAATATTACTATGAATTCTATTCTCATATGATGAGAGACCCTATTTGATCTCGTCAATCAATTTTTGGAAGTTTTATGTGGCGCTGTTATGCTGCCGAGTTTTCGTAAGGGTTTTTTCATCTCACTTTTATTCCCATGAGATTCATGCTACATTTGCCACTATTTCCTTTTTTGTGGTGTATATACTGCCCATTATTGTTTTAATTATTAAATATACTTCAATTTATTGGTATTTAAATCTCTATTTTATGTTCCTTCTTTAATGTGGCTTATGTTTTGTTAGTTACCATATCGGTAAGGGAACCTTTCACCCTCCTCTTTTTAAAAAACTCATTTTTGTTATATTTTTTTAATTTACATATTATTATGTTGGGATAAGTTTTTATATATCCTTATTGATGTAAATTTTTTGTACAAGTGATGAGATACCATTATCCCTTTCATCAACTCTTTTTCTGAATTTTAATGTCACACCGTTAGGATATCGAATTTTTGTAAGGGAACTTCTTAACCAAATTTCAATTCATCGGGTTAAAACTATAATTCATGATCATGTCATGATATGAATATGTGGGAATGTACTCTGATTTTTTTAAACTTAATATCCACTTATATTGGGTTTTTTTTCAGACAAGAGGAGATATGAATTGGTCACCCAATTCATGCCCCAAATAAATTTATTAAATAAAATAAAATGATTACAATGGATGTTCGAGGTGCAATGAGTTTACACCATCTCAAAATAGAAAAGATTCATGAGAGTGTATCAATAAAGCTCGGTCAATAGATAACTAAGAAGAAAACAGGTACATACCATGCCTTCAAGCAGAAGATCAGCTCTTCTAGGAGGAATATCAACTTCAAGAGGGCTCCATCCAAGATATATTGTTCAAATCACTCCAGCACGTCAAAGAAAGAAGCATGCCATGGTATGTCTATGAAATGAACCTCAAAGAAAGAAATGTGCCCACAAAATTGCATCAACTTCTAGAAATCTCTAGTATAAGGATACATGCATGAATGACCCTCACATAAAAGCGTAAGGCAGCAAATAAAAAATAGCAGCACAGAAAAAAATTAGAGTGTTTGATGGGACTCTATTATCAACTTCTAGTTAAACAATCAACGCTTGATGTTGAGATATGTATCCGCATAGATTTCACCATTTATGAGCATTTGATTTGTTATTTTAACAGTCTGGTCCGAGTCTTCATTCAAATTCCCCTCATGAGGTGAAATAGTATCAACCTTAAGCTAAATAATAGAATCTGAAGCAATTTTCCCAGGAACCATCAAATGTGACAGCAGTCCTATCAACTGCACTTGCTGCTGTTGAAAACGCAGTGTTGTCCTTTTGGGAAGCATCGAGTGCTCTTGTAACAATTTTTCATTCAAGGTTAGAGTATTCCCTTCGTTTCCTTGTTTTTTTGGAGTTGGGAGTGATGAATCCGTCGACATCCACCATTTTTTTTTACCTTTTCTAGATCTGGATTTTAAAAAGCCCTCCTCAATTTGAGTAGCTTTATATTTAGCCTCCAAGAATTGTGTGTAGGAAGGCTATGCAAGGTATGATTCTAGTAATTGATCCAGCACTAGTTTAGCACTAGAGGGTTCACCCTCTTCCACAGCTTCACTTCTCTCAATATTAGGAATATATACATCCTGAGCTGATGGATTAGGAGAAGCATTAGAAACGGTTGTGGAAATTAAAACATGGCTGCTCTCAACATGTTTATCTGTAGAGTTATTTGCAGCAGTAATTTCTACCCAAATTTACTTTAAGTGTGGGGGATGGAAGGATGTATCATTTTTAACCTCACAATGTTTCATAAGATGGCTGATTCTGAAACATTTTTTACAATAGTCTGGAACATTTTAAAATAAAACCTCTTGGAAAAACCCATTGTCACCTTTTTTATGCCAAAAAAGTGATTCCAATTCTTGGGAAATGACTATTTCAGAACAAATCTGGGCGACTGAAGGTCTGTACAATGTTTCAGTGGAATAGTCTATCCTAATTGGGTGTCCAAATAATTTAGCAATAGGAAATAATTCATTCTGTTTGAAGAGATGAAGAGGTAGCCCAGGTAGACCAATCAATATATGAACAATGGAGGGTTCGCAACTGACATCAAAATAAAGAGCCCATTTTAAGACATTCACGAGAGATCCTCAAAAAGTCCAAGAACCACGGGTCCAGAATCTATAATAGTCATTCTCCGAAGGGAAATGAAAAAAACATGCCACGAATTCAGCAGTCCAAGTTATCCACTTATATTGGTTGTATTTATATTTGTCACACATAATTACATAATTGATTTATCCATAATCTACAGATACCGTCATTGAATGAGACTTCATCTAAATCTCCTTTCATTGAGGTATATTTTGTTTTATACACACCTTTCTTTTATACAGTGTATGAACCCCTTTGACATTTTATTTTATTTAAATGGAATATTTTCAATAAGATGTTTTTTACTAAATGAAAAAAAAGTATGTTTCTTTTTAACATACATGGTGACAATGAACATTCTGCCACCACGAGTATTATTTGATATTTGGCTTCCTCAAAAAGCTGTAATGTTTTTAAAAGTAAATAAATACCATATACTCTTTTATGTATTTTGGTATTGAAAATGGTTTTGATAATGCATTTTTTATATCAATATATTTATGTGATATATTGTGATTGAAATGTAGAAATGTTTTTTTTCTTTTATAATTGTTTTTTGTGTTATGATATTAAAATTGTACTTGTACATTTTATGGGTGGTTACATGATATACCCTAGGACAGGTGGTTCTGTGAATACTAGGATGGGTGGTTACATTATAACCTCTAATGCATTGGGTATGGAAGTCGGTATTATGGCTATTCCATTTAGTGATATTTGTAGAAGTCAACCATATGGTTATTCCATTGAATAATGTTTATGTCCCAACAAACCTTTAAATGTTAGGTGTTCTTTATATGGGTTTATGGTAATATTTTGGTTACAAAGGATAAGTGGTGATATTTTATTCAATGAAGAATATTTTCTACTTCGTAAAGGTGGAAAGTATTACATTGATAAATTATTAATGGTTTACTTGTTGTTTTAAAAAACTAACAGTTTTACTTCATTGTATATCATTTGCTGGGCTTTTTATGCTCATCCCAAGTTATTGAAATTTTTTCCATAGGGCATAAAGATGAATAGGGTCAAGGATGGGATCAAGAAAAGACATGCTATATAAAACATAGAACTAGACATGCTTCTTTTTAAGAGTTTTTTTTTGGAAACTTAGTATAAGTGTCTACTTTGTAATCATTTAAGATGTAATAGTTATGTCCTATTTAACTAAAACTCTAAACCTGAAAAGATCCTCTATGTGAATTATTCATTTAATTCATGATTATGTAATGTGATATGGTCGTGTCCTTATAGTTGGTATCAATGGTTTAGTTATATAACTTTAGAGGATAGGGTATTATTTAAGAATAAGTGACATTTCCATAATGGCTAGGATTTCAGGAAAAGTCATAGTTTATAGATAAAGTGAATGAGTAAGTATATCTTAGTGTTTATCTTCCTCATTAGTACATGATGATTTTTTTGATATACTCACACTGACATTTTTTTGCTTTTAGTAAATGGATGGATCAAACAGGCACCAAAGTGACAATGGGTTTGAAGGAAACTGTGGTGGTTCTCTAATTAAGATACTGGATGAAATAGGGGATTTAATGAGGAATCTCATGGTTATTATAAAACAACTATCAAGGAGTCATGATCAACCACTTGAACTTTTGTGAGTTCTATAATGCATTATGTATGAGATGACCAACTTGATGTGGAAGTTCAGGTAATAATTATAAAGGTAACCATTAGGGTTTATATGATCCTTACTTTTGAGGAAATAATGGGTTTCTATATGTTATGATGGAAAATGAAAGGAATGAGATAAACTTAGGGTTAAATTATGTAATGGTTATTTTTTAAGACTTTATCTCATTTTGGAGACTATTATAATAATTATGTAGTTTTGGAAAAGGGACAACATGTAGACTGTGTGACAACCCGTCGCGTCAGAAAAAGCTGTGGGAATCGAACCCACAACCAAAGTGTGACTGGTATTTATTGCCTACCACAAGACTACATGAAGTCCCTGGTTAGTATGCCAAATTCTTTTTAGTTAGACGATCTTATTAATCAAGAATAAGTTGATTTTGGGTTATCTATAGAAATTATTATCCTACCATGGGGGAAATTTGATTAGGTTAATTAATTTTCAATATGAGACTTTAAGAGAAACTAATGTTATTTGGAGATAAATAATAATTTTTACCTTGGAAGACTATGTGATTAAATCCTTCAAATATTTGGGTTTCAATCATAGTTTGGTTTACTTTGAAGAATTTTTTCGAAAAATTGTTTATCGAATGGTATTTGTTGAACTTTGGGATTTATTGGACAAATTTTAGAGATTAAGAATAGATTTTCTTTTTTATAAAGGATTATCCTTTTGTGGATTATCTGATCTTGTTCTAACAGTTTTGGTTTTGGTTAAGGTCTAAAGACATGGGAAATATATAGTTCTCTTTTGTGGATTAGGTGATTCTCTAGAAGTTGATTATAGATCTCTTAATGTTAACAAGTCATCCAAAATACTCGTCTTTTGGAGAAAATATGATATTGTGTAAGAAATATAATAGGAGATGAGAGTATACATGATAAGTAAGAATGTTTCCTTATGATTTAGTTAAGCTCATAAATAAATTTCTAAATGAAAAGTAACTTAAAACTAAAATTTTTCCTGCTAAATTTTCCTACTGGGGAATCAAATACCGTTTAACCCATCTCATGTTTGTGACTTTATGGTGGTTAAATTTCTCCTAAACATGTTTTCTATCACTCTCCCTCAAAACATGACCCTTTTTTTTCTTCCATATCCATTTTCCCTACAGGAATCCTAGTATTGGTTCACTCAGGTGACCTCTATACTTCTATTTCTTTCTGTTAAAGTGATAGTTTTGCTGACTCTTTCTCCAATGTGGGGCTTTCAATGATGTTTCCAAGACAAATTTTAAAATTGCGAGGACACAATTCACAATAGGGGAAAAGGATGTAACATCCCAGGTAAATAAATCATATGAAATTTTCATATTTATTAATATTTGTGAGTAAAATATTAATTTACATTAAAAGGAATGCTATGTTCAATGGCGTACCCAATATGCAACAATGAGTTTCTTTGAAATCTTACGTTGAACACTAAAAATATAATATTATTATTTTAAATGGTAATTAACTCCTATCCATTGTAATGGAAGGAATTAATAGAACTAACTACCATATGATTATATATTCTTGTCAAATATTTTTACATTTATCCAAATAAATGTTAGAGGCTTTACATGCAAATGAATCCAATTTTAAGCATAAATCATCTAATATTATTTAAAAGGATTATTAACCTCCTTTTGATGGAGAATCCATTTTAAATTTAATTTTTATGATTTTATATATTATATTTTACCAAATATAATCCTTCTTTAGAATATGGACATCAAAATTTACTTTGTGTAAATTTTGGATATTTTTCTGATGAAGATCAGTTTTAGTGAAAATGATGTATTTTAATTCAAAACCTATATTTAATATAATTTATTTATATGGAAAAATTATCTTTTTAATCGGTTTTAAAGTTTATTTAAAGTATATTTTGACCATTTAATCCAATGGTGGTCATTGAAATTAATTTTACTTTGAAATTGGACTTAAACTAGTGTCAATCTTTTAATAGATATTATTTCATAAAAACATGATATTTGTTTTGACAGTGGGAATTAATTATTAAATTAATTATTGAAACTTAAATGTTTTGAATTTTTTAAAATATACATCTTTTTTGAATTCAGAATGTCAAATATATCTTAGGGTGAATTTTTGGTATTTTTCTAAAAAGCTTCAATTTTTGATAAATAGTTAAACCACTAAGTGGAAGTTATAAAGCTGGTTTTTCGTTTAAATAAAACATTACCACATATATTATTTGAATCTCAAAAATCAAACATACATGGTTATCATTAGTATGTAAAATTTGGTTCAATGAGGTTAAAATAATTTTTTGGTTAATAGTAACATTAATGTTTTATTAATGGCGATTAAAGGTAATTAGTGTAATTTAAGGTAAAGATAATGTTATAATATTATGAAATGAGTGTGACACATGTCCAAACCTTATTGGATGAGTCATGTCAGTCCATGAAAATCCATGGGTCAACTTGGGGACCCCATGGAGCCACTTTGGTACGAAAATTACATTAACAACTTTTTATTTAATGTTAAAATAAAAATGTCACAAACATGTATTGTTTTACTAAAACAATTTTTCTATGGGGTAATGGAAATCATATTTTTATCTATAAATATTAATTAGAAATATAAAAAGATTTCCTACATAATCATATTTTTTTATAATTTTTAAACATTAAATTAATTAATTAATTTATGACACCATGATGATAGAGCGATTAGGTCATTAATGAACGATTTAAATAAAATGAAACGCTAATGTAAAATATATTACATGAACTTGTCAAAAACCTATTGGATGGGTGTATTTCTAACCCTTATCACTTTATCCTATAAATATATAATTGTGTGACTTTTGATATCAGAAAATTATTTTATAATAAAGTAACTTTTCAAGACATTCCAAGAGTGCCCCTCCTCCATCTTATAAAAGGCCCCCACCTCTACCTCCTTACCCACACCTCTTAAGCCATTGGCTCGGACAAACTATGATCATTTTATCTCTCCACATCCCTATATTCATTATATATGCCTTACCTTAGAAAGAAAGCTCTTCAAGAATCCCTTTTGGTTCAATCTAAAGGTAGTTACCCGATTTAAAGGTAATGCTTTCCCATATGTTATTTTTGTTATTTTGCTTCTCCAACCCCCTAAACTCTTTTTATTCTTTTCATTTGTAAAAAAACATTATCGTCAATATACTAGGATTTTGTTATTAGATGTATTTTAGATACACTTATACACACCTCCATCTAATGGTTAAAGAACATACTATTTCCATGGATGGCGAATTACTGCCTCACGAAACGATGATTGTTCTATCTTCTCCTACCACCTTTAATGATTTCCATTATGATGGAAATATATTTATTTATGATATATATCATATTTATTTCCTCTCAATTCTTCTTTATTTTATATTTAATACATAACTTTATGCTTTGTATCTTGTGAAAATGCGATAATTTCATATGAGGAAGTGTGGACTACCGCCCCATCAAGTGATGTGAGTCGTTCATGAAATACATGGAATGTATGAAGATTTAAATTGATGAAATTATGTGACATATATAACATATATATTATACTGGAATTATAATATATAAATATCCCTCATCAAGTTTTAATTCCATTAATGTGCCAAAGAAATGAAAGTGGTGTTCATGCGTACGTACGACCTACCGTTTCAATGAATGGTGAATTTCATTTCTTTTTATATCCAAATGTTATGGAATAGTATAAAATGAAAATATACTGGATATATATGATATTTAAATCATTAATACAATTCTGGAGTTGATTTAGTTATAAATACAAGGAAAATTCTTTTCCAACATGTTCAATTTTTACTCATGTACCGAACATCGTCAAAAACGTCTGATATGAACTCACATTATTAACCAATTATTAAAACATTATAATATGTGATATTAACTGAATAATAATCATTAAAGGAGGTACTTAAGAAATTATAAATTGACCAATGATTATTATTCAGGGTTATAATGAAACGAACAAGACAAGTCGGACTTGAGGTAAGGGATACTACCTCTCTCTTTCTTTTTAAGTACTCTCTTTTATGTCATTTCTTTTAAGCTCATATTTCTTATGTTGGGGGATGTTGTTTTATATTAATATTAATGTAAATTTTATTATTATATTATGAGACACCCTATTTTATCTCTTCAATCCATTTTTGGTAGTTTTAAGTGGCGTCGTTAGGCTACCGAGTTTTCGTAAGGGATTTTTCATCTCACTTTTATTCCCAAGAGATTCATGCTACATTTGACACTATTTCCTTTTGTGCGATGTATATACTGCCCATGAGTGTATTAATTTTGTAATATACTTCAATTTATGGGTATTGACATCTTCATTTTATGATCCTTATTTCATGTGGCGTATGTTTTGTAAGTTACCAAATCGGTATGGGAACCTTTCACCCTCCTATTTTTATAAGACTACTTTTTGTTATATCGTTAAATTTAAATATATTATGTTGGGAAATTTTCTTATATATCCTTATTGATGTAAATTTTTTTACAAGTGATGAGATACCATTTTATCTCTTATCAACTCTTTTTCTGAATTTTAATGTGACGTCGTTAGGCTGTCAAATATTTGTAAGGGAACTTCTTAACCCAATTTCAATTCATTGGGTTAATATTATAAATCCTGATCATGTCATGATATGAATATTTGTGAATGAACTTTGATTGTTTTAAACATAATATCCAATTATATTTGGTGTATTTATATATGTCACACATAATTACATAATTAATTTATCCTTAATCTAATGATACCGTCTTTGAACGGGACTTCATCTCAATCTCCTTTCATTGAGGTATATTTTGTTTTATACACAACATTATTTTATAAGGTGCATAAACCCCTATGAATTTTAATTTTTTTTAAAAGGAATATTTCTATACGATGTGTTTTACTAAATGAAAAAAAGTATGTTTCTTTTTAACATATGCGGTGATAACAACCTTTCCGCCTCCGTGAGTATTATTTGATCTTTGGCTTCCTCAACAAGCCGTAATGTTTTCAAAAGTAAATAAATACCATATAGTCTTTTATAAATTTTTGTATTGAAAATTGTTTTGATAATGGATTTTTTATGTCAATATATTTAAGTGATATATTATGATTGAAATATGGAATGTTTTTCTTTCCTTGATAATTGTTTTATGTGTTATGATTTTATAATGGTACTTGGGCATTTGAGGGGTGGTTACGTGATAAACCATATGATAGGTGGTGATGTGAATTCTAGGATGGGTGGTTACGTTATAACCTCCAATGCATTGCTTATGGAAGTCAGACGTTTGTCTATTCCATTTAGTGATATTTGTGGAAGTCAATCATATGTTTATTCCATTTAAGTATGTTTATGTCCCAAGTTACCTTTATATGTATGGTGATCTTTATATGGGTTTATGGAAATCTTTTGGTTAGAAAGTATAAATGGTGATCTTTTATTTAGTGAAGAGTATTTTGTACTTCGTAAAGTTGAAAAGTATTACTTTGATAAAGTATTCATGGTTTACTTTTTGTTTTGAAAAACTAACAGTTTTCCTTCTTTGTGTATCCTATACTGGGATTTTTATGCTCAGCCCAAGTTTTTGAAATGTTTTTCACCAGGCTTAAAGATGAATAGGGTCAAGGATAGGATCATGGAATGACATGATATCTAAAACATGGAACTAGACATGTTTTTTAAAGAGTTTTTATTTTATGGAATCTTTGTAGAAGTG
The DNA here is from genome assembly GCA_963277665.1 of Viscum album. Taxonomy (NCBI): domain Eukaryota; kingdom Viridiplantae; phylum Streptophyta; class Magnoliopsida; order Santalales; family Viscaceae; genus Viscum; species Viscum album. The sequence goes on along the minus strand of OY728132.1, from coordinate 1,696,805,897 downwards.
TCTACTTTTTAATCTTTTGAGATGTGAAAGTTATATCGTAATTCTATAAAACTCTAAACCAAAAAAGATCCTCTATGTGAATTATTCATTTAATTCATGATTATGTAATGTTATAAGGCCGGGTCCTTATATCAGTTTTGTGTGAAAGAAATTATATAAAATGAACTTGAAAATTTATGTAACACATGCAAATCATAGAATTGTGTATACCGCATGATAAGCTAGTGTTGCATATTGTGAAGCTTATCTTAGTACATCTTACAACTCAAGACATCAAATAAATTAAGAAAGAATATATATTTCATAAAAATGTTAAGGAATTAAATTATACCCCATTAAAATGAATTTCTTCCCCAAAATTAATTGGGGTTATAAATGGTTTAATACTTTAATGTTTCTTTCATAGAAACCCACATCAAAAAAAAAAGAAATACTAAAACATCATATTAAAAAGTATATTTAGAAACATAATGGTTATCCAAAGAATATCCACAATTGGATTCCACATAGGGTAACATATGTGGGAATTGAAAACATGTATATTGAAGAAAAATATAAATATAAATTTTTTATGGAGTGTGATAGAGAAAAACATTATGGGAATCTTAACAATCAAAATATATAAATCTACGATGATGTAAGGGACCATCTAATTCATCTGATAAGAATTTACTAGGAGAATTTTTTTTTCAACATCCTTTTCCTAATATTGAAGAACACGAGATGAAATAATTACATTATTTTATTACCACATCACCAGTAGTTGTGCCTTTAACAATTTCCACTTCATCACTTAATCAAAGAAATGAAGATGAATTATTCATTACTAAAGTGTTAGCAGATCCTGAGATCCATAAATTGAATGATAGGTCATTCCATATATAATTAAAAAAAAATTTATTACTATTAATCAAATATTTAGAAGTCCACGAATGGTGTGATAATACATTATTCTAACAAACATCATCATAGGATTAACTTAAACATTCCATAAATTGATAACCTTACAGTCCTTATGAAATATGAAAATCCAAGACTATAGAAAAAAGTTCACAAACACAGATTAACATTCATCCCCCATATATCATAAGGTATATCCTATCGGTCACATTCCAGAAATATGAACACATTAATCATGTACAATCTTGAGTCATATTAATAACCTGAATTACAATATATAATTATTGAAGAAATGCAGTTTTCCTTATTCTTAAGTCCAAAAACCTGTAAACTTCAACCATGATAGCATAACCCACATGTTAATAAATACTTCACCAGTTCCAAGGTAACTAGTATCATCCAATTTAATTATTCCTATCTAACATATCTTTATTGAAATATAATTACCTTGAGTGTGTGCTCATATTAATGGTTTTCCTTCCCTATATCATGTGTTTTCCAAAAACATCACCTTATTACCTCAATCACTTTTCATTGTTACCAGCACGACTCATCATATACATTAAAATACAAGCAGAAAACACATTTAAAAACATAATAGTCATTTAAATATTCCATAATTCTATAAAATATATTATACATCATTATTCTAGGAACTCAATACATATACACTAAATCATTACAGCACTTCATTGTCATTATCAACATCTCTAATAGTGATCACTTGTGATTTTCTGTAGCCTTCAACCTTAAGAATTTATTGACATCGATCATCATCTATAATTCTTGGATTAGGGAATTAATTAGCATAATTAACTGTTTCTTTGAACTTATAACATTGATGTTTGGGAGGTTAATTCTGTATAGCCTTTTCTTTATTCATATCATTAGCTACCTTTTCCCCATTACATTAGCACTTAATGGCTTGAAGACCCATTTTTAAACACATAAATCATTTACTAACCAATTTAGAAAAATCCCCACCATTATTATTCCACCACATTTTTAATAACGAAAACTCTCATATTCTTTTCATTATTTTTTAATATTTTCCCTTGAACCCTATCCTTCGTTTCTTATAAAAACCATGAGATTGATATGTACCACTAACTAATATTTCTACCTTGATCACACAATGCACAATCTATTCATAGATAATAAATTAACATATAGCTAATTCCCTAGAATACATGGTTTTGATCCACTAAAGAATCGATCAACATTACTTTCAGGTAAGATGATGATGTCATACACATATCAAGGATGTCTTGTAAAATTTTCCTCATAATTACCAACAGATTCATAATCCTTTTGCTTAAGCTTTAAGAAAACCTATTCCATATTCTTATGACGAATTTGATTAATATACTTATTGAAATGTAATTTCATGGACTCTCTCTATTACATGGATTCAATTTCATCTTCCCCCCCCAATATTTTGGATTAGTGTCCACCACTGGTCTGCTTTTCCTTCAAAATGATAAAAAACCAAAATGACTTTTTCGTGTTCCATGTAGTAAAGGATTGAAAATAACATAATAATTATATTATTGAATGCTTATAAAGTAAAAATAGAAATTTCTGTACCATTTAATATATTTTTTTTTTATCATTTTTTTATCATGATTTTTGATGTAAAAAAATTTCAATCATTTTCAATGTTTTAAATATTAAAAACATGTTTTTCTTTTCAACAATGGGATTAATTTTAAATTAATTACTGAATCATCTATGTTTTGAATTTTAAGAAATTGATTCCATTTTTGGAATCCATATGTCCAAATTATCTAAATAGAATTATTCTATTTTTGGGGCATTATGGATAATAACATTAATAATTTTTATTTTTTCCATGGTTAAGGGAAAATTTGAGAAATGAAGGTAAAAATAATATTATAATTACCCAACACATGTCCTATTTTGATTGTGTAAGTGTTTTTAGATCAAAATCATCCTTGAGTCGATTATAGGACCACTTACATCCACTTTGATTACATTAATATATTTATAATATTATTTTTAACGAAAATAAATTTTTTTTTACATTATTTTATCAAGTAAAATATTTCTAACATGGGGTTATAAAAGGGATATTTTTTACTACAAATAGTCTTTATGAATCTAAAAAGATAAAATATATCATTTTAATTTATAACATCTCAAGGTTTTGTAAATAAATTTAATATTGAATACATGAAACACTAAGTCTCAACAAACACCACTTTGTTATAACTTCGGCCGTAAACAAAAATTTTCCAACTCTTTGATATGAATTTTGAAAAACATACTTACACGGATGCCTTCAGTAAGATATGTAGAGTCTATAGAATCATCTTAGTTTTTGACGAATAGTAACATACCATTATGAGTAGTAACGCAACCTTATGAATAGCAATGAATAGTAAATTGACCAAAAAATAGAAACTTCACTCAAGAATTTACGAATAAAATTTAGAGATCTTATAAGTTATAAAATGATCATATTATAAGTTTTTGTATTTATGTATGTCATAAATAATTAAATTAGAATTTTATGATTAATTTAAAAATTTAAAACTAAAATTTATTTTCATAAAATATAATAATAAATAGATATTTTTTTCCTATGGTTATAAGATTATTTTATGGGACCTTGATTAATTATTCATGGTTTTATAAAATGTGTTATAGTTTTAATGTTTTCTTCGAATAATTTCAGATTTTATTTAAAAATTAAATTAAAAATATTTAGAAATTTATTTATTAAAAAATGGAAATCATTTTTGAGTTATGCAAGTCCAGAAATGGATGGGGTGAATTTTTTTGATTTTTTTAAAAATTGAATTTTCAGTGAATAATATAATACGATAATTTAGGATAAATGATAAATACACGATTTATTGGATATTAAGTGATGTAAGAAGTATGTAATCCCACTAGGTTAGAACTAAAATAAAATTATTACTATTCTCAGTCACAATAATCAATACTATTGGTTGTTTTTGTCAAAATAATAAAATAATGAGTAAAAATGGGGAAATCCTTTTCTCCTCCACTATAAACACCCCCACTCACTCCCTCTTCTCTTCACTCCACTGAATCCTTTTACCTTCTACAATATCTGGCCAAATCTACTCCCAGGATCCTCCCCCATGACCAGTAGAGATTGGTCTCATAAAATGACCAAATCCTCTCCTGTTAAGAAGCTCTTAAGGAAGATGAATTCAACAGGTAAAATTCCTCTTTTCGTTTCATTAATTTTCATGTTATTTTATTCACATTTCATTCATAAACTATCCTCATTAGAATGGTATGAAAACACTATTACCTTATATGTATTATTATTCTTTATTCTAATGTGATAATTTATCTTCATCTCTCCTTCCCCCTCATTTATCCTAAAAATGAAACATTGCCCAAGATGTGTTGATTTATCACATTCAAGGACGATGATGCATTCAATATGAATTTCCATCATCAAATCTGGTCAGGAAACCATTTTTATTGTTTAACCTAACTATAATATATGTATTTTATCTTATGTAATGTTCAGTAATCCTTATTCACTAATGATGTAAAATAATAATACAAAACAAGGTAATTGAGAGAAAAATCACCAAAATAATCCAATCATTTATCATTAATGTTTTATATAATGATTCGTTTTCATATCAAATAACCAAATTAATTTTATAAAAAAGCAATATTATGAATTTTCATTAATAAAATATACAAATATTATGGACGTCAACTCCAATCTTACATGAACTTCCATAATCATTTATAAGTTAGCCGATCCTGAATATTATGAAAACGAGCACTCACAAACAATGAAATTGAATACCGTAACCCATCTAAGAGAATATGAATGACTTTAATAAAGTAAAAATATAACAATAAAATTTAAAAAAAGTTTCTATAATTGTTAATTAATGAACCACAATTTTATTATTTAGGTCGTTAATATATAGTGAGAAACAAAATTTGATTTAAGGTAAGGGATCCTCTCTCTTACTTATATTCAATAATCCCCCCTATGTTGGGTACTTTTAGATTTAATTAATAATGATGGGGTATGTTTTTTCACTTCCACCATTCTTCCCTTATGATATATAAATTAAGGGATACCCCTTTACCTCTCATTCATCTCTTACAGTAACACCCGTTACCATGAAAAAATGTTTATATGGGGCTTCTTCAACTGCCTTCCAATTTTGTGAGCTATTCCGTATTCACTACAATTACTTGTTTATAGTGTATCTGTAATTCACATTGATATTTAAAATCACAAATCTATTCATTTTCATGATATTATACGTATAATTTTATAATTATTAATTTTTGGGTATACGATACAGTAGAATACACAGTAAGAATTATTTTCTACCCGAACCTCCATTTTCATTCCAGTTTGTCTTATTATCTATTCACCTCAATTAAATTATTATGAATTTTATACATAAACCTCATAAATTATGTGTTACTATTCTATATTTTTGTACCAATTATAATTTCAATGATCTTTCTTTACATCTTCTTGGATAAACATTTTTAAAATATAATTTCATGATAAATTCAAATGAATTTCCAAAAAACCCATCATTCCAATATAAAAAGGGTTTTTTTCATCTCAATTTATCTTTTATAGGATATATGACATGTTCACCAATTATTTCTTTCTTTTGGTGTAATCCCTAACATTTGTTATATCATATCAAGATTATCATTATTCTCATGATATTCTAAGGGATTATGATTTGAATATTTCTAGGTTTTATGTGACATTTTGAATGATTAAGTATTATTTTCTCAAGGATTTTCCAATGGCATCATTTAAAAGTATCTTCATATATTTCAACATGATTTTTTTAATATTGTACTTCATAGAGGTTTTTCTCCTATGATTTCATAAAATATGTTTTATTGAATTGTTTTTGATTAGTTTGATTGTGGATGTGCTATCTTGAAACCATTCACCATATTATTCCAAGTGGTTATTATTTCTATTTAATGATTGGATAATGTTATTTACATTTAATATGTTAGTTTTAATATGGATGTGTATGTTATTTATGTTGATCCATGTTCACATGAGGAAAGAATTGGACATAGAATGAGATGGATGGGGCCCATTATATCCCCTCGATGAATCTGTAGGTCTCATGAAAAAAAATATATGGACTTGGCCAGGGCCTTTCCCATTTTTAGATATGGTTTTGGCTGAGTCCTTAATCATTTTTATATAACATGTCCGATGCCTTGACTGTGAGTTTTAGATTTTCTTGCATATGAATTTCCCTCATTAACGAAATAGTAATTGAAATTTAAATAGGTTATTCAAATAGTAAAATACCCATGTTTATGCTTTAATATGCCATTATTAATTCCTCTCTTATTCATGCCTAAAGGTGTTCATGTTCATTTTTAAAGGAATGTGTTTTTACTTACTCACCATGCCAAATGATTATGTTTATGATATCTTCTGCTGTATTGCTTACCCTTATTGAGAATTTGGGATCACCTCATCCTTATGTTCTATCTTTCTAGGATACAAGGATGATTATACTATGAGTGAATTTAATGGTTAATCTAAGAGATTATGGGCTTTTCTGTTGAAGTTATTATCTTGTTTTTGGTTTCATGTTTTAATCTTGAACTCTTGTATGCATATTATTTCAAAAACTACTATACTTTTTAGACCTTTGAGATGAATCTTCTATGTGTATATGAAAAAATAATAAAATAAGGTATTGACTCTATGATTCAGGGGTTGGGGAATTACATAATTTATTTGTAATATTTAGTAACTAAATTATTACCTTACAGGCTTATACAATGCTGACAGAGTGCTTGTGAAAGAAGATGAATAATGATTAAAATTATTATAATTAAACTTTAATGGAATATTAAATGACATAAAAATATAGATAAATCATTTTTTCGATTATATCTCAGCCATATTTATCCAACTATTTTGTTATGGACCATTCAGATTCACATGGATATGAATAAGACCCATATATTATTTCATTTAATAGAAAGTCATGTTGTTCACACAATATATTCTTAATTGGTATACCAATTTACTATATTTTTTTGCAAATAATAACAGAAATTATAAATAGTCTCTAGAAAGAGAAAATAAATACATTCATTTTTGAATTTTTATATATTTTTTGGAGACTAAAAATTTACCCTGAATTAGGACACAATAGTAATAAAAAAATTCATTTACTAACAGAAATATAAAATTAATGGAATTAAAAGTATTTAAATAAACACAATATGAATTAATTAAGGTTATCCATAATTTATCAAGGTTACCATGCCATGTTATGAGTATATTAAATATTTGTTTTCTATTTTTTCATGTTGTTTTTATGTTTTAGAAACTGAAATTATTGATTAGTATTGAAATAGACATAAGTGATACTTTAATATATATAATGTTTTATTAAATATTATAAAAATCATAAAAATATTAGGATTAACAAAAGAAATTTTATAATTTTAATTATGTCATAACTGATCTAATTGGGGTTCATTTCCCATTTTATTGTAACTATATTAACCATATATTTTAAAATTAAAATTAAATATGTTAAGAGGTAAACTATTTAACTAATGGTTAAATAAAAAAGAGAATATTAATTTTGAGTCCTAAACATCTATAAATATTATTTGATAAAATTATTTCAACCCATACTCATCTTATATTCGAAATATCTCAGCGTGGAGATACTTTAAAAAGAAAATAAATTTATAATTAATTAATTGTTTTTGAGTTTCCAAAAGTATACCCAATATCTTATAAAAGGGAACATATCCTTCTCCTTTTTTCACACATATAAATTAATTTGTATCTACCAAAACCATGAAAACTAACCTCCCAACATCACCAAATTCATTATCTAGGACATACATTAGGGAAAAATCAATCTTAAGGAGTCATCTTGGTCAAATCAAAAGAAAATACCCGATGAAGAGGTAATTTTATTTTCAACTCTTTCAATGTTAATTTATCATAATACATCATCTTGATATGTTGTTTCTATACCAAAGCAATGACACCAATATCAAATATCGTCTCATATGTTTTTATAATTACGGGACAACTACATTCCATTTTTTATACATCTTATGAATAATGATATCACCATGCATCCGTATGTACGGCTTACTATATCCATGTTGTGGTGTAATTATTTATTCAACTCTAAATTATTTAGATGGGTATAAAGATTAATATAAGGAATTTAAATAATTTATATGAAATGAAAATTAATCTTTATAGTTGATATACAATCTAATCAGATACCATTTTACCATTAAGTAAATGATATCGTTGCACGTACGTACGTACAGCTTATCGTCTCCATGACACGATGTGATTCATTCTCCTTGTTAACCATTCAAGAATGATAATAATATATATATAATAAATAAGAATTAAATATATGAAATAATAAATCTACTATAGTTATTTGTTAATATATATTTATTTCATATAATTTCTCCCATTAAGTTCATTATGAAAATGGAACCAACATTCATTCGTAGGAACGACCTACCATCTCCCTGAATGTTGTATTCAATTTCAATAGTATATTAATTATACATATTTATATTCTGAATATATATGATATATAAATAAATTTTTACATTTTATAAGCATGTAAATCGTGATCTATACAATAAGATAATGAATAACATGTCATAACACATGTGATAAATACAATTATTATTACCCAAAACAATTCTTAAACATGTAAATGATAAATAAACCGAGAATATAAAGTCATAAGTTAATGATATGATATCATAAATATTTTTAGCATTATTTTACAACATAATAATATTTTTAAAACCACTATACTATAGTTTCAGAAACATTTGAATGAAACTGTACCTAAGGTAAAGGATAATTGTATAATATCAATATTATCTGAGATTGTTTATATGAAGGTATTTAGTATGGTATTTTTTTTATCCAATACCATGTTTCTTAAATGTGTATTCCAAAATATTAATTCTATACTTATACAATTTTAATGGTAAATATTACACATTTTTTTATTTTTTCTTAAACTGTATTGAAGGAATATTTTTTCATTTTCATTAAGAGATTCCTTTTGACTTTCTAAAAAATGTACAAGAAGATTTTTATATTATAACTTATACGAAATGAACAGATTTTCAAATTTTCATAAAGCCTTATTTCCATGAATAATCCTTCACATTATTTCAAGTTTATCTTCAAAAAAATTCATTTCATTTAAAATTGTGTGGCATTTTGAGAAAATATAATGTTTTAGAAGAACAAATTATATTTTACTCAAGAATTAATTTCATGTGTTTTATCAGTATTATTTTCCATATATTTTTTATAAATACTATTATTAGTATGTTTTTATTTGGTTTAAAATAGGATATTATTTATTAAATCCATTTGATTTATATGGATTGTGAAGGAATTGTGATTAATAAAACCTATTATTCTATGAGTTATGTTATGATGAATGATTTATGTTTTTGTGGAAGATATATGTTTGGATTTCATTATGTCCTAGTTGGTACTGGTATATCCCTACAATTCATCAGGTAAAGATTTATATCTCAGGAGATAGACATTTATGTAATGAAATGTAAATCTGGTTCAGTAATATAGTACTGGCACTGAATATTACCCCAGTTTAGTAATGGACATTGTCCACTATGAAGGTCTTGTAAATGAACCTTGGATAATATGGAAATTATTTTATTTGATTAAATGAATATCCCATAAATACATGTTTTATTCCAATTATTGTTTTATCATGAATCATGTTCCTTTATAATCTATTCTTTACAATTGACAATGATTTATTGCATGAATCATAATTTTGTTATATGTAATGCTTAGTATGATTCTCAAAATATATGTTCATGTTTTTAAATTCCTATGTTTGTGTTTGGTTTCTATACCCTTACTAGGCATCCAAGATCACCCTTTATTACGTTTCCAATCCTAATTTCATAAATAAATATTTTATGTAGAAGTATTATAGGGGAGTATCGTTGTCGGAGATGATGAAGATCTTTCACAAGTTATAAGAATGTATTCCATGTTTGTAATGGGACTAAACTATCTTGTTCTTCGAGCATGAGTTATTACAATGTAATGGATATTAATCTATAATGATTTAATATTCATGTATATCATGATTGGGTTGTTATAGTAGATATCATGGGAAGGGTTTAGTAAATCTCTGGAAACTAGAATGCGATAATTTTAGTTAGATCCCTAGAGATATTTCAAAAGTATGTCTAGGAATGTCCCTAAGGATAAGAATAAATATAGGTTAAAACACATGAATTTTTGTAATTAGCAATTTAAAAATATGATTATACCTAATATGTTTGATATTTAATGTACCTTTTCATGAATATGTTGTTTTCTGAGTACGTTTTTTTCTTCTCACACTATTCTTTTCTGTTTTAGAAAATGGATGGAACCTGAAGGAACTGTGGTAATGACCAATGGAATGGGAAATGAAATTATTTTCCGCATAATCAACCAAATTTTATAGAATGTGGAATGAAAAATCTTATCGAAATACTCACACAATCTATGAATTATTTTGGACATCCCAATGAGCAGAGAAGGGATCACCATTTTGTTGAGTCCTTCATGAGGAAACATCCACCTTATTTCAATGGGTCATTTGATCCACTTTTTACATAAAAATGTATCATTGCTATTGAAATTATATTTTATATCCTTCCTTATTTTGAACATAAAAAAATTCATTTTTGTTGGTTATCATTTTGAAGGAGAATTAGACCAGTGGTGGAATCTAATCCAAAATACAGGGGGGCCAATATGAAATTGAATCCATAGAATGTGATGAGTTGAAATACATATTTTTATGTAAGTACATTCATTGAATTACTTTTACGAAGTTGTAAAGGGAGTTCATAGATCTTAAAAAAATTATTATGATTTTGTTGGTACATATGTGTCAAATTTTACAAGACTTCTATGGTATTCTTCTGGCTTTATCATCTAACCTAAAACTAAAGCTGATCAATTCATCAGTAGCTTAAAAACAATTCCTCAAAGGAAGATATCTATATGATAATTTAGTACTTTTGATATGATTAGAAATTTTTCTATCAAGGTTGAAATGAAATTCGGTGTTACATATCAATATCATGGTTTCGAAAAAAAAAGATGGAGTTCAAATGAAAATCTAAAAACAATGTTTAAAAGAAGATGAAAATTTATTTATTCTCAAAGTGTGGTAAAATCTTGGTGGAGATTGTATTATATCTATAGTAAATGTTTTTAGTAGGGAAAATAGGGTTATTGAGCCTTTTAGTACTGAAGTAATAAGAAAAGTTAGCTAAGGATGTGAATAGGGAAAAGGCTAAAAAGAATATAACTCCCACACTTCAATGTTGTTAGTGAAAGGAAATGGGGAATTATGCTAAGAAATTACCAAATATGATGTTATCAATGTTGATTTATGTCAAAATCTTTTTCAGGTCAATGGAAAAGGAAAATAACATGCGATCACTTTTGGCGATGTTGAGTATGATAATGAACTGGTGGAATGATTGAGTTTTTATGTAATGAGATCCTATAATAATTTTATAGAATATATTTTAAAGTATTATGTAATATTGAAATATCTATATAGCGGTCCACCATGGTTATCCACAGGTATTACAATGTACACTATGAGGGGTGGTAGTAACCATGAAATTTGATTGAGGTAATAAGGTGATGTTTTTTGGAAAACAAATGTTTGAGGGAAGGATAACCCTAAATATGAGCATGATGTCTAGGAAATTATAATTTGATAAAATATGTTGCATATGAGAAATATAATTGGATGATACTAGATAACATTGAATTAGTTAAGGATTTATTGACATGGGGGTTATGCCATCATATATGAATTTTAACTGTTTTTTTAACTTAATAATAAGGTAATATGCATGTTTTCGATAAGTATAAATAGTAATTCAGGTTATCAACATGACTCCAGAATACACGATGAAAGCATTTACATTATTTGTAATATGACCAAAAATAGATACCTAATGATATATATGGGATAAATGATAGGTTGAGTTAGTGATCCTTTATCTATAGAATAATTTATTGTCTCTCCGTAGGTGGGACTATAGAAATTTGGTTACCATTTTATCCTTTTTTATAAAGATATATGTAATGAAATATCATTTTATTTATGGATCACATGATCTACTAAAAATTTAGGAATGAAAAACTAAACATCATTTCTATGAACAAATGATGAAATGTAAAATTTTCAAGCAAAACCAACAGTACGATTGTACTGACATCATGTAAGTATTTCATCAAATTTTATTCAACTTTAGGAAAAATATCTTGAAAACCAAATATGTTCTCCTACTACCTTCTTATCCTATTAACGAGATGGTCCCTGAGATCTTTACAGATTTATCGATATTCATTATTAACACTCTCCTAAGGATGTTTTCTATCACTCTCCATCAGAACAAGATAGTCCTATTATTCATCCTTATTCATGTTTTCGCTTCCCATGTATGATCTCTTATGTGAAAACATAGTGATGAGTTTTTTGGGTAAATTTTATATATCTAAATTTCCTTTTTAAAATTTACTTTTAGTATTCATTTTTATGATGTGGGTTTCTATGAAAACAAATTCTTGTATTGAACCATTTTTAACCATGAAAAATATTAATGGTTAAATTCATTATAAGGGGATAGAATGTAATGCTGCAATATTTTTATGATAGAGATATTTTTTAATATCTTTTATGCATTGTGTTGTATGATACACCAAGATAATATTGTGCAATACACAACACCGACATAGCTTGTCAAATACAAAACACTATGATTGTATTGTGGTACATACAATTTTAACTTAATTTGATAGAATTAATTCCATGGAAGACCTAGTATAAGTGAAAAATTAAATATTATTATGTTACCTTATAAACTTTTCGTTATAATGGTGGGTATGAACTGTATTAAATTTCTTTAGAAACACTACTTAAAAGAAAATAAATGAGTTTATAAAATAATAAATCCACTATTGATAGATTTATGAATGAAATATATTTTTAATATATTCAATATAATGTTTAAATTTCAAGGTATATGTTTTCTATACATGATATAATAAAAATTGAATTTTTTCATATAGTAACTTTAAAAATATTCAATTGTGTCTCATTTTGATGGAGAACCCATTTTAAATATAGTTTTTTTTAATGTTATGTATTCAATTTAATATCATAATCATGTACCTTGGAAAAAGGATATAAAAATTTATTTGGATTTATTGTTTTTATATTTGTTTAATAAGATTCATGTTTTTATGAATAGTAACAATACACTAAATTTGAATTGAAAACAATTTTTTTCATAGAAATAATTTAAATGGAAGAATTATATTAGTGAATGGTTTTCAAATAAAAATATAATTTATTTCTATCATTTAATATAATTTTGGTTATTAGCATTAACTTTACCAAGAATTTTGATGTAAAAACATTTCATTTTTTTCAATTTTTTAAATTTTAAAACCCTATTTTTAATTTCCATAGCCGTATTAATTTTAAATTAATTACTAAAAATAAAGTGTTTTTACTTTTTAAATGGGGATCCATATTTGAAATCAATTTCTCAAAATTATGTAAATATCATTCGTTTATTTTTTTGGGTATTATGAATAATAACTTTAGTAATTTTTTCATTTACCATAGTTAAGGGTAATTCATGTAATTAAAGGTAAAAATAATATTATATTTACCCCAACACTGGTTATAATTTCCTTGGGTTTATGTGTTTCGACCAAAATATTACTTGGGATGAATTTGTGACTACTTGGAGCCACTTGGGTGACTTTAATAAATTTATAATATTATATTGAAGGAAAATCCAATTTTTTTACACTTTTGCTTGTAACAAGTAATTTTTTTTAATATGCGGTTATATAGGGGAACATTTGAACTATAAATAGTCTTCAAAAATTTAATATTATAACCTATATCAAGTTAATTTTTTAATTTTTGGGAAATAAATTATTAACTTACAACCTTATACAATGATGATGTAGTTCCAGTGCACGCAGTAGAAAAATAATTAAAATAATTATAATTATTATTTTAAGGAGTATTAGATGTACCAAAAATATAAAGATAACATATTTTTTGTTTATATCTCAATGATATTTTTTCATGTGTCTATTTATGGACAATTTTGAGTCACATTTATATGAATTATTCCATTATAATATTTTATTTAAATGGAAGTCATGTTGTCCACACTATAGGTTTTTAATTTGAATACAGTTTTAATATATATATATTTACATATAATAACATATATTATAAATAGACTACAGAAAGATAAAATAAATATCATACTATAGAAATTTATTTATAATTATTAGAGATTAAAAAATTATAATAAATGATTACAAAATAGTGATATATAAATTATTTTACAAATAAAAATATGAAATAAATGGTTTTAAAAATATTAAAAGATATATAATTTGAATTAATTAGAGTGATCCATGATTTTTTATCTTATTCTAACATGTTATGAGTATATTAAATAATTTTATACGAATTTATCTTGTTTTTATAATATTCTATAGATTGAAAATATCTAGTAGTATCAAAATTGACAAAGGTGATACTTTAAAATATTTAATATTATATTAAATATTATAAAATCATAAAAAAATCAGGATAAAAAAATAACAATTACAATTTTAATTATTTCATAAATTATATATTTGGGTTTTTTATCATTTTATGGTAACTATATTAACCCTATATTTTAAAAATACAAGTAGGCACGGAAAGAGTTAAACTGTTTTACTAAGGGTTAAATCCAAAGGATAACGTAAATTTTGCGACCTAAACATATCTAAAAATAATTTATTGAAAGTATTTAAACCCATAATAATAATATAATCTAAATAAATCCTCTTTGAAATATATTAAATCGAAATTAAATTTATAATAAATTAATAGTTTTGGAGTTTCCAAAAAGGCCCCTCCCATCTCCTACAAAAGGGCACATAGCTTTCTCTTTTATTCACCCATCGAAAACCATTTGGATCTGCCAAAACCTACTAAATTGTCCTAAAAATTTCTATAAATTCATCATGTATTCTATACTTCAAGTAGACATCCATCCTAATGAGTCCTTTTGTACAAATCAAAATGAAATACTAGAAGAAGAGATAATTGTTTTATCAACTATTTGAAATTTCATTTCTTCTTCTACATTATCTTACTATTTTGTTTGGATACAAAATTAATAAATACAATATAATATACATTATTATATTTTATTATAATTATGGTAGAACCATATTCCTCCATTTATCCATCCTACAAATAATGACATCACCATGCATGTGTTAGTATAACTTACCGTGTCCACACCGTGGTATGATTTTTTATTCAACACTAATTTATTTATATGGGTATATAAATGAATATAAAGGATATAAATAATGAATATAAAGTCATATTTATTCTTTATAATTAATATACTATTAAATTACATACCATTTAACCATTAAGTGAATGATAATGTTGTTCATACGTACGTGCGTCATACAGTCTCCAGAACACGATGAGAATGATTATCCACATTAACCAATCAAGAATGATTATAAAGTATTTATAATAAATAATAATTAAATATATGGAATAATAATGATACAAAATATATATATATATATACATGTCATTTACCTTCATCCATTCAATTAAATAATAAAATAGAAACGTCATTCATTCGTACGTAAGACCTACCGTCTCCTTGAATGATGTATTCCATTTCAATTATCTACATATTATATATATTTTTATATAGATTATATATGATATATAAATTATGTTTTAAATAATGGATTTAATTAAATCAGGATATTTGTAAAAATATCATAATAAAAAGTCAAAACAAGTTCGATAAACAAAAAGATTTTTACCCAAAGAGATGCTTTAACATGGAATTGATAAATGAACAAGTAATATGATGTCATAAGTGAATAATATATGATATCATAAACATTATTATGGTTATTTTAAAAGTTTATAATATGTTTAAAAATACTATACAAGAGTTTCAGGCACATATAGAAGAAATCATTCCTTTGTTAAGGAATAATTTTTCAATCTCATTTTTATCCGAAATTTTTTATTCATATGAATTTACTGGGGTATATTTCTTATCCCTAACCATGTTTCCTATATATGAAATCCAAAATATTCTTTGTCTACTTATATAATTTTTTATTGTAATTGTTACCCATTTTTGAATTTTCCTTAAAAGGTATTGAAGGAATTGTTTTATGTTTTTGGTGTGAGATACTTTTGACCTTCTGAACAACATATGAGGAGAATGTTATATTTTAACATATACATCAATATCAGATTTTTTGATTTCCATAATGCCTTATTTTGATGAATATTACAATAAAAAGTTTCTATTTTATTTTCAAATAAATTATTTTCTTTTCAAATTCCACAACGTTTTTCCAAATAAATTTTTTTTGAAGATGAAAAGATATTTTCTTCATGAATTAATTTTCCCTATTTTATCAATGTTATTCTACATCTAAGATGACATTATATAAAAAGGGATATATTACTATTAATATTATTAATATTTTTTGATTGTTTTTTTATGGAATAATATTTATGAAATGAACTTGTTTTATATGGATTATGATGGAATGATGTCCAGGAAACCCATTTAATTTATAGGGTTATGTTATGATGAATGATTTTTTTGTGGTACACATATGTATGGATTTATTTATGTGATGGGTGGGACCTATATCTCACTCAAATGAATTGGGTAAATATTTATTTCAAATGATATACACAAGAATGTAATAAAAAGTAAATATAGTTTAGTAATACAATGCTAGAACGATAAGTAAACCCAGTTCAGTAATGGAATTTTTCAACTATGATGGTCTTCGTAGTGAGACATGGATAATATGGATATGATTTTATATGATGATGGGTGTTTTACACACATACGTTTTTATGCCAATTCTGTTATCTCATGGCCCATATTTATTTGTAATTTATGACTTATGAATTACCAAGATTTATTCCATGACTCATAATTTTGATATGTGTTATATATGGTATGATTCTTAAAAGTTACATTCATATTTTTACATTCTTATATTTGTGTATTATTTTTTCCCATATTGAGAATCTAAGCTCACCCTTTAGCATTTTTTAATTCCCCAAGTTATAAAGTAAGATTTTAAGTAGGTGTATTAATGTGGAAGATCATTATTGGAGATGTTGAAGATCTTTTACAAGTTATAAGAACACATTACATATTTCCAAAGACACTAAATGATTATAATCCCCAGGTGTGTGTTTGTAATATGTAATAAATATTAATCTATAATGATTTAATACTCATGTACATCATTCTTGGGTCATTATAGTTATATATGATATGAAACCCAATTTTTTATCTTTTAAGATCTCCTGGTGATACGTTTTCCTAATCACAAATATATTACATCTTATCAAATAAAACATAACCAAAATAAATAATGGTTTGATATATGTTAAATAATTTAAAATATATATTCACATTGTAAAAATGGTTAACAAAAAATCCTTACAAAACATATAATGAGAAATTGGAATGGTCATCTAGAATTCTAGCAACCTCGCCCCAAATAGTACAGAGTCGTTGTTGTACTACCATTACATTGGAATTAGATACAAGTAAATTATGTCTTAAAGGAATGAATATTATAATAATCCATGTAATGAAAAGTGATACATGAGTCTTGGAATACAAATAAATAAAAAATTAAAACAATTTTTTGAGGATAATAAGATTATCCCATCTAGAATAACCTTTTATATATTTCTTAGTAAAATTCATTAAATCCAAGGGAAAGGAAAAGAATATGGGTGATCTCAAATGATCTATATGGGTATGTAAAGAGGAATAAATAATAAATTAATGAAAATTAAAAACATTGAGAGGTAAACAAATAAAATCAAATTCCATGTAATAAATAGACTATGAGGGAGTTAGTAAATAATATTGAAGGGTAATAACAAAAAACTCAAAATTTTTACTAATAAACTGATAATTAATTACATCAATAGACTTTGTAATAGTGAAAATATACTGGATAATATATAATGAATTAAAATGAAGTAAATTTCTAATAATTTAATGACATGTATTAGGAACATTAAAAAATATACTTTTATGATATATCCTCCAAATAGTTTAAAAATGAAGGTTCAAACATGTACAATTTTCTCAACGAATTTATCTCAAGAGAACCTATCGATGCATCGAGGGGCCATATAATTTCCGAGACTCAAGAATAATTACATGTCCAAAGAATTCCTCATATCGAATAATATATTTAATCCATAAATAATATTCCTTATAAAATATCGATATTAAATTAAGAAAATTGGTCTATAAATATTTCCCTAGATAACATTCAATGTATACTATTTAAGTGAAAAATGATATCTGGATTAGGAAATAATCATATACGTGATAAATTATATTTATAAATAGGGTCAATTCAATGTAAAATGGTCATAGGAAATTGAATATTTCAAGGCAACTAAAAGGATTCATGGAAGATATTTTCCACAGAATACATGGAAAAATAAATCCCAAATCATTATGACCAACAATATTGACTATATCAATAAAAAATAATTGAGGTTGAGTAATATAATGCGTTATTTTTGTTGATGAAATAATTTTAAAATTTAAAGTTCATTGGAGGGAGATATCCTTTTGTTTAGAAAAAACATTCTAAACCCCTTATATTTTAAAATCACTTTTAAAATAACATTTTCATTAAAAATTTCTGTTTTAATAAATCAAAGGAAGCATCAAGGGAATAACGGTAGGTAAATCCTTACAAGTCATACAAGGTGAAAATAACATCATTTTTTCATGGTAAAAATGATAAAAAATTTACTTATTTAGAAATTGAACATAAGATTCCATTGAAAAAATTTCTATAAAAAAGGGTAAAAATTTATATAATTTTGTTTAAATTATTATAAATCTATACGAAAACATTTTAATAAGATAGATATTTTAAGAAAATATGTTCTTTGACTAAAGAGAGAAGTGAAGTAAGGTTTTCTAAAAACCAAAGACTAAAACATTTTAATTATCAAATTGTGGAACAATGTTACAATTACTTTTAAAATCTACAGAATAATCTGATTTGAATAAAAGTAATATGTTTATTAAATAATTATCAAATTATATTCTCTAAAAAATTAAAGTTTAAAAAATCACGAACAAATTGATATTGTGAAGTAACCCCTTGAAAATACAATAACATTGATGTGAGGATCATGAAATTAATTGATTATGTGTGTCAAATGTAAATACACATAAAATAAGTGGAAATAAAATAGTATATATTGAAGATTTATTAAAGAATCAATCTTACAATATTGATGAAAATACTGATGTAATATAACTTAATGAAGAGGAATTAGGATATAAAATTATTTACTACTTGGTTAAATTTAACTAAAATAGAAAAATAAAAAATAATTCAAATTGAATCTAAAAAAACTATGAATTTAAAAAAATCATGATATAATATATCAAAATTTGTAGTAGACACAACACACAAAACAAGTAAGTGGTGAACATTACATTTATCTCATGCATGTTGAATGTGAGATTAAAATCACTTACATTGTGTGTCCATCTGGGATAACATCATTAAATCTCAAGTATAGTTGTTTAAAAAAAGTTAATAACTTATTTCAGAACCATATTAGTATTTATGATATCATATAATATCTTATTACTCATATTTAATAATCCATAATTATTTTCATTCTTTTTTGTGTTAATTTATCAATTTCTCAAGTAGGTTTTTGAATTGTTACTTGTTTTTTATATAATGGTTTCATCATATCCAAAATGTATAACCTCACTTAAAAATAATATATTTTCCTTATATGTGTATTTAGAATAATCTATAATTTTTTGAGATATGAAATGAAATGCATCATTCATAGAGATGGTAGGTCATACATATGCATGAATGATACATCAATTTATTTTTCCTATTTAAATAATGAAAATTATATTATATATAAGTATAATATAATTATAGTACCAATTTTATTTTATATATGTCATACATGTTTATTAAAACCATCATTTATACATTCCATGAATACCATTAATGATTAATATTACATTGAAGATGCTGTAATTAACACTTCAATAAATGATGTTAGCTTATTTAAAAAAAATAAAAGCATAAGGGTATGTGTTATATAAAAATTAATAAATAATAAATATATTATAAATATCATATATATAATATATAAATAGCATTCCCATCATATTTCCTAACCATGAGAGTTGGTAATGTAAATCTAAATAACATCATTTTGTGAGGTGGTAGTTCATCGTACACATAAATGGTAAGGTCATTAAAAATTAGATAAATATTTGTGTGAGTGTAGGTTTTAAAAAAAAGAATTAAAAAATATATGTATATTTAGGATTTTTTATAATCAAGGAATACAAATATTTTATGGGGTGGAGATTTAAAATAAAACAAAAGAGCATGAGAAATGATGTTACCTCTTGATTGGGTAACTCCTTATGTTTTTCACCAAAGGGATTACATGGATTCCTTATTTAAAAAATAAAGGATTAAAGTATTTTTAGAAGTATTATTAAAAGTTATCTAGGATGATCTTGGACAATACAATGTTTCATGAGGTGTTTCAATAAGTCGGAGGGTTGAGTTTCTTTTTATAGTGGAGAAGTGGCATTCTTGTTAATTTTTGAAAAGGGAATTACACCATCATTTTCATTATGAATGATGGATCAAATAAAAATCCCAAATTGATAAGACTGAGTATAGTGTCAAAATGTTAATATACAATGGATTATAGACACGTATCTAGGTTATATTAGCCTTTATGTTTAATGTTTAGTCCCTTGTTATTCTATTTTTTCTCTTAATTGTTGTAATTAATTATAATATGATTTAGTAATCAGTTTTTTCAATAACATAGTTGAAATTATTATAAATTATAAATTTTTATGATTCCAAATATTCAAACCCTTTTCTCAAATACATATCATATAAATGGAAGAAATTAATTTAAAATTAATCCCATAGATGTGTCGATAATGGTGGATTTTAAGTAAAAATGTTCAATTTATTATTAACCTTATATATATGATTTCATTCTCAAATTGATTATAATTAAATAAATTGGATTAATTTCTATAAATTTATCTAATTTTAATATAAGACCAATTAAATATATAATTTAACAATAAAAATAAATTAGATGAAAAATAAGATTTGAAATAAATTTTAATACATTTTTCCTCTTCATAAAAAAATAATACATCATAAAAAAATAATAAAAAATCAGCCAATGTTAATTTTGATTTATTATTTCAAAAATTTAGATTATTTTGACTTGTAAAATTTATAAAATTTCCAAAAATTAGATTTAAAATAGGTTCCCAATTAAAAAAGGTTAGAAATGACTTAATAAAAATATAGGGTTTTTGGGTATTATTGGGTTTGTTCTTAACATATGACTGTAAAATATTTTGGAGGAATATAAAAAATATTATATTTAATTTATAAAATATATTTTTCTTGAATATAATTCCCTAATTATAATTAATTTAGGCAACAATTTTTTGGAAGTATAAAAATATTTCATTTTTATTCAATATGTTTTTAATTTTATTACTAATTAACTAGTAACTAATAAATAAATATTATATTATTATGAAACAACTATTTTAATAAGTTATTTAATGTTGTTAATAACCTTATATTTATTGAGTATTTTATTTCATATTATACTAAATAATAATTATTTTGTACTAGTATATTGTTTTATTGGAAAAACTCGTTATTTTTTTCAATGCTTTCTATTGAATAAACTTATTATTACATGCAGTGAAATGTAACATCGCGTTATGTTCATTTCAATCAATGAATGATATTAAATTTATTTTAAATTTTAATTATATTATAAATTATATTTATATTGTATTCTGTTATATGTTTTTTATTGTGTTTCATACACACTTTCAAATATAAATTTATTACATTGGTATTTTAGAGTCTTAAATTCTACCATCATTAAAAAACTCATCTTCACAATTTAAAATCGAACTTGGTAATATATTGTTTTATATTTACAATTTCAAAAACCCAAATTATGATAATGGTTCATATAATATCCTATATAAATGATAGATTGGGAAGTACATATGTCCCATGTACTTACAAATAAATAGGTTTATACGTAGGAGAACATTAGTGGAATGTAAAAATATAGAAATGGTGGGAAAATGAAAATATTTATAGGGGTTTTTGAGGTCATTAATAAAAAAAGTAAATCACTAGTAAAATGTTGATGGCCTAACATTGATAAATCTATAATTATTAACTGAAAAATAGTTAATAAAAATTAATGTATAAGGATTACATTTTGTTTATCGTTTTCCTAGTGTTGAGATATTTTTTTATTACCTAAGAATACAAGGAAACATACTTACACAATACATTTAAATTTCATATGAAAATTACATATTTTGGTTGAGATTAGATCAAATTATAATACATATAATAAATGTGATGCGTGAATCACTGAAATAAAATTTTAGTATATATTAAGGCCCATAAATGAGTGACATATATAACTATTTGATTGTTAAAATTCTCCATAGTACATAAGGATTAAACATTAATATGTAAAACAAAAAATTAACACTATTAGATCACCATTTATAATAATCAAAAAAAATTTTAACACAAATAAATACTTTTTAGATAGGGAATCTCTTATGTCGGTGGTAGGTATGAAACTCTTTTCAACCATCGATCCTAGTTTCATGTATCCTGACCTTTCCAGACATGATGGTCTTTCACCTGACATACATTTTGTTAATTTAAAAAAATATTAATATAATTTCCAAAATAAAAATAATTGAAATACATAAAATAAATTCATTAATGTTCCCTTTTAACTATGTGTTCCAATAAAACTAAAATACATAAATACATCAACCATTTATTTCCACATCATTTCTTCCTTGGTCTAGTGCTTATCCACAATATCATATCTATATTTCCAAATCCATGACACCTTATCTTCAATCTAAAACACCATAGGTTTATCATTATTAATTCATTGTCATTATCTATTCAAATACAAAAAAATGGATGGTAATGAAAATTTGAATTATCCTAAGTGTATCACCTAGGAGTATCAAAACATGTGTATAATAAATCCCATTTTCATGTACTAGTTTACCCTCAAGTCGGGCATGAGGAACCTTTCAGCATTTTTAACGATAGATAAATCTTTTCTAGAACACCGTCTACATATAGTATCCATACATGGATTTATTTATAATAATATCACATAACATATATAGTAAACTAAAACATTAGGATGTTATATTATACATATATTCGATGTATGCCATTGGGATATGTTTTCTAATCGATGTTTTCCAAAATCTAGTTTCCAAGGATGATATTAAACATGCTCTAATTCCAACTGCTGAAACCCAAACCCAAAAATCCTAGAGATGGTGCCATTATACCATTACATGGAATAATATAAATGAAAATCACATCCTAAAGGACCAAATATTTTAGTACTATTGGTTTACTAGATACATATAGAAGTCATGGATTACAAATGAATACACATTTTATAAGATAATTTTTATAAGTAAAATAACATTATCCCATCTACAATATCCCTGAATATCATTACTAGTACACTTAATTGAATTATAAGTAATGTTAAAAAAAATAAGGGTGAGTTCAAATTATCAGTAAGGGTATGTACATTGGAAATAATAATGAATGAATGAGAATTATTCAACATTTAAAGGTAAATGACTAAATGCTCATTCCATGTAATCAATAGACATAAATGGAGTGAGTAAACAACACAGAAAGGTAAACAAAACAAAAATTCCGTTTAAATAATATATTCGTAATGAAATGAATCCATAATCTTTTTCGTAGGGAAAATATCTTGGATAATAAATACTTAATCAAAACGAAGGAAATTATTAATAATTGGACATCATGTATTATGAACATGTAAACCTATACCGTCAAGATCTATCATATGAATATATTAAAAATACATGTAGAAACTCATTCAATTTTTGAAAATAAGTTTTGTCATGATAACTTATTGACATATTAGGGTCTATATAATGTTCAGACCCACCTATAATTTCTTTTCCAATTCATTAATAATATCAAATAATCAATTTAATAAATAAATAATATCTCATACCAAATATCCAAAATGAATAAACAAATTTATCAGTATTTCCCCAAATAACGATCAAATTAAACACTGTATATAAAACATTATATAAATATTAGGAAAGAAATATTTCCAAGTTAAATGATATGAATAATTTGGGTAAATTAAATATTAAATGATCATAGGAAATTGAATTTTTCAATGAATCTATAATTATCCAGGGAAGTAAAAATCAACCCTATAATTTCCAAATCAATAATAATATATCAAATGAAATAATAATGATGATATCAAGAAAAAATTTCCTATGTGGGGTAAAATAAAGGGTTGTTGTCATTGTAGAAATAGAATAATATTTTTAATAGAATTATGGAGTAAAATGTCGTTCGTTTCAAACAAATAATTGAGAAACATTTTCATTTAAAATCAATTTTTAAAACAACCATTTGTTAATAATTTATCATTTAAACATCCAAATTATTCTTCTATGGAATGATTGTGGGTAAATATTTACATCTCATTCATGGTAAAATGAATTTTTCTTTTGAATTATAAAATGGTTAGGAAAACACATTTTTCTAAAAGTGACAAGATGATTACATTGTAAAAATTTATAAAAATTGTGTAAAAATTTCATCAAAATTTCATTTTTTGAATTGTTAAATTTCTTATGAAAGACATATTTAGAAAAATATTATTTTTTGAAGAAAAATAGTTCATTGAATAAAGAGATAAATAAAGTCAGGTATTCTCAAAAAACGCATTCTAGAAAATTATGAGTACCAAAGAGGGGATAAAATGATACTATTACTATAAAAATGTGACCAATAACTAGAGTATATGAAAAATAAATGGTTTATTTTAAAATTATCAAATAATTTAATCTAACGTAAATTCATGTGTTAAGATTCATGAACAAAATGATATTAAGAAGTGAACTTTTGAAAACATCACAATGTTGATTTGAGAATAGATTAATGAATAAATATCATTTGTCTAATTTAAATCCACATTGAATAATTGAAAATACAACATTAGAGAGTAAATTTATTTTGATGCACATAATATTTTAATATCAATGACAACGGGGACATAATATTTCTTAATCAAAAGGACTAGTGTTATGAAATTTTTTACCAATTGTTAACTTCTTACTCAAATCCCATTAGAATCAATATTTAAAATTAAAACATCAAATACAATGAACATTAATCAATTAATGATATAATAAAAGAAAATGTTCAGTATATACACAATACAAAAAAGTATGTGGATAACAAGTCATTTTTCATAGATGTATAAAGTGATATGAAAATCCCTTTCAACTTATTTTCATTTGGGTGAAAATAAATTAGATTCTAGTTTGATGGTTTTAAAAATGTTAATAAATTATGAAATAACCATATTAATATTTATTATATCATATATTATAATTTTATAATATATAATTAATCAGTTAATAGTTATCTTACTTAATTATCACTATTTTGGTTGTTAATTTCATAATTTATCAAGTATGGGTGAACTTGTTTCATGTTGTTATTATAATTATTTCATTATTTACTGAATATAGAAAATTATTTAAATAACATAATATATATATATGTGAATATATAAAAATCCAAAATATTTGAAGAAAATAAGTTGAATGCACTGTTCATGTAAATGGTGGGCTACACATTCTGAGTGACTCTACTTTCATTTCCTTTTCACATTCAAATAATGAAAAGTAAATTATATATATGTATGTAGATTATAATTAAAATAATATTATTATGTAATATATTTCATATAATTTTATTAATTACCAACCATATACATTTAATGTTTAGTTTGAATGAATCACATTGCTTTGAGAAGGGGATAGTCCAGACTTCCACAAATGATGTCATCGTATTAACACATAATGGAATTAATAAAAGTATTATTATATAAAAATTATATAATCATAATGGAATGATAAATATCATATATATCATATATAAATAGTTCCTATATCATAATTTAAAATCATGAGAAGTTGTAAAGAAAAAACAAACGACATCGTTTTTTGAGGCACTAGTTCACCATTCACATAAATAGTAAGTTCGTTACCAATTAGATGGAATTTTGGGTAATATTCGGTTAAAACCTTATTATAAAAACATATAAGTATATAATGATTAATATTTTTATATATCCATTGAATAATAATATTTTATGGGGTGTATAATGAAAATAATATAAATGAGATTGAGGAAGGATGTTACCTTTTCATTGGGTAACTCCTTTTAGTTTACACCAAAGGACATAATTGGATAGATTTATTCGTAAAGGGAGTATTATATGAAGTGGGTATTTGTGTTTAAGAGATAATTGGGTAGATATTTGTTGATCCAATGTGGGATGGGGCATGTGAGGAAGTGAGATGGGTGAGTTCCTTTTAATAGTGGAGAAGGACCGACTTTCTTAAATACTATGAAATGGGAATTCCACCCATGATTTTCCCTTGAAAAGTGGCTCCAGTAATGGTAAAAATTTAAGACAACAGAGGATAAAGTCTAAATAGTAACATAAAATGGATTTTGGATATCTGTAAAGGTCATTTTGGCTCTTATTCTTATGGTTTTGTCCCTTCTTATGCAATTTTTTCAAATAATTATTCTAATTAATTTTAAATACATTAAATAATATTAATGTAACAAATAAATTTACAATATTAGAAATTAAAAATTATGAGGATTAAAAAAATTTATTACTTTTTTTGAAATTAAATTCACAAATTTTTCATAAATAATTCTAAAATTAATCTCGCGGATGGGATGAAAATGCATGTTTTAATTTTAAAAATGTTCAAATTTTTACTATGAATTAATATCCAATTTAAGTGTGAAATATATTATAAATAACTTACATATATTAACTCATATAAAATTTATCTAATTATTATTTTAAAAAATTAATAATATATATGAACTCTATAAATAAATTATATGAAAAAGATGTTTGGAATTAAATTTCAGTAATTTCAACTCGTTATAAAAAAATTAAACATCATAACAAATTAATAAATATTCATCATAAACTAATATTGGTGTAATATTTTAAAAAAATTATTATTATTTACTTATAAATGTTTTTATAAATGTTCCAAATGTTTTATTTAAAATAGGTTCTCCATTAAAAGGATTTAAGGTATCCCAAAAAAATATATAGATTCTTATGCATAATATTTGGTTCGTTCTAATCAAATGGTCATAACATATTTTTGATTAATATAAAAAATATTTTATTGAATATATTACATATATATATAATTAATATTATTCTCTAATTATAATTAATTAAGACAACACACCTTTTGGATCCTAAAAATAGTTTATTTATATTCATTTAGTTTATAATTTCTTTTATAATGAATTGGAAACCGATGAATTAATATTATATTTTCATAGATAATATATATTGATAAGTTAGATAATATTATTAATAAACTGATATTTAATGGATAATTCATATCAATCTATACAAAATAATATTTTTTTTAACGTATCTTTTTTTGGTTGAACTTGGTGTTGCATGTAATGCAAGCCATTAAAGTATCTCATTATTGCATGTGATGAAGGAAAAATCAGTATTATATGAATTTCTATCTAATGGATATATTAAAATTATTTACAATTTGGCTTATATTTTAATGTCTTGGGATATTATATTCCATTATTATCTTTGTGTTTCATTACTTAGACGATATCGAATACAACGTTATTTTATTAATATTGTGAAGGTTTACTAGAATAAAAATTAACTCTGTTTCCACGTAATAGAAAATAGGTGGGATGTAAAGAAATGTCCATGGATAAAAATAATACATAATTAATTAGTGTTAAATAAATCATAAATTTTAATCATGTGAATATTTAGTGGAAGGTTAATGTCAAAAAAACCATAAATCCGTGATGATTCGAAGGACCATTGATTCCTCAAATTTGAAGGTAATATGACAAATTTTTCAATATAATTTTCCAAATGATTTTAGTATTTTTATATATGTAAATATAAGTAAATATACATTCATGATATGTTTCTATATGATAAGAAAATTTTTATCATTTGTTTATGAAATGATAAATTTCCAAATCAACTCTTACTTCAAAAAATGAATATCCAATTTTTTTTCCATAAAAAGATATATAACATTTCCAAGGATCATAACATCAATAAAATATTTATGATGACTTCATTATGTTTTTAAAATGATTCCAAAAACAATTTGGTTATCTAAATTTTTCCAATAGATTACATTAATATTTAAACATCAACAATATCATAACTTGTCATTATTATTATCTACTTTTCATTCCATTTAAGTAAAGGTATTGAAATATTACCCTATACATCATGTCGGCCAGTGGTAGGTTCTAAACCGTTATTTTCCTTTAGTTGGTTGTTCGAGCCCCATGGTCTTCACCTTATGCTATTGTTTTTCACCTGGTAAGTGGGTTCTCATTTTCAAAACCATATTAATATAACTCTTACAACATTATGAAAATTCGATAAACCATAACTAATACCACTTAAATTATAATATAATATATAAAGGTACCAATATAATTAATCTTACTCCCAAAATAAAAGGAAAGTAATTATCCAACAAATAATGTGTTTATATAATAAACTGTTGTATTGTATTCCAATAAATTATTTCCAAAAATATCCTTTTATATTCATAAAATAATAATTTTCATAATTAAGGTTTAATAGTGTGATATTTTTTAAACAGTAATAACCTAAATCCATGATGATATCTATAAATCTTATGATAATGAAGCTGTAAAATCTTTAAATATTTCACAAAATATTTATACATTACATTATTGTTATAAAAAATATCCTTTGTAAAAATAATTCTACAATATAATTCT
The DNA here is from genome assembly GCA_963277665.1 of Viscum album. Lineage (NCBI taxonomy): Eukaryota > Viridiplantae > Streptophyta > Magnoliopsida > Santalales > Viscaceae > Viscum > Viscum album. The sequence goes on along the minus strand of OY728132.1, from coordinate 1,696,776,745 downwards.
GGCAACCTAATAAATACTTCTATGATTATATTTCAACATTGTTGCTTCAATGGTCCAGTATTTGGACAATAAAATAGATAATTTACTTGGATAATTTGAAGTTTCACCAAATTTTATACAACTAACTATAAATGGATCCCTAGGATTCAATTTAATTCATTCTAGCATACTCTTTAATTTTCCTCAAAAAAATATTCTTTTACTTCATTATTTTCCACACATAAAGAATACTGTCATTTCATTGAGATACATTCCTTAGTGTATATTTTTATATTTATGATAGGATGTACATTTAACATTATTTCCTCTATGGTTTCCAAAACTCAATATCTTAATGATATCCATCCTTATATAATATGGTGAGTTTAGAATTAAGTTATATTATATGTTTTTGAAAATATTTCAATATTACTAATTAGGAATAGTCATTATATATTTCACTCAAATAATCATCTCATTTGGTTGCACATAGTAACAACATTTTTTGTAAAATTCAACATTACTATGATTATTTTCTCTTCCAATCATTTACCAAAATAAAAATCATTGTATGGGAAAAAATAATAATAATAGAAAAACCATAAAATCATTCATAGGATTTAAATATCAGGAAATTATATTTCCAATAATAGACACCTTAGGATTAACCATGTTTATTCACTATCACCCACTATTCAAATCATTATTAATGTTTTGTGATGGAAATTAGGATTATCAAGGCAATATCACATGGGAGTGTCAAACCAAGTTCACAATAATGGTTATTTTCGAGTTATTGGTATTATTTATGAGATCTTAATCATTCCTTTTTTTAAGTTATTACCCCTATATACATATGTTCATAAATAGGTACATCTATAGTATCTACTCATGGATATGTTTCCTTGAAATCCAACATAATCAATAACATAACAAATCATTAGAATTTTTATCGATACATATACTAATTTTTTATTATACTCAGATGGTGCCTAAACTAATATTTTAGTACACTAGTTTTTGTGGTTTCTAAAAAACATGCATATACACATACTATAACAGATCCATCCCCAATAACCCTATAGTGATGTATGAATTATTACATCGGCAAAAATTCTGAGTAATAATATCCAGAATGGATGATGAGTTTAGTAGTCATAGAAAACTGGATACTTACATGGTTTCCATATTATAGTATAATACAAAAATCAGAAGACAATTTAGTTGATAAACTCATTATTCTCTAAAGATATCATTTCATATCATTCATATTAATGTTTCTAGAATACATGGAATGAAAAAAATATGAGTGTGTTCAAATTCCCTATAATGGAAAAATGTAGTGGAAATTATCATCGATCTATAATAATAATTGACTTTTAATTGTTAAATAACTCAATCTATATTCCATTTAATTAATTTTAATATCATTATTAGATAAGGAAAAATCATAATAATAAGGAAAATAAATGATCATAGATTATATTTAATCAACAAATTGACTTGTTTGAATGGATAAGTGATAATCTATATGATAGGGTACATAACTGAAAACACATGTCATTTAATTAATAAATTAATAATTAAATGAATTGAGAGATGATATCACTATGAAAATATCATTTTAATATGATAGGTCATAATTATTATGTCAACATAAATAAAATAAAACATATTTCATTTAATCAATACACTGAGAATGAATAAATCTAGAGATGATAACATTATGAATATCTAATGGATAATAATGAATAAATTATTTTTTAAGGAATTGATAAATTATTTGACGTCATGATCTCATGAATCATCATACCTTTATTGTTAAGTCCTTACTCATCACAATATAAAACGGATGGGTAGGTATGCATAAGAAACAAATTAAACTAAGAATATAGAACTGATTTATCTAAAGAGACTACCAATGCATATAGATTCTATTTATAAATAATACAAACCCTTTCATTCATAACTAAATATTTATCACATATCAAAATATTTATTTAATTATTGAATAATTTTCCATATCATAAAATATATATATTCAGTAAAGAATAATAATTTATCCTTATTTACTTAGTCTATAAAATAACAATCAATGTAATAATAATATGTATAAATGATATATTCTTTAAAAATTAAGAATATACATGATACATAATATGGATATTTTGGTAATATTTTATTTAAAATAATAAAAGGAAATTGAATAATATATGGTGAAGTTAATGATTATAATTTTTTTTAAAGAAATAGAATTTCTATAATTTCCATTGTAAAAATGATCACAAGTAATCATTAGATAGAATAATTATGGTATCACTTTAAAATATTCTCTATGGTGTATAATTATTAAAAAAATATATTTTTTTAATGATTTATACACATAAAATAATAATTCATTAAAAAAATTAGTGACTAAAATATCCTTTTCATTTTGAAAATCACAATTTAGATGTAAAAGTCATCAAAAAAACATGTAAATAATTTATATTGAAAATAACCAATGAATGTTATTAGAGAATATTTAAAAATATCATTCTTAATAATTGTTTAAAATTAGTTTCATTCCATACACATTATAAAATATTCCCTTGACCTTTTCAAGAAAATCCAACCGATCAATATTTATAAAATGAAATGAATATTCCTTTTAAAAAATTGCATTAAAATTCAAACATGGTCAAAATTTTATTTTATAATTATTTTTTATAATGTTAAATAAAAATATAGAATTATTTTTGAAAATATTTTTTTATAAGAGAATGGATTATTTACCAAAGAGGGAAATGAAATTCTATTTCCATAAAAACATTCAGTCACTAATTTTAAGAATATTTGTGTCGTAAAATGGTACATTTACATAAAATAATCGTGAATATTAAGAAATGAAGAAAATTAATTTTTTTCATTAACAAATTATCAAATATTTTCCTTCAAATTAAATTTAGGTATATAGAATCCAGAATAAAATCATATTTTAAAAAAACCCATAAAAACATCATTGAACTGTGAATTATGAAATTAATCAATTATACGAGTAAAATTTAAAACAAAATTATACAATAATAAATAAAAAAAATCAAGATTCCTTAAAAGATAATATATAAATATCAAATTAAATAAAAATTTTATATAACCCAATGTAATTTAATTGATTATAGAAATTATACAAAATTTGGTAACATTTATGATGTATTACTGTGGATGAAATAATTCAAATTGAAACAAAAATTATTATTACTTATTTATTATTAAATAAATTAATTGAAAATTTGATATATATACACCAAATAAATGAAATTAGGTTCAAAACATTATTATATACCTTAATGAAGACAAATTGAGATGATGTATCTTACATAGTTGTTCATTTCCGATGAAAATTATTAAAAAATAATTATAATTTTTTAAATAATGATACTAATTTAAAAAATAACCATGCTAACATTTATAATATCATATATGTTTCTCTTATATCATTTAAACTCAAATTTATAAAAAATATTCCTTTATTTTCTTTGTTTCATGTAATAATTTCCACGTTTTCACTTGCACATTATGCCTTGAATGTTATTATTCCTTTTAGTGGGATATATACACATAATCTATATAATAATATCAATGATTTAAATATCATATTTATATAGTAAATTTTTTATAATGATTTGGTATGTTTATTATATTATATTTCATTATATTTCAATTATTTTATCATACCTACATTATCCTATTATGCTCAATTATCCTAATTGATTGATATATCTTATATTTACCCTTACAATTAATTTTCTCTCATCCTTTATTATGTTTTAATTACCCCAAGTTATAAAGAGGTGAATTTCATATGGTTTTTCTTGAAGGGAGTCATATGCGGAGAGTCTTTTGGGAGATATCGAAGACATATTGTCTTATATTTAATCATTTTTTTATTGGAAAAATTCCTCATTTTATCTGAATGATATGGGATATTTTTATTAATGGGTCACCTTAAATCTATATTTTAAATTTAAATCCTTAGTAAAAACATAATGTGATTAAAACCAAATGTCACAAATGGAAAATCAATATGGATGGAATTTAGATACTATAATGTGAGTATAATAGGTAATTACATTCTCATGGTCTTTTATCAATTTTAATAGTTAACTATGTTATTGAAAAAAGTCATGTACAAAATTTTTTTCTCCTCCAGATGACATATTTTTCCAAAAGATGATTATTTCAGTGAAGCTCCAATGAGGTCTTCAAAAATAATATAACATTCATAAAATCAATGTTATTATATCCTCTTATTTAATAAATTTGATTGTCAATAACATTTTTAATAATATTTCTTCAATAGAGGATTTTTTGTAAGGATTAAGAGTCCATCATCTTAAACATGGGGCCTCAAATACTAGAGTTTAGACTCTATTAAATGTAAACAAGAACATTAAATGATATATTAATTTTTATTAAAGATCCATTAGGTCCTAGAATGAGAAAACATACAGGGATGCAATACCTACTATAAAATACTAGCTATATTTAAAAATTGCTGAAAATGGCGGTGAAAAATCAACGCAATCTAAGAATGTTGATGATTTGGGTGATGATATGAAACTATCTACTGTACATGTATTGTTTGATTACCATTCCACTACATAAATACCTAGGGATTCTAAATTAACAATGGGTGATACTATTGTCATTCGTTTATATATCCCTATATTTTTGGCTTCTTATAGTAAGTAGTCTATGAGAATAAGTAAATATACTACCTTTGAAAATCCTATTTTCAAACCACTGAAAATGGATCATTTGGACCCGAGGTATTAAAATAATGTTACACCAATATGGATATTATATCTCATGTAATTTTAATTTCTTCCCAAATTCCAATTATACTAAAAGTATGTTGTGTTATTTCACCTATAAATCTATTTAAATTATTGATATAATGAATGATGTTGCCTATGTTGATAGTGTGAATATCTTTATAAATGACACACCTCAATGAAAATGAATGGTGTTATGTGCCATTAATAAGTTTCCCCTGTGTAATGTAATGTTACTCATGATTATTGTGTTTATAATGTAATAAAATCTTATTATAGTGGAAATCCATGGAATATGTCAATAAGTTGGATATGTGGAAATCTTCAATGTGGAAGGGGCTTTCACGGTTCATATCAAAATATGAGTGAAATATGACTTGTTTTTCCCTTTTATATCTAATTTACAATATGGTTGGGGATTTTAACATGAATTATGTTTTATTTTTTTATTTATTATGTGTTTATATACACACTGTAAAAGCATCCCATCTCTTGTTTTGTTTTCTTTTTATTTATATAAAAGGTAGTATGGGTTACCTGTGGATCATAATGTTATTAAAATATAAAATTACATGGGTATGTAAGTGAATAAATATTTTTAATTTATATTATAATTATATAAGGATAATATTGTGTTAATATATTTTGTTTTAATTACATTAGATAAAGGACATGTTTTTATTACCAGATCTAATTGTATTGCATTGTAAAATCCTTGTTCGTAATAGAGTATGATGTTGATATCATAACATGTTTTTATGTTCATAGATAATTATACTTTATGAGTTATTGATATAATTATGTTTAATATGTTTATGCATGAACATATGATTAAAAGTATAAATACCCATTTTTAGCTATTATCTGATTTCATTGTATGGTTATTAGTTATATTTTAGTAGATTTCAATTATGTATTATAAATAACTCTTGATTGAGTTATAGATAGAACATAGGTTATTTCTGTAATTTCATTTTGTTTTCAATATTCCTAACTCGTAAAATTGATTAATTTATTTTTGTAATGTTTTTTTAGAAGTATAGATAACATTTTTGGATAAATAATTATGTTTGAAAACATATGTCTTAGGTTACTTTTTTGAAATATTAATATATTTTTATGAGTATTTATGATTAAGATTATATTTATTTATATGTGATTTCATTATTTTTAAGGAAAAAAGGTCAGGTTGAATTTTGGGATCAGTGGATTCCATTATTATTAGTTTTTTAATTTAATAATATTTATCATGGTAAATTAATTATTAATAATTCAATAAGTTTATGTTGTGGGTTTTGAGAGGATTAATCACATAGATACATAATTCATACTCTAAAAATTATATAAGGAACCAATAGTATAATAGTTTATCCAAATGAATTATATGTTAAAATTAATTTGTCTTAGGAAAATAATTCTTTTGATTATTTTTTCACATTAAAATTTTTATTTAGTTTTATTTTGTTTAATATTATGATTATTTTCTTTATTTCCTTAGTTTGAGTAATAGATCATTAAAATGACGTGCTAATACGTATGTATCTAGAATCATCTATAACCAAATAATTATTAATAATTTGTAGGAATTAATTTGACAAATAAAAATCTAGAAGTGTGCCAATAATGAGGTAAAATATTATTTTTAAGGCTTCATTAAGAAAGTGATATTGATACATCATTATAAATTATATCATTATTCTTATCTATATCATAGATTCACTTATTTATTTTAAGAGTAACTAAATTTCAGAGAAGAAATTATTTTAAGAAGGATTAATGTAACACCACAGGTTTTCAGAGATATTTATTTCTATAATATGTATTTCAATTATTGATATTTTAAAATAAAATGTTTGAACATGATAAGTAAATAAATTATTCACGTTGTGAGTTAAATTAAAATATAGGATAGTTATTGAGTATGAAATTGATTTTTTTTCTTGATTGATATAAATAAATTTGATATATATGATATATATATATATATTAATTAAATTACATTAATTTTTTTATTAGTAGAATAATTAATTTACTTAAATTTGGAAAAAAAATAATCTAAATAAGTTGAATTTATACACCATTATTTAAAAGTAATTATTTATTAATAATTATGTTAGTAAAATGTATTGATCATATTCACGTGAATATTGGATAGAATAATTAATATCATCAATGAAATAATTGATAAACAGTAAGTAACATTAACATAATTTGTTGTGGTTAAACAAAAATATTTTTCAAAAAATATTATATATTTTATATGTTTTTAGGTCACATGTTATGGCTCACTAGTAAAGGCCCTGTGAGGGGTTTTGAAAGTCATTAATTAGAAAATCTCTGAATTTTTTCTTATATTTGTGAATTATGTGTTATATATATTGACACCCTCCTTGAACCATCTTTTATATATATATTTTTTAATTAAATGTTAAATTTCTAAATTTTATGAAATGGTCTTCATATTGAGAATCATCATAATAAAAATTTGTTCATATTTGAATTTTTATTGTAGATCAAAAAAATTATATTCCAATGTAAAATTTATTCCCCAAAATAATATTTAAGATTAGGAGAAGTTGTAAAATAATGGGATTAGGTCTAACAATATCAAGAAAACTAAATATTTAAATCTGTTAATGATGATTTGATCATCTAGACAATATTTCATTTTGTCTTAATGTCTATTTTTCAACCACATAACTAAAATATCTAAATATTTTCACATTAATAAATACGAGTCTATAAAAATTCCACTCCATGCACATATAAATTGATCACTCTAGAAACCATTCTAATGAGAACTGTGTATTAAATTTTCTACCTATACTATACCAAATATTATTCCATATGATTACTCACTTATATTTATTACCCTAGGTCATGTGTTATTCATAAATTCATCAAAACCATTAATATTTCCAGGATAATAATTAAATTTATATTTTTATGTAATTAATTTTTAGAATTACTTATAATTAATCTTAATTCATTATATATTCATGAATATGATTTTTCACATTACATCTTTTTATGAAATAAATAATTTTAAAAAATACTAATAATATTACTATAAAAAACATTTTATAACTCATTTAGTTATTATACCATGTTCTTATTTAGGTCCATTTTTCTTTATATAAGAATGATCCACTTATGATTAAATAAATATGTTTTTGGAAACCATAATTTATTTTAATATATAAAATTAATAAGTGAGTAATTATTTTTCTATAATTTTAATACTAATATTCTAGTCATATTAAACATGTAACCATTTATTACTTTAACACTAGCAAAAGAACCATGTTATTTATTTCATCAGGGAAAAACATGATGGAAAACCCCATGGAAATTAAAGATAACATAATAAATCATTGTGAATATTTTATTTTAGTTTATTTATATTAAAAATATGACATTCCCATTTTCATGGGTTTATGGATGAAACCATTATTCCAAAATATACAAGATGTAGTTAAAATTACTTACTCAATATCATTAATAATGGAGTAAAAACATATCTATATAATAAAAAATATATAATAGATTAATATAGCCTGTAATGGATATAATTTTTTTTAAAAATGATTTAATGTATTTATATTGGTGAACTATATATTTGACTGTGATTGGCATAGTAGGAATAAAAGGGTTCATTGCATAAATTTCAACTCCTTGAGACTTTTCTGACATAGTGCATCATGAGTTCTATTAATTTTTTAATCACTTCCATATTTTATTCGTTAATAGTAAAAATAATTTATTTCATTATATTTTTCATTCCTTCTCACAATCTCCATTTTGGTTTCTTTTTGTTTCATATAATTAAACGGTGGCCGATTTAATTCATCTAAAATTTATTTTATTGAGTTATTTTTCTTTTTAGGATAATTCTTTCATTTATATGGTTTATATAGACCACATTTGTCTTATTATATAAATAATTCTTAATTTTTTTATATGTGGTTTCAATTAATGATCGAACATTAATGATATTTTGAATCAAATATTTCCAAAGTCGGAAGGGTTTCATTTAAATTTTTAATTAGAAATTGATAATTTTTTAGTATATAAACCCCATTTGAAAAGATTATATGGTTATTTTATATTTAAATCATTATCTTTTGGACTTCCATTATTTTATTCTATGGAATACATGTTTTATTAAATTTTCACATTCCATTTTCATAATCTAGATGAATGGATTCACATAATTGTAACCGACCGTATCTATTCTTTTTTAGTAAAGTGATAAATATCATATATTTTCTAATTTTTTATGTAATTTAAATAAAAATTGTGAATTTAATTTAATGATTTATTAAATATATATTAAAATTTCGGTTACTTTTATATAAATTTTCAAAATGAAATATTGTTTTCATTTTCAACAGTGATATTTTATCACTTTCATTAAAACTGTATAAAAAAGTTTATTTTTTATTTTTTAACACATAAATACATTTTTCTAAATTTAAAACAATTTTCAATAATAAACCTCCCTCATAATGTTTCATTTTTTCAAAAGTAATTTCTATTTCCACTATTCAGTTAATTTCCAATTTCAAAAATAAAGGATAATCTTTCAACGGATTAAATAATGGGATTTAATTACATTTATGTATTTTTTTATTATACTTTATATTAAATATGATTCATGTGATATCACTTCACAGATAATTAATTTGTAATTATTATAATATTATAGATATAAATTTCCACTTTTCATCCCCTTGAAATGAGGTTTAGAAATGATTTATTTATTTATATTTATAACCCAACCAAAAAACCATTTAAAGAATTCCTTCAAATACATTATCCACTAAAAAATAGAAATGATTATATCATTTATAGTTACGTATTAAAAAATTCACAATGAATTCTCATATGAAGTTTTTATTTTGGTCTTTTGACATTTAGTATTAAATGATCTAATTCTTGATTGTGTCTTGTGCAATACCATTCCTCGAGATTTAAGATTCTCATCATATTTGAAAATTAATTTTCTTCAATTTAAATATAATATTATGATAATTATAATAAATAGGGGATTATATATGATAATAAAATTTAGGTTTTCTCTTCTGATGGATTATGATCTTGTTTATGTAAACCATCATTAAAACGGTATACCTTTTCGATTACTTATTAATTAATAGATTTATGATTATTATATTATTTCAAACACATTTTCCTGAAAATACTATGTTATTACGGGTTAGGTAGAAAATAAATTTGCCATATATTTATTGGGAAGTGTTTTATAACTCATGATATAATGATATTGTTCATGGACTTGATTGCTTTAACATCTTTTAACAATTTTTTCCCTGGACAAAATTGTGGTTGTATTTGTCCATAAGTTTGAATGTAAAAATGATTGATAGTTTCTATTATCACATGTTTATTTAACATTCAATGATATTAGAATTAGATAATATTTTTGATATCGTACATGATATGTAACACATAGATTTGTACAAACAACATAATACTATTATTTAATTTTGATCATTAAAACCTAGCCATTAAATTGGCTCGAAGGAATAATTTTAACAAAATTATGAAATATTTAAAGTTTGTTGTCATTAAAAATAATATAATGAACTAATTTTTAATATGTTTAGGATTTTTAGAAAATACAATCTATTATATTTTGAGTGATGTTATTTTAAACATCAGAAACAAATTTTCTTAAAAATTAGTTTATTCGTTTTCCTTTACAAAAAAAAATTAATTAAAAAAATTTTAATTTTAATTTAATAAAAGTAATTAATTTCTTATAAATAATATAAAAATTATCTTATAGTTAAAGTCTTAAAATATTTTTAATAGTATATTTGTCTGAAATTACTGTAAAATATCAATTTTTATAAAAATTCCATATCTTTTCAATAAATTAAACACTAAAAAAGTCCCATTAAATTTTATTTAATTTAATGTAACATATGTATTATTTTTTTCATTCAATTCATTTAATTTGATTCAAATTTTTATTTTATTTTATAATAATAATAATTTAGGTATTAAAAAGGGTTTTTATTAATATTATTTTAATGTTTATAATAATTGTAATTTTTAATTTATTGTTATAATCCATAATGGGTATATTTTTAAAACGTATAGATTATATGTCTATAAAAACAATTAATTTTCAAACAATAATTATAATTATTCATATCTTAAATATAAAATCAACTTTTATTTGAAAAATACACTTCTTGAATACCATAATTCTAATCACGTCTATAGGTTTTATTTTAATTATAATAGCACATCTTCTATTAATTGAATTTTTTAAAATGAATTCTAAATTTGGAATCATATTTTTAAAATTATTTAGTAAGATAATTTTCATTCATAGGCATTAAAAATTAACGTGGTAAAAAAGATTTATCATAGAATTGGTTAAATAATTAAATAGGGTAATTTTAAAAGGTAAATGTTTAAAATCCATTAAAAATATTACGTTAAATTTTTTAATTGTATTTATCATAGATAAATTTCCATTAAAATAGTAATTACCAATCTAACAAATTTTAATTCATGACACCCAAATGTAGTTTTCTTTAAATATAAATTATTCATTATTTAATCACTTCGAAACACCACTTCTCATGTATAAATATCACATCTCACCACCCCCTCCATCCTAAATTTTTTTATCATGAAATATATACAAAACTATATCCTCTTCACTCTACCCTCATCCATTTTCTAGTGGTCTCACAAAAATTTTAATTCCATTTTCCTTGATGGATCATTCAAGGATTTGATATTCAAGAGGAAACTTTCTCAAATAGCATACATTAACTTTGTTATCATATTCTACCTTCTCTTAACCAAAATTTTCCATAAGAAAATAATACATACTATATAATTTATATTCTACAGTTTTATATTTCAAATGAATTATGTTATATCTAACCCTATTATTATATTCTTATATTCAAATACACAACACCATTGTACAAATTATGGAGGTTAGCCATCTTCGTGAGTGAAGATTTTTTGATTTCCATTAAATCATTCATAGATGGTCATAAAATAATATTTATGGTAAAATAAGAATTTAATAGTTATTTTATAACTTATCTCATGTTTTGTAACTTATATATAGTTACAATATTAAATAAAATAAACTAGTTTGTGATGGTCATAAGAATTTAAAAAATAAATTAACCATGTGTCACTACCATTTACTATAAAATTAATTATACCCACTAAAGAATGTAAAAAGTTTTATGGGACCATTTAAAAATATGGAATTAAATTAATACCATTTGATTCCACTTCTAGAGTTGTTTTCCCAATTTATAAGAATATCCCTTGTTATGCTCAAGTGAAAAGACCATTAACCCTTGAAAATAAAGCTCAAGAAACAACAAAATTATTTTTTATAACTCATCAAAATGTCCATGAATGAAAATAATACAATTATAATATATAATATAATGATTTAAAAGGTTCTTAATTATGTAATTAATGAAGCTAATTTTATATTCCAGGATATTAAGAGAATGCGATGTACCATTGTATATAAGAAAAATGACTCCTTAACTAAAAAAATCATTTTAAAAGTTATACACATTTATTTACGGAATAATTATATATCATTTTTAAATTTTACTATTATTTTTATGACTTTATTTATATAAAAATTAATATTTTAGAAAGATAAATTACTAATTTTTCCAATTTTATTTCAAAAATTAATATTTTTTTCGGATTTTTTGTGAGTGGATTTCCTAAAAATAATCATCTTTTAATGTTCTTTCTATAGAATTTAGTATGAAATGTTTTTTTACATATTAAAAATGATGGAGATTTCAAGATTTCAGGTATCCATAAAATTTTTAACCTTAATTAATATTTATATTGATAAATTCAATTGAAATGTTTACTATTTTGTGTAAAAAAAATTTCAAAAAGAGGGATTTGAAAATGAAATGTTTATTAAATTTAATGAATGTTTTATTGATGTAAGAATTCATTATTTATGTTTATGTTACTATTATTCAGAATAATTTAGGATGGTCGTTGGTTTCGTTATAAAATAATGATTAGTGATTCTATGAAAAATAAAGGGTGTGTGGTATTGTTATTTACCAATGATGGTTTATTCCTTGATAACCAAGTACATGTGGAAATGTTACAACCTCTAATGTCATGCGAAAATCGTAGTTAGTGATTTAGCATTTAGTTACTCTAATTATAAGTGTAAAATGGAAAATAATGTCCCAATTTACCTTCATAAATCATATATTGTTATTTATTAATTATATTAAGAATTTATTGAATTTTAAAAGGCAACATAATGATATTTTTTCAAAAGATAATTACATTTCCGAGGTAAATAGGAATTTACATAATAAATTTTTGTTATGAGTTTTCACTAAACTTAAAAGTTACATTAATTTAGGTTTATTACTGAGATTATTTTCTCATTCCATGTTTCAAATGTTTTTACATGGTTTAAATAAGATCATGGATAAATAAGATATCGTGGGAGATTTTTTTAACATACTTCATGAAATGAATGAATGTTTTATTTTAAAGAAATTTTTATATTGAAAAAATAGATATTTTATATATTTTTCCAAATGTAATGTATGGATTCTCGATGTATTTGTTAGTACATATTCGGAAAAAAATTAAACATAAATGAATCGAATGAATGTAATAATTTAAATTCTATTTTAAAATCACTAGATAATATAATTTTTAAGGTATGGTTCTTCTAGTTGGTAACAGAGAAGGGTTAGGATAAGATTAGAGTTTATGATGTTCTGGGTATAATTATGGGTTTCTTCAGAAGTCTTAAATTATTATATATATTTATATTCTCTAAGTCTTATAGACCACTTTTTAATTTAATGTGGTTTATTTCTTGAAGAATATTGATTTTATATGGGATTGAAATTTTAAAGGCAATCAATTTTGTTATCATGGAATGGATTTCTAGAGTATTATATAGTTTCTGGGGGTACTATCTTTAAAATGACCATTTTCTTTTAAACATGTAATATTTTATCTCATTTTTAATGGTGTTATTTTCTATTGATTACGGATCATTTATCAATCTAGAAAGAAAAAATCATTCATAAAATTATTATCCCTCATTAATGATTTTATTTTTTATATTATTGAAAAATATTTTTCGAATGATTTAGACAAATTTATGTGTATTCAAATCATGTGAAAGAAACCGTTTGAATTATCTAACACATTTTTTGTCCAATAATTCTTATGGGTAACGATATATTTTACAGTGGATTTGAGAAGATAATCATTAACAACTCTCTCTAATGACGAATTTATGAAAAGGACATGGTATTTTACATTCTTCAATTTAGTAATCATGTTATAAAATAAATGGGATATCAAATAAATCATGATTTCGGGATTACAAGTGTTAATAGTTTTCTGATGTTCAAATTATTAAGAAATATTGGTTGATATTGATGAATAATAATGATATAATTAACATCATTTATTTTATGAATAATATAATAAAGAATAATATTATGAATCATGTTGTATGGTTTAAGAAATAATTTTAATGAAGGATGTGTTTATGTAATTATTTTTCAAATATATGAAACAGTGGTTATTTAAAAATATTATGGTAATTGTATAATTCTAAATGATTTTTATATAAAGGATCTATTTTTCAAAATTGGAAAACATATATTATAAGGAATCAATACCTTTGAAAATTGGTGAAAAGGTGATTAATTTTAAGGAACATATTACCATTAAATTTATTATATGAATAAAAGATATTTGAGGGAAAATCCTTTAAATTTGGTAGAAATATGTTTAAAGGTATTAATTGTCATTTTGGTTTATATTATTTCTAATTTTTAGGAAATCCTGAGTTCATAATTTTTTTGGATGAAAAATATGATTCATGTGTGATAATTATTGAGGTTAGATATATATAGGATATTTTTTTGGATTTATATGTAATTTCATGAATTTTAAAATGTTTTTATTAAATTTTCTTTAAAGGACATCCCACATTACATGTGACAACCTACCATGTTTTGAAATGCCATGTTGATTTAACCCACCACCCATGAGAAATAATTGCGCATCAACTACCACTAGGCCATGTGAATATTTTTTAGTATAATATTTTTCATTTTATATAAATTATTTAATCGATTATAATTTTCTTTGTGGAAAATATTTAATCCTTTACATAACTATGTGATTGGAATAATTATTAGAAGATTAACTGATAGGATTTATTTTAGAAGATGTCGATAATTTTAGGAACATTTTATGATTATTGAAAAAATAGAATGAGTTTTTATTTGATGAATAAAGGATGAATTTTATTTTTGAAACATATATTATTTATGGTGATTCATGTTATTTATAGAAAAAAGTAATATCATTGAAATTACTAACTATGGTGATTATATTTTTGATCTGGAACTTTTAGAGTAATTAATTTTTTTTGAACATAATTATTAAATTTATCAAATTCATGTATATTATAATATATTTCTAATTTTATGGTTTCAATTTATTTTACTACAGTTTTGATTAATTTTAAGTGTAGTTATTTGTTGAATGATATATACTGAATATTTTTTAGAAAAATATCTTATAAAATGAACATAATTTTATAACCATCATAACGAAATCATCTTATGGTGAAACATTAATAATTTTCTATATAGTTTAATTGTTCAATGAATATTAAAAAATTCCTATTTCTATAAAAATATAAATTATGTTCAATAAATTAATAAATTTGAAATCCCTATTATGTATTCAATTTTATTTCATATAAATGTTGTATTATTTATTAATATTTCATTGAAATGATTGGTTTTTAAAAACATTATATTGTATTTTAAAAAAACGTTATTTTTTAGTTTAAAAAAGGGGTTTCCTCTGAATGTTTTTTTAAATTACATGAAATTTAAACATTTTAATTATTTAAAATAATCCATTATGGGGATTTTTTGAAAAAATTATATATTATATATTACTAAATCATAATTTAGTTTCATATGATGATTATTATTTTTTATTGAGTTAATATAAAATCATATTTTTTATGAGAAGAAAATTCTTGAAAACCTGGTATTTCATTACAACGTTAGGTCTTTTTCGATATAATTTGTCCAATTTTTTGAATTTAAATAGGTAAATTTGAATGAATGTTGTTTTTAAATATTGAAAATTTTTATGGTCTTTTTGATTTTTAGGAAAAAAAAATCACCATGATAAAAACAATTAGAGTAACATAGGATAAATAATGAAATAAAATAATGATAAAAGGAAAAATAATTAAATTACTCAAAATAAAAATGTAAATTTGCTTCTAATTTATTAAAACATAATAATCCATTAAATCAATAATTAACAATATAATTAATTTTATTTGATACAAATAAAATGTTATTGGATTCAAATAGAAAATGAACATTATTTAATCTCTTAAAACCACACATACTCATTTATAAGTACCACTCCTCAGTACAACATTTCTCCTAAAAATACTCTTAGCGGTTAAAATACCATAAAAACACTATATTTTCTCCTATAAACAAGTTATTGTTCATATGGTATCACAAAAATACCAATTCCATGTTCATTAACGTATCCTTCAAGGAGGGGAAATTCAAGAGGTAACTTTCTCAAACCACCTCTCTTAATTTATTTTCGTCATTTGAGTTCTCCTAGACTGCATTATACATCAAGGAATAAAACTATACTATAATATATATATTTATATATGTGTGCCTTTTATATTTATAATGGAATATCTGATCTCAATCAAATTTTTTATCTCCTGGTATTCGGTTAAATTAAACCATTTTCCAAATTAAGGGAGTAAACTATTTCTGTGAACAATGTGTTTTCCTTTTCTATTACTACATTCCTAGATTGTCAAAAAATTATTATTCATGTAAAATCATATTTTAAAAGATATTTTTTAGAATAATTCAGGTTTTCGATATAATATAAATACATAGTATTAAATCAGATGAAACAAGATCTTGATGGTTATAAAAACTATAAAAATTAAATAACCATTTCCCATTACATTTTTATCAAATTAATAATCATCATATAATATTGGAAAACAATGTTTGAGAACATTTATACTTATTTAATTGACTTTATACTGTTTAGCTATAATTATTTATTTTAATCCCATTATATATGAGAAACCATATTTTTACTCAAGTGAACTGACTATACGATGAAGGTTACCAAAAAGCCAAAATTTATACTTATAACTCATCAAAATGTTTATAAATTAAATTAATATAAAAATAATAAATCATATTTATATTTAAAAGGTCATAATTTAATTAATCAATGATTATAATTTTATTATCCAGGACAATAAGAGAACGTTAATACTTTAGACACAATGTAGTGGACAATGTATCTAAAATTACATTGTTGTAATTATTGTAAATATTTAATTTCTAAATAATTATATCTCTTTTCAAAAAAATTCAAATTATTTTTATGAATTCATTTATATAAAAAATAATTATTTAAAAAAAATTACTCTATTTTCTCTCAAATTATTAATTGAAATAATCATTTTATGATTTTTTGTATGAGATATTATTTTGAGAAAAGTCATTTAAAAGGTTATTCTAACATGAGTAAAATGTAATTATTTTATATATATGAAAAGAATGAAATTTTTAGTTCATCATGATCATTTATATGTGTTTATTTTGTAAAAAATGAGTGATTTCAAAATGAATGGTCAATTTTCAACAAATAATGTTTTTATGATGAAATATTTTATGATTTATATTTTTTGTTATTGTTCATGGGATTTGATAATGATGATATGTGGTTCAATTATAATCCAATTACATGTGGTTTCATGATAAATAAATGATGGATGGTCACATTATTAACTATTGATTGGTGGTTCCATGACCAAAAAGGATATGTGGATACATTATATCGTCTAGTGAATTGGTTACTCCAATGTTGGATGTTGACCATAATGGTTACTATATTTAGATGAGTGATATTGAAAATTATTTCTCAAGTTACCTATTTATATAATATATGATTTTTAAAGTTTTTCATTAAAATTTCTTTATTTTCAAATTGTATGATAAATATATTGTAAAAAAATTCTTTTTTCAAGTGAAAATGTATGATTTTATGAATGTGTTTATTTGATTCCCAACTGGACTAATATTTTAATTTATTTTATGTATCATACTTATATTTTTGTGTTGACCCTATCATTTAAAATATTCCTCATAGGTTTTATGTTATTTTATGGATTATAATCAGACCAAGGGGGGACATTTGGAAGATGTTTTAAAAAAAGAAAACATATTTATTTTAAAGTATTATTTTTTAATAAAAATTGTTACTATATATATGAGTCCACTTTTAATTTATTATATTACCATTGTTGAGTTTATAATAATTCTATAAAACTATAAACCAAAATCATTCTCAGAAATTAAATAATGTGAATTTTAGTTTGAAATCACTAGAAAGTGTAATGTTTATAGTCAGGTAATTATACTAGTTGTGGACATGATTACAATTATGATTTTCCATAATATTGTGATTTGACTTGATTTAAAGTGTTCAGCCCATGTAGAAAATTATATGGTATTTGGGAAGTTATAAAATGTTTTATAGGATATTGATAGGTGTCTATCCTCTTTTATTATAAATTAAATGTATAAATCAATATAATTAATATATTCAATGATTTCTAAAAATCTTGATGCAGAAACCTTATAAAACATTATAGTGAAATTATTTATTCTAATAGATAAAGAATATTATATTATGAACAATTTTTATGTTTAATTTTTTATTCTATAACTCAATATTTTTAACTATGTTTTATTTTCGGTGATTCTATTATGTTATATCATCACAATTTGAGTATGTTATCATACACACATAATTATTATATGTCCAATTATGATCTTCAATTGATATCCCAATTGATTAACAATAAAATGATTATAACCACACTATTTCCAATATTTCAATTTCCCCATGTTATGAATGCAATTATTATATATTATATATATATAATGATATCATGAGAGGATGATTTTATGGGATATGGTGAAATCTTATTATAAAATAAAGAATCATTGTTTTTAGGGGAAAGTCCAATTTTATATGAATGTAATGGGGTTTGTCAATAAATAGTATTTTTAAATTCAATCAACATCTAAAAATTAAAGGTATTTGGTAGGTAGTTGACTCATATTTTTTTGAAATTGAAATCATGGATGTTTATGCTTTGCTTGTATCAGTTTTTATTAAAGATAGTGTGTAAATGATATGATTTTAGTACTTTTTCTATGATTATATTTTTAGGGAATAAAAAAATAATAATAAAATGTCTATTACAATATCATGGATCCTTTATATAAGAGAATGGCCATATATAGGATATGGAGAAAAATGATTACAGAATTCTAATTGTGATATATGTTATGATATATTTCTTCTTTACTATATCATTCAAACATGTTGTTATATTATCATTTTTACTTTTTTTGAATCCTTAGTTTGATAGTTAGAGATCCCTACATAGTAATTAACATATGATACATAGATATATAATCTCACTGGAATTAATAACATGATCACCACCATTTTTTCATGATATAATCTATCTCCTTGTGGAAAGAGTGTTTTAGGAGATCATACGGGTTTTAATAGTGACCATTGACCACATCAATTTAGTATATTTACTATCCTTATTCTATTACTAGAATGACTACTATGATTAGTATGGGATTTTTTTCAATGGATACTAGTCTCACTTGATGGGAATTTGGGACATTAATTTTTGATTTTTGGGATAATACATGTGAAATTATATCAAATTATCAATTATACAAAATTTAATTACAAATATAGTGACAATGTTATACATGATTATATTATTATATTCTTACAATAGTATAAGGATATCATTCCTTAATAATTTCTCTATATTTACCCATTGAGAAATCAAATTACCCATGGAACACTCTAATATCATCTTTAGCATGCCATATGTTCTATACAATTCTTAGGGAGTAGAATATATAGATAGAATTATTTATGGAGAATAGTTATAACAAATCTAGTATATACTAGAGAAATATTATTTTTTCAACATAACTATTGGAAATTAGGTTTTGATGATATATTGTATCATTGATATATTAATGATGATTTTATTCTTAAGTATGTTCAAAAAATTTATCATTATTAAATTTTTTCACGAAAAAAAATTTATTCTATAATTTTTGATACTTAGTATGAAATGTTCATATGGTTAGATAATTCAACTACATCAGTATATATTCTAAAATGGGAAAATGTTATGTAATATTTCTTCTACATAAACCCCATATATGAAGGAATTGTGTATATAAATCATCTATGTTGTGTAAATGGGAATTTGTAAATCACATACATTGATCAATAAACACATGAGAAATCAACTACATTGATAATTTGGTTAAATGGATCAGTTATGTTGAGTAATTTTTGATGTGATTTTGATGCATGGTTGAATCTACTACGTGGTTACAATTGTCCATATAATTATATTCAATATGATTTTTTTCAACATGATAAAAAATCAGCTACATGGAAAAATTGTCTATGTATTGAAAATCAGCATTATGAAGAAAGAAAATGTGAATTTTTCTATGTATCTAATTTATCTATGTTGATAAAAATGAGTAAGTGAATTAAAATGTATAAATTGGATACATGTTTCTAATAATTTTGTTTTTTATAACGTAAATGTATATTTATTATTGTTGAATCACTTAAATGAGATTTTAATAATTTTTTTCACTCAATATATTTTGAATTACTAATATTTGAAATATATATGTTTTTTAAAAATAGATTCACATTTTTTATGGAATAAAGATATTTGGTTAAAATAAAATACCATCCTTAATTTTCATGTAAATAAAATTTCATAGGAATAAAATAAGAAATAGAAATTCAAGATTAATATTCTAAGAATAAAACATTATTTTTATAATCTCTTTTTCACCACATTATTTTACCAAAGAAGCAGAAGAAGCATTATAACCTACTGATGTGAATTTTAGTTCATCCATGTTTTTATTTAAAATTCTCTCCTCATGATCCAATCACTTATTATCATATATCTCAAAGATTTCCTCCTTCAATAAGTTATATTTCTCATCTATGTGAAGTATTTTAAACACTCTATTTATCTATTATTTCATTATAAAAGGTTTCTTTTAAAATAACATTAAAAAATATGGTTTATAAATAATTTCTAAAACCCAATTGAAATATATAGTGATATTAAAAAAATGGTTGTATGTAATAAGTCTTAAAATCCATGGAAATAGAGCTGGAAGACCCCAATGAAATGGTTGATCTAGTGAATATCACTATGATCATGGAGTTCTATGTTGGTGGAGTTAACTATGTGATATTTATTCCTTAAACCACTAAAGTATATTTTTATAGTTCTATATTTTAATTATTTTATTTCCAATGAATATTATGATACATAATATATATGAAGTTAGTATCAACTAAAATAAGGTTTTTCTATGAATATAAAATTGTAAGAACTCCATTCATCCCCACTCGAGTATTTGGTAGTCTATCTCTAGTAATAATAAGAATAAGGGGATTTGAATTTTTTTATCATTTTTCAAAAGATGATGTCTATATACCTTCTGTAAAATTTATTAAATGTCTAAAAATATCAAATATTTTAAAATTGATAGAGATACCGAATTTTATTGTAAGATATTTGGGTTTCAAGGAACATATGATAATATTTTTGAAGGACCTTGGTTTGAAGGATTATCTTATTGACACTAAGAGATATAAATATTTAGACAATCACCAAAAAACATGAGATAATGGAACTAAAGGTAGTTATGATCTAAAACCTAATGTAATGAATGAAATAATATATCTACAATGTTAGATGAGTTCAATTGAGTTTCTCAATATCAGAAATCCCATACAATGTGGACAACGATTGTGGATTCCAATTAAGGTATAGATAATTTGTGATCTCTTGGATGCGGTACATCAAAACTAATGTTTTAATCCTTTATCAATTTAGTAGGGGAGATCATGATATAATTTTGGGGCTGAAAAAATTAAAAATAAAATAATTTCACAGCTTTAGTATCACCTATTTTTGATATATAACATGATCTAGATATCATATGTATTTTAGCACCAATATTGAGTGGGATTTGAATTTATTTTAAAAAATACAAAAAATATAAAAATTTCTTAATAACTAATTTATTACAACATTAATTATATATATTGAAAAAAATAATAATAAGATAGAGATAATAAATTTTTAATAAGGACAAATCTTTTTCTAATTTCTATAAATCAAAATATATATGAAATTAAAAGAAATTCAAATTGATTAGTCATCTAATAATGGTACATATAGTAGTTCTCATTTAGCTAGTAAGCATGCTCAAGTTTATTGGAATTAAAAATAAGTTAATAACAATAGAAGATTTTTTATAAACACCTTAAAAATAAAATAAGTTTTATTATATCTCTATTTATGTGTGATTAGAATAATGAAATAATAATAGAAAAAACCTAGAGTCTAATAGATACAAGGAAAATAATAATAGAAAACGTACATCAAATTGTTTTCTATTTATAACACTTTAACAAAGAAATAAAAATCTTTTAAAATGTTGAATGATAATTTTAATAATTAAAAATTGGTTGTAAATAGAAAATTTCATTTCTCTAAACCACGAAGGAAAATTATATTTCATTATTATATGAACATTAAAATATGATTTATTTATTTGGAAATATATTTAAATATTTTGAAGATAGTACATTTGTTTTCATAAATGATGGAAACTATTTAAATCAAGTCAATGAATCCAAAAACACAATGAAAACACGTTTGTTATAGGTAACCATGGTTAACAACCAAAATATTATCAAAAATATGTTGATCTTAAATCTTAGATTAACAGCCTCTCTATAATTACCTATATTATTTTTAGATAGTTAAAAATCTATTCCATTTATGATACTTTGAAGTGTACTGAATTTCGTGGAGTAAAACATGCTTATATATATGTATATATATTTGTTAAAATATTATACTAGATTTTTTGGAAAGGAGAAAGAAATTTGGGTTCCAAAATAATTACTTTCCAAAATGTTTTGAACTAAGGGATTATAGGTACAAAAACATTTTTTAATTTTATATTTATTTTTTATTGAAAAAGGTCACTGAGAATCCATGAAATATGGTATACTAATAGATGATGCACAAGTAATATGATTTGATATTTCTCTAACATCCACTACCTATCAATGATTGGGGGGGCTATGCCCCTTTTGTGAAAATTATAAATTTAAAATTATGGGAGTAATATATATTGGTAATAAAATAATGATCATAATTAACAAATATCTATATATGGAAGGATTAAATTTTAATATGATAATTATTTATAAACATTGTGATATAGGATATTTTTTTACATTTCAAAAATTATTATTTAAATATTGTTGATTCAATTATTATATCAATGGAAAAAATTATATAATCTCTATATAATGTTTATTAATTATTTAGTAGACAAAATGTGATCTCTTTAAATGAAGAAACAAATTAATATAGGATTTGGTATAGAATATTGGGACATTTTAATGCCTATTAATTGAGAAAATTTTATAAGAAAATTTTAATTTCATATTCACATCATTATAAAATTTATAAAAGTATTGAAGGTTATTCAAGCCAAATGGTCACACAACAAAAGTAATCATTTAAAATTATTAACTATTTTTCTATTTCTATACATCTATAACTAAGTCTTATGGATTTTATTGTGAAATCAATAATTTTAATCCTAATAGAGAAATTATTTTTATGCATTAGTTGATAATTATTATTCATTTATTTGTTTTTTCTATTTTAGTGTTAAAAATTAATCATATTATATGTTTTTATCAATTTCTATTTTATTATTAAAAAGTGATAGATTCAAATAAAATCTTATTTAGATGTGAAAATAGAGGATAATTTGGATACAATGAGATCAATTCATATTATTCAAAACATGTTATCAAATATAATTTTTTTTCCACAGGACACCTCAGAAAAATTATATTATTAGAACGAGGTTTATGGGTTTACAAAAAAATTCTATAACAATGTTATGTCTGAAAATATTTCTTACTCATTTTCTGGATGAATTTGGGAATTAAATATTATATTTTATAAACAAGATTTCCAATAACATAATTATAAATGTTAGATACATCCTGGTTTTTGGATGTAATAATTATCTTCTAAAAACAAAGTATAATCATGGTAAATTTGATACAAATGTTAACTAGGTAATCATTAATATTTATTCTAATAAATCCAAGTCATATAGAGTCTAAAAAAACATCAAAAATTCTAGATTAATCAAATAATTCTATATTTTATGAGAGTTTCCATTTTCACAAAAAATGACTCAAATTTATGAGATAAGTGATTCTATTGAAAAAATTATACCTCAAATACTCTTCGAGTGTATATTGGATAAATAATTGGAGATTGTTTATATAGAAAAAAACCCAACTAGTTGGAAACCATTGAATCAAAAAATTTTCTTCCTAGATATCCTATAACCCTTATTACTAATCACAGTGAAATGTTTATATAGATTTTTTATTAATATATTTGGACTAGAATGAGTGTAGGAATCCATTACAAATTTACAACCATATATATCAACTAGAACCTATGTCTTTATAATAAGAATTATTTGATGAGATTTTCGTTATATAAATGCAAGACGAATTAAAACATTTTAAGATAATTTTTTCTAAAATTATTTTATATAACCTTTAACTATCCTGTTATAGAAAAAATGAGTATTATAAATAAATATCATGATCATGGTGTGATAAATATTTATAGGTATAGACTATTTTTTGAAGTTAATAACTAAGAAAAATAAATAGATTATTAAGATACATTTTCACCTTTACCTAGAGTATAATTCTGTTGGATTATTATATCTTATGAATCACATATGAATTTTACATTATATCATCTGGATTTAAAAAAATTATTATTTTTTCATATTTTGTATGTTTCTGTTGAAAAGCCTCATTATTTTAAAATTACCCTTTATCCAAATTTAGTTTCTAGACATACAAAATCCATTTAGAGCCTTAAACAATAACCATGAGCTTGATATGAGTGTTTATGTTCTTTTAAATATCTGAATATTTTCCCACTAGGTAAATAATACACTAATTAATTGAATAAAATTAATATTTAGATACTATGTATATTCAAAAATATATTTTTGATGATATTTTTTTTCTATAAATCAAAATATGTGTATTATCTTTTCAAAAAATCATGGAAAGATAGTTTTAAATGGTCATGATGGGTGAGTTATATTATTTTCTATGATTTAATATTTATCAACATGATTTTTAGAATGTTACAAATTTATGAAAAAATATATATTAATTACATAAAATGTTTTTACATGAAATTTGTAGAGTACTTATATCACTATTGAGTTATAATAAAAACCATGAAACAAATTAATATGGGAAACAATTCAACAATAAGATTTATAGTGTAATAATTTGGAGTCTACTATATTTTAAATCTAGTATAAAAGATATTCCGTTTGAGGTATTTAATTATACTATATTTTAGTAAATTCTTATGAAATATCTTTTAATGGTTTGTAAAAGAATATTACGTTATTTAAAAATAGAATTTTCCCATACCTTTTTCCAAGAATAATATTATTTTAATTTAAAATCAAATTTAGATGTTTTCATTAGAAATTTAAGAGTTTATAGGAAGACTACATTAGAAAACTTCAATATTTTATGTAAAATCCTGGTATATTATTCAAATATGAAACACCAATACGTTTCATTATCTTTTCTTGAAGTAGAATATATTACTGATAGTATTTTTCAAAAGTTATTACAGATTTAACAGACTTTAATATATTTCTTATTCAATTATAATCAAGGGTCAACATAATGTGATAATACTAGAACAATCAATATAGTTTTTTTCTTTTTCGTACTTTCCCATTACATCAATTTAGTGATTTAAAACATAATTTTTATACAATCAATGATTGACGGTTTAGTATCTTGGGGATATTAAAACCATAACCAAATTTAACATAATATAACATAAAAAAATTATATAAACATTTGTTCTTTATTATAATAAATAATTATTCTCTCTATTGTACATGTAGTCACATGAACATGTACATCATTTAGACAGATAAGCTAAAATCATTATAAGAGGAAAAATAAGATACATGAATATATGTAACATGAGAAATCCTAATAATTATTATCATATCCTAATCATAGGATAATCATAAAATTAATGAGGGAAAAATTTACATATACATGTAATGATGAAGTATATAAAAATGAAACATAATGTCTTAGTGGTTAAATACCATTCATAATTTTGAAAAATGCTAGCATCATTTTCACCCATAACAGATGTTCCTAAACTATAACATAATTATTTTTAAAAAAACATCATATTCATGAATAATACTCATTATATCTTGAGATAAATAACAATTACCTACTTATTAGTCGATATATATTTTCATGACTACCCATCACATCATAATATTTACATAATCTTGTATCCCATATAGAATATATTACAAGCACAATCATAAAATAAACTATCGAAATGAATGAGATTTATACAAGAATCATATTGGATATATTAATGAATAAAATTGGGGTACATAAATAATAAGGGAATTAGTATTTGGAATAAAAATCATCAATCATGTATTAAGAAGAAATGACTCAATAAGAGGCCAGATGTGTTTTGGAAAGAAGCGTATTTTTTAAAAATTGTGGTTTTTTTTATTAATTAAATGTTGGGAACATCAATGTCCCATAAAATTGGCCTTATTTATAATGTATTTATAATTAATGAACATAATTTATATATACATAATGAATATTTCATGAAATAGGGATAACCCAATGAATATGATTTGGGTTTATTTATCCCCTTGCCTTAAATCATGCTTAATTTTATAGCCTTTCTACCTTTTGAATAATAGAAATATTATTTATTAAAAATTGATCCCAAATAAAATTATTATCATTTTATGGATATTTAAAAATTATTTCAATTTAATTATATTTCATATTTTCTTTGGATAATTTTAATAATTTTTATATCATTTCCCTTAAAAATTACCTATATTTCTGCGATTTTAATATCTAGTTCAATATAATTCATAAATTTTTAGAATTAATTCTTCTATCATAATATATATATATATTTATAAATTTATATATCTTATTTAATGTATAATAAAAATCCATATGGTTGTTGATAAGAATATTATTGGAAATTTCCTCATTTGTGATTAACTAATAGTTGATAGGACCTTGTCGAAAGAACAGGAAAAGGAATTCTAATATTTTTATATGTTATAACTAATTTAATTTTAGTTGGTTGAAATAATTAATATAATGTTTTTATATTCCCAAACTAATTTTATAAATATTTTTAAAGAAATTTGGAAAAATAAATGGAAGAGTAAATAAATAACAAGAGCTGATTGAAACATACTCATTCCTCGGTATAGGTTCTCTTGTATGACACTAAAAATCCATTAATGATTTTACTTTGTTTACTCTAGATAAATAATAGGTATTATAATTTTAATTATGTAGATATTTCTCATTGAAATCCTTATTTTATAAATTGAGTGAGGATTGGTTTTTATAAAGGTTAGAGAGAGGTTCTTTATAATTGACAAGATGGGTGTTTTATGAATAAAATATTAAATACAATACAATATCTATGTTAAAAAATAAAATAGTGAATTTTTGACTGTATAAATTATATATAAATATAATATAATGGTTTAAATATTTTTATCCTCTTAATAATTATAAATAACATAGTTTATTTAAAATGAAAGTGGAAAACAACAATAATTTTTATAAGGAATAACTTTTGACATTTTGTGTGATATCTTTTTAGATTGGGATATTATGGTTATTCTATTTGAATAACTCAGATATGAAATTAAATAGATATTGGATTAAAATTATTTTATATAATTTATTATTAAATTATAGGAACCGATGGATGAAATTTAAGATACAACATTTATGTGAAATGCTATATTTCATTATTTAGTAGAAAAATTATGAATTAAAAAAAAAACATATGTTGGTCAATTTCAACATTATGACATCCAGAATAATTTTCATTTTATTAAATTAAATTCATATCATATGTATATTGAAATAATAATATACAAATAATTATTATTTTTGAAATAATTTATAATGAAATTTATTAAAGAAGAAACCTAAATATTCATTGTGTTTTTAATCATGATATTTTTTTGTATTACAATATTTATTTTTAAATGTATTAGTCAGGATAAACATTATTTATATCACAATTTATTATATTCATGTTAAATTACTATTTCAACTATATTATTTATACCCTAAAATAAGTACATCTCAAATTGAATGTTTTTAAGGGAATATTTCTTTGGAGTAGGAAAGGTCTCGAGGTTCTTAGGGGGGTTCGGGATATGAGAGTGGAGAAAAAATTTCAAAACTATGTTGGGTGATTAGATGGTTCACAATATATGGAAATTGTATTCTTTGAATGTGAGGCCTGATTAATGGGTTCGTAGTTAGTTAAATTGTTAATGGGTCCCTATGAGATAATGAATCTTCATCCAACTTGGTAAAAACAAGGACCCCACAATGTTTATAAAACTGTTTTGGTAGATATAAAAACTAGGAATATTTTTTCCTCATGGATAGAAGTAATCACATAATTGGTACATAGTTTGTAAAATAGTGTTTCCAAACCATGTTCCTCATTAATAGTGTATTTTTACCATTTTGAAAACTCTGTTTTATTTTTTCCTCCCCAAATTTCTCCACAATTTTACCCCTACAACAATGGATATGACTAGTATTATCTAACTCTTGTATTGGTGTTTTTTACTTGATTTATAGTAATTTTTAGTGTCATTTACTATGAATTGAACATTTTTGAATTCCATCAACTCAATCTCCAACCAATTTACTGAAGATGGTATATTTTTCATATCCTTAAGTTGTTATAAACACTTTTTCCATGGTATTTTCATTTAATTGGTGTTTGAGGTGATTCTATCTCAAATCAAGCATCATGGATGGACAACCAGTTTTCTGTGAGCATGATGTATGTGTTCTACATGATTTCTATCATTTTCTTGTTGATATACATGTGTATGCAATTTTTCTAATTTTTTTACATTGTTGTGGTTTTATTTCCATGGATAATTAAGTTATTTGGGGCATTATATCATGGAGTGAGAAAAATTATGGACACCAATGTGTATATTGATGAATTAATACCAGACCTAGGGAAACCTATAAAGTATAACACACAATTGAAAATGGTGAAATGAATTTTTAACCATTAATATGGGATAAATTTATTGGTGAATCGAAATATAATGATAATTTAATATGTGATCGTGGTTAAAGGGGTAATTGAAATGA
Source organism: Viscum album (assembly GCA_963277665.1). NCBI lineage: Eukaryota > Viridiplantae > Streptophyta > Magnoliopsida > Santalales > Viscaceae > Viscum > Viscum album. Next base: position 1,696,747,346 of record OY728132.1, on the reverse strand, counting down.
TCTCATGGTGTATTTTTTGAAATTGAAAAGAGGCATTTAAAACTCTTAAAATAATGTTTTTTGTTTTTTATTTATTCAAGGTTTCCTATGAAGAAAACAGGGGTTTAAAATTAAGTACATGACAACAAATGAATTGTTGTCTTAAATATGAACTTATAGTGGTCATTAAATGGGATTAAATCGTTTTATTTAAATGGGGTTTTGTTTTATTTTGTGCAAAATTTCATAGGGTCATTTTGGAATTTATTTTTTAAAAAATATGTTTTTGGTTCTTATTAGGATTTCAAATAAAGACTCCTATTTCTAATGGTTTATTCAAGAAGGTTTATAATAGTACTTCGTCTATGTGTTTAAATACATTATGAATTAAAGAAAAATATGGAATTTCATAAATTTATTATCATATTAACACGAAGAGTTAAATTATTTATTAAACAAAATTCTATAATGTGATAAAATTTTAATGAAGAATGTCCATGTGGGGTAAATGGTATGGGTGGAGAATTGGACAATGTTTCTACTCTCACAGGTATTTCTAGACTATTTCTCCTAGAACAACTAATGTATTGAATGAAAAGAATATTGGAATAAGGCTCCTTGTCATTAGGTCAAGCTATAATGATTCTCTATGACCCACCGATGTGTTCTATGATTAGGATGTCTGACTGGGGATCCACATTATTGAGTCAGGATATAATTATGTAACAGGGCATCCAATGTATTTCATGGGTACAATTTTATGATTTAGGATCTATTATTAGAATATTTGGACATGATAAAATTACCTAGACTGAGGCTCCAAACAAAGTTGAAAATTTTATTTTGTTATTGGATTATACATTTGGAATAAAATTATGTTACCCCTGTGGGCTATGTCTTAGGATCCCAAAATAGATAGAGTAGGTTAGGTAACATTGATTTCATGATATAACTAAAATTATGAAATGGTTCATGAATAATTATTTATATGTGAATCACGATTCCTTTTGTATCCCATCTTATTTATTGAAACTGTTTTTATCAGCATTCACTTTTTATTGAATGGTTATTGATATAGACATAGATGGTGTCTCTTAATGAGTTTTACTCACACCGTGTTCAAGATTTTATGGAACATGGGTACCTGAAGATATGGTACTTGTTTTATGGTATAGGTTCTTGATATGGTCATAGTTTTTTCTCTAAGCATTAGATGGTGGGCTAGATCATGGGATTCCAAGAACATATTGTGACTTGGATCAATGTTTGAGGTCTTTCATAGATTTAGAATCTAGGGTTTTTACAATATTACTTCTAGAGATTTTGTGTACTCGTCATAAAATTATATATTGTTTTACATGGTTACTTTGTGGATCTTGTTGTATGTTCTCTTTATTTTTTATGAATTTTTTCACATTATCTGATATTACTTCTATCATGAATTCATGTTGGTATTTCTTATACATGTATTTATTTAGTCCTGATATATAATTGGTATCCTCAATCATATAGGTAGGTACACCTATGTGAATGTGGTGACCGGATATAGGGAACCAGTTAAAGTGGAACATAGTTTGGGATGTTACAAATTTGTATCATAACCTATTTATTTTTTCTTTTTATTTGGTGTATGGTAAGAATGAGACTATAATCTTGTCAAGGATTAGTAATGTGGTCATTCATGGGTTCTGGTAGCCCCAAGTATGAGGGAAAAACAATGATTCTAGTGTTGTTAAATTATTTTTTGTTTTGTGATTTTAATTTTGAATGACACTTCTACCACATTTGGTCCACCTAGGGGTGATGTTATTTATTTTTGAGGTTTTATCCATTATCTCAGTATAGAATGAGGCTGTGTGTGTTTATGAAGCATTATAGGAACAAAAGAGTGATCTATTGTCCATATTTATCTATGATTGAGTGTTTATTAGGAATATTATTCTATAGTTATGCTTTTGTCCATTCATTTATACATATTAATCTTTCTTGAAATGTTGAATAATGAGAATGTTTTTGAATTTTTTATTTTTTAAAAAAACTGAGGGTTTTTAAATATTGGGTTATAAAAGGGTTTTAAATATATATTATTAGGTAATAAAATGAAAATGATAATTAATATATAATATATAATAATATGACATATATGGACACTGGGGTTGGTATCGCAAAATTAGTATCAGACCCTATGTGTTAGTGGTTTTCATAGTGGGTGAGCCTTAATTAAGAGACTATTAGTTATAGGATATAAGACATTGATTTTTTTGATGGTTCATGTAGTGGATTATTTATTTATGTGCCTTTATGTATATTTTGACCTTGATCGTGGGTTTTTGGTTGATGTCATTGATGTGGTGACCCTTGTGGGTTGAAACATTGTGATTTGTATTTTGTACCATAGAGTGGTCGTTTGTTTTGTAGTGTTGATGTATGTCTGAGTGAATCTTTATCATGGGACATATAGTGAATGGTCTCTTGGGGAGTTAGATGACCATTATTTTAGAATGGGGGAATTAGTGAAACTCATGAGCAGAAATGTGTTGATGTTTCAGTTTTTTTGACCGAGAGAGAGAGAGAGAGCCATTACCACTTTTCTAAATGTGAATACCTTTTAAGATGTTGATATCATTTAACATTTGAGGGTTACCTGTGGAAGGCTACGTCCTATTTCCTTGTGATTTTGGCTATGTTTGGCATAGGTGGACATCTTGGACATTGAATTTGGCGTATAGAGTGTTCTTCCAACTGTGGGATTGTCTTAGTGGGAGAAGTAGAAATGTTAATGGTTTGAGAGATTTTACATGATACGTATTCCCGAGTTAGTGGTTTTTAGAAATATACTGTAACCTCACAGGAATTTATCCTAGTGTAGATGCTTCCTTGAAATGTGATGCTTGGGTCGGTTCATCGGATGTAGAATCGATGCATGGAGGGTTCCAAGGAATTTTGGTAAATAAAATGATTATGTCTTGGTTTAATTCCCATTTAAGAAGTTGAGTTCTTTTGGATGGTCATAATGTTGGTTTCATAAGAGGAAATATCATTATGGTGTCTCACACATCTATTTTTATAGTAATTATTAACGGTATTAATGTTTAATTTTGGTGGAAAATATAAGGATGACCAATAAATGGATGGATTCCTTGGTTATAAAGTGCCACTTGGGATGAGTTTGGTCACATAGTCAGTGTTGTATTTATTAAATTTTTTGTTCTTAGATGGTAACATTTGGAATGGATTGAGATTAATTACTATAAAAAAGAGAGAGGCATGGTTTGTTATGTAAATTGACCATAGGCCTAGCTCTATCGATACACATATCATGGAGCCTAGAGTCATGTTCAATGAGAGGTCACAGAAATGTGCATCAAATATAGTGTTATGATGAGGTACAGATGTGGGTATGTGTTGGGGAGGAACTGTTTTAGATGTTATGCATAAATAGGTGACTCAAGATAAGAAACTATAATCTTCCATTAGATGATAGTGTTAGGAGATGGTTATATAAGAGACTTTTTGGTTTTGAATCTCATGTGGAATCATTCGTCAATGATACCTTTGTGTACTTTAAAAAAAGATGATCATGCCCAATATATTGATATCATCCTTTGTGCACGGAGGGAGAATTAGTTACATAAAGAGATATATAAGGATTTCTTCGGATTGAATAAAGGTACTTCATGAATGTTGATCCCTTTTACCATGTAAAAAGTGATGTTGTGTGGTTGGTGGTGAACCACCGGCTATCTTCATATGTGATTCTTATGGATGTTTACATATTGTTTAATGTTAAAGGATATCATCATAGGAATATGGGGCCATGGAAGTAATAATTTTATATATTATCACTACTATAGAGCATTATTTCTATGTATACTTATTATGTTCAGTAGAATTGAAGCATTGAATGCATTGATTTGTGATTTTTGATAAAGGAAAAAATAATTACACTCCTAATGTGGTGAGAGATTTGTTATTCATAGATACATGCAGAAGTATATATATTAGATTAGGTGGTATTATAATTCAAAAGAGGAACCTGTAAGGTACCTGCTTTAGTCCCTAAATACAGACTATGGTAAGAATGTTAGATGATGGTAGTATTCCATATGTAAGAAGGATTAATGGAATGGTAATGTGGTGACATGCTAATAGTGAATTTTGGGTGTCAACCTGACGTTTCATCTTGTGATGGATGAACTCAACTGGGAAAAAAGAATATATGTGGTCAGTTATAATAAACCTCTAGTAAAATATCTGAAATGGAAAGTGGGATTTGATAATTAAAGAATATTTCTAAGAAAAACAAGTCATCATTTGTTAGTGTGTAGATTATTATGGTTCATTCATTTTGATTCGTATAAATTGTAATGATGGAGCATCTTTTGGGTTATTCTTCATATGTATGTTTGGTTATAATGAGTTGAAAATATGTCAGGTATGTTTTAAATATTTAGTTTTATGTTTTCATGGTCCATCTCAAAAAATATTGGTTAAAAACAACATAAGATAATGGTTTTGAGATAATGTATATTGTGTGGACCATTATATATGGTAAGTGTTCAGTTGATGATGTGACTAGTGTTTTAGGTTTGAAGGACTCAATTAAAAGCCATCTATATTTTTTTCTTTGGGAAACATGCATTGGCACATTTTTTACTGGTTAAATGATTGAGAGGAGTTTTTTTATTTTGCTGTGTTTCAAATGATTGGATATATAATGAAGCCATTGGGCCTTGATTTATCAACTAATGTTGGTCGAGGAATGTGGGTAGAAAATAGTATGTTCCTTCAGATGATTCTAGGTAAGGGTAATCATAAGGTTTGGAATGGAGTATAGGTGTATAACTGAGTGTGCTTAGTATTTTTGGGTTGTGGGTAGAATCGGACCGAGGGTTTGCCGGTTGGGTCAACCATATGGGGTTTAGTGAACATTTAATGTTTTAATGTGTAATAGTTTTGGTGATATTTCTCAGGAATATTCATATTTTTAATATCCTTAGTGTTGATGTTGTTCATATGATGTTGACGCATGATTTTAGTAGCATCAATTTCATGTTTTGGATTACAATGGTAAAATTCATCAGGATATGATTTTTTTAGAATGAATGTTCTGATTTAATAGAAATGTTTTGGAAGAAACATGGGAGATAGAGGTGTATAAAAGTTTATGGTGGCATGATTATTTTTCATGGAGTCTTGTGATAATAAGGAATACAACTCGAGGATGAGTTGTTTTAATCTGGGTGGTATTAATATACATAACAGAAGATAATATATGTAACATATTTTATTTTTGGTAGAAGAAATGATTATTATGAGTATGAGAGTTATTATGGGTATCTCGGGGGTTTAATTCATGAATGTGGATTAAAAGAGAAAAAATGTGTTGAGGGAATGGTCAATGCATGGTTAGTAGTAACTATGCACTATAAACCTATGTCTTCAAGAAGGGGGTGATTAGTTAGGAAAACCATAAAAGGTGTCCCAAGAGACTGTACGACTTGAGCCCCAATTGAAAATTGGCGAGTGAAAAAATATCACATAATTTTTAAAACTATTTGGGTGGCTATGAAAATATTGTGTCTATGATTCCTATTTTACAGAGAGAACCACATGGTTGGGAAAATAATTCAATAACCATGCAGAAAAATCATTAACCTCAATGAATATGAATTTGTTTTCAAATTTTCCCTCCCAATATTATTTACTCCTACCCCTAATTTCCCTCCATCTCCCCCCTCTTGAATGGGTGAAAAAAATCCTCCTCCAAATCCATGGGTGTCTGACCCCAAATTCATTAGTGTTTTGAGTGTCTTTGTTTGAGAATCAATGTTTATGGAAAGTATTTCACCATGTTTGCTTCCATTTTCATGAAGACGATTTTTTTATATTTTGTTATCCTTCAAAAGAAAAAAATAATTTTTTCCAGGTTGTTCTTCATTATGGTGTGTGAGTATTTTTTAGCTCGAATCTATGGTCAAGGATAGCTGAGTGGTTTTCTACCACCTGTGGTTGGGGGTTTATAAACTTTTTCACATAGTCTTGTTGTCATACATGTTTATGTTTTTTTACCGATTATATAACTTGTTGGGTTTTTATTTTCATGGCCACCGAAGTTATTTTGGGCCATATATTGAGGTGTGATACTCTTAATGGACACTAATGGGTCCATTTATGATTTAATTCCATACCTATGACTACCAATGGGGTATGAAAGACCCATGAAAATAGTGAAATGAAATTTTAAATTCTATGATTATAGAATTTTTGTAGTGAATGAAATGATCATTTCAATTTCATACATGAGAATTGTCAAAGGGATGATTGATATGATCACATGCTGGAATTATTTTAAATTCCAAAGTTCCTTTTGATATGGATTAATCAATGTGTTTTATTTTCAAACTGTTCATTGTTTATGATGATAAAAATTTTGTTTTAAAATGGGTTTTATGATGTAAAATGTAGTTTTTTACACAATATTACCTTATATGTGTTTTTAAATGATATTAAATTATTTATTTGAAATGGGTTGTGGTAACATTTGGTTATAACAACCAAGGGGATATATTAAAATGATTTTACTCGAAATGAAGGCCTTGGTCTTTTAGGATTAAAAAATGTGTTTTTAAGGGTGTCTTCAAGATGTTTTAAAAGAGTAGTTGGACTATATTTTCCATTTAATGTTAAATTAAACTGAAATGAGGGTTGAATAAAGTGTGTTTTGGATAAATATAAAAAATTAAATGAGTTGTGGGACACAATGGGAAAATTTTATAAATAGTTAACGAAGTATGTACATCTTAATATATGGTGTTACTGGGGTTTTGGATTTCAGCACTACACCCATGTTTTAGGATAATATTTTTATCCTTTCTCCACAAATATATTATATTACTAAAATGATTGAATGATTATCTTCATCATTATGTCTGGATACAATGATTCTTTAGTCTACATCGATGTGTTTTATGACTACGATGTTCGATATATGATCCTTATAATTTGTTTGGTCTAGATAGATTCTCTAAGCCCATCGATGTTTTTCATATGTCGGGATGTCATATTGAGGTTCAATTCTCCTTTTGTTTTGAAAATATATAGTTACCTAGATTGAGGCTCAGGGGTATGTTGATAAATTTTTTTAATTAGTGGATACCCTTGAGTGACTAAAATTATGTATCCCCTATACTCTACTTCATAGGCTATAGACATAGTCGAAGTAGGATAGGTTGGTTTGATTTCATCATAAAATGTAAAGTATGAAATGATTAGTGAAAAATTGGTCAAATGTAAAACATGAATCCATTGGAATTGTTATTTATTCATTTAATCTTGATTGTGTTAATACACTTTTGTAAATATAGGTTGTTGATAGACACTTTTTGGTGGCCTACCATGTTGTACTCACACCCTTTCCAAGATTTCATAGAACCTAGGTACTTGATATGGTTCTATTTTTTCTTATACATGTTCATGAAAGGGGACTAGTGATTGGTTTTTACATGGGATGGGGTTATAAATCCTAGGATGCTAGTACTAGGTATGGGTCCTTTTTTGGGTTGTTCATAGTTTCAATATTTTGGATCTATGTTATATGAGTATCAAACATGTTGTGTACTAAATATATTGTTACAACCGATTTAATATATTACTTTTGAGCTATTTTGATATGTTTTAAACATATAGATTTTCTAGTCTTAATATTTTTCGATATTACATTTATTAGGGATTGACATTGTTAATCGTGTATAGTGTCTCCATGTTTCTATTTATACAGACACTACTAGTCAGTAGCCTCTAATATAAAGGGAGGTGTGCCTAAGGTCATGGGGGGAATCAAAATGTGGCATAAATTACAGTGGAACCCATTTTAGGTAGTTATACCAACAAACATGTTACTTTTCCCAATGACAATGTCACACATCCTAATGATGATGTTAATATTTAAACTGTCATGTTAATAATCCGACATTAACATTTACTCCAATAAATAGCTCTAAATTCCTTCATTTATTATTCAACTCAAATATTCTCATATTTATATATTCAAATTTTTTAGAATGACAATTGGTTTACTTATATTCTATATTATTTCTATAGAGTTCATTTTTGGAGGTATTACTTTATCAGATTAGTGTTATGCCTATCTTACCATGGGGATTTTTCTATATTAGATTTATTTATCCTTTTAATAATTGAATTTTTTGGGGGATTAGTCAATAAATAATTTAAGTATTTTAATTAAAGAAATAATGTCTTATTAGGTTTTCTTTGTTTTCTTCATGTATTATACAATATAATATATTATAATAAAAAATTATTTTAGAAAAAAAATATAAATAATAAATATTCTTATGTTAAATTATTTTGAAAATTTATAAATTTAGTTTCATAAATTTTTACACATATTCTCAGTTTTGAATAAGTGAGAATACATAAGTTTTGTTTTTCCCCTAGTTCTCATGATTCCACTTCAAACATATGGTTCCGCCACGAAAATTTGATATGGGGAGTTTTCTCCTTTCATAGATTATTATCTATGCAATCCATTATCTTTCTTGGTTTCTCCACATATGATATATCATTATCTAGCTATTTCATTTATGATTTCATTATATTTGATGGTCCTATTATGTACTTCTTTAAGGGAGATAATTGGAACACATATTAGACTATAACCGTATTTGGTGTATGTTCATGATAATATTCCACTTCTCCTATGTGATAATGGTTCTTAAATAGTACAATATACCTTGGAATAGGCTTCCCATTCATTCCAAACCAAATGAATTTCATAATTAGTGATATTCAAAGGAAATAATTCTCTTTAATATAATACTACAAGTCCCTTTATCGGTTCTCACCATTGTTCTTCTTCTGACTCTAAGAGAATTTTTTAATTTGTTGGATGGATTGAACCTTCTCTGTCTTCTCTAGCACACTATCAATTTCAAATACCATTCTTTTTCCAACATTATCCCTAATACCTTGAGATTTGAATCACTTCCCATGTATAACATTATAAGGATCAATTTGAATAATCATGTGAAATCTATTTTTATATGAGAACACAACCAACTAAATTTTATAGTCCCATCATCCATTGAATTTTATTTTTCAGGAACTCAGTATTTCCATGAGTGTTTTAATAGTTCTTTTAGATTGTACATCCTCTTGGGGTTGATAGGCCATGCTAAAATTCAACCAATTGCTCACTTATAGTCGATGATCACCTAATAATTTAAAAGTGAACCGTGTACCTAAATCATAGAAAATTTATTCTTGAATCCCATTATAATTTTCTACTTCCTTGATGTATATCATTTAATTTTTAATCTTGATATAACTATTCCAAAATTTCAATGAATTTGGGTATCCTAGTGAGTCAATCCAATATAGAAATATCTAATAATTTCAATTATATTTCTCTGGGAGACTAGTAACAATTTCATTAGTCATGTTCTCTTATTTATACATGTTTATAGGGAATTTTTTCTATCCTACCATTGAAATTTTTTCTCTATGCATTTTCCTACATTCTTAGCAAACACTATAAGATATAATCTATAATCTTGTTCATCATATTTTTAAACTCTAAGTGTTCCCAATGATTTGGGTACATATTTGAACTTTGAGGATATATATAGAATGATGAGAATTGTTAATTATCCAATATCTCTATAAATTTTGAAGTAGTGAAGGCAAAAAAATCCCAGTTCCAATATAAATCACACCAACATCATCACCCTTGAATTTAAGAAGCCATACTTTCGTAATTACTTTTCTTTCGTTTGAATATATAGATTTTCCCATATTGATTCAATAATGTTTCCTTATAACTATTCCATTAATATATGTTATGAAAATACCAAACACATTATCTTAAGTAAATTTATATTTCTATAAGAATTATTATCATAAGGAATTTTTTCCCACTCTAATACTTTTATCCTTACCCTGGTCATTAATGCCTTATTCTATTTCTTATCAAACCCGATTCTAACCATTTTTTTACTATGTAAATAATTTAGACCCTTATAAAAATACTAGGAATATTATAGTTTCTTCCATATCAAGTCTTTCTATTTTAAGACACTGAACTCTCAGAAATTCATACTCGGAATTATCTGAAATTTAGACTCTGAGTTCTCTGAATTTAGACTATGAATTTTATGAAATTCAAACCACAAATTCTCTAAAATTTAGAATCTGAATTCTCTAAAATTCAGACTCTGAATTATATGAAAATCATACTCCATATTACATAGAATTCATGATCCAAATTCCATTGAATTCAAACTCTGAATTCCTCATAATTCAGACTCCATATTCTTTGAAAAACCGAATCTGAGTATCCATGTTTCTAGAATCCTATTAGACTCTGATTTCTATTTTATCCTTAGACACTAATATTTAATATTTGGATACATTACATAATTTTCCTTACACTTGTTTTTGATTCAATGAAATGATGTCATATAATTTGTTTCTATCTAATCGTGTTTGAGTGACATCTGTACAGGTCCATACAAGATTCAAGAAAAAATATATGAACGTTTGAGGAGGGAGCCGACCATTGATGTTTTTCCTATAAATATGATCTCATCCGAACAAGCTCATGACCAATGATCTCATTCCAAAATCATAGTGATTACAAGATGTGAAGTAATTTATAGAGAGAGAAAGACTCTAATTCCTTGTTCATTTTATATAAATATATTTCATTCATGAACAGCTTATTCAGCATTCTTTTTGTGACTCTGATTGTAACTGAATAAAATTGACAACTTCCGGGGATAGGAAGAAAGAGGTCTCGACTACCTTAATGTTCGAGGGCTTACAAGGATAGAACGATAGACTCCGATATTCTTATTGAGGGGTTACCCTGGTGTGGGTAAGAAAAAAATTTTAGAAATTATAAATCAAGGGACCATATCCAAGGTTGTTTGATACCCTACCCTTTGAGTTAAAATATTTCCTACATGTGTACTTTATTTTTGTTTCATGTTTTATTTCTACTTTATTTTATAATAGAAAGAAAGTATAGATTCTTTATACTTTCTTGTACTTTTAATTACTCTGATAAATAAGATTCTATGCGCTTTATGGTAGAATATTTATCTAAGTAAACTATTCTTAATTTTCATTTCCACATTCATATTTCGGTACCCTAAGAACGTCCATTCCTTATTTAAGAACCAAAGAGGTTTATGATTTTAAATTATTTAGCTTTGTTAAAGAGATTTTTCCTTATCATTAAAAATGAATGTTTTTAAATGTACAATTCACCCCTTCCTCATTGAGAATTTACATATACTATTTCTATCCTACAATTGGTATCATAAGAGGTATCTAAAATAACTATACTTATATGTAAGTTTTCTTGCTCAATTATCCATTGTTGTAAATTTATCATGATAATATTTTCTTGTTTATGTATTTCTTAGATATTTTTAACTTTGTTTATAAATTTTCACTTTTAACATGTCTTGTAGATAATTATTTTCATATATATTTGAAGGTGTTAATGTTGGTTCCCTTAACAACATAAATCCAACCAGACCACCAATCATTGATGGTAATGACTATGAGTACTGGTGGGATTGGAGGAAGACTTTTTTCATTAATAATGGGCTAGAAAATTTCTTAATACTCACTGGGGAATAAAAAATTACAAACAAGCAATTCATAACATTCACCAACCACGAAAGACAAGAATATAAACTAAATTACAAGGTACATAATACTTTGTTGTGTTTTATGAATCGAAATATATATAATCCAGTATGTTCTTTTGAATCTTCCAAAGGAATTTTTATGAAACATGAAGTTACAAATTTTGGGAATTCTATAATTATAGAAACTAGAAGTGCTATGTTAAGAACTCAATATCATGGATTCTTATTTCATTATGGAGAACGTGTTTGCAATGTACAACAAAGATTGATGACCATTGTTAGTAGTCTTCAATATATAGGAGATAAAGGTGTTGATAATGACTTTAATGTGGATTAGATAATTGACAACATTCCCAATGAGATAGAATAAGAAATGATAGCTATTGATGAAAATAGAAAATTATCTATCATTAATATTGATGAGTTATTTGGAAATCTTTTTCAGCATGAATCTAGAATGCAGAGAGATGCTGATTTCAAAAAATAATAATGGTAATGGACGTTAGCATTAACTACTACATCTAATGGCAAGACTCAAGAAAGGGTAACTAGTTATAATGTTATAAATGTTGTTTTTATAATTAAATCAAGGGAAAATGATCATTAATAGAATTAATTATCTAATCTTTCTCAAAGAATGAACCGGATTGTGGGAAGAAACATTTTCAGTAATGATATAAAGAGAACCACAGAAAGGTCAAGAAAGATTTTAAAGTAACCTGTTATGAATGTAAAAGGGGTGGACATATTAGACATATTTTTCTTTTTATTAAGAGATTATTCAAGAAGGAAATTCATTCTGAAAGCAATTGAAATGAGTATAATAAATATATGTCTAAGAATGTCCTGAAATCAATTGACACATGGAGTGACCGTGGTGGCATCTCATTAGTGGAACCATCAGAATATAAATCTTCTGGTGAGAAGAATATTGGTATTATAGCCATAGTAACAACTGAAAATCATTATCTTATGGCTATGGTAAACAATGCTTAATCCTTAGACAATAATTCTTTAAATTTAAATATTAAAAATGAAGAATATTATGAATCTTCAGATAATGAATCTTTCTCATCAAAAGGAAATACCTAATCATTATTTGAATAAGTTTCTATATTTTCTAAACATATAGATAGTAAAAATGGTAAGATAAAAAAGAATTTAGTGATTTAGAATTATATAATATCTGTTGTAACAAAAGAATTATCATATACTTCTAAGGATCTTGATCAAAAAACACTTATTTTTTAAAATGTTTCTAAAAACCATAAGGAAGTTAATTATGACAAGGATACATATTCTATGGATCACGAATATATTATTTTTACGAAAAATATTTTATGGAATAACCCAAGTTATAAAACTATTGTCTTTGTGTATAAGAATGTAACCATGAGTCTAAAATCCAAAAAGTTTTACATAACGAAACACTTGTAAAATTTTACATCAGGAATGAAGGAATTTGAAAAAATGTATTCACAAATTCATCTACATGGGAATTGTTCTATATTTGGTTATTTTCATTCAAAAATAGTTTTTAGTAATAGTTAGTTTGTTCTGAGATGTGCAAACTTTTATACTAAATTCCAATCTAGTGGACATTGGGAAAGAAATTGTTCCTTAAATAATACCCAATCTTTTCGTTTTCATAGTGTTTATTTTTCTAATAAAATGTTTATTCCTAAGATCGTACTTTTTGAAATTTCTGGATCCATGAATGTTTGTTTTATGAAATTAAAACTCTATTATTTTTAGGAAAAGAAACAAGTACTAACAACAATACAGGGTACATGTATTGTTGATGTTCTTGGAACATGACTGGTAACAAAAAATTCGTTGAAAATATTATCATCACAAAAGGAGGATATGTTATTTTCATAGATAATGATAAGGGAGAAATTTTTTGAATTTTTAACATTGTTCTTCTTGGAAATCCAATAATTTCAGTTTTTTTATTTTTTAATGTTCCAAAGAACAGTTTCATTAGCAAAAGCCAATTTATGTGATGAATTTTACCTTGTGAAATTTTGGAATGATAAATTCTTTGTACACAATTCCAAAGATGAGTTTATTATTTCTTCCCATATGCATTAGAATGGTTATACACTAAACTTATATGGCCTTAGGATCCAAACCTACCATTTATCAATGCATTGAAAGATCAATCGTTGTTATGTCATAGAATACTAGGACACTGTAACCTTAGGAACCTATGAACTCTCTAAAAAAAGGCTTGTTAAGGATCTATATGAGTTTTGATTTGATTCTTTAAAAGATTGATATCCCTATCCATTTGGCATAGAACATAAGTAAAGAGTTGAATTAATCAGAGAAGAATCATCTTCTAATGCATTATAGTTAGTGCATATGGATCTTTTTGGTCTAACAAAAACTATATGTAGTGGAGTCAAATATTATGTATTTAGTTTAGTAAATTATTACACTAGATTTACATGGGTCTATTTTATTAAAAATAAATATGAATCCTTTTCATAATTTAAGACTTTTTTATCCCATGTTAAAAATGAGAAAAATATTCCATTGATAACTGATCATAATGATCATGGGGGAGAATTTCAAAATTAAGATATAGAAACATCTTGTAGTAAGGAGGGCATTACTAATAACTTTTCAGATCCATGTACTCCTCAATGAAATGTTGTTGATGAAAGAATATATCAAATTCTTCAAGATATAACTTGAACCATGTTCAGTGAATATTATATTGCTAAACAAATTTGGGCTGAAGTAGTTAGAACTTATTATTATAATATAAATAGATTTTTAATCATAACGTTTCATAACAAAACACCTTATAAATTGGGGAATGGTCATAAACCAATACTTTCTTACATCAATGTTTCTGGATGAAAATTATTCATTCAAAACACTTAATATAATTTATATAAAGTTGAAACCAAATCTAATGAACGAATTTACATAGTCTATTCCACTACTTCTAAGTCTTATAGAGTTTTTAATATAAAAAATTGTACTATTGAAGAAATATTAAATGTTAAATTGAAGAAACTGAACCTTTTGTTTTCAAACACCCCCAACCTACATCCTCGGATGTGTTTTCAAAAAATAATTATCAGCCTTTGATATAAGATTATTCTAATATGGAAATTACTCAAAAAAAAGTTTCTGAAATATTTACCCCAAATGTTTTTTAACATATGTTGATGAATGGTTCTTAAAAAACCAAAATTAGTTATTTATTATGAATAATCATAGTGACTGTATCATTAATGATGTAAATCAACCTATGCGTACTAGAAGATCTTTATATAATGAAGTATATCATTTAGCATTTTTATCCCAATTAGAAAAAAAGAACTGATGAATCTTTAGGTGATGATGATTGGATTAAAGCCAACAAAGATGAGAAAAATGAATTCAAAAGGAACAAGTTCATTACCTTTATTAAAAGACCTAAGGAAACTTATGTAACTTGATTAAAATGGGCCGTCTAAAATAAATGTCAAGAAAATGGGATCATAGTAATAAATAATGACATATTAGTTGCTAAAGGCTATAAAAACAAGAAATAATAGACTATGAAGAAACATATGCTTCAGTAGCTAGACAAGAATCTATTCCCATTTTACATGACTTTACAAAAATCATTAATTTCATAATTTTTCAAATTCACTTAAAGTGTGATTTCATAAATTATATGTTCAAGAGGAATTTTATGTTGAAAAAAAATTCCTTGATTTTATGACACAAAACATCTTTAATGAGTTTTTAAACATACAAAAGAATTATATGTACTTAAACACTCTCTTAGAGTCTGGTATGATAGACTTACATTATTTTTGTTGAAAGAAAATTATGTTAAAGGAATTATTGATCTAAATATCTTTATAATTAAAGATAATAAAAATTTCAAGATTGTTCAAATATATGTTTATGGCATTATATTCAGATCCACATAGTAATATTTAACTGATTCGTTGGTGAATCTTATGAAATATGAGCGTGAAATGTGTATGATGGGTGAGTTAACATATTTCCTTGGTTTTAGATATACTAAAAAATAGGAAGAAATTATATATGTCAACATAAGTATGTTAAAGTTTCCTTAAGAAGCTTGGGTATGAAAACACTAAATTTATAATAACTCAAATATGTACTTAAAATTCTTGGGATATTAATGAAGATGGGAAACCAGTAGATCCAACAAATTTTAAAGGTTTGATAGGGATTTTATTATAAATAATACATAGTTTTCCAGAATTAATGTTTTTAGTATTCTAATGTGAATGATATCAATATAATCAAATAAAATCTCATTTCAAAGAAGGGAAAATTATTTTTTACTATTTATTGGGAGCCATGGATTTAATTTTTTTTTATTATTCAAGAAATGATTTTATATAAAATTTTGTTTTTAGAAGATGATTTGGAGGATATAGAATGGATATAAAAATTACATTCCAATATTTTCATTTTTTAATAGATTCAATAGATTTTTGGTCATGTACTAAGAAACACTCAGTACCACTTTCCATAACTGAAGATGAATATTTAGAAGTTGTATGTTGTTGTGCTCAAGTGTTGTGGATGCAACACACACTCACAGAATATGGAATGATTTTTACCAAAACAAATATATTGTTTGGTAATAAAAGTTCCATTTACCTATGAAAAAACCTTACACATCACTCTTGTGGGAAACAAATAGACATTAAGAATCACTTTCTAAGGGATCAAGAACTTAAAGAATATATCATTCTTCAATTTATTGTATGACACAATCAACATACTTATATTTTTAAAAAATATTCACCTTTAGATAGATTTTAATACCTTAAACGTAATTAATAAATGACTAAAGTAAGGTTATATTCCATATTAAATTTTTTAAACTTATCACATTATATTTAGAGACTCATTTTCATAAGGTCGAATATTTTTTTATTTTCAAAAAATATTCTTTCTTAATATAATTTTTCAGAACCAAATTTTTTTCTTATTCAAATATATCAGAATCAAAATTTTTGGAATAAAAATTTTATTTTCATTGAACAAAATTTCCATATTCATGGTTTTTATCCATATCAATTATGATAATTCTTTCTAAGCATTCTAGAATGAATGTTTCCTTAATTAATGTTTTGTAATATAATTTTTTTCTCATTATAATTTTTATTTTGTATTAAGAAAACTCTATTAGATTACCTTTTTTTAAATTCAATTTTTCATTAATACCTCAAAAGATTGGAACGTACCAAATCCTTCTTCAACACTCATCCAAACCATCAGATCAAGTTGTTATTATTTCAAACAATGGATCAAATCAGCCACTCAAACAATCATCTCGAAACAAATATAAAGGTCTCAATATTTATTATCCCACATCATTTTTCATGTATTTGTGTGTCGAAGATCTGCTCCTCTGCATATTGGTCATTTAGTTTTTAATATTTTCTTATACTCCAGATACAACTTTAGGCTTCCCTGCAGAAAATGATTTCTTCAACCAAGGATATCAAGGATTGGAAAATATACTGGGAAAGGTTGGATGACCCAAATTTCATTGCTAAGTATAATACATTGATTACAAAGAATATCAAGCTAAATGGTTGGGAGAATTATTGTTTTTCCTTGTTGAAGAGTCAGGAACCAGTTTATCCTAGCCTTTTCAAAGAGTTTTATAATTCAGCCAGTTTTTATAAATAAGGTGGAATGGAAATGTTTTATTTTAATATATATGTGAAAAGATATTTTTTCCATTAAATATAGAAGAAAATATATATGGAATTCATTATATTGTAGAGGCATCTTTCTGCTCTCATAAGTTACCAGATAAGTTAGGAATCTTTTAGAAGAAAAAGTGAATTGAGTGCCTTTGAGTCAAGGGAGTGAAATCAATGAAGATTAACCAACTTTCAATGAATTTATAGATGTTATCCTTGTGGATAAAAGGTTTTTTATTCCAAGAAAGTGAGACATGGTCTCCTTAAAGAAAATTGATATCATTATATTGGACTTTTTGGTTGTCCTTATAAAGGTAAATATGGTGAGCTAAATCCTTCTGAAAATCTCCAACATAAATAATTGAACTCTTAGGTCCCTGGTAATTATATATCCAATGATTTTTTCAAAGATCATTGTACTTTTAATAGAGTATTTTAAAATTATATAGTATTCTAAACATAGAACCTTCAAGATAATTTTTCTGAGTGACGATACCTTGAGGAGAATTAATGTCAAGTTTAGTACCAAGTTAGGAGAATTTTATGATCTTTGTTATAGTGTAATTGAAGCATTCGTTATGAAATTTGTAGTAGGAGAAACATCAAAGAATTATAAAAATAAGAGAAAATATAATGAACCAGTATCTCAAGAAAAACATATGGTTTTAGAAACTCATTTAGCTCGTCAAAATTTTAAAAATAAAAAAAATTCTATAATAAAGTGCTAGAAAACTAGATGGAGTAGAATAAGATAAATAAGGAGGGAGATCCAAGCTTTGGGTTAGATCCTTATGAGGAAAAGGCCTATAATACCAAACATTAGAAGAACATGAAAGGAATTAAAAAGATAATTAATTAATGAAGAAAATTCCAAAAGCTGAAATTCTCTATAACTTACTAAAATATATAGAAAAAGCCTCTGAATAGATTCTGGTATCAGTATCACTTCACTATGAATCAATTAATTTAAAATTTGTAGGAATGAAAATGAAAATTTGAGAACCTTTTGTGCAAGAAGATATAGTTCGGGAAGAAAAGGTAGAATAAGGACAAGAGGAATATGATGACAAAAGTGATGATGTGATTAAGAAAGTGGAAGAATACCAGTGAAGGAAAGTCCTTCAGAAAATATTTCAATCCAAACATCTCAGGTTGAGTCATCCGAAAATGTTTCTCAAGGAAAAGGGTATAATGGATAAGAATTTTTTGATAATCCTACTGATGATGATAGTAGAAAACATGACATCATTCAACCTAATGTTGCTAAAAAGATGTTGAGAATAAAGTGGATGATGAAGAAAAGATATTCCAACTCTCTAATATTAAGAAAAATTATCTAAAGGCCGAGAAAGTTACTTTCAAATTAAAAAAAGGATAACATGTGGTTTTTGATACACTTATGAAGTATGTAATTATAAAATACAAGAAGCATATTGGAGTATCATCCAAGATAAAAGTTGAAGAACTAGAAAAAGTATCCTCTCCTACGAAGGAATCAGATTCTAAATTTTCATATTTGATGTGTTAGGATATTGTTTTTCAGTTTTGATGAATTTAGTGAACAAAGTACCTTTTATCCTTAATAAGGATTTGAGATGCCATCTTTATAAACATTATTTCAATCAATATTCAAATTTGTTATGAATGCTCATTGAACTATTTATAAACCTTGAGGCAGATTTATAAAATTTTCATATTTTTTATGATGATCATAGGAGATCATGAATGGAATTAAAAAATGGTCTAAATGAAGGATATAAGACATAAGAATATTTTATTACATCTGAGATTTAGTAAAATATGATTTTGATAAGTTATATGATAGAATCAAATACATTTCAAGATATTTTTTCTTCTAAAAACATGAATCATGAGTAAGTATCCTAGAAGAAAGAGGATAAGTATATGAATAAGAAGTTAAATTCGGCTTCCTTAAATTTAAATAGAGAAAGGGAGCTGAAGGAATATTTGCAAGATAGGTTCAATCAATAAAAATAGGTAGTAATGTATGAGGAAAATTTTTAGAAATCTCAACAAGAAAAGATCAAATCTCTAAAAATGAAGAATCGTGATTATGATCAGTTTCTCAAGAGGATTGGGGACGATCCCAAATAGAACAAGAAGTTAAAGGACTTCCAGAGAAATATAATGATGAATGAAAATAAGGATGAATGATTTTTCATTTCAATCGAATTTTTTGTTGTATTTTTACCTTGTAACACTTTTTCCAATCATAATGAAAAATTTTCTATCCTTCGATTGTTTTCATTGGTATATCACTATCCTTCTAGGTATAATTTTTTTCATTCCCTCCATTAATTTTTGAAAATAAAAAAGGGGGTGAATAGAATGATAAAAATAATACTAAGCATAATGAAGAGAATACCTTTTGTAAGGGGGAGATTAAGTAAGGAGGAGTATTCTTAAATAAGGTATTATTAAATAAGAGAAGGTAACTTCTCTATGAAAGACAAGAACACGGTCATTATGTATTATAAAACCAAAGGGGGAGTTAGTTGCATTCATCCAAGTTCATATGCAGTGGGGGATAATTTTTTCTTTTAGAAAAATCCTTATTCCTTATATTATTCTTTGAAAGGTTGTTTTTTATTTCCATAAAAGGGAGATTATTTAGTCAATAAGGATTTTTTATGAATTTTCCATTACTACATATATGCAAAATAACAAACACATTTTCTTAAGGAAAATTAAATTTCTCTAAGAAATATTTTCATACCGAAATTTTTTTATCTCTCTAAATTTTTTTTCCTTACCCTAGTTTTTTATGCCTTATACAATGTCTTCTCAAAACCAAGTCTATCCAATTATGTAATTATTAAAAAAAAATAGATTCTTGTCAAAATCCTTGGAATCTTATAGTTACTTGGATATCATGTATTTCTATTTTAAAACTCAAAATTGTCCAGAACATAGAATACAAATTCTATGAAATTCAAAATCCAAATTCTCTGAAATTGAGGATCTAAATTCATTGAAATTCAGACTCTGATTTCCTTATAATTTAGACTGTGAATTCTTCAAAATTCAGACACTGAATTCCTCAGAATTTAGACTCTCAATTATTTATAATTCATAAATTTAATTCTACATAATTCAGAATCTGAATTCCTAATAATTTAGACTCAGAATTCCTCAGAATCGAGACTCTAAATTCTTAATAATTTAGACTCTAAATTGCTCTCAATTGAGACTCTGAAATCATCAGAATTGAGACAATGAATTCCTTAGAATTGAGACTCTTAATTTCTTAGAATTGAGACTCTTAATTCCACATATTTAAGACTCCAAATTCATTATAATTCATACATTGAATTCTATGAAAAATAAAAACCGAATATCCATGTTTCTAGAGTCAAATTATAATCTAATTTCCATTTTTCCTATGAATCTAATTTTTTAGATGTGGTTATGTTACATCATTTTCATTACACATGTTCTTTTTCAATCAAATGATTTCGTACAATTTGTTTCTATCTAACCATTGGTTAAGTGACACATGTACAGGTCCCTTTAAGATTCAAGGAATAATATTAACATTGGAGGATGAAGTTGACCATTGATGTTTTCCAATAAAAATGATCTCATTAGATCAAGATCATGATAAATCATCTCATTCCATGATCCTAGAGGTTACATAATGTGATTTAATTTCTAGATAGAGAAAGAATGTTTTTCCTTGTGCATTTTTTAAACATCTTGTTCACCTATGAAAGTCATGTTCCACTTTCATTGTGTGACTCCGATTATTGCGAACTACAATTGAGGGCTTTTGGAAATATGAAGATAGAGGTGTTGACTACCTTAAATTTTGAGGGCTTTCAGGGATAGCATGGAAGACTCCAACATTCTTATCAAGGGTTTACCCCAGTGTGGGTAAGTCATTATTTTTTGAATGTATAAATCAAGTAACCTTTATCAAATTTTGTTAGATTCCTTACTCTATTGGTTAAGATATTTCCTAATTTTTTACACGATTGTTGTTTCAAATTTTATTTATGGATTATTTTTTTAAGGAATGAATTTACAGAATTATTATACATTCACATACTTTTACATAATATGATAAATAAGATTCTATAGACAGTAATGTAGAATATTTTTCTAGGTAAAGTTTTCTTATGATTCTTTTCTGGATTCATATTTTTAGTTTCTAAGAAAGTTTGTTCCATAGTTAAAAACCAAATAGGGTTTGTGAAATTACCATGTTTATCTTTGATAAACATAGTTTTCCATATGGTTAAAAATTAATGTTTTTAAATCAATAATTCACCCCCTCTTATCATTAAGAATCCACATATACTATATCGATCCTATAATTTTTATTATAATAGGTCTTTGCAATACTTATACTTTCATATAAATTTTCTTACTCTCGTTTTCCATGTTCTAATATTTTAGCGCTTAAATTTTCTCGATATGTTTTCCATACTGATTTTTATATTTCTTTATAAATTTTCACTTTTAAAATATGTTGTTGGAAAATATTTTCATATAGAAGGGTAGGTATAAATATTGGTTCAATTTAAAACATAGATCCTACCACACCGCCTATCTTTGAGGGTAATGTCTATGAGTATTGGAGAGATATGATGAAGACTTTTGTCATTCACACTAGAGTAAACAATTTTTTATTGATGAATAGGGAGTACAAAATCATGAAAGGGAAGTCAGAACCTTCACCAACTAGGAAAAACAAGAATATCTACTAAATTACAATGTACAAAATACTTTGTTGAGTTCCAAGTCCAGGAATATATATAGTCATGTACCTTCTTGTGAAGCCGCCAACTGCATTTTTAACAAACATGATGTTACACATTTTGAGACTTCTAAATTGATAGAAACTAGAAGATATATGTTAAGATCTAAATATCATGTATTTTTATTTCCTTATGGAGAAACTGGTTATAAAGTACAACAAATATTTATGAACATTGTAAATAGTCTTCAATCAAAGGGAGAGAAAGACCTTGATGATGATGTTCTTGTGGATAAGATAATTGAAATCAATCCCAATGAGGGGGAATCAAAAAGGTCATATATTAATGAAAATATAAAAGTATCTAACATTACTCTTGATGAGATATTTGGAAGTATTCTTCAGAATGAAACAAAGATGAAGAGAGATGTTGATTAAAAAAAATAGATTTGTAATTGATGTGTACCATTCTCTACTACATCTATAGCCATGAATCTAGAAGTGGTAACTAGATTTGAAGATATGAAATAATTTGTTATATCATAATCAAGTAATAGAGATCATTCATATAATGATTTATCCAATATTTCTAGAATAATGAACAAGTTTGTTTGAAAGAAAGGTTTTTTGTACAGATATAAGAAGAAATATAGAAAGGACATGAAAGATTATGAATTATACTATTATGAATGTAAAAGGGTTGGACATATTTTTCCTGATTGTCCAATGCTTAAGAGAAAATACTAGAAGGAAATGCATTATGAATAAAACAGAATGAAGGATTAAAAGTCTAAAAATATGAAAATTCTAAATGAAAATGACACTTGGAAAGCCAGTGTTGGTGACTCTTCAGATGAATCTTCAAAATATGAATCTTCTTTTTAGAAGAATATTATTCTTATTGCTATAGTACCTATTTAAAATCATTTTATTATAGCTATTGTACACAATTCATAATCCTTAACCAATATTTATTTGAATTAGAATTTTACAAGTGTTGAATATTATGAATCTTTAGATGATGAATCCACCTCATCAGAATAAAATACCTTTCCTTCATTTGAAGAAGTTTCTAGATTTTATATACCTCTTAAGAATTATAATTTTATGATAAAAAAGAAGATAGAGTAAGAAAATTACAGAATAACTATTTTAATAAAATAAGTATCATATCATTCTAAGGATCTTGATAAGAACATCTTGATTTTTAAAGAGTGTTTAAAAACCCTATAAGAAGATAATTCTGAAAAGGATAAACATTACAAGGTTCTTGAAAATATTATTTATATGAAAATTATATTAGACAATATCCAATGTTCTTAAACTAATGAATTTGAGTATAATAATTTAGGCATGAGACTAAAATATGAAATTTATCACTTAATGAAACTCTTGAAAAATTTAACATCAGGAAGGAATGAAATTTTATAAAATGTATTCAAAACTACATCCTCTAAGTAATAGTTCTAGATTTGGTTATAGTCATTCAAAATAAATTTTTAGTAATAATTATTTTGTTCCCCAAAGTTCTCACTTTTGTACTAAATGTCAATGTAGTGGACATTGGGAAAAAATTGTTCTTCAAATAAATCCCAACCTTTAGGTTTTCATAAAGCATATTTTTATATGGAAATGTGGATTTATATGATCTTACTTTCTAAAAATTTTGAATCTATGAATGTTTGGATTTCGAAATTCCAACTCTTTCATTTTCACGAAATTAAAGAAAGTTCCAATAACAGTACATTGTACATGTATAGTGGATGTTACTAGAACATAACATGTAACAAAAACATCTCTAAAAATATTACCCAGATGTAAGGAGAAAAAGTAACTTTTGGAGATAATTATAAGGGATTATTTTTTGGTATAGGTAACATTGATCATCTCGGGAAAACATAAATTTAAAATATTTTATTTGTTAACGGTATTAATAATAATCTCATTAGAATAATCCAATTATGTTATGATGGTTACCCTATGAATTTTAGAAATGATAAATTCTTAGTACACAATTCCATTTAAGAATTTATTCTTTCTGCCCATAATCATGAGAATGTTTATACCCTAAATGAATTTGACCTTAGGATCCAAGACCTATATTGCCTCAGTGAAATGGAAGATCAATAATGGTTATGGCATAGAATACTAGGAAACTATAACCTTACAAACCAATGCCAACTCTCAAAGAAATGACTTGTTAAAGATCTACCAAATCTTATATTTGATTCTTCAAAAGATTTTGATCATTATCAATTTATAAAGCAACATAAGTCATGTATTAAACAAATAGGTGAAGTCTCAACTTCTTGATGCATTATAATTTGTGAATATGGTTCTTTTTGGTCCAAAACCAACTGGAATTATTGGAGTAAAAATTTATGTATTTGTTTTAGTAGATGATTACACCAAATTTGTAGGGGTATATTTTATAGTAAAGAAATGTGATTCCTTTTCTTATTTTAAAACATTTAGATCCCAAGATTAAAATGTTAAAAACCTTCCATTTATAATTATTCATAGTGATCATGGGGATGGATTTTAACATTCATATATTGTATCTTTTTGAAGTAAAAATGCATTACATATAACTTTTCATCTATAAAAACTCCTCAACAAAATGGTGTCGTTGAATGAAGAAATTGAATTCTTCAAGAAATAAATAGAACCACGTTTAATGAATACTCTATTGCTATAAAATTTTGGGCTAAATCTATTAGTACTACTTGTTATACTATAAATCGAGTATTTTTCATAACATTTCATAAAAAACAGCTTATGAATTGTGGACTGGTAAAAAACCTAGACATTCTTACTTCAATGTTTTTGGATGAAGAGTCTTCATTCTAAATAATAATGATAACATACATAAATTTGCCCCCAAATCCATTGATGTAATATTTTTGGCTATTCCACTACATCTAAGGATTATAGAGCTATTAATAAAAATACATGTTATGTTGAAGAACCAATACATGTTAGATTTGATGAAACTGATCCTTTTGTTTTTAAAAAACCACAACCTACGTCCTCAGGTGTGTTTTCAAAAACTAATTATCAGCCTTTCATAGAAATTCTTCTAACAAGGAAAATACTCATTAAAATATTTATGATGTATTTACCCCCGATGATTTTCTACCATATATTGATGAAAAAGTTTTACAAAACCCCAATCATTTGTTTCTTAAGAATCGTCCAAGTGATAGTATCATTGGGGATGTAAATCAACCTATAATGACTAGAAGTTATTTAATAAATGAAATAGAACATCTAGTATTTCATTCCAAATTTGAACCAAAAAGCACTGATGAATATTCAGGTAATTATGATTGGATTAAATTCATGCAAAATGAGCTAAATGAATTCGAAAGGAACAATGTCTAGACCTTGGTTGAAGGACCTAAGGAAAATTATATAATTGGAGTAAAATGGGCCATCAAAAAAGTGTGATGAAAATGGAATCATAGAAATAAATAAAGCTATATTAGTTTCCAAAGTTTATAATCAACATGATGGAAAATTCTACGAATAAACGTATTCTCTTGTATCTAGACTTGAATCTATTCGCATTTTACTTGAATTTTTAGCATTCATTAATTTCTAACATTTTCAAATGGACATAAAGGGTGTTTTCCTTAACCAATATGTTCAATAGGAAGTTTCTGTTGAACAGATTCTTTGATTTTAAGACATAAAATATCTTGATCATGTTTTCCAACATACCAAATCTATAAATGGATTAAACAATCCCCTAAAGCCTGATATAATAGACTTACAAGATTTTTGTTACAAAACAATTATGTTAAGGGAACTGTTGATACAAATTCATTTATAAATAATGATAAGAAAAATGTTTTAATTGATCAAATATATATTGATAAAATTATATTTACATAATCTTAGTAATATATAACTGATTCATTTTTTAAATATTATGAAATATGAGTTTGAAATGAGTATGATGTCTGAGTTAACTTTTTTCCATGGTTTTGAAATTTCTCAAAAACCAGAATGAACATATATATCTCAACAAGAGTATATTTAACATCTTATTAATATGTATGGATATGAAAATACTAAAAGTATAAGAACTCCAATAAGTACCTCAAATTATATTGATTTTGATGAAGTTGGGAAACTATTAGATCAAACAAATATTGGAGGTTTGATAAGAACATTATTATAATTACCATCTAGTTGTAAAGAATTAATTTTTTCACTATGCTTATGTGAAAGATATCCATATAATCCTAAGCAATCTCATTTAGATGCAGTTAAAATAATTTTCCGCTATTTAAAGGGAACCATAGAATTTTGAATTTTCTATTCTTCTAGAAATGATTCTGATTTAATTTTTTTTCAGATACTGACATTAGTGGGTGTAGAATTGATAAAAATAGTACATCCCAAAATTTTAATTTTTTGGGAGATTAATAAGTTTTTTTGTTATGAATGAAGCAACACTCTGTATCACTTTCCAGTACTCATGCGGAATATGTAGCAGGTAGAAGTTATTGTGTTCAAGTGTTTTGGATTGTCACGACCCGACCCTACCCTGGATGGAGCCGCAACTACCCCAAGCCCGCCTCCATAGGCCAGGGGCTGGTGACCAGCGCCGAAGGAACAACAACTCGAGGAGGCCTCTGTCTATGTACCTGTACACACCCACATGCAGCACACTCAATGAAAAAGTGAAGAGTAAAAAGAATGAACAAGAAGAGTAAAAATAACAACTGCTATAAATAAACCATAGAGTGCATCGACCTCTACAAGTACAAAGTACAAACTGAAAAGCAAATGGTCAAAACATGCACCCAACCAAAAATTTCCACAACCCGGCAATAGGTAAACAAAATAAACAGCTAACGGGTCTCCCAAATGGAACCTGGCTAAGACCACCGCATGCGGTCCATGCTCCCAACCTCCTACGCTCCACTGAAGTCACGCTCCACCTTTCCATCATCTGCAAGGGCACACCAAGTGCGGGCAAAGCCCAAGTAGGGGTGAGTATAAAAATACTCTGTAGGTACCCCAAAGGCTCGAGGGAGCAACAAAGGAGGTACCGAAGGGTGAACAGTAGAGCGAACTGGGAGAAGTAAAGGACTACAACCGAAAGTGCAGTAAAGAGTATAGTAAAGAGTCCAGCTCATCCCAACAAGAGGAAAGAATGTAGACTCGTCCAAATACAAGGAGCTAGAAAAGGTGAGAAGATTAACTTCCCGTCGAGTCTTCGCTACCTATAGTAGGAGTGTAGACTCGTCCAACCATGAGAAGCCAGACATGGAAGGCACATGGCATACCCCGCGCGTCATCACCTCTCCTGGAAGGAGACTAACCAAACCCAAGAAGTGGGTACCAGAAACAAGGTATATATATATATCTTTATGCTCAGCGAGAAGCCCGAACAACATCGTAAGGGGATCTCTGTCCCGTAGCTCAGCCCAAGAAAATAGTATCCAACGGTCCCAGATGTAACACCATCGATGCCCAGCATCCCGCAGGTCTGCCCCAAACCACGAGCCAAGGGCTCAATAACCACACCACGACACTATCCGCTTAGGTCGGCACTGACTCGCCGAATGGTTTTAGGTCGCGTCACAAGGACACGTCTCGGTGGGGGAAAATCTCTTCGTACTTGAGAGTTCTGGGGGAACGTCAACCACAACTCGTCACTGCCCCTCAGTTGAGAGGTCTGCTCAAAGTCGATAGGCAGCCCCCTGCCCAGCCCCGCTGGAGGATCCCTGGAAGTCAACGGGATCCCACTACAGGGAGACCTGGAAATTTGACGGGTGCCACACTTTTTAGTCCCGTAATAGGGTAAACCACTGGAGGGCGTCCCGGCTAAAGTCGATGACGAGACCACTTCCCAGCCCAGCTGGAGATAACCCGGCATCGAGGACCACTGCCCAGCCCAACTGGAGGTAAGCCCAGCATCGGGGACCACTGCCCAGCCCCGCTGGAGGTAAGCCTGACATCGGGGACCACTGCCCAACCCCGCTGAAGCTAATCCCCACACTGCTCTGGCCATCCCTGCTGGATGGTAACTACTCGGTGAACACCGCTGTACTGGCCATCCCTGCTGGATGGTAACCCACTGGAGATCCCTGCTCGAAACAACCTCAGCCCTGCTGGAAACAACCTCAGCCCTGCTGGAACAACCTCAGCCCTGCTGGATCTACCTTAGCCCTGCTGGAAACAACATCATCCCTGCAGGAAACAACCTCTTCGGTAGAGGATCTGTGCCCGCATAATGTGTTGGTCACACCGAAACCACAAGCTCTACTAGGGAACAAAGAGGAACGAGATAAATTCCCCAGGCCTCACAAGGAAATCCCGCTCCAATCCACTAAGTCACTGTCGAAGTGGACATAGACATCTCATCCCAAAAAGTGGTGAAAACGCCCACGCTGCACGAACACCCGTAGTCGCAGACGGTGTCACAGTCCGGTGAAAGGGAACATTAATGAAACCCCTCACAGCTGAAGAAGTAGAGGAACCAAACCATCTCTGCTGGCCAAACCATCGAAAACAAGACCATGGGGAGATCGCTCAACCCTACTGGTCAGACAAAAGAGCACCAGGCCAGGGGAAAATCCACCCTGCTGGTCAAACAAATGAGCGCAGAGGGACCCTCTATGTCACGTGAGGTCAAGTACGCAAAACAGATCACGGCAGGCATGTGGGGCCCACACAACATGTGGCCCCATGTCAATCCCAACTGAGCGCACAAACATCCTCAGGTACAAACAACCACACGTACCTCCAAGCGCTCCCGTATACTCCCAGAGTATACCTCATTCCAGCCCAAGGGCTATCGTGCACACGACACCCAGCGTCAACGTGAAGGCATGATGTAACAACTCCACCTCAAAGGCCCAGGGATGGCCAGCCACATCTCGTGAACCATTTACATGACTCTCCCATGAGTGCGTGATCACACGCCAAGGGACCGCTATAAACAAGGTAGGGCGAACCACCACTAGAGCACCTTCCATGCTTCCGCTGTTAATAAGATCACGAAAGAAGCTCTGCACATCCAAAGGGATCACACCGTTGTAATCCTCGTAGAAAAACTCACGAGATCGAATACTTACTCTCCTCAAACAGATATCCGATGGAAAAGTCACCAACACCACCTCACGCCCGAACGACGTCCCGTGATCCCGAGGCACAGCCCCAAAAACAGTCGGGCGCATTGCACCATTGCGATCCCCTCAGGAAAACACGTTAAATTCACTACTCACTTGAGCGCCATGGATATCCGGAGAAAAAGGTGCATCCCAGTGCACCTCACACGAGCAGTTCCTCGTGGGACCTACATCCCAGTCCCGAGACTCAACAAACAGATCACACCATTGCGATCCTCTCGAAATAGTACACGAAATGGACTATTCACTTTTCCAAAACGGTCACCCGATGATAAAGATGGAAAACACCATCAACTCCCGAAATGGTCCTCATGGGGCCTGCAACGTCAGGCGGAATTACAGTGGGCAGACTGCGCCAACACGATGCCCTTAGAAAAACTCCCAACATCGACTGCTCGCATGCCCCGAACAGACGTTTGAGGAAAAATTTGCTAAAAGCTGCACGCTACTCAAAAGACGGGCCGTTAGTCCTGTGCCTCCACTTCGGCCTCCACGCCTGAAACTACCATGGAATGCTCCGCCTCGATGCCAGGGTCCCAATGCCACTGACGACGCTCAAAATGGACGTCGGACGCGTCTGCACCGTCCAAAAAAAGATCCCCCGACGAAACAACAAACCCCTCGACGTATGTGTCTCGCCAAAGAGACCCCTTGTTTCGGGAATTAAAAATTCTCAAAACCAAATAAAAATGTCGGTGTCATCGATACAGTTCTACCGCCGCAGACGACACTAAAAACCGACTAGGTAGCGGAAAATACGAGTGTCCGAACACCGAGGGGGCAAGGCCCCTAGGGCTGGACCGGCCTGGACCGGCCGGTCCGCCTGGCCTGGGCCGGCCCGCGGCTTAGTAGCACGGGCTAGCCGCAGACTCGCGGTCCGCGCGCAGACCGGCCACGAGGTCTTGTCACGGCAGCCACGTGAAGACCCGCGCGACGCGGGTCTTTGTCGCCGCACGGGGGTCGTGCGCCACGACCCCGGGGTCGCCGCTCCCTAGCGACCCGCCGGCGCGCCGAGGCGCTCCGCCTGGCGCCGGACTCCTCCGGATGCCACCCCCCTCGCCCACGAATCGAGTCACGCCATGCCCCGGCCTCGCCCAGCCGCTCCCTCGAACACCCAGAGACGGCCGCAGACACCCCGCTGCCGCGCTGTCCGCCCTAGCCGCGCTGCCGCTCGAACCCGCCGGAAACCGAAAACCCGCCAACTTCAGCGGATGATTGCGGATTCCACGGGGCTCGGAATTCGAATCCGGAAGATGCGTTGGAAATGGAATAATCTCTATTAAGTATTCATGGGCTTTGTTCAAAAAATAAACAGCAAATCAATAGTATTAATCATGCTTAAAGTATGTGCGGGAAGATGAAACGCAACAAGACCCTACCTCGTGGGCATTGCCCGGAGCTTCACCACGATTCTCCTCCTTGCCGGAGCTACCTCACTAGAGACGCCTCCACATAGTGGAGGAGATGAGGGAGGGGGAGCTCCTTCTAGGAGATTAAGAGAGGGGACGAGAGGGGGGGTTAAGTGTTTAAATAGAAACACACTTAACCACCCGCACGCCGGCCCGAACCCGAACCTTCCGCGGAGATGAGGTTTAGAATCCCCTAGGCCAATCACCACCTCTTGAGCACAAAGGAGGTCACTTAATTTTAATCTGATACCCCATTCAAAAGTTATTAAACTTAGCACCCGAGGCCGCCAAATTACAAAAACACCCATGGGGCCATTTTTCACAGACGGCCTGCGCTCGGGAAACATATACCCCTCCTAGGGTAAACGGAATCCTCCGAACTCAACAGTGGCCTCGATGTTCCAATCCAAGCCACCATTTAAGAGATACCTGCTTTTCCACATTAAACGGACAAAATAATTAATTAATTAATCCATTTAACGTTCCAGAAGCGGGCGAGGGGTCCAAACGTTCCGCGCCGACAATTTTATTCCATTCCTAGGGTAAACACCCAACTCGGAACCCATCCATACACTCAAATCCTAGATCCAAAACTTCGTTTAGGAGTTATCCCATTTATTTAGCATTTCCAGTGTGAACTCAGTAAAAATTTAATTTCGGCCACTCCGGGGCTGGGAATTGCATGCCGTCTGAAGGTGCTGCTCTGGAATATCATCAAGAATATTCCAAAGTCTTTTGTAGAAAATGCCTGGTTCTTAAATCATTCCATAATTCAAGATTTTCATCCAAAAAAAGAAAAACTAGGGAACAACGCAGGGTACTAAGCCCACACCTGGCTTTCTCATACCCAGAAGAACCCACGAACAGCTCTGCGTCACCGCACACGGACCAAAGGATTGATCCGTTCATGCGAGTTTGGCCCATGCTGACGTCGTGCACTCACTCCAGACATTGGGGTTAGGGCAAGGCGGTATGGTATCTCGCCATCCCTTTTTCACGGTCTCAAACGGCCCAGAGGCCCTCAGGGGTAGCTCACCTCCCCGATCATACCTCTACGTCGCACACCACGACTAGAATCACCGCCCTCACCTGAAACAAGGCCCGGTGATTCCCTCCTTCAAAATATCCATATTGTGGAACACCCAAGGATATCTGGTCAAGCAAGGTTCCATAGTCGATGCTCTCTTACACGCTCAAAAGGCGAAGGAGTCAACACCATCGACTAAAGGAAAAGGTCTCACACCTTTTTCCTTACCAACACAGGGTTACACCTGACGCCCTGTGTCACCCTGGTAACACCTCAAACAAGGATTATGGAGGAAAGGAGTTCACACACAGAGTCTAAGAATTCTACTGCAAAAAGGTAGAAGGGTTGTAGAGAATACCACTTATAACCTCATGCTCTAGAGTATAATAGACATCCAAAGCTCGTGGATGTCCTCGTTCCCAACTGTCAGCTCCTAGAGACTGACGTGGACCACCTAGTGGTGATGGTAAGACCTCGTAACGTCATCCCCAACTACCAGCTCCTCCCGCTCCTCTGATAGAACCACCTCTCTGGGTACTACTCCGATCACGGCGCTGCCTCTGTCGTGGTGGTGCACCTGCTGCCTGCCCGAAGCTCTCAGTAACTCGGGTCGGGTAGTCTCATGGCAAGGGACCTCGCCCGTCAAAAGCATAGCACCGACTCTCTCTAGGCTGCACTGGTGCCCTCCAGCACCACTATGGGGTACGACCATGCCCCTGAGTCTGGTTGTCAGAAAGCCACCTGAGTTGAAGTCCTGCTTTCCGACACCCACTTGTCGCGGCAGACGTCTCGGCTCCAACGTGCCTGCTCCCACCACCAACACTAGAACGCGACAGGAATCCCTCTGTCACCAGCGCCTGCTCTAGCACCCCAGAATAGGTGGAAATGTCCATGGGTACTATGATAGCACAAATCTCTCGGCGGAGACACTGCTCAAACTTCCGCGCTTGGATGTTGTCATCATGGACCAAGTCCGGGTAAAAGCGTGCATGGTCTGCAAAACTCTCCACGTACTCGGCCACCGTCATCACTCCCTAGTGAAACTGAAGGAGCTCCTGAATCCAAATAGAGCGCAAGAAGGAAGGGCAAAATTCCTCACGAAACAACAACTAAAATTCGTCCCACGAAAGTGACGAATTTCCAAGAAACTGAGTCACTAGACTCCACCAACGCCAAGCTGCTCCGCAGAAATGGTTGGCTGCCAAAGCCACTCTCTGATCTGTCGGCATCTGCACAAGCCTAAAAAGGCGAACCACTGCCTCGACCCAAACCTCTGCTACCTGAGGGTCTGGCTCACCACTGAACCTCAGCGGTCTCTGCCTCTAGAACTCACGGAGCGCTCTCAACCAGCACTCAAGCTCAACCTAATCTGCATAAAATGCTTGCTGCTCAACAGGTCGGGGTGCTACTACTGGCCCACCCAGAGAAAAGGGGCTCACATTATGGGTCCTAGACTGTGGCCTCGTAGATCACCGGGACGTCATCACAATCCAAAGATGGTATCCGAGCTGGCTATCCTCGCAGAGACATCCTGAAAATTATCAAGGAGTGCCTCGGTCAGATGAGCATATAAGGATATACCAATAGCAACGATGGGGAGCTGACTCCATAAGGACAGTCAAAGACTCAATCCTAGGTGATGCACAAAAAAAAATTCACAGCAACAAGTGTCTCAGCATGCTGAGTCGACAAGAGGGTTATCAAGGTCCTGGTGAATGGATATGTTGGCTGCCGCACCATCACTGGACTCCCTGGCCTGAGAGCCGCTCTTGAGACACATTAACACTATTTCCCTATATCCCAACCAATTCCTTTTATTTTAGGGATGTCCACACAACGTCCCAAGGAACGAACCACCTCTGATACCACTTTATCACGACCCGACCCTACCCGGGCTCGAGCCGTAACTACCCCAAGCCCGCCTCCATAGGCCAGGGGCTGGCGACCAGCACCGAAGGCATAACAACCCAGGGAGGCCTTTGCCTAAGTACCTGTATACACCCATATGCAGCCCACTCAATGCAAAAGTGTAGAGTAAAAAGAAAGAACAAGCAGTGTAAAAAAGAAAAACTACTATAAATAAACCATGGAGTGCATTGACCTCTACAAGTACAAAGTAGGAACTGAACAGAAAATGGAAAAAAATGCACCCAACCAAAAAGTTCCACAACCCGACAACAGGTAAACAAAAGAAACAGCAGACGGGTCTTCCACAACGAACCTGGCTACGAACACCGCACGACGTCCA
This sequence comes from Viscum album, assembly GCA_963277665.1. Classification (NCBI taxonomy): domain Eukaryota; kingdom Viridiplantae; phylum Streptophyta; class Magnoliopsida; order Santalales; family Viscaceae; genus Viscum; species Viscum album. Next base: position 1,696,713,429 of record OY728132.1, on the reverse strand, counting down.
AGCTCCCAAGCTCTTACACTCCACTAAAGTCATGCTCCACCTGTCTGTTGTCTGCAAGGGCGCACAAAGTGCGGGCAAAGCCCAAGCAGGGGTGAGTATAAAAATACTCAGTAGTATACCCTGAAGGCTCGAGGTTGTAACAATGGAGGTACCGAATGGTGAGCAGTAGGGCGAAGAGGGAGAAGTAAAGGAGTACAATCGAAAGTGTAGTAAAGATTATAATAAAGAGTCCATCTCATCCCAACTAGAGGAAAGAAGGTAGACTCGTCCAAACACAAGGAGCTGGAAATAGAGAAAAGATGAACTTCCCTTCGAGTCTTCACTACCTATAGTCTGAGAGTAGACTCGTCCAACCATGAGAAGCTAGATACAGAAAGCACATGGCATACCCCACGCGTCTTCGCCTCTCCTGGAAATAGAGTAACCAAACCCAAGAAGTGGGTACCGGAAACAAGGTATATTCATATCTTTATGCTCAGAAAGAAGCCCAGACAACGTCGTAAGGTGATCTCCATCCCGTAGCTCAGACCAAGAAAAGAGTAGCCAATAATCCCAGAAGTAACACCATCGATGCCCATCATCCCGCACGTCTGCCCCGAACCGCGAGCCAAGGGCTCAATCACCACAACTCAAAACTATCCACTTAGGGCGGAACTGACTCGCCCACACGGTTTTAGGTCACGTCACAAGGACGCATCTCGGTGGGGGAAAAGCTCCTCGTACTTGAGAGTTCTGGGGGAACGTCAACCACAAATCGTCACTGCCCCACAGTCGGGAGGTCTGCTCAAAGTCGACAGGCGACCCCCTGCCCAACCCCACTGGAGGATCCCTGGAAGTCAACGGGTTCCCACTACAGGGAGACCTAGAAGGTCGACGGGTGCCACACTTCCCAGTCCCATAATAGGGTAATCCACTGGAGGGCGACCCGACTAAAGTCGACGATGGGACCACTGCCTAGCCTAGATGAAGGTAACCTGACATCGGGGACCACTGCCCAGCCCAACTGGATGTAAGCCCGACATCGGGGACCACTGCCCAGACCCGCTGGAGGTAAGCCTGTCATCGGGGACCACTGCCCAGCCCCGTTGGAGGTAAGACTGATACTACTCTGGCCATCCGTACTGGATGGTAACTGCTACGTGAACACCGATGTACTGGCCATCCCTACTGGATGGTAACCCACTGGCGAGCCCTGCTCGAAACAACCTCAGCCCTGTTGGAAACAACCTCAGCCCTGCTGGAACAACCTCATCGCTTCTGGAACAACTTCAGCCCTACTGGAAAAAACATTAGCCCTACTGGAAACAACCTCCTTGGTAGAGGATCGGTGCCCGCGTAAAGTATTGGTCACACCGAAACCAAAATATCTATCAGGGAACACGGAGCAACGGGAGAAACTCCCCAGGCCTCACAAGGTGATCCCGCTCCAATCTGCTGAGTCACTCTCAAAGCGGACCGAGACATCTCATCCCAGAAAGTGGGGAAAACACCCACGCTGCACGAACACCCATAGTCGCAGACAGTGTCACTGTCCGGTGAAAGGGCATAGTACTGAAACCCCTCACAGCCGAATAAGTAAAGGAACCAAACCATCTCTACCGGCCATACCATCGAAAACAAGACCAGGGGGAGACCGCTCAACACTACTGGTCAGACATAAGAGCACCAGGCCTGGGGAAACTCAACCTTGCTGGGCAAACAAATGAGCGCAGAGGGACCCTCTACGTTACGAGAGGTGAAGTATGCAAAACAGTTCCCGACACGCACAGGGGTCCCACACGACGTGTGGCCCCAAGTCAACCCCAACTGAGCGCACAAACATCCTCAGGTACAAACAACCACAAGTACCACCAAGCGCTCCCGTATACTCCTAGAGTATACCTCATTCCATCCCAAGGGCTATCATGCACACGGAACCCAGCGTCAACGCGAAGGCGTGACGTAACAACTCTACCTTGAAGGTCCAGGCACGGCCAGCCACATCTCATGAACCATTTACATCACTCTCCCAAGTGTGCGTGATCACATGCCAAGGGTCCGCTACAATCAAGGTAGGGCGAACCACCACTGGAGCACCTTCCATGCTTATGGTGTTAATAAGATCGTGCAAGAGGCTTAACTAGGCCAAATGGATCACACCGTTGTAATCCTCTCGGAAAAACACGTGAGATCGACTATTTACTCACCTCAAACAGATATCCGATGGAAAAGTCACCAACACAACCTCACGCCCGAACGACGTCCCATGATCCCAAGCCTCAGCCTAGAAAATAGTTGGCCTAATCGCACCATTGTGATCTCCTCGGGAAAACATGTTAAAAGCACTACTCACTTGAGTGCCATATATATCTAAAGAAAATGGTGCATCCCGGCGCACCGCACACGAGCGGTGCCACGTGGGACCCTCATCCCGGTCCCGAAACTCAATGAACGGATTGCACCATTGCGATCCTCTCGACAAAGTACACGAAATGGACTATTCACTTGTCCAAAATGGTCACCCGATGATGAAGCTGGAAATCACCATCAACTCCTGAAATGGCCCTCACGGGGCCCGCACCGTCATGCGGAATTACAGCTGGAAGACTGCGCCAACGCGATGCCCTTGGAAAAACACCCAACATCAACTGCTCGCACGCCCCGAACGAACGTCCGAGGAAAAAGTCGCTAGAAGCTGCACGCAGCTCAAAAGACGGGTTATGGGGCCCACACCTCAACATTGGCCTCCACACTTGAAACCACCATGGAAAGCTCCGCCTCGATTCCAGGGTCCCGATGCCACTGATAGCGCTCAAAATGGACATCGGACGCATCCGCGCCGTAGAAAACAAGATCCCCCGACGAAACGACAAACCCCTCGACGTATGTGTCACGCCACCGAGGCCCCTCTTTTTGGGAATTAAAAATTCCTGAAACCATCTCAAAATGTCCGGGTCGTCGATACGGTTCTACTGCCGTAGACGGCACTCAAAACAGACACCCGTAGCGAAAAATACGGGTGTCCGAACACCGAGGGGGCAAGGCCCTGGGGCTCGACCGGCCTGGGCCGGCCCACGCTTAGCAGCGCGGGCTGGCCGCGGACTCACGGTCCACGCGCAGACCTGCCACGAGGGCCGGTCATGGCAGCCGCATGAAGACCCTCGCGGCGCGGGTCTTTGTCGCCGTACGGGGGTCGCACGCTGCGACCCCGGGGTCGCCGCTCCCTGGCGACCCGCCGGCGCGCCGAGGCGCTCCGCCTGGCGCCGGACTCCTCCGGATGATGCCCCCCTCACCCTAGGCTGAAGGCATTCCACGCCCCAGCCTCACCCACCCGCTCCACCGGACACCCGCAGACGCCCGTGGACACCCCGTTGCCGCGGCGTCCGCCCTAGCCGCGCCGCCGCTCGAACCCGCCGGAAACCGAAAACCCGCCAAATTCGGCGGATGATTGCAAACGTCACGGGGCTCGGAATTCAAATCCGAAAGATGCATTGGAAATGGAATAATATCTACTACATATTCATGGGATTCGTTCGAAAAACCAACAGCAATTAGACAGTATTAAGCATGGTCAATGTAGGTGCGGGAAGACGAAACGCAACAAGACCCTACCTCGTGGGCGTTTCCTGGAGCTTCACCGCGATTCGCTGCCTTGACAGAGCTTCCTCACCGAATATGCCTCGCCAGAGTGGAAGAGAGGAGGGAGGGGGAGCTCCTGCCAGGAGATGAAGTGAGGGGAAGAGGGGGGGGGGTTAACTGTTTAAATAGAAACACACTTAACCACCCGCCCGCCGGCCAGAACCCGAACCTCCGGCGGAGATGAGGTTTAGCATCCCCTAGGCAAAACACCACCTCCAGAGAAAAACGAAGGTCTCAGAATATTAATCCGAGACCCCATTCAAAATTTATTACACTTAGCTCCTGAGGCAGCCAATTTACGAAAATGCCCCCGGGGCAATTCTTCACAGATGACCTGCGCTCGTGAAACTTATACCCCTCCTAGGGTAAACGACATGCTCCTAACTCAATAGTGCCCTCGGTTTCCCAATCCGAGCCATTGTTTAAGAGATACCTGCATTTCAACATTAAACGAACAAATTAATTAATTAATTAATCCGTTTATCATTCCAAAAGCGGGCGAGGGGTCCAAATGTCCCGCACTGACAAGTTTTATGTCATTCCTAGAGTAAACACCCCACTCCAGACCCATCTATACACTCGGATCTCTGATCCGGAACATAGGGTAGGAGTTATCCCATTTATTTAGCATTTCCAGTGTGAACGCACTGAAAATTTTATTCCGGCCACTCCGGGGCTCGGAATTGCACGCCGTCTGAAGGTGCTGCTCTGGAATATCTTCAAGAATATTCCAAAGTCTTTTGTAGAAAAAACCAGGTTCTTAGATAGATGCAACATAGACTCACAGACTATGACATGATTTTCACGAAAATACATATATTGTATGATAATACAAGTTTCATTTCCCAAAGAAAAAACCATACACATCACACACATGAAAAACACATAGCCATTATTCATCACTTTTTAGGGGGTCACACACTTAAAAGAGATATCATTCTTCAATTTTTTTGAATTCAAGGTCAAAATACTAATATTCTTACAAAATATTTACCTTAGGATATATTTGAATACATTAAAAAACATTTATGAATGATAAGTGTAAGGTAATATTCCATATTGACTTTTTTAATACCTATATCCTTACATTAATAAACAACTTTTTATAGGGGGTACATTTGATTGTTTCTGAATTTTGTTTCTTAATAAAATTTTTTAGAATCAAAACAATTTCATAATAAAATTTTTTGGAATCCTAATTCCCAGAATCAAAAATATCATTTCCTAAAAAAAAATTCGAGAATCAGGGTTTTTAATCTTTTAAATATTGATAATTCATTCTATGTTGTCTAGAAGGAATGTTTCGTTATATAAATTTTTTCAATTGAATTTTTTTATTGATGGTATTTTTATCTTGTTTTAGAAAAACTATATTAGATTCACTTTCCTTAAATCCAATTTTTTGTTAAAAACTAAAATGATCAGAACCAACCAAATTGTTCTTTGACACTCATCTCAACCACCAGATCAAGTCATGCTTATTTCAAATGTTGAATCAAATCCAGAATTCGAACCGTTATCTTGAAGACTATTTAAAAGCATCCATATTTCTTGTCCCACATAGGGTTTTTATGTCTTCATATGCTGTGGATTTGATCCTCTTTAATTTGGACATTCAGTTTTCAATTTTTCTTACACTCTGGATGTCTCTTGAAGGTTCTATGTAGAAATAGATGCCTTCATCCATGGAAATCAAGGATGAAAAAATCTACAAGGAATGGTTTGTTAAACCAAATTCATTTACTAGGTATAACTTTTTTATTATGAAGAATATAAAATTGAATGAATATGAGAGTTTTTGTGTGGTCTTGATGAACAGTTAGGACCCACTTTATATTGAACATCTCATATAGTTTTATGATATATTCAGTTTTATGAAGAATGGTTAAGGGACATGTTTTATTTTATGAGATATGAGAGAAATAGTCTTTTTCATTCAATTTGGAAGTAAATATAATTGGAATTCCATATGTAAGTTAGTCAATTTTCTTCTCACACCAATTTCTCGATATGTTAGGAATCATTGAGAAGGAAAAAGTAATAGTGTTCTTGGGACTCAAGTGAGTAAAATAACCTGAGATCATCCATATTCCAATAAACATAAGTATGTTAGTCTTATGGGTAGATGGTTTTCATATTCGAAGAATGGGCGACATGTATTCTTTAATGAAAAGTGATATATTTATAGTGGACTTTTTGGATAACCTTAGAATAATCAATCTAGTGAGTTACATCCTTCTGACTATATCCCTCTTAAATAATGGAACTCTCAATTATCATATAATTATGCATCTAGTGATCTTGAATAATATTATAGTGATTTTATTTTAATTTACTAAGATTCTCAGATGTTCTATACCTATATACTTCAATATCATGTTTCTATGTGGTGATACATTGAGGAGAATTAATGTTGGTTTTAGTACAAAATCAAGAAACTTATATGATCATTCTGAAAGTGATATTGAAGGTCTAATTATGAAAGTAGAAGAATGAGAAACATTCAAGAAAGATTAGATGATGAGAAAAGAGATGAATCCCGAAACCGACAAAAAATCTATTGTTTTGGAAACCTAGTCAGCTCCTCAATGAAAAATATACTTCTCTAATGATGTGGTGGAAAATGGAGGGAGAAGACGAATAAGAAGAATGGGGGATATCCATGCTTTGGGTTATATCCTGGTAATTCAAAGGCCTTGAAAATTAAAACTACTGAAGAACATGAAAGGAAAGAAAAATAGAATATGTTTAAGATGAAAATATCAAAAGATGAAATTTTCCAGGCCTTGCTCAAATATACAGAAAATGCCTCTTAATAGATTCAAGTACCAGAATCCTTTATCAAAGAATCAATTCATTTAGAATCCATAGAAATAAAATGTAAATTCCAAAACCTATTGTTGAAGAAGAGATATTTAATGAATATGAACTAGATGAAAAAAAGAGTAAGAAGAAGACGAATGTGATGATGTGATTAAAAAATTGGAATAATTCCATGAGAATGAAATTACTTCATACTATCATTCATTCTGAACATCTATGGTTGGGTCAACAAAAAATGTTTCTCAAGGAAAACAGAATAATGGATCAGAAATTGTTGATAATCTTACGAATGATGAGAGTAGCATCCGTGATTTCATTCAAAATAATGATGTTACGAAAGATGCTGAGAAATAATAGGTTGATGAGGATAAGATAGTCCAACACTTTTATAGTGATAATGAGTCTTCAAAGGCTAAGATATTAGTTTACAATGTTGATATAGGAAAACATGTGGTTTTTGATATGTCTAAGAAGGATGTAATTGTAAAAGAGAAGAACGATGTTGGTGTATCACCCAAAAGAAAAGATTAAGATCTAGAAAAAGTAACTTCTCTTATAAGGGAATCAGATTATGAATCTTTATCTTTGATGGGTCAGGATTTCATTGTTCATTCATTAAAGAAGTTAGTGAACACAATACCTTTGATCCATCATATTAATTCTAGATTACAGTTTCTTCAACATTCTATCAATCAGAACTCAAATTCGTTGAGCATGTTCATGGAAATGGTTATCAATCTTGAGGAATATTTACAAACATTTCATATTGGTTTTGACGCTCATATGAGATCATGAAAGGAAATAATAAAATGGATTAAAAGAATGATTGAATACATGAGAATAATTGATGAATTCAAAGATTCGGGAAAAGATAAGTTATTTAGTATGATGATAGAATCAAAAAACATCCACATGTTTTTCAGAAAAGATGAATATTGAGCATATAGCATGGAAGCAAGAGGAAAAATATCTGAATGGGAAGTTAAATTCATTTTGCATAAATTTAAAGAGATAAAGAGAGATCATAAAATAATTGGAAGAGAGGTTCAATCAGAAAGAAGTAGTAGTAATGTCTCTAATATATGTTTTCAGTCTAAAGAAGAAATGGTCAATGATCTCAAAAAGAAGAATCATGTTTATGATCAGTTGATCAAGAGGATTATGGGAAATCATAAAGAGATAAAGAAGTTAGAGGTTACCTTAAAATAATATTTTTGAACGAAAATAAGGATGAATGGTTTTTCATGTCAATCTAATATTTTGGTGTATTTTTACCCTATAATACTTTTTCATATCAAAATGAAAATATTTTTATCCTTCAATTTTTTTTTCTGTTATATCCATATCTTTCAGGTACTATTTTTACATTACCTCCATTCCTTTTTGAAAATCACATAGGGGGAGAAAACAATGATCAAAATTATACTAATTATTAAGCATGTAATTTCCTATGTAAGGGGGAGATAAATAAAGAGAAGTGTTATTAAAGAATATTTACTTAAAGAAGAAAAAGTCACTTTTCTATGAAATACAATAATATTATACTTATGTATTTTAAATCGTAACGGGGAGTCAGTCGTATTAATCATGGTTCATAAGTAAAGGGAGATAAATTTTTATTTCGGAAAAATCCTTATTCCTTATATTATATTTCGAATGGTAGTTTGTGATTTCCAAAAAGGGGGAGATTGTTGAGTCAATATGTTTTTGTAATGACTTTTTCATTACTTTATGTTCAGAAAATAACAAAGAAATTTTCCTAAAGAAAAATTATCTTTCTCTAAGAATTATTTTATTATGGATTGTTTTTCCCTCTCAAAACTTTTTATCCTTACCCTTGTTTTTAATTCTTTATTAAATGTCTTATCAAAACAAAGTATAACCATTTGTTACTAAGTATAACATTTGGATCCTTATCAAAATCCTTGGAATCTTATAGTTTCTTGGATATCGAGTCTATCGATTTTCAGACTTTGAACTCTATAAAATTCAGACTCTGAATTATCTTAAATCTAGAATCTAAATTCTATGAACTTCATACTTTTAATTCACTGAAATTAAAAATATATATTCATTGAAAGTCAGACACCAAATTCCTTATAATTTAAACTCCATGTTCCTCATAATTTAGACTCTTAATTTCTTATAATTCAGATTGCAAATTCCAAACAATTCAGACTTCAAATTCCTCATAATTAAGACTCTAAATTCCTCAGAATTCTCATTCTGAATTCCTCAAAATTCACACTTATAATTCCACATAATTAAGAATTTTAATTTCTTAGAATTATGAATTTAAATTCCTCAGAATTCATTATGTGAATTCCTCATAATTCAAACTCCAAATTTCTTATAATTAAGACTCTAAATTCATCATAATTCAGATTCAAAATTCTTGGAAATAATCAATCCGAATATCCATGATTCTAGAATCTGATTTGACTATGATTTCCATTTTTTCTTAGACTCTGATTTTTCATATTTTGTTAACATAAATCACTTTCCTTACACATGTTTTTGTTTCAATGAAACAATAGTGCACAATTTGTTTCTAACTAACTTTTCGTTAAGTGACACATGTATAGGTCCTTCTGAGATTGATGGAAAAAAATATGACCATTGGAGGAGAGATGTGACAATTGAGGATTTGAAAATAAATAAAAGATCATTTGATTGATATCTTGATATATTATCTCATTCCAGGATTCTAGAGATTACATATTGTGAATTACTTTCAAGAGATAGAAAGACTCTTGTGCATTCTGTGGTTTATGAGCATCATGTTTGGCTATGAACTTCTTGTATAGCTTTCTTTGTGTGACTCTGATTGTTGATGAGTACAATCGAGGGCTTCATAGGACAGAATGATAGAGGTTTCAAATACATTAATTTTTTAGGGCTTGCAGGGATAGAAATACAGGATCCAGTATTCTTATCAATGGCTTACCCTATTGTGGGTATGAGATCCTTTCTTGAAAGTATAAATAAAAGGACGTTTATCCAAGGTTTTTGGATACCATAATCATTGGTATAAATAATTTTCTAATAGTTTACATGATTGTTGTTTCAATTTTTATTTTTGATAAATCTTTTTAATGAAAGTATATATAAATTTTTAAAATTTCTTGTACTTTTACTTACATTGAAAAATATAATTCTATATGATTTAAGGTAGAATATTTCTCAATGAAAATTGTTCTTAACCATCTTTTAGATATTCATATTTCAGAACCCTAAGAGTATTTGTTATGTAGTTAATAACTAAATAGTTTTTTGAATTTACCTTTTTTATATCTATTAAGAATAGTTTTTCTTAATGTTAAAAATGAATTTTGTTGAATATATAATTCACCCACTCTTGTAATTGATCATCTACATATACTATTTTGTTCCTAAAATTGGTATCAAAAGATTTATCTAAAATAATTATACTTACAAATAAATTTTCTTTCTCATGTTTTCCTTGTTCTAAATTTTTCATTATTATGTTTTCTTATTTAATATTTTCTTAATGATTTCTATAGTTGTTTATAAATTTTCACATTTAAAAATTCTTCTAGAATTGTATTTTTATATTTAATGACATGTATATATATTGGTTTCAGTGAAAATATAAATCCTACCATACGAGCAATATTTTAAGGAAATGACAGTTAGTATTGGAGAGATATGATGAAGAGTTTTGTTTTTGAAACTAGATAAGATAATTTTTTAATTCTCTCTAGGGATTACAAAATTCGAGAGAACGAAGTCAGAAAATTCACCAACCCATAAAAACATTAATATCAACTAAATTACAAGGTACAAAATACATTGTTGTGTTCCATGATGAGGAATATATATAGTCTAATATATTCATGTGAAGCTCACAACTTCATTTGGAAGAGACTTGAAGTTACACATTTTAAGACTCTTAAATTGATTGATACTAGAAGAGATATGCTAAGGGATGAATATCATGGATTCTTATTTCCTCATATAGAATATATCTACATATTACAACAGAGATTTATAAACATTGTAAACAGTTCTCATTCTATTGGAAGGAATGGTCTTTATGATGATTTTATTGTGGATTATATATTTGAAATCACGCCCAATGAGTGGGAATAAAAAAGAAATGATCTTTATGAAAATAGAAACGTATCTAACATTACTCTTCATGAGTTATTTGGTATTCCTCTTCACCAGGAAATATGAATGAATAGAGATGTTGATTTCAACAAATAGAATAATGGTAATGGATGTTTACCATTTTATACAACATATAATGCCATGAATATGGAATGGGTAACTAGATATAATAATAAAAAATTCATTCTTATATCAGAATCAAGTGACAGTGATCATTCATAGAATGAATTAGAAAATCGTGCTCGAAAAAATGAACCGGATTGTGGGAAATTTAAATTTTCAGTATATATATAAGAATAAAGATATAAAGTAAAATAATGATTATGAAGTAACCTATTATGAATATAAAATGGTTGGGAATATCAGACCTGGTTGTCCTATTCCTAAGAGAAAAGACTTTATGGAACAAAATTATGAAAGAAACAGAAAGATGTATTACAAATTGAAGGCTAAGAAAGTCCTAAAAGAAAATGAAACATGGAGTTACAGTAGTGGTTACTAATCTGATGAATATTTAGAATATGAATCTTATATTTAGAATAATATTGGTCTTATAGCCAGATTACCAATCGAAAATCATTATCTTATGGTTAATGAACACAATTCGTAATCCTTAACAAGTATTTTATTAAATAGAAATTTTCCAAATGAAGTATATTATACATCAACAAACGAAGAATCTTCCTCATTAAATGAAAATACCTTACCTTCATATTAAAAAGTTTTTAAAATTCCTAATCTTTTTGAGAATAAAAATTGTAATATAAAAAAGAAGATTAGGAAATCAAATTCTAGAATATCTTTTTTAACAAAAGAAGTATCAAATCTTTCTAGGGATGTTGATAATAAAATCATGATATTTAAAGTGTTTTTAAAAACGTTATGGAAGCTAATTTTTAGAAGGATAAACATTCTATGTATCACGAAAATATTATTTCAAAGAAAAATATTTTAGAGAATAACCCAAGTTCATATACTATTGATATTGAGGATATGAATTTATCTATGAGACTAAAATATGAAATTTTTTCAATAAAGATTCTCTTGTCAAATTTTCTATAGTAAGGAATGAATTTGAAAAATGTATTGACCAATTCGTTCACTAAGGAATAGTTATGGATTTGTTTTTACTCATTCTAAAGTATTATTAACTAATAATTACTTTGTTCTCAAATGTTATCCATTTTTCATAAAATGTAAATGTGGTGGAAATTTGAAATGAAATTTTTCTATTATTAAAACCCAATCATTAGGTTTCCATAAATAATATTTTTCTATGAAAATGTTGAATCTTAAGATCTTACGTTGTGAAATTATCAGATTTACGAGGGTTTATATTCTGAATGTCGAAATGTTTTATTTTCAAAAAAATAAATAACGTACCAATAACAATACATGGTTCATGGATGGTGGATGCTCCCGACACATGAATGGTAACAAAAACAACTTTGAAATGATTATCAAAACAAAAGGAGTAAAAGTAAATTTCCGAGATAATGCTAAGGGAAAAATTATTGGTATAAGTAACATTTCTCTTCTAAAAAAACATTAATTTAAAATATATTATTTGTTAACGTTCTTAAGAAAAATTTCAATAGAATTATCCAATTATGTGATAAAGGATACCTTGTGAATTTTAGGATTGATAAATTCTTAGTACACAATTCCAAGGAAGAGTTTATTCTTTCTACCCATATGAATGATAATGTTCATCCACAAAACATATAAGACTTTAGGATCCATGACCTACTTCGCATCACTACAAAGGAAGATCAATATTGGTTATTTAATAGATTACTTGGACACAGTAACCTTAAGAACCTATGAAAACTATAAAATAAAATACATGTTAAGGATGTACCATAGCGTAGATTTGATTCTTCAAAATTTCGTGATCCATGCCAATTTGGAACGCAACATAAGTCATGCTTTAAATAAATCGGTGAAGTATCAACTTCTGATGCATTATTGCTAGTGCATATGGATCATTTTGTTCTAAAAAAAACTGTATTCATTTGATGGAAACATTATTTATGTGTTTCAGTTGATGATTACACCATATTTACATGGGTCTCTTGTATAGAAAATAAATTTTAAGCCTTTTCATATTTTAAAACTTTTAGATCCCATGTTAAAAATGAGAAAACCCATCCATTAATAGCTGTGTATGGGGATCATGGGAGAGAATTTAAAAATTCAGATTTTGAAACATTTGTAGTAAGAAAGTGATTACTCATAACATTTTATCTTAATGAACTACTCAATAGAATGGTGTTGTTGAAGGAAGAAATATAATTCTTCATTAAATAACTAGAACAATGTTGAGGGAATATTCTATTTCTAAAAACTTTTGGGTTGATGTTTTTAGTACTGTTTGTTAAACTATAAATCGTGTTTTTATAAGTCCTTTTCTTAACAAAGCACATTAGGATATTTGTATTGGTCCAAAACCCATACATTATTACTTTAATATTTTTGGATGTAATGTATTCATTCTAAATACTAAGGATAACATACATAAATTTTGACACAAATTTAATGAAGTAATTTTATTTGGATATCTCACAGCTTATAAGTATTATTAGGTTTTTAATACAAATATTTGTACTATTAAAGAAATAGTACCTATTAAATTTGATTAAACTGAAACTTTTATTTTTAAACAACCCCATCCTACATCCTTAGTTGTGTTTTCAAAAACTAATTATCATCCATTAATATAAGACTCTTTTAATAAGGAAAATTATCAATAAAATGTTTCTGAATTATTTACCCCAGAATATTTTCTACCTTATATTTATGAACATGTTTTAAAAACCCAAATCAGTTGTTTCATAAGAATTAGCCCAATGATACTATCATTGGTGATGTAAATCAACCTGGATGGACTAGAATTTATTTAAAAAATGAAGTATAACACATAGCAATTCATTCCCAATTAGAAACCAAGTGGACTGATGAAGCATTAAGTGATGATTATTTGATTAAAGTAATGCACTATGAGCTAAATTATTTCAAAAGGAACAATATTTGGACCTTGGATGAATGTCCTAAGGAAACATATGTAATTGGAGTAAAATGGGCCTTCTGAAATAAATGTTATGAAAATGGAATCATAGTCATAAATAAGTCTAGATTACTTGTAAAAGGAAATAACCATGAAGAAGGAATATACTATGAAGAAACCTATCCTCTAGTATCTAGAAATGAATCTATTAGAATTTTACTTGAATTTGCAGCATTCCTTAATTTAAAAAATTTTCAAATGGATGCAAAGTGTTCTATCCTAAATGGATATGTTCGAGATGAATTATATGTTTAAAAAACACCCGTACTTGAAGACACAAAAAATAATAAACATGTTTTCAAATATACCAATGGATTATAGGGACTTAAAAAATGACCTTGAGATTGGTATTATTGACATAAATGGTTTTTGTTAGAAAAGAATTACGATAAGGGAAATTATGATAAAAATATTTTTATAAAGAAAGATAATAATAATGTTTTTATTGTTCAAATTTATGTTGATGATATTATATTTGGATCAACTCAGAAATCTTAAATAGATTTTTTTTAATCTTATGAAATAAGTTTTTGAAATGTGTATGATAGGTGAGTTAACATTTTACATTGGTTTAAAAATTTCTTTAATACTATAAGGAATATATATATATAAATGATTATATTAAATATCTTATTAAGAAGTATAAATATGACAAAAATAAAAGTATAAGCACTCAAATCAATACCTCAATTTTACTGGATCTGGATGAAGCTGGAAAACTAGTAGATCAAACATCTTTTGAGAGGTATGAAAGTAAGCTTTTTATGTATAATTTCTATTAGTCCAGAAGTAATTTTTTTAGTATTATTATGTGAAATATATCAATCTAATCCAATTTAATCACATTTAAAAGTAGTTAGATGAATTTTTATATATTTAAAGGGAACCATTGATTTAGGACTTTTCTGTTCTTCTAAAAATGATTTTGTTATAAAATGTTTACCAAATGATGACATTGGTTAATGTAGAATGGATATAAAAAGTATTTCTAGATCATTTCATTTGATAGGAGATTCAATAGTTTCTTGTTCATGCATGAAGCGACATTCAGTAGCACATTCCACTACTAAAGCGGAATATGTATCAGTTGGATGTTGTTGATATCAAGTGTTGTGTGTGAAACATAAACTCACGGACCATGGAATTAGTTTTACCAAAACAAATATATTGAGTGATAATAAAAGATCCATTTCCATAATAAAAAACACTTTACATCACTCTCGTGGAATAAAATAGACAGCAGATATCACTTTCTAATGTATCACACACTTAAAAAGAGATATTATTTTTTAATTTATCAGATCTCAAGATCAATATGTTGATATTTTTACAAAAACATTACATTCTGATAGATTTGAATACATTAAAAAAATGATAGGAATGATAATTGTAAGGTATTCTACCAAATTAAATTCATTTTTGAAACTTGTCTCATTACATTAAGAATCTCTTTTTCATGTGTGACATTTGTTAATTTTCAAAAAATATTCTATCTTATTCAAATTTTTCAAAACCAAAGTTTTTTGTTAATCTAATTTTTTGGAATGGAAAATTTCATTTTCTTAAGAAAGATATCTAGAATCTAGTTTTTTAACATTACCGATACTTAAAATTCGTTCTAATCCTTCCAAAAGTTATGTTTCCTTAATTATGTTTTCGTAATTGAATTTTTTTCTTGTTGGTATTTTTATCTTATTTTAAGAAAACTATAACAAATACAATTTCCTTAAATATTATTTTCCCGTAAAACCTCAAAATATTAGAACCTACCAAATCATTATTTAGAACTCATCTCAATCATCAGATCAGGTTGTACGTATTCCAACCGTTGGATCAAATCATGATTTCAAACCATCATCCTGATTCCTTTATATAATCCTACATATTTATTTTCGCATATATTTTTTTCAAGTCATTGTGCACTGAAACTCTACTCCCCTTCAAATTGGTGGTTCGTTTTTCCTTGTTTTCTTACACTCCATATTTCACTTGAAGCTTCCCTATAGAAATAGTTGTCTTTAACCAAGGAAATCTAGGATTAGAAAATATAAAAAGAAGGGTTGGTTGACCCAAATTTAATTTCTAAATATAATTCATTTATTATGAAGAATATCAAGTTAAATGGATGGGGGAAAATGTGTGTTTCCAAGTTTAAGCCTCAGGATCTGGTTTATCATGACGTTGTAATAGAGTTTTATGATACAATCAGTTTTTAGGAAGCTGGGGGAAGGGAAAAGTGTTCCTTAAGAACTATATGAAATCCTATTCTTTTTATATCAATATGGCAGAAAATATACTTGTAAATCCTTATGTTGGTGACACAATTTTTTTCTCTCACAAGTTTCCAGATAATTTAGTTATATTTAAGAAGAAAAATTCAATTGAGTTCCTTGGACTCAAGGGGGTAAAATTACCAAAGATCAACCATATTTCAACAAACTTCAGTATTTTATCCTTTTGGGTACAATGATTTCTTATTCCATGAAAGGGATACAACGAATCCTTATGGAAAAGTGATATATTTATGTTGGACTTTTTGGATATCCCATTAAAGATAAACATATTGAGGTAAATCCTTATAATAATCTCCAAAATAATGAATGGAACTCTCAAGCCTCATATAATTATGTATCTAATGATATTATCAATGATCATAGTGCATATATTATAGTACTTAAAATTATCGACAGTTCTAAACCTAGAACCTTCAAGATCATGTTGTTATGTGATGATACATTGAATAGAATTAAAGTCAGTTTTATTACCAAATCAAGAAAATTTTATGATATTTATGAATGTTAGATTAATGATTTTATTAAGAAATGGTATGTAGGAGAAACAACTAATAATTATTAGGAGATGAGAAAAGGGAAGTAACCAGAAACTGATGAAAAATATAATATTCTCAAAACTCATTCAGATCCTCCAATTCAAAAAATGAGAAGACATTATTTTTTGAAGTGGTAGATAAATGGACGGATCAGAAGAAAAGGGAGGAGAAGAAGGGAGATCCATGCTTTGTGTTATATCATTTTTAGGCAAAGACCTTGAAAATAAAAAATGCTAAAGAACATGAAATGAAAGAGAAAGAGAAGAACTTGAAGAAGAAAATTTCAGTTGCTAAAATTATCCATATCGTACTCAAAGATATAAAAAAGGCCTCTAAATAGATTTAGGTACCAGAATAATTTCTCTAAGATTAAATTCCTTTATAAACTCTAGGAATGAAAATTCCAATTCCAGTACCTGTTGTGCAAGAAGATATAGTTCATGTAGAAGAATTAGAAGAAGAACAAGATGAAGAAGAAGTCGCAAGTGATTATGCGATTAAGAAAGTGGAAGAAAACAATGATAAGGAAAGACCTTTAGACAATATTTCAATGTGAACTTCTCAGGTTTAGTCAACCAAAAAAATTTCTCAAGTAAAAGAGGATAATGGATAATAATTTCCTGATAAACCTACTAATTATAATAGTAGAAACAATGATTTTATACATCTTAATGATGTTAAGGATGATCCTAAGAAAGAATAGGTTTGATTAAGAAAAGATATTTCATCTCTCAAATAGTGATCATGAATCTCCAAAGGGTAGGAAAGTTATTTCATAAGTGGATAAAAGAAAACAGGTGGTCGTTGATACGATTAATAAGGATGTAACTATAAAATACAAGAATAATTTTTGTGGATCGTCAAAGAGAAAAGTTGAAGAGCTACAAAAATAATCCTCTTCTACAAGGGAATCAGATTACGAATCATAATCTTCGATGGTTCAGGATTTTGTTGTTCGGTATATGAAGAAGTTAGTGAACATAATACATTTAATCCCTAGTATTTATTTGAGATGTATGTTTATTTAACATTCATTCAATCAGAAGGAAGATTTGTTAAGCATGAACATTGGAGATGTTTATCAACCTTGAGGCAGAATTTAAAACTTTTCTTATTGGTTATGAATCTTCTAGGAAATCATGGAAGGAAATAAAAAAAATTATTAAAAGATTTATTGAATACATGATAATATTTAATGATTTCTATGATTCAATGAATGATTATTTTGATAAGTTAGATGAATAATTCAAAAAACATTCAAAAAGTTTTTTTATAAAAGATTAATCTTTAAAAAGTAGCTCAGATGCCAGAAAATAATGATCAAAATGGGAAGTTAAATTTAGTTGCCTTAAATTTAAAAAGAGAATGAAAGTGTAGGGAACAGATGGAAGAGAGGTTTAATCAACAATAAGAGGTAATAAAGTCTCATTCATAAGTTTTTATGTCTCATGATGAAAATATCAAAGCTCACAAAAAATTGAATCAGGATTAGGATCAGTTGGTAAAGTGGTCTTATACAATTCAAAAAGAGATCAATAAGTAAAATGGTACCCTGATAATGATCATGCTGTAAGAAAATAAGTATGAATGATTTTTAAATTCAATATTATCTTTTATTTTATTTTTACCCTGTAACACTTTTTCTTATCATAATAAAAATTTGGCTATCATTCAATTGTTTTGTCTTGTATACAACTAACCTTTTAGGTACTAAATTTTTCATTTCCTCCATTTCTTTTTGGAAATAAAAAAATGGGATAATATAATGATCAAAAGAATACTGATTATAACGAATAGAATTTCTTATGTAAGGGAGATATTAAGAAAAGAGAAGTCTTCTTAATGTTGATTTTCTTAAACATTAAAAAGTAACTTCTCTAAGAAATAAAAGAATACGATCTATATGGTTTTCAAAACCTACAAGGGATTTAGTCGTATTAATCATGGTTTATAAGTAAAGGGAGATATGTTTTTCTTTTAGAAAATACTTATTCCTTATATTATTTTTTGAAAGTTTGTTTGTTCTTTCCAAAATGGGGAGATTATTGAGTAAATAAGGATTCTTAATTACTTTTCCATTCCTCAATATTTTGAAAATCACAACCACATTTTATAAAGGAAAATAATCATTCTCTATGGATTATTTTATTAAGGAAATTTATTCCCACTCTAAATGATTTATCCTTACCCTGATTTTAATTTCATATTCGATGTCTTCACAAAATCATGTCTAACCACTATTTACAAAGTCAAAAATTTGGATCAATATCAGAATCCTAATAATCATAAATTTTATTAGATATTGACTTTTCCTATTTTTTAACTCTTAATTATCTGAAATTCAGACTGCAAATTATCTGAAATTTATACTTCAATTCATTAAAATTCAGACTTCGAATACTTTGAAATTCAGACCGAAAATTCCTCAGAATTCTGACTCAGAATATATTAGAATTAATAAACCAAATTCCTCTAAATTCAGACTCTGAATTCCTCAGAATTCAGACTTTTAATTCCACAGAATTCATACTCACAATTCCTTAGAATTCAGACATCGAATTCCTCAGAATTAGGAATCCAAATTCATCCGATTTCAGAATTAAAATTCCTTAGGAATTCTAACTCCAAATTCATAAGAATTCAGACTCCTAATTCTTTGATAAATATTATATGAATATCCATGTTTTTTAATCCAATTAGACACTGATTTCCAATTTTTCTAAGACTCTGAATCTTATGATTTGGCCAACATACTTCATTTTAATTACACAAGTTTTTGATTCAATGAAATGATTTTTTAAAATTTGTTTCTATCTAATTGTTTGTTGAGTGAAATTTGTACAAGATTCTTCAAGATTCACGAAAAAATATGACCATTGGAGGAGCGAGTCGGCCATTGATTTTTTTTCAATAAATAGGACCCCATTCAAACAAGATCATTATCGATGATCTCATTCTAATATCTAGGATATTACATTCTATGATGTAACTTCTAGAGATAGAAATACTCTCGTTCCATGTTTGATTGATGAAAAAAATTTCAGCCATGGACATCTTGTTCATGATGCTTCATACGACATAGATTGTTTCTGAGTACAATCGAGGGTATATAGGGATATGACGATAGAGGTTCCAACTACATTGAAGTTAAAGGGCTTCTAGGGATAGCAAGATAGAGTCTGATATTCTTTTCAAGGGCTTACCCTGGTGTGGGTTAGATAGACTATCTTGAAAGTATAAATAAATGGACCGTTAGCTAAGGTTTTTGGATACCCTACTCTTTGGGTTAAAGGATTTCCTACATGTTTATGTGATTGTTGTTTTATTTTTTATCTCTACTACATTTTTTTAAATAAAGAATTTATAACATTATTATAATTTCATATACTTTTACTTAATCTGATAAATAAGATTCTATGCACTTTATTATAGAATCATTCTCTCAGTAAAATGTTCTTATGTTTCTCTTCCGGATTCATATTTTTGTACCCTAAGCATGTTTTTTCTATAGTTAAGAACCAAGAGGGTTTGCGAATTTTCCTTGTTTAACATTTTTAAACATAGTTTTTCTTAAGGTTAAAAACAAAAGTTTATAATTATAAAACCAACCCCTTCTTTTAATTGAGCGTCTATATACACTATTTCGATCCTACATCCCTTTGTGCCTCCTTGTTATTTTCATAGATATATGGTCAGAAAATAATTTGGGAATGATGGAATTTAATCCCCATTGTTATTATTTCTAGATACATTCTTTTCCAATCCAAGAACATAGGGTATTTCTCAATCTGAATCATGGATAATGTAGGAGGTTATTTTAAAAAAAACATTATCTAGCTTCTTTTCCTTACCTGAATGGTGGTTAATGGAGTATCTAGAATACCTTATTAACATTAATCTTGTTCTTTGACACATGTTTAAATCCTTATGCGTGGAAATATATATTAGATTCTTGTTATCTATATAAATTTATCCACTTTCAGTATAGAGGTAGGGCCTTCAAATCATCATGGTGAAGATCCCTGCTTCTAACTCCAGATCATTCTTTATGTGTTTTTTTGTCATGAGTAATAAGCTATCATGAAGCATAAGATATTAATTTTTCATTCTTCATACGTTCACATCCCAATCCATTCTTGGAAGCATCACTCTATATCACAAAAGATTCTCCAGCTATTGGTACTGTGGGTATAAACATTGTGATTTTCCACTTATATATTTATTTAAATCCTTCCTTGCATTATTATGTCTAGACATAAATTACCCCATTCAATGTTAAAATTTTTATCAGGCCTGACAATTGTGAAAAATTTCTCAAAATAAATTAATATTACACTTCTATGAAATAAAACTATGTATTTAAATGACACTATATTTTCTAGGCCATTCCTTAATTACATTTGTCTTTGAAGGAGCCACATAAATTCCCTCACTTTTTACAACGTTCCACATTAATGTGGCTTGCTACCTAAAAAATTCACACATTCTAAACATATAATACATTTTATCTTTAATGATACTAGCACAATCCATAGATGGTTATCATGCTCCACCTTAATCTTTGAGTAAATGAGAATATCATCGATAAATATTACAATAAATTTGATGATATTGTCTCTAAAAACATTTTTCATTGAATCTTGTAAGATATTATGTGTATAACTAAGTTTCAATGGAATCATAATGAACTAAAATTTCCCATACATTGTATATAATGTAGTCTTCTCAATATATTTATTCATTACCTTCAGTGTATGATATCTATAAGGAAGATCATCCTTCGATATGTATCGATCTCATCATAGTTGATCGAAATTTTAATCAATAAATTTTTAGGGATACTTATTATTTAGGGTGACATTGTTGATCTCTTTATAATTGATACATGGATACCTTAATATGTTCTTTTTATTTATGAAGATCACTAGAACAACCCAAGGTGGTACACTAGGGAATATTAAACCATTTTGTAAATGTTCTGGAAGAGTCTGCATTAACTATTCTTGTTAGATAAATTTCATATTAAATGATCATTTTTACAAAGAATTATTTCTAGATACGAGATATATATATTAATATACATTAGGGTCTTTGTATGAAATTGTAACTATTCAAGAAATACATGAGTGTATTTCTTAACATGGTAAATTTCCTCATGTTTCATACTTTTCATAATTGAAACCATTTGGTCCATGTATTCTTCATTATAGAGTATCATCACCCACACTATTGAGGGAAATTTCAACAGAGATTCATGATTTTACATGAATTAATATCGGCACATTGGATGGTTCATAATATTGAATGATATTTAATTTTCCATAAATTTGATGTTTGATCTATATAAGGAGATCCAATCCATTTTTTTGTAAATATTATAATTATTCTAATGGATTTAGTGTGATATATTAGTAAATTGTATTCCAATTTATTCTAAATGGATATGATTCTAACATATGTTTAGTAATTAGAAATCCAATTATTATTTTTATTGATATCCAAGCATCAAGGTATCCAGGCTTTGATTAAAACACACTAGAAAAAATATTGGATATAGTTGAATACATGGAACCAATATCAAATAAAATATATTACATTATAAATTTAATAATTACCATATATTTTATGTCTTTATTTTCAAGATACACTTAAGTACTAGTAGTGGAATAATATTTGACTTGAACCATTAAATATGGTTGTTTTTTACAATAATTACCCTCAAAGACTCTTAGTTTACTACATAGGCATGTGTAGTTCCATATCACCATATAGTTGAAGCTTTCAACCATGGGTTCTGAATTAAGAGGTGCCTTCAGTTATTCAATGATGCTATTTTTATTTATCATGTGTCTTTGCAAATCATGATCACAGTGTCCTTCTATCCCACAATTGAAGTATATCCCCATCCCTTAGAGGTAATTCCCAAGATTTTTTGTCCCATATTTTTATAAATTTTTTGTTGGATCCCATTTCAATATTTGACATTGAAAATATCATATTGAATATTTGTCTTCTCTTTATATCTGTATAACCATTAGACCAATATGTGAACTCCATCTAGAATTTAAGAGTACATTAAACAACTTATCCATAACTCCCAAATACATAGATACCTATAGTATTTTGATTTAGTGGTTTTAGCTCACTAATTAATCTATATATTTTTCTATTATTAATGATAACAAAATACAATGAATATATTACAATATGTGTTATTTTTCCCCTATAATATCCGATATGTTCACCATAATTTTAGATCATCCCTATGAACTCTCTATTTATATTTATTCAATTAATTTGATAGAAATATTTTTTTATGAAAATTTTTATTAAGGTATATCAACTCTATATATTTTATTTCATCATTCAACATCGTTTTCATCATTAACTTCCACCATTAATCAAACTCTCCATGTCACGACCCGTCCTCGGGGCCCATGCCGTGACTACCCCAAGCCCGCCTTCCATAGGCCAGGGGCTGGCGACTAGCACCAAGGCGTAAATCCCAACAAAAAGGGAAGGTATTGCCTTTGAAAAGTAAACAAGCACTACAGAGTAAGAAAGCGGAAAAGTAAACACTAAGTAAAAACTGTACAAGCTGTGCTGAAAGTAAAAGGGGCCGGAAATACAAACCCAACTTTAAAGTACAACTGAAAGGAAAAACAGCAACTGAAAGGAAAAACTGCAGCGTCGAGCCGTCCTCTAGAAGTCCCACCTGAAGGGTGGGTACAGATAGCCTCCACTGCTCCTCGGGTCCACCTAACCGCTCCAAGTACGTCCCACCCAGTGGTCCACCTCCAGGTACTGTCCTGCTCCGCACGCCTCCTCCACGATCAGCGATGTCCGTCGTCTGCAACCAACACCACGAAGTGCGGGCATAGCCCGTGCAGGGGTGAGTATAAGCTACTCATTAGGGACCCTGAGACCCCCGAAGGTCTCCCGAAATCCACAAAGGTTAAGCCACGAAGGAGAGATACAATCACGAAGTAACATCTGACATGGCTTAGGTATATGCCCATACATATACCTAAGTCATCAATTCCCCGATCGGCTACAACGTCTGAGCCCTAGCACAACCCAGTACACACAGGAAAGCAAAACGCATACCCACGCAGGATAGAACAACACAATCCACAAAGGAGAGTAAACAATAAATCCACACAGGATAGCTCAACACAATCCACAATGGAGAGAAACACATGATTCAGCTCACACATGTATAATTCTTCGGATGACGAAAAGATGATCTCTGATCCATATAAGTCGTCGGACCCACGAAGGATCGATAAGGAACTAATCTCTGCAGTGACCCACACAGGATCGGACCCACACAGGATCGGGCCCACGCAGGACCTGTAGGAGTTGGCTCACACAGAACCGCTGAGTGTTGACCCACACAGGATCGGATCCGTACAGGATCGGGCCCACACAGGATCGGGCCCACGCAGGACCTGTAGCACTGATCCACGTAGGATCGCTGAGTGTAGTAGTCGTCGTAGTCCGCTGAGGATCTCTGCACAGTCGTCGCCGTCGAGGAAGCAGTCGCAGCCAGCACTAGGGTTCCCGTAGATAGCAAGCTCGTTCGGGAGGGTCCGCTCCACGAGCCGAGAGGCTGATACATCAACTGTCACGATGTCCAGAGTTGATGTATCCAAAAGTTCTGCATCGTCAACAGGAACTCAACGCAACAGACGGCGCGTCGATCGGACGCCCGGTCTGAGAGTTATTGGCTTTTTCGTCCCAGGGGCCCGGTTTGTTTTTAAGGACAAACCAACCCAACCGTACTCCACCTGCGTCCAAACCTCGGGCGGAGGGTGCCAAAAGATCTGTCTCACAAAGAAGAACTCAACAAAGCTGACGGCACGTCAATCGGACGTCCGTGGCTCAAGATATGAGCGTTTCCGCTCCGAGGGCCCGGTTGGTTTCGTGTACGAACCAACCCGGCCGAACTCAAAGTTTTCCGAAACCTTGAGTGCGATATACCGAAACGACTGTCTCGATCCAAGGATCGCGTTGCCGCTGACGGCGGGTCGTTTGGAGTCCCTAGTTCAAGATACGGCCATTTGAACAAAGTATGTCCGAAGACGGGGGGTCCGGGCCCGGGCCGACCCGGCCAGACCCCCCTGGTTGGCCCGAACCGGGTCGGGTCCGACCCGGTTGGCCCGGCCCGGCCCGGATAGGGCTGGTCCGGCTCGGCTTGGCCGAGCGGCCGAGCGGCCGACGCGGGGGAAAGCCGCCGCCCCGCGTGACACTCCCGCGGCACCCGCGGGGTGTCGGCCAGACACCCGCGGGGTGTCGCGTGACAACCCCGCGGCACCTGCGAGGTGTCGCCCTGGACACCCGCGGGGTGTCACCCTGGACACTCGCGGGGTGCCGCTGCCTCCGGCCGCCAGTGCCGCCGCGCCGGCGACCCGCGCCACCACCGGCTTCCGCAGGCCGCCGGAGTCGCTCCGGTGGCCCGTTTTCCTTCCCGTCTGCGCCGTTGTTCCTCCCGGGTTCCGTTCTTTACTGCGGGATCATCAAACACCCGTTGCGGCATGTTCCATCGTCGCCCGCCAAATCTGCAAAACACGAAGAACGACGGAGGGTTTTTGTGCCGTGTTCGTTTGACCCGCACCCTCCGCGTTAGATAAAAAAACAACGGGAGAAATTGTTCAATACATGAACCGAAAATTTTAATAAAATAAAATTGTTCATTTGAAACTGGCTCTTTAATTTTTAAATAACTTTCACGGGAATGTAAGAGGGGTATTCCAAAATTATAAAATCCCTACCTCGTTGATCGTCGCGTGCGGGCGTTCTTCGCGAAAAAGCTCGTCGCGGAAGAGAGGGATCGTCGCGTCGTCGCGGGGAGGCATCGCGTCGTCGCGGAATCCGGCGTTGAGTCGGTGAGCTCAACGGACCAAGAACAACAGATTTAAATTACAAATAATTAAATCTGTGTTTAAAACCAAAAAGGAAGGAACCTTGTGAGGAAACCCGAAATCACTCACCTCAACGGTCGGTGATCGGAGATCGGGGCAGAGAAGGACGTCTCGGACGGAAGCGTCGTCAATTTCCGGGTTCGGCATTCTTCGCGTTCTTCGCGTTCTTCGCGTTCTTCGCGAGGGAGAAGAAGAAACAAGGATCCTTTCAAATCTTCTCCAAATATTTTGGGTTGGTCTTATTTTATTAATATGCCAACACACGAAAACAGGTTAAGAAACGATTGAATTAATTCGTTGAATTAATTCAACGAAAGAAAAAGGCCATTTAATTCACGAAATAAACCGCCCAATTAAATGGTCTGTTAAGAATTTAGAAAACGCGTCAGTTGACTTTCATTAAGACGAGTTTTCACGGGTGCGTTTCTTAGCGGAAAGAAACGGTGGGGCTCGTGCGGGCCCCACCTCACAAATATCCTACCAAGGGGGTAGGATATTTCTGGATATCATCCTATCCAGTTCAACTCAGTTCAAGCCGCCTTTAAGTGGCTTCAAGTGGCTTCCAAGTGGCTTAAGTGAAATAAAATAAAGTTGTCGCAAAATTATTTTATTTCTTAACATTAAGCCCGAAAATTAAAAACCACACCCGAGCAAACGCAACTCCGGAAGAGGTGTTTCTAAGCGAAAACCGGCGCTGCGATTTCATTGGTGCCCTCAGAATTCGATTCCGGGCACCGGTTCAAAATTTATAAAAACTCGCTCGCCCGTTCACTGAACGTACCCGAGCCAATCTTCAGAAAATGATTCCGGGCACACCGGGCCTCGGAATCAGGTGCCGTCAGAAACTGCGCTCTTGTAAAATTCCAAAGAAAATTAAGAAAAAAATTTCCTTGAGATTTAAGGGTCTTTAAATTACTCCCACCTCAGGACTTTACATCCCCGTAAAGATACATGAAAAACTAGGGAAACAAATGTGGGTACTGAGCACGCATCTGAGCCTCCCGCTCCCAAGTGCTCTCCTAGAGGTTCCCGTGCTGCCATCTGATGTGCACAAGGGGAATCGATCACCCACGTAGGACCCGCTCCTGTAGATCCTCTATCTCCACTGGGACCTCCACAAAAGTCACTCCATCATCCACGTCTAGCTCCCCATAGTCAATGATGTGTGTCGGGTCGTGCACGTATCTCCTCAGCTGGGATACGTGGAAGACGTCGTGCACCCGGTGCAACTGAGGTGAGACCCGCAAGAAGACGTGGTCGCCATCCTCGAACTCTAGTGGCCTCCGCCTCCTGTCAGCATATGACTTCTATCGGCTCTGTGCTGTCCTCATCCACTCCTGGATGACCTGGACCTTCTCTGTCGTGGCCCGGACCATCTCTGGTCCCACAAGTGCTGACTCCCCAGGGTCTTTCCAGCACAAAGGGGATCTGCAAGTCCTGTCGTACAACGCCTCGTAGGGTGCCATCCCGATGGTGGAGTGGTAGCTGTTGTTGTATGCAAACTCTACCAAGGGTAGGTGGTCCTCCCAGCTGCGACCAAAGTCGAGGACACATGCGCGGAGCATGTCCTCGAGAGTCTGAATAGTCCTCTCCGTCTGACCATCCGTCTTAGGGTGAAAGGCGGTGCTCAGACGTAGTCGCGTCCCGAACGCCTCCTGCAACCCCTTCCAAATCCAGGAAGTAAAACGTGGGTCCCGATCGGAGACGATAGTCGATGGCACACCGTGAAGTCGTACAATCTCCTGAACGTAGAGACGCCCCAAGGTCTCCACTGAGCCCTGCTCTCGGATGGGTAAGAAGTGTGCCGACTTGGTGAGTCGGTCAACAATCACCCAAATGGAGTCGTGACCTCTGGAAGTGCGTGGAAGTCCAGTCACAAATTCCATAGATATCCCGTCCCACATCCACTCCGGGACCTCCAAGGGCTGTACCAAGCCTGCTGGTACCTGATGCTCTGCCTTCACCTACTGGCAGGTGAGGCACCGTGAAACGAACTCTGCCACAGACTTCTTCATGCCCGGCCCCCAGTGCCGTCGTCTGAGATCCTGGTACATCTTCGCCACTCCAGGATGTACCGCCAAAGGAGAAGTGTGATACGATCTCAGCACCTCCTCTCGTAAAATGACTGGTACCAAGGTACGTCCTCTGAAAAGGACATCGTGCTCTGCTCCAAGGGAGAAACCATCAGGTGCCTGTCCCGAGGATATCTGTGCACGCCGTGTCTCACATTCAACATCCCCTCGCTGTACCTCTCTGACCCGCTGAAGAAGTTGAGGAGAGACTGTGAGATACTGAAGGAAGGCTGCTCCGTCTCTATCCACGAAGGATATCTGCAAAGAGACTAGCTGCTCTGTCGCCTCCTCAAGTAGCTGGATGCTCGTCCTCCTGCTGAGGGCATCATCCACCACGTTCCCCTTCCCTAGAGTATAGACTATCTCAAAGTCATAGTCATGGAGGAACTCGAGCCATCGCCGTTGTCTCAGGTTTAGGTCCTTCGGGGAGAAGATGTACCTGAGAACCTGGTGGTCAGAAAAGACTGTCAAGCGCTCACCCATCAGATAGTGTCGCCATGTCTTCAGGGAAAATACCACTGTTGCCAACTCCAAGTCATGGGTAGCGTATTTCTGCTCATGAGGCCTCAACTGACGTGATTCGTAGGCAATCACGGCCCACTCCTGCATCAGGACACACCCGATTCTGGTCCCTGATGCATCGCAGTAGACTACGTATCCAACTCCCTCCTCAGGAAATCTCAAGATAGGTGCGCTGGTCAACCTCTACCTCAGCTCCTGGAAGCTCTTCTGACATCTGTCTGACCACACGAAGGGTTTCCCCTTCTTCGTCAATGCTGAGAGTGGGGCCGCAACTCTGGAGAAGTTTGGCACAAATCTCTGATAGTATCCGTCTAGGCCCACAAAACTCCGCACCTCTATCACGCTCTTGGGTGGCTCCCAATCTAGAACTGCCTCGATCTTCGTGGGATCCACTGCAACTCCTGCCTCAGAAATGACTTGCCCCAAGAAGTGGACCTCACGTAACCAGAATTGAAACTTCGAGAGTTTGCCATAAAGCTGGTGCTCTCGGAGTGTGTCTAGTACAACACGCAGGTGGTAGGCGTGCTCCTCCTCCGTCGTCGAGTACACCAAAATGTCGTCGATGAAGACCACGACAAATCGATCGAGGTATGGCTGGAAGATCCTGTTCATGAGTCTCATGAACACTACTGGAGCGTTGGTCACACCGAAAGGCATAACCAAGAACTCATAGTGGCCATACCGACACCTGAAGGCCGTCTTCTGCACATCCTCGTTTCAAACTCTAAGCTTATGATAGCCTAACCTGAGGTCTATCATCGAGATCCACCGTGCTCCCTTGAGCTGGTCGAAGAGGTCATCAATCCTGGGTAGCGGATACTTGTTCCTCACTGTCACCTGATTCAGGCGACGATAATCGACACACAGTCGCAAGCTCCCGTCCGCCTTCTTGGCGAACAAAATCGGGGAAGCCCAGGGCGAAACACTGGGTCGGATGAACCCCTTGCCCTGCAAGTCCTCCAACTGTACCCGTAGCTCTCGAAGCTCAGCGGTGGCCATCCGATATGCTGGAGTGGATATCGGGGCTGTCCCGGGGTACAGGTCAATATAAAATTCTACCTCTCTACGAGGAGGTAGTCCTGGAACATCTTCGGGAAAGACGTCCGTGTACTGATCCACCACTGCAGGAAAACTGGGACTCTGCACGTCAACTGCTCCCAGGATGAGGCTAGCCAACTGATGAGTGATGGGCTGACCTCTCCTCTGCGTGAGTCCATCCTGTGCTGCTAAGGCTCCATTCTCGCCGGTGAAGGTGAACCTGCTCCCGTCGGTGCGCACACATCGCACCTTGCGCCTAATGCAGTCAATCTGAGCATGGACCGTAGATAACCAATCCATGCCCAAGATGACATCGTAAGGCCTCGACGCCTCTACAAGAAGATCCCAGCCGAAGATCTCACCTCCTAGAGTAAGCTCACACTGCCGGCACAAGTGCGTAATCGTCGAGTCTGCTCCCGTAGGAGTCTCTAGCCGTAAGGATCGAGCCAACGGCTCTGTCGGAATCTCTGAGCTCCGAACAAGGGCAGTGGCTACGAAAGAGTGACTCGCTCCTGTGTCTATCAGAACTGCATAAAGGGTGGAATAGACACAAATCGTACCTCAAATAATCTCTGGCGCACCGTGGTCGTAGGCCTCCGATGCCTGAAGCTGAGCCTGTCTCTGCCCGCCAGCCTTCTGTGGTCGGGGCGGGCCTCCTAGTGGTGGTGGTGGCAGAGCCTCAAAGCATCGTCCACCACCTACTGCTCGGCCATCTCCTCTGCCTCGTCCACCTCCTCCCTGCGGACCGCCACGGTCGACCCTCTGCCTCTGCCTGGGTGGTCCCTCCACCGTCTGCTGACCCTCGGTACGAAGGGTCGGGCAGTAACGAGCCATGTGGCCCCGCCCGCCGCACTCGTAGCACTGCATGCCTCTCGGAAGAATGGCTCCGGGATGGGTTCCCTGCACTGCTGAGCCAGTGTCCCGAGGTCGCCTGCCGGAAGGTCTGGTCCGCCTGGAACCCTGAGTCATCCGCCGGCTACCAGCTGCCGAAGACTCCGCTATGTGCCGCCCTGCGGTATGTCTCGCTGTGGACTCAGCCAAGAAGCTCTCGATCAAGAGGGCTCACTCCAGTACTTCTGCCTGGTTCGGGATGCTAAGGGAGATCAGCGATGCCCTGATCTCGAGTCTCAAACCATGCTCGAAGGTCCGGGCCCAGAAGAAGGGGTCTCGTACCATGTTTGTCGAGTACCAAGAAAGGTCGGTGAACCTCTCCGCGTACTGAGCGACTGTCAAGCTGCCCTGCCGCAGCAGACGAAGCTCCTGGATGCGCACCGCACAGAGGGTGGCCGGGACGAACTCTGAGCGGAAGAGGCTCTTGAAGTCCGTCCAGATGAGGGTGGACTCATCGTGTACCTGGAGCATCTGGCTCCACCAGCGTCCGACTGCTGCGTGTAGTAGGCTCGCTGCGAGGATCACCATGAGGTCTGCTGGTGTCCTCACTAGCCTGAAAACTCGGACGACCGCCTCCAGCCAGTCCTCGGCTGCCTGGGGGTCCGACTCCCCACGGAACCTGGGTGGTCGCTGGCGCTGGAACTCGTTCAAAGCTCCGAGGCATCGTGCGTCGTCAGCTACCAGTGCTGGAAGCATCAGGGGCTCGACGGGTAAAGGTACCGCCGGTGCCTCTGCTGTCAACGGGCCCTGTATCGAGGCCTCGTCGCTCGGCGGGCTGTCGTCGCGCACTACTCTAGGAACCCTAGCTGGCTGCTGTCGTCGTGCCATCCTGAAAAGGAAACAAGTGCACCATGGTCAGAACAGTATACCTGGTGAGCTGACACAAGTAATCACAAAGAAAACTTGAAACACACATGCAATCAATATTTTCATGCATTAAGTCAGAAACCAGAAGTCAGGGTCCTGGTGTATGGATATGTCGGCCGCCGCACCAACACTGGACTCCTTGGACTGATAACCACACTTAATACGCTAAACACTATTTCTTCACATAGAAGAAAGATCAGAGTCTGCGGTAGAACCGACCACCTCTGATACCAATTTGTCACGACCCGTCCTCGGGGCCCGTGCCGTGACTACCCCAAGCCCGCCTTCCATAGGCCAGGGGCTGGCGACTAGCACCAAGGCGTAAATTCCAAAAAAAGGGAAGGCATTGCCTTTGAAAAGTAAACAAGCACCACAGAGTAAGCAAGCGGAAAATTAAACACTAAGTAAAAACTGTACAAGCTGTGCTGAAAGTAAAAGGGGCCGGAAATACAAGCCCAACTGTAAAGTACAACTGAAAGGAAAAACAGCAACTGAAAGGAAAAACTGCAGCGTCAAGCCATCCTCTGGAAGTCCCACCTGAAGGGTGGGTACAGATAGCCTCCACTGCTCCTCCGGTCTACCTAACCACTCCAAGTACGTCCCGCCCAGTGGTCCACCTCCAGGTACTGTCCTGCTCCGCACGCCTCCTCCACGATCAGCGCTGTCCGTCGTCTGCAACCAACACCACGAAGTGCGGGCATAGCCCGTGCAGGGGTGAGTATAAGCTACTTAGTAGGGACCCCAAGACCCCCGAAGGTCTCCCGAAATCCACAAAGGATAAGCCACGAAGGAGAGATACAATCACGAAGTAACATCTGACACGGCTTAGGTATATGCCCATACATATACCTAAGTCATCAATTCCCCGATCGGCTCCAACGTCCGAGCCCTAGCACAACCCAGTACACACAGGAATGCAAAACGCATACTCACGCAGGATAGAACAACACAATCCACAAAGGAGAGTAAACAGTATATCCACACAGGATATCTCAACACAATCCACAAAGGAGAGAAACACAAGATTCATCTCACACAGTTATACTTCTTCGGATGACGAAAAGATGATCTCTGGTCCATATAAGTCGTCGGACCCACGAAGGATCGATAGGTAACTAATCTCTGCAGTGACCCACACAGGATCGGATCCACACAGGATCGGGCCCACGCAGGACCTGTAGGAGTTGGCTCACACAGAACCGCTGAGTGTTGACCCACACAGGATCGGATCCGTACAGGATCGGGCCCACACAGGATCGGGCCCACGCAGGACCTGTAACACTGATCCACGTAGAATCGCTGAGTGCAGTAGTCGTCGCAGTCTGCTGAGGATCTCTGCACAGTCGTCGCCGCAGTCCACTGAGGATCTCTGCACGGTCGTCGTCGGAGTCCACAGAGGATCTCTGCACAGTCGTCGACGTCGAGGAAGCAGTCGCAGCCAGCACTAGGGTTCCCGCACACAGCAAGCTCGTTCGGGAGGGTCCGCTCCACGAGCCGAGAGGCTGATACATCAACTGTCACGAAGTCCAGATTTGATGTATCCAAAAGTTCTGCATCATCAACAGGAACTCAACGCAACAGATGGCGCGTCGATCGGACGCCCGGTCTGAGAGTTATTGGTTTTTTCGTCTTAGGGGCCCGGTTTATTTTTAAGGACAAAAAAAACCCAACCGTACTCCACCTACGTCCAAACCTCAGGCGGAGGGTGCCAAATGATCCGTCTCACAAAGTGGAACTCAACAAAGCTGACGGCACGTCAATCAGACGTCCGTGACTCAAGATATGAGCGTTTCCGCTCCGAGGGCCCGGTTGGTTTTGTGTACGAACCAACCCGGCCGAACTCAAAGTATTCTGAAACCTTGAGTGCGATATAACGAAACGACCGTCTCGATCCAAGGATCGCGTTGCCGCTAACGGCGGGTCGTTTGGAGGCCCGTAGTTCATGATACGGCCATTTGAACGAAGTATGTCCGAAGACGGGGGGTCCGGGCCCGGGCCGACCCAGCCCGACCCCCCTGGTTGGCCCGAACCGGGTCGGGTCTGACCCGGTTGGCCCGGCCCGGCCCGGCCGGGGCCGGTCTGGCTCGGCTCGACCAAGCGGCCGAGCGGCCGACGCGGGGGAAAGCCGCCGCCCCGCGTGACACTCCCGCGGCACCCGCAGGATGTCGCGTGACAACCCCGCGGCACCCGCGTGGTGTCGCCCTGGACACCCGCGGGGTGCCCCGTGACAACCCCGCGGCACCCGCGGGGTGCCGCCGCCTCCGGCCGCCAGCGCCGCCACGCCGGCGACCCGCCCCACCACCGGCTTCTGCGGGCCGCCGGAGTCGCTCCGGTGGCCCGTTTTCCTTCCCGTCTGCACCGTTGTTCCTCCCGGGTTCCGTTCTTTACTGCGGGATCATCAAACACCCGTTGCGGCACGTTCCATCATCGCCCGCCAAATCTGCAAAACACGAAGAACGACGGAGGGTTGTCGGGCCGTGTTCGTTTGACCCGCACCCTCCGCGTTAGATAAACAAAACAACAGGAGAAATTGTTCAACACATGAACTGACAATTTTAATAAAATAAAATTGTTCATTTGAAACCGGATCTTTAATTTTTAAAGAACGATCACGGGAATATAAGAGCGGTATTCCAAAATTATAAAATTCCTACCTCGTTGATCGTCACGCGTGGGCGTTCTTCGCGGAAAAGCTCTTCACGGAAGAGAGGGATCGTCGCGTCGTCGCGGGGAGGCGTCGCGTCATCGCGGAATCCGGCGTTGAGTCGGCGAGCTCAACAGACTAAGAACAACAGATTTAAATTATAAATAATTAAATCTGTGTTTAAAACCAAATAGGAAGGAACCTTGTGAGGAAACCCGAAATCACTCACCTCAACGGTCGGTGATCAGAGATCAGGGCGGAGAAGGACGTCTCGGACGGAAGCGTCGTCGATTTCCGGGTTCGGAGTTCTTCGTGTTCTTCACGTTCTTCGCGTTCTTCGCGAGGGAGAAGAAGAAACAAGGATCCTCTCAAATCTTCTCCAAAGATTTTGGGTTGGTCTTATTTTATTAATATGCCAACACACGAAAACAGGTTAAGAAACGATTGAATTAATTCGTTGAATTTATTCAATGAAAGAAACAGGACATTTAATTCACGAAATAAACTGCCCAATTAAATGGTCTGTTAATAATTTAGAAAACGCGTCAGTTGACTTTCATTAAGACGGGTTTTGACGGGTGCGTTTCTTAGCGGAAAGAAACGGCGGGGCTCGTGCGGGCCCCACCTCACAAATATCCTACCAAGGGGGTATGATATTTCTGGATATCATCCTATCCAGTTAAACTCAGTTCAAGCCGCCTTTAAGTGGCTTCAAGTGGCTTCCAAGTGGCTTAAGTGAAATAAAATAAAGTTGCCACAAAATTAATTTATTTCTTAACTTTAAGCCCGAAAATTAAAAACCACACCCGAGCAAACGCAACTCCGGAAGAGGCGTTTCTAAGCGAAAACCGGCGATGCGATTTCATTGGTGCCCTCTGAATTTGATTCCGGGCACCGGTTCAAAAGTTAGAAAAAATTGCTCGCCCGTTCACTGAACGTACCCGAGCCAATCTTCGGAAAATGATTTCGGGCACACCGGGCCTTGGAATCAGGTGCCGTCAGAAACTGCGCTCTTGTAAAATTCCAAATAAAATTTAGAAAAAAATTCCCTTGAAATTTACGGGTCTTTACAGGAATTAGAAACCTACTGCTTCTCAGAACACTAGATCAGAGAAATGATATTCTACATTGTTTTAACTCACTATAATATGACATGTGGATGTAAATATCCACTAAATTTCAATGGTTATTAATGCATAATGGACTCAATGGTTAGTTTTTCATTCTTGGGTAATGTTTTATGGTCAATGTGGTTCAGGTTATTCTTTATAGCCTAAGATAGCATCGTAAAAATCTCTATAATTTTATGAATTATACCTGATAGAAATTATTATTTATTATTCAAAATAATTACACTACCCCCCACATGGTTTATTGGAATATTTTCCCTTTTTTCAGATTATTTTCTAAATTATAAAACCTTTAAACAAAACATATTTATATAATGTATTTATATATTATTTATTCATTTGTGAAATTAACTCTAAAAAAATTTCATATGGGATCCCTATATATATAATTTATCTAAAAAAATATTATTGGATGATTGAATATAATTATTCTTATACTAATAGGTTTCCATAATTTTTTCTAATCCAAATTCCAATTTTAAATAATCCATCCGTTTGATTTCAACTAGAGAACCAGTTTATTTTCTTAAGAGTATTACATCGTTTTAATGATAAACAACCTTTTATTGATGCATTTGGGGTGTGAATAGTATATTATCCTGGGAATCATTAGATTATACATCAATTTTACCAAATAATACATAAAAATTTATTTAAATACTTCTTCTTTATCAATCTAAAATCCCATGTTACAATTAGTAAATGTTTTCACCAGATGATATACATCAATGAATGATATAAAAAATATACCAATAACCATATCAATAATAGACATGAGTCTATATAAAATGGGTAATAATAATCGTCATTAACCAATAATAAGAATATAAACATTATCATAATTATTTAGTAAAATTTTATATATGTATGGATTGTGTTGAATCATAAAAATGATACATTATATCATAGTGGTAAAATTACTGAATTAATTGTGAAAATGGATATCATTATGTTCACTAATAACTAAAGTGAATAAATCAAAAAAATTATAATATTTAAAAATGAAAGAATCATTATCACACATATTAAACATAATCTCATGAGATAAAACACATTACACAATTTTTTGCATGGAAAAAAATTACAGGCCCTCCCATCACAACATTATATTTACATAAACATGAATTCCGCTTAAAATATATTACAATAATAGTGATGAAACATCCCATGGAAAAGAATGATATTGATAAGGATTCCATAACTAATATATTCCTGAAAATATTTTCTTGATCCATAATTAATATGGAAAAGCATATTCATTATAAACTTCATTAATCATGAGTGAAGAAAAAACACCTCAATAGGAGAAAAAATTATTTTTGAAAAGAAAACTATTTTTGGAAAATTTTATATTTAGATTAAAAACCATGATGGAAACATGTATATCACCGTGATGAAAATAGAAGAATAATTTAATTTTATTTAAAGAATATTCATGTTTTCTCTAATCCAATGATGTTGAAAATCAGGATAACCCAATGAAAATGAATTGGGTTCGAGAACCCCCTTACCTTAAATACCACATTATTTAAGTATGTTTGTACATCATAAATATTATTAATAATTTTATTAAAACATATTTTTACAAGTTATTAATATTAATTGTCAGAAATATCTACCAATTATTTTCATTAGATTTTAATTTATAATTTTCTTAGTTAAAGGGATGACATATTTTTATCATCTTTTCCCAAAAAAATATAATTTATTTTTTCGATTCTACAAATTTTTTAAAATTTAATTTATAGATTAGTTGAAATAATTTTAGATGAAAAAATTATATTTATACATTAGCATATCAGAAATAATTATAATATCCATAAAAATAATTGGTTATTTGAAAATTATTGGAAATGTTCTTATTGGCGATTAATAGACCGTTGACATGACATTGACCAAAGAGTGGGAAAGTGCTTTTTTAAATTATTATATTTTATAATTATGATAATTATAATAGTTTGAAGTCCATAATATAATTCTAACATATTTCATAATTAATTTTATAAATTTTTTTAAATGAATTGAATAAAAAGGGAAAATTAAAAAAGAGAAGGGATGATTGAAGCATACTTTTTCTATGGTGCATCTTCTCTTATATGAAACAATACCTCACTTGATGGATCGAGTTGGTTTACCCAAAAAGTCCGTAGGTATTCTAAGTGGAATGATAGAGGGATTTTGGAAAAAATTTATTTTTTAAACTCTTTGTGGAGTGAATTTTCACGGTAAGGGAATGGGGATAATTATTGTTGAATAGAAGCTAATTTTTATACTAAAATATTAAATAAAACACAATAGAAATGATAAAGCACACAATAATAGTTTTTTGACTATTTTAATCTCATATAAATATAGTATAATGGTTTTATCTATTTAATCCAAATAATAATTAAAATTCACTTTGTTTATTAAAAAGTAAATTTAAAAAAAAAGGAAACCTATTATATTAAGTATTCACTTTAGACTTTCTGTTTTTAAATTGAATTCTAGGTTTGAAAATTTTCTTTACTAAGATTTAATAACTAATTTATGAAATGTAATATACTATGTAAAAAACTCGCATTATAGAAATTATTAGGTCGTCATTACATCATCGATGATGTTATTAAATATATAGACTGGTTATATGAAAACAAAGAAATTTTTACTATTCAATTAAGAATTGAAGTATTTCAAAAGATTACCAGGAAAAAACACTAGGATAAATTCAACCAAATTATTTCAAAATTTAAATTCATTTTATTAAAATAAATTTATGGCATCTGTATATTTAATTTTTAGTATAACAGTTATTATTTTTATGAAATAGTTAAATATACAATTTATAAATAATGTTCCAATATTATCATTGGGTTATTAATCATTATATTTATTTTTTAAGAATTATATTATTTAAATGTACCTATATTAAGAATGATACATATTATTTGTATCATTTATTATTATATTGAGGTAAACATAATTTTACAACTGTCATGTTTTAATTCTTAAAAATAAGGCTACTATTTAAATAGTTATGTTACTATTATAATGGTCAAATAACTTTTCCAACGATCACATTTCCTCTTATAAATTTGTATACAATATTTTATTCATTATTCATCTTAATTCCTCTCCTGGTTCTGTATTTTTTATTTTTTAATATAGATTAGTTTTATAATTTTTTTTTCTCTACTATAGTGTTGTTTATGGAAGGAATTATTCTAGTTGATCAAGGTGATCACGATTTTCCCATTATATTATATTTATTTTTTATTTTTGAGAACCCTAAAATTTTTATAATTTTCATGGGTTTTATAATTGAAAAATAAAATTATTTTCATTCGTTAAATAATATATATTTTTTTCTTTATTATATGTTATATGTGAATAATAATATATAATATGACATAATAGAAATTTATATAACGAAGTAAATATCATTTTTAAACTATGAGTGTCACTATAATGACCCATCCATAAACATATCATTTTCTAGAGACACTATATTAGAAATATGTTTCATTATTTCATGAATAACTATTATGAATAGAGTTTTAAGAAATGAGGAAAAAATTTACATAGTAATCTCATATATAACAATGGGACACACCTACAAAATATCCATTATTCCCATTAAAAAATTTATAGAAAATAAAATGAATTTTTTTAAAAAAAATATATCAAAAAGACCAACTTGAATTATACTTTTTCTAAAATATCAAAAAATTGGGTGAAAGACATTTAAATTCATTGGTTGGGGACAATAATATTAATTTGTGAGAAATGAAAAAAACGTTTTTTATTGAGAAACATGAAGACCCATTAAATCAATTTCATAAAAATATATATTTTCATCCAAAAAATGAATACATTTGCCTTAGGAATATTGTAACACCCCAACCTTCCATGGTACGTTTCCCTTTGAATAATATAATACCTTCCATGGTAGACAATTTTGATCTCTAACACACCACAACCAATCAAACAAGACGTTATGAATAGTTATACCCACTATTTGAGATTTTATAAATTTAATCATTCAAAATTTACTTCATTTTTGAAATTTAAATATCGAAATTAGGTTAGGGTAATTTTTTTGTATTTTTCTAAAAACATTGAATTTATGATGAATAGTAAAAAACACAGAGTTATTGGATAAAACTGAATTTTTATTTAAATAATTATTTATTATATCTAAATTTATTTAAGGTAAATATAGATACATAATACTAATAGAAGTTCAATGTAATTCTTTGTAATCATTTTAGATTAATATTAAATATATAAATTCTTTATTGACTTTTTACCCACTTTTACCCACCTCCTAGGAGTATTTGCCAATTTACAAGAAACATTATTTTACCGCTTCTGTGAGTTGAATTTCAAAAATCCAAGAGACACTATTTATATCTGTAAGTAAAATGTGGTTCAATAAAATGAACATAATTTTTGGTGAATAGTAACTTTTTACTTTTATTTACCACCGTTAAAAGTAAATAAGGTAATTAAGGGTAGTAATGATATTTTTAATACCCTAACACATGTACTAATTCTATTGGATAAGTATAAATAGGCCAAGTAGAACCTTAGGAATATAATATGATCCACTTTGGTCAACATGGATTTGATTAGGATATTTATTATTATTGTATTTAAAGAAGAGTTAAAAGAGATAAATTCATAGTTTAATAACTAAGCCATTTTTAATATTGGGTTACATACAATATAAATTAGACTATAAATATTTATTAGAAATACTAATAGATTTTTTAAAATGGTATTTTATTTATAATTTTTATACATTAAATTAGTAAATTTATTTATGACACAATGATGAAGTAGTAATTACCTTATTAATGATAGATTAAAAAAATCGATATTATAAATATCCAAATAAATCTAATTTGAGACTTTAAATGAATTAAAATATTTTCCTAGGATAATATGACATGTTAGGGATGATTTTTATGAATTTATTTCGAAGTAATAATGCTATTATGATTAAAAAAAACAAAATACCAAATAGTGTCATAATTGACATAAAAGAGTTTTTAAAACAAATATTATATTATTAAATGATATTCTATTCCTAAAAATATAAGGTTCTACCAAAGGTCATAAATAATATTATATATATTAATAATGAACTAGTTTTTGTTCTCTTGTCTTGTTATTGTATGTTTATTAACCATATAATATAACAATAAAAAGAGACACAGTAAATGTCAAACTATTTAGCTAAGAGTTAAATCTAAAAGATAAGGTTAATGTAGTGACCAAAACCTGTCTAAAACCTATTGGTTGAGTGGTTTTTGATCTCTCTCCACCTTATCCTCGAAATAAATCATTTTTAAGTCATTAGAATCCGAAAATGATTTTATTATAAAATAATATTTAACTCTTTTCCTAAGGTGCCCCTCACCCCTCTTATAAAAGAGAACTTCCCCTTCTATCAAATTCAGAGCATCAAAGTCATTTTTCTCGGCCAAAACCTTTCCAAATATCCTATCAAATATCATCCCTTCATCTTAGATGCAATAAATTAGTCAAAAAGTAAGCCTATGGAGACCTTTTGATCAAATCAAAATGAAGATCCCGAAGAAGAGGTAATAATTTCACCACCCTCATTCAAGTTCTTTTCATCATCCACTTAAACTTTCTTTGTTATTTCCATTCTAAAGTAATAAATCTAGTATCATCTCTATACTGTGATGTTATTATAAAAATGTTACAACCCTAGTTATTATTCAATCCATCCAATAAATGCCAAAGTCACCATACGTGCGTACGCACATCTTACCGTCTCCACCCCATGGTGACATTTTTTATTCAAACACTTCATCATTTGGATGGGTATAATAATGAGTATAACTGATTTAAATAATAAATATTACATAATAATAATTCTTTATATATGATATACTATCCAATTATATATGATTTTAATATCAAAAGAATGACATTGTCCCTCGTGCGTACGTACGAATTATCGTCTCCACGAATGCGATGAGATTCAATCCCCATCATATCAATTCAAGAGTCATTTTAATTTGATGGTTAAAAATAATGTTTAAATACATAATATCATTCTTTATATAAATAAAATACAGCCTATTCATAACAAACATGTCTTACATAACCAAGAATATATGGAGAATGAATTATTTAACACCCAAAACGACGATAATACTAAAATATCTACAACAAAGACACATTATAATATCATATATGATATCTTAATTATGTATAATATTCATGTATAATTTAATAATAATTATTTCACCATTATATAGGAGGTTAAAATACCATCGACCAAGTAAAAGTGCAAGGTAAGGGTTAATTCTATAATCTCTTCATTATCTGAGGTTGTTCATATGTAATTATCTACTAGAACCTCTTTATCATCCACATAAATGATTCTTAAAAATTTCATTCAAATTTTTTTACTATCTAAGAGAAAATGGGTTAAAGTCATTTATACCTTTATTTGACCTTATACATTTTTTAAATGAATATTTCCATCGTTTTCCAAACAAGACACTTTTTGACATTTTCGACAAATTTATGGAAAGAATGATTTTTTAACTTATACAGAGGGTGAGGTTATTTTCTTCCATTATAGAATTATCGAATAATCCCTTAAAATATTATTATAATATCTTCCAAAGGAATGTTTTCTTTATAATTATGTGACTCTGAAATTATTTCAAAATAGAAAGAGATATTTCTCTAAAAATGTTTTGATTTCATCTATTACAAAATCCTTTGATGGATTTTAAGTTTGTTTGAAGTTTATTTATTATGATACAAAGAATCCATATTATATTAATGGTTTTGTGATATGTTTGACTGTTGATGTGTTATTTCATACACTTCATGGTTTATGGATAATGTATTGACATTTTTTATGCATGTTTTAAAATAAATATTTATGTAATTTTTAAACATTTTCATATGAGGAATGCATTAGACTAGGTATGTTATGAGTGGAGCACACTATAGTTCCTTAATGCATCGATAGAACTCATGATACAAACTAGTTTCTTGGCATAAGGCTTTGACAAAGTCGTATTTGTAGTCATGGCACAAGGCCTTGACTATGTGGTTATGAAGTATGGCATTATGAATTCTTTCTTTATGAATGTGGATATTGATAATGAATGAGATTATTCGAATAGTAGAATATCCATGTCTGTAAGTAAATGAAATTATTTTGATTTATATTTTCCATATTTAGATTAAGTTTATGTTTATAAGGATTTTTTAGTTTTATGCATTCCCTTAAATGTTTATGCTTTTTTATGAATGTTTCCACTATATTGTTATCCTTACTGAGCATCTGAGCTCCCCCCATTCTATGTTTTATTTTCCACAGGATGCGAAGAAGTATATTGTGACTGACCTACATGGATAGTCTATGGAATATCACTGTTTTCTATGGAAACAATGTTGTTTTAGTTTTCTATTTTATGATGTAATGTTAACCATATGAATGTATCTATTACTTCCAAGGCTAGTAAACTAATCAGTATTTAGATACTTGATATCTTGTGATCATTCCAATGATACATCATAATGCAACGACTCTGGGATTCTGGGGTCGGGGAATTATAGTTGTTATCAGAGAAATTTTAGTACAAACCTTGGAAACTAGCTTTAGATAAACTCTTATTAGTGCACATTACACTAAGATAGACTTTGAGTATTAGTATAGAAGAACATCCTATAATTTTGGTATTGTAGAGATTTTTTGAGTTTTCCAAGAAATAAAACCGTGTAAAGATACGAGAAGGTAGAAGAAGCTCTAGCATAGATGTACCTAGGGGTAAAACCTGAAAACACATCTTTGAGCTAGACTCAAATGGGAACTGGTGCACGATAATGGGCCTTGCTGTACTATTGGTTATGATGCTCTCAGTGGATGTGCTTAAGTTAATTCTCATTTTCATTAGAAACCATTGTGAAGGGATTATTAGTATATACATAATTGAAGAAACCATTTTTATGATTATGGATTATATCCATAAACTGTTCAATTTATGTTAAGTGTTTTACAAGTATGGAATTGAGTATGTCAAATCATAAACTAATCTACATTATCCCATTGTTTAGAAATGTCTCTTAGTGAATGGAATGGAAAACATATCAATTCACGCGCTCTATGTATGTATTTCCCTCCTAATCAAGATAATTATTGTGGAGATAGTGATACAACTGGTGATGATCATATTATCACTATAATAAGACAACTGACTCAGGTTATGAATAATAACCTTACCCGTATGGAGCACCCTAATCCTCACCATGGAGGATCAATGTTAGATCTCTTCATGAGGAAA
Source organism: Viscum album (assembly GCA_963277665.1). NCBI lineage: Eukaryota > Viridiplantae > Streptophyta > Magnoliopsida > Santalales > Viscaceae > Viscum > Viscum album. The sequence continues at coordinate 1,696,670,548 of OY728132.1, read as the reverse complement.
CAACCACCGACATTCAATTGGGGTACACATCCACTAGTATATGAGAAATGGATAAATTCCATAGAAAAAATATTCCACGCCTTTGGGAGTGGCGGAAGGTAAAAAGTTGTCATTGCAGTTTACCACCTCACAGGAGATGTTGATCAATGGTGTTCGTTAATTCAAAACATAAAGGAATATTATGAAGTATCAAATATGTAATTGATGGAGATTAAATAAATTTTCATAGATAAATACATTCCTCATGACCATCGAGCGGATATGGAAAGACAATTTCTAAGTCTGAGGCAAAAGGAGGATGAGAATGTCGCAATGTGTGAAGCTAACATTAAAAGGTTAGCGAGGTATGATGTAGATTATATACATCACCCTAGAATTATTATTGATCATTTATTTGATGGTTTAAAACCATTTCTCCATCAAGCATTAGTCTCACAACTTTAAAGCAAAGAAAAAGAATAGTAGATCTAATGAACACTCTAGAAATGGAAATTAGGGGAAGAAGGGAAAAGTTGAATATCTATCCTGTAGTAAATGTGGGAAGAAACACCCGGGTAATTGTTTGAAGGAAATGGTAGTTTGTTACAAGTGTGGTGAAAAAGGCCACCAAGATTTTTATTTTAAGGGGAAGAATGAGGTTGTTAATGTTGAATTATGTAATTGTATAGAAACGGGATGTTATGATAATGAATTATCTAATAATCAGGGGAACATACCTTAAAAATACCAAGGGATCAAGGCCAAGCTTATTCTATCTCTACTGTTGAGGTTGAAACTCTGAAAGACGTAGTGGCAGGTAATTTAATGGTTTCTTCATGTTTATCCAATGCTTTATTTGATCATGGATCATCACATTGTTTTTTATTTTCCTAGTTGGCTAATAAAATTGGATATTTACAATTTGATTTAACAATCGAGTTCTCAGTCAAAACTCCCAAGGAAAGTATCATTGTAACAATGTTTTGTGAATCAGTTCCCATTAACACATATATACATTCTTTATCTACTGATCTCATCATCATACCCATGATGGAATTTGATATAATCCTCGATATGGATTGGCTTTCAGACCATGATGCAAAAATTTATTGTAAGAAAAAGGCGGTTACAATTTTTGAGGATGATTAGAAGTACCTTGTCTTTAGAGTAGAAATGTCACCATTTGATTCTTATCAAGATCCAACCCCAGTAGCTCAACTAAATTCAATTATTTTGGAGGAATAGACGAAATAACATTGGGGGAGGAAAAGAATGTTCAAATGGAGGATATACCAATTGTTCATGAATATGTTGAAGTGTTTCCATAGGATTTACTGTGAAAACCTCTAGAACGAGAAATTTCGATTTCCGTTGACTTAATTCCTAGTTCAAGGCCCATATCGAAGACCCCTTATGTAATGGCCACTGTAGAATTAGTAAATCTAAAGAAACAACTAGAGAAATTGAGTAATAATGGATTTATTCACCCTAGTGTTTCTCCATGGGGATCCCCTGTTCTTTTTGTTAGGAAGAAATATGGATCTATGAGGTTGTGCATTGACTATAGAGAGATTAATGCTATAACAATAAAGAAAAAATATCCCCTACATCACATTTATGATTTATTTGACGAACATCAAAGAGCTCAATACATTTCAAAAATTGACCTTCAATCTTGATATCATCAGTTGTGTGTAAAAAAGGAAGACATTCCGAAAACTACGTTTCGAACCAGGAATGGGCATTACGAGTTTACAGTAATGCCTTTTGGATTGACTAATGCACCATCTGTCTTAATTGATCTAAGGAATAGAGTTTTTAATGAATATCATGATTACTTTGTAGTGGTATTTATTCATGAAAACGTGGTATACTCCAAAATGTACAAAGATCCTAAAAATCACTTGCGCATTATTCTAAAGACTCTTAGAAGACATGAATTATTTGGAAAGTTTAGAAAGTGTGAATTATGGCTTCAAGAGATTTCTTTTATAGGACATATTGTCTTTTAGGATGGAATCTTTGTTGATCCTTATAAGATAAGTGCAATCCATGAATGTTCGGAACCAAAATGTATAACCTAGGTACAATGTTTTATTGGTTTAGCAAGTTATTATTGGCATTTCTTCCATAATTTTGTCTGATTGGCTAACCCAGTAACCATGATAACACTAATGGGGTTAATTTTTTTTTGGAAAAAATAGTGTGAAGAATTTTTTGAAGAATTTAGGAGAAGATAAGTCAATGCTCTTATCTTGACTCTACCATTGGGAAATGATGGGTTTGTTATTTATAGTGATGCATCAAACAAAGTACTTGGTTGTGACCTTATGCAGAATGATACAGTTATTGCCTATGAATCCTGACAGCTAATAATTCATGAGAAAAACTATACTACCCATGATCTTGGGTTAGCAGCTGTAATAATTTCTTCGATGATATAGAGACATTATCTCTATGGTGAAAATATTGAGATATATACCAATCACAAAAGTTTGAAGTATACTTTCTCATAGAAAGAACTCAACATGAGGCAAAGGAGATGTCTTGAACTAGTCAAGGATTATGATTTCACCATACACTACTACACGGGGAAGGAAAATAAGGTGGCAGATGATTTGAGAAAAAATTATCATGGATCTCTGAAAACGATGAGAGACGAGAAGGAACCTATATAAAAGGATCTAGTAATGTTGGATATGGGGAAAACCATGGAAGGAAAAACATCATTAAATTTCCAAATGGTTTCCAAAACATCTTTAATAGAAAGGATAAAGAGTTCCCAGACCGATGATGAAGAGTTTCAAAAGAATATTAAAGCAATGAATGAATCAAGATTGTGTGACTTTGGGTATAAAGATGAATTTTTTGAAATTTGGGAAGATATTTTTGTTCCCGACGTACCTAATATAAAAAGGTTATTGTTGGATGATTCTCATAGCTCCAATTTTTCTATACACCCTGGGAGCACCAAGATGTATTGTTATTTGAAGGAACATTTTTTGTGAGACAACATGAAGATTGAGATTGGTGATTTTGTGTCAAGGTGTATGGTTTGTCATCAAGTGAATACTGGGAGGCAATAGCCGGGAAGGGTCATGGAACCTCTTCCCATACCTGAGTGGAAATTGGATAATATTACGATGGACTTTGTCATGGTACTACCAAAGACTACTAGAAGGAACAATGCGACATGGGTCGTTGTTGATCATCTTACCATGTCAACACATTTTCTTGATATTAGAGAAGATCTACCACTTCAACATCCGGCATGATTATATATTAATGAAGTTGTTAGACATCATGGAGCACCCCTATCGATTGTTTCTGATCGTGATCCACATTTTACATCAAGATTGTAGAATGTTATTCAGAAATCCCTCGATACTGAACTTGATTTGAGCACTGCCTACCACCACAAACTGATGGACAATCATAATGGACTATTCAAACCATAGAAGGCATGTTTAGATCATTCTCACTTGACATTGAAGGTATGTGGGATCAAAATTTACCTTTGTTATAATATTTCTATTACAATCTCTATCATTCAAGTATTCAGATGGAACCATATGAAGCATTATACGGAAAGAGATGATGCACACCAACATGATGGGGTGATGTTGGTGAATGGAAACACATAGGCCCGGAACGTGTGGAGGAAATGATGGAACATGTGAAGGTGAACGAATCCCACATAAATGCATCTCAAAGTAGGAAGAAGAGCTATGTCGATAATAGAAGGAAGGATTTGGAATTTCAAGTCAGTGATCATGTTTTCTTGAATGTATATCAATGGAAGGGTGTTATAAGTGTTGGTTAGAAGGGTAAATTTAGTCCCAGGTACATTGGATCTTTCTAAATTCTATACCAAATTGGGGCTGTAGCATACCATTTGGAAATGCCGCCATGTTTCTCCAAAGTTAACAATGTGTTCTATGTATCACTGTTGAGAAAATAAATGCATGAACCAATGCATGTACTCACCTATGAGGAATCAGAACTGGAACCTGATCTGTCTTATTGTGAAGAGCCCGTTAGGATTCTTGATACCAGAGAATAAGTGCTGAGAAACTGGACGACTCGTCTGGTAAATGTTCTATGGAGAAACCATAAGATGGAAGAGGCAACGTGGGAACCCAATGATCTTATGATGAAGAACCACCCAAATCCTTTTGGGCATTAATATTCTAGAAATTTCGAGGAGGAAATTTTTTAAAGGAGGGGAGAATGTAACTCCCCATGATACCACAATACATTTCCCTTTGAATAATTCAATAGCATGCATTGTATGCAACTTCAATTTCTAACACACCACTACCAATCAAAATAGCCGTTATAAATAGTTATAAACACTATTTGAAATTTTATAAATTTTATTGTTCAAAATGGACTTCATTTTTTAATTTGGAATATTGAAATTAGCTTTGGGTAAATTTTTGGTATTTTTCTGAAAACATTCAGTTTTTGATAGATTGTGAAAAACACTGAGTTATTGGTTAAAACAAAATTTTTATTCAAATAATATCTATTTTATTTAAATTTTTTTTAATATATATACACAATACATATAAAAGTTCAATGTAATTCATTGGAGTCATTTTACATTATTTTTAAATATATAAAATTTTTATTGATCTTTTTACCGTCTTTTACCCACCTCCTAGGAGATTTTGAAAATTTAGATAAAACAAAATTTTATCAATTCTTTGAGTTGAATTTCAACAATAATAGAGACATAATTGATATCAGTATGTAAAATTTGGTACAATAAGATTAAAATAATTTTTGGTGAATAGTAACTATTTACTTTTATTTACCAATGTTAAAAGTAAATAGGGTAATTAAAGGAAAAAATGATATTATTTTTATCCTAAAACATGTCCTATTTCTATCGGATAAGTATAATTTGACCAAAAACAACCTTAGGAATAAAATATGAACCTATTTCCTCCAATTGGAATAGATTAGAACATTTATTATTATTTTATTTGAAGAAGAGTTAAAAGAGATATATTCAATATTTAATAACTAAACCATTTTTAATATAAGGATACACAAAATATAAATTAGAATATAAATATTCATTAAAAATATAAAAATATTTCCTACATAATGGTAATTTTTTTAAAATTTTTATACATTAAATAATTAAATTAATGTTTACCCAATGATGATGTAGTAATTACTTTATTAGTGAATGATTAAGATAATTGATATTATAAATTTACAAATAAATCTAATTTGATACTTTTAATGAATTAAACTAATTTTCTATGTTAATATGACATTTTCATGTTGATTAAATTAATTTATATGATGTAATAATGATGTTATGAATTAAAAAAAACAAAATACCAAATAGTGTCAAAATTGACATAAAAGATTTTTTAAACCAAATATTATATTATTAATTGATATTCTAATCTTAAAAAATATAAGGATCAGCCAGAGGTCTTAAATAATATTATATATATTAATAATGAACCACATGGGGTTATCTTGGATTTTTTATAGTATGTTTATGAACCATATAATATAATAATAAAATGAAACATGGAAAATTTCAAACTATTTAACTAAGAGTTAAATCTAAAAGATAAGGTTAATGTAGTGACCCAAACCTTTCTAATACCTATTTTTTGAAAAGTTTCCGACCTATCCTCACCTTATACTCGTAATAAATCATTTTGGAGTCATTAGAAAACGAAAATTATTCTATTATAAAATAATATTTCACTCTTTTTTCTAAGGTGCCCCTCAAACCTCTTGTAAACGGGAACATCATCTTCTCTAAAATTCACACATTCAAAGCCATTTGGATCGTCCAAAACCTGCCCAAATATCCTCTAAACTATCCTCCTGCTATATTAGAGGCCTTAATTTAGTCATAAATCTAACCTACGGATATCTTTTGATCATATCAATTGGAAGAAACTGAAGAAGAGGTAATAATTTCACCACCACGTTTCATGTTCTTTTCTTCATCCACTTCATCTTTCTTCTTTGTATCCATTCTAAAATAATAAATCTTGTAAATTATATATAATGTTATGTTATTATAAAAATGGTACAACCTTATTAATTAATCTATCCATCCTATAAATTACAAAGTCACCATACATGCGTACGTACGGGTTACTATCTCCACGTCGTGGTGAAGTTTGTTATTCAAAGACTTCATCATTTGGATGGGTATAATAACGAGTATAACTGATATAAATAATAAATATAACATGTTAATGATTTTGTATGTATGATATATTCTCTAATTATATAATATTTTAATAACAACAAAATGATATTGTCGCTCGTACATACGTAAGATTTACCGTCTCCACGAACGCGATAAGATTCATTCCTCATCGTATCCATTCAAGAATAATTTAAATTTGATGGTTAAAAATATTGTTTAAATGCATAATATCATTCTGTATATAATTCATATATATCATATTCATAAAAAATGGCCTGCGTAACCATGAATATATGGATAACAAATCAGTTCACACCCAAAATGACGATAATACTAAAATATCTTTAACACCGTAATATTAGATGTTCGTATATGATATCATAATTATGTATATGGTTCTTGTATAATTTCATAACAATTATTTCACAATTATACAACAGTTTAACCTACCCTCTACCAAGGAAAAGTACATTGTAAGGTTAAATTCTACGATATCTTCATTATCAGAGGTTGTTCATATGTTATTATCTACTATGACCTCATTATCATCCACATCCATCTTTCATAAAAATTTCATTCAATTTTTTTACACTTTAATATAAAATGGGTTAATGTAATTTATAAAATTATTAGACCTTATACGTTTTTGAATGGTATCTTTCCGTCATTTTCCAAACAAGGTAATTTTTGAACTTTTCGTCAAATTTAAGGTAAGAATTTTTTTAACATATACAGCGGGTGCAGCTATTTTCCATCATTATGACATCATCGAAGCATCCCTTAAAATCTTATAAGAATATCTTCAAATAAATTTTTTATTTATAATTATGTGACTCTTAATATATTTCAAAATAGAAAGAGATAATTCTCTAAAAAGGTTTTGATTTCATCTATAACAACATCCTTTGATGGATTTTATGTTTTTTTGATGTTGATTTATTATGATACAAAACTTCCATACTATATTGATTCATTTGTGATATGTTTTACTGTTTATGTTTTATTTCATACCATTCATGGTTTATGGATAATGTATTGACATTTCGTGTAATTCTCTAACCACAGTTACCCAGAGTCGGTGCATTATTTTAATACATTGGCATTATCGTATGGAAATCATGTCCTGAAATACTGATCAGGGAAGTAGTCTTGGAAAATAGATTACATACATTAGTTCAAGATTACAACATGAAAATAAATAAAACACTACATTATTCCATTAGAACATCTAGTATTCCTTGATTATGCCGGAAGGTCACTCATAACTAACTTCATCATATCCTGGGAAAATGAAAAATAAAAAAGGGGTGATATCAAACACTCTGTAATGGAAAACATTAATGTGGAAGATAAAATAAATATTTAGAATGACTAGTAATTGAAAACACATTCCTTTACAAATAATAAACATGAAAACTTTTTTGGTAGGAATAAGAGGCGATTAAATAATTCTGTAATAAAAAATAATCCTGGGTATTCTACTAGTTGAATAACCACATGAACCATCAATATTACTTTCATAATGAGGGAATGTATAATTCCAGATATTCTGAACATTTTTTCAAGGCCTCGGCCAAGATGTCTACAAATGAATAAGGCCTCGGCCAAAACTATATATCAAATTGGGAACAGCCTCATCCAATTACTTATCTAATTGTCTCATGAGACCTAGTGATGCATTGAGGAGATATAGCATGCTCCATCCCTCTCATACTAAGTCCAATACATTCCTCATATGAAAAAGTTTAAATATAACATAAACATTCGTATTAAAAATAGCATAAGAAATGTCAATACCTTAACCATAAACCATAAATGGTATTAAAATAACACAACCATAATAAAACATATCAAAAATCCTTCAATAAAATATGGAATATTTGAATCATAATGAGTCAGCCCCAAACAAGTATAAAATTCATCAAAGTATGTTGACATTGATGAAATCAAAATTATTTGAGAGAAATATATCTTTCTTTTATTTTTGAAATCATTTAATGTCACATAATTATAAATGAAAAATGTTATTTTTAAAATATTCTTACAAGATTGTAAGGGAAGATTCGATGATGTTATGATGGTGGAAAATAAGCCCCACCCATCATATAAGTTAAAAATAGACATTCTTACCTTAATTTTGTCGGAAAGGTTAAAAAGGACCTTGTTTGGAAAACGACGGAAATATTCCTTTATAGGAATCTTATAAAAAGTAATATAAGGGTATAAATGAATTTGACGCATAGTCTATAAAATAGTGAAAATGATTTAAAATACCTTTTTTAAGAAAAATTGATGTGGATGATAAAGAGGTCCTAGTAGATACCAACGTAAAAACATCCTCGGATAATAAAGAGATTGTGAATTAAAACCTTACATTGTACATTTCCTTGGTCGAGGATAAGTTATCCTCTTGTTTAATAGTAAAATCATAGTTATTAAATTATACAGGAACCATATAAATAAATAAGATATCATATATGATATTCTATTATTGCCTATTAGTATTATCGTCGTTTCGGTGTTAAATGATTCGTTCTCCTTTATATGAATGGTTATGTAAGCCATGTTCGTTACGAATAGTATATATTTTATTTAAATACCGAATTATATTATGTCATTATTTTTTATCATAAAATGAATACTAGTCTTTAATGGATATGATGGGGATTGAATCTCACCGAGTTCGTGGAGAAGGTAATCCGTACGTACGCACGAACGCCACTTCAATTTCATTTTTCATTTTAAAAGGAAACAAAACCAAACGATACATAGTTATATTATAATTACAGTATAATAGAATATCTTATATGTGTTACTTATGTTCATTAAAACCATCTCCTATACATTCCACGTATGGTATTTACAATTCATATCACATTGAGTGGGCGGTTGTCCACACTTCCTCAAATTAAATTATTGTATATATATTCAACATGAAACGAATAATGGTATGCTATAAAATGGAATTAAATAAGCTTATATATAAAATAAATATCATATTTAATTAAAATTCCATCATAATGGCCACCATGAGAGGTGTTAGGAGATAATTAAACAATAATCGTTTCATGAGACGTTTGGTTTCCATCCACATAAACATTATGTTCTTCTCCCATTAGATGGAGGTGTGTGAAAGTGTAGTTCAACTACTTTTCATAACAACATCCTAGTATATTTAGAATACTTTTTTTGTTACAAAATTAATGAATAAAAAGAATTTAGGGGTTGGAGAAGTAAAATAAAAAAAAATGAAGTTAAGAGAAATCGTTAAGTTTAATTTTGGTAACCCTTTTTGGTTTGAACCAAAAGGACTCGTATAGTGTGTTCTGCCTAAGGTAAGGATTCTAGGAGGATGAGAGAGATGTAAGGAGATTAATTGAGAATATTATGGATGATCCAAGGGGCATTAGAGGTGTGTGTAATTGGATAGAGTTGAGTTATTTTTACAAGGGGAGGAGGAGATCCTTAGGAAAGATTGAAAATATTATTTTATTATAAAATGATATTCGGTTTCTAAAGGTCCAAAACACATTAAGGTAGAATTAATGATGACTAATATTATAATTAAATCATAAAATATTAATTGGTCATGTTTTGGAAAATATTTTAATCATTATTCTCTTATTTATTTAAATCATTTATTAACGAGGTAAACACTACATCATTATTGTGTCATAAATAATTTAATTTATTTGATGTCCAAAAATTATAAAAAATCTATCATGATTTAGAAAATCGTTTTAGCTTTCCAATGAATATTTATAGACGATAATGTAACTTATATAACCCTATGTAAAAATTTATTTACAAAAAGTTATTTGTTCATGTCATTTTTTACATTACATTAAATTAATTAATTTAAAGTGTCATTATAACTCATAACTGGCTCCATGGGGTCCCAAAATCGACCCAAGGATTCCCATGGTCGGCCATGACTCATCGAATTGGGTTAGGACATGTGTTTGTGTAATTTAATATTATTATAATACTATTTTGTTACCCTTATTTACCGGATTTACCCTTTAGCCATGGTAAATAAAATATTCACTGAAGTAATTATTGAAAAAGTCTAAAAATAAAAGTTATCTATTTACACAATTTAAAAATCATGATTCCAAATATGGAATCCATTTTTCCCAATTCAAAACATAGAAGTGGAAGAAATTAATTTAAATTAATTATTGTTGTCAAAACAAAAACATTGTTTTTAAGTAATAATAACCATCCAAATACTATCAGGATGTAGATGCTGGGTATGGGCAGTTCTGTAACACCCCATGATTTTATGAGAAGTATTATTTTTAATTTTTTTGTTGTCCTGGATGCTAAACCAAGATTATATTGCGCTATACACAACACTGTAATAGATTGAAGTATACACAACACTATTCTTGGATTGTGTTACACAGGATTTCAAGTTCGTTTGATAAAAGTTATTCTACGCAACATTGAGTGTATATATATATATCTATTCAATGTATAAATGAAATACTTCTGGATTATATTATACGCAATAACAAAGGAATCTTGCACTACACAGATGTAGATACCTTAAGCTTAACGTACATGGACATTACATTACTTTTGCGGAATACTTTGTACATAACAAAAACACACACATATGGACTGTAATAGTTTAGTGTCTTTGGAAACTCGGAATAAAATATTCTAATCATGGTAAAAGATCTTCAACATCTCCCATAAAGATCTCCCTTTTTTACCTAAAACCTTTCTTTATATCCTGGGGAAAAGAAAACATAAAAGGGTGAGCTCAAATGCTCAGTAAGGGTAAACAAAAGAAATATCAATCACATCATATAAATAAGAACATAACTCTTGGAAATCTTAACCTGCAAAAGAAATCATAATTTCATAACATGGGATAAATCATAGTAGTGAAATATAATCCCAATAATCATAACATAAAATATGAAACTTTGTGGCATAGACACATAATCATAGAGAATCATTTCTTGTTAGTCAAGACTCAATGCCAAGACTATCTTAGTGGACAAAGTCCCTTTCTGAACTGAGTTCACTCCTCGTTTCAGTCCTGTTTCAATAAACCGGTTTAACCTGCCGTTCCATCCATGTCTATCTCATGAGATATAAAATCTTTACCCAATGTATTGGATGGAGATATAGGTCACACCCATCTCATAATGATACCATTATTATGTGTGCCACAAAATCATAAAACATAAATCATAGCATAACCCATGTAATAAAAATGGGAATCTTAAACATCGTGACATCATAAAACAACTCATATAAGATAAAGGAATACATAAAAATATTTCCATCCCAACATAATAAAATCCATGTAATAATAGGGATAGAAATAAAACCCTATATTATCTTAGTTGGAAAATAATTTTGATAAAACTCTTGATCACCATTGTTGAGGAAAATATCCTTTCTACTTAAAAACAATTTCCTTTCTCAACATGTCATACAATTTTAAAATAAAAGAAGTTGATTAATAATAAACTTTAAAACTTTTAAAATAAGCTTCTTGGAAATAATGTTTTAAAAATCCATTCATTCCGTATAAGTTAAAAAAACATTCTTCTCGTACTTTTGTCGGAAAAGTCAAAAAGTACCTCGTACGAAAAACGACAAAAGATTCCATTCATATCGTTTACTAAAAACTCACCGAAGGGTAAAATTGAATATAAAATATTTTATAAGGATATAAATATTACATATTGAGGAAACATGGACGTGGATGATCAAATACACCCCAGTAAATACCAAAGCATAATCAATCTCGGATAAAAACGAGATTGTGATATTTTCCCTTACCTTAGGTCCGATTTGCTTCGTAAGTGTCTGAACCTCCAGTATAATGATTTAAATAATGTCATTTACTTATTCCAGAATCATACTCATTTTTATGATATCATATATGGTTCACTTATGACTTTATTATACCCGTTCTTTTGTAAATTCCATGTTAATGAGCGTTTTGGGTAAAATCATTTTATTTGGCGTCCGTGTTTTGACTTGTAATTATTCATATGATTATTTAGATCATCATTACTTAATTCCAAAATATATATAACATTATTTATATATAATATATATTCAGAATATACATATATATAATAGATCGGTAAATGGAAAGAAATACACCGTTCATGGAGACGGTAGGTCGTACGTACGCATGAACGCAGTTTTCGTTTCCTTATTGAGTTGAATGGAATTAAGTAGATGACATACATATATATACACATAAATCCAGTATCATTATTATGTAATATATTTCATGATTACTTATTATATATACTTTATAATCATTCATGAATGGTTAACGTGGAGAATGTATCTCATCGCGTCGTGGAGACGGTAGTCCGTACGTACGCACGAGCGATGATATCAATATCATGATCGTGGAATTTTGTTGGAGTGTATGTATACTATATCAGAATAAATATCTCTTTACAATAATAATATATAGTTATTATGTACACCATTATACCCATCCATGTAAGGTGGTGGTGGAAAATAGATTACACCACGGCGTGGAGATGGTATTCCGTACGTACGCACGCGCGGTGATTTCTTTTTCCGTAGGATGGATAGATGGGGAAATAGGGTTGTTTCATACTTATAATAACATAACAGTATATTAGTGATACTGATGTTATTACTTCATAATGAAACATCCTAAGAAGAAGAAGTGGAAGAAGGAATAAAGTTGAAAGAATCGGTAACAGACATTACCTCTTCTTTGAAGCGCCTCTTTGAGATCTCCTTTTAGGGCACTAAAATTGGTATTTGGGGAAGACCAGAACCTCTAAGATGTTGCTATGGAAGTGCAGAATTGAATTTGGCAGGCGTTGGCCGAGCTTGAAGGCTCAAAGTGGTGTGAGGAAGAGAGGGAGGAGGTGCCCTTTTATAAGGGAGGAGAGGGGTTCCTTTGGAAAAACTAAAAATAATATTTTATTATAAAGACAAATTCAGTTTTAAATAGCTCCAAATTGGCTTATTTTGAAGCTAAGGTGGGGATGGGTCGAAATCCTCTCATCCAATAGAATTTAGGCAAGTTTAAGTTCCTATTTTAACCTTATCATTTAGATTTAACATTAAGTAAAATAATTTTACTTTTACCGTGTCTTCTTGTGTTCTTATAATATAAGGTTAATAAACATACTATAAGCAGCCAAAGGATGTTTTTGGTCGAATTACACATATCCAATAGAATTAGGACATGTGTTATGGTAATAATAATAACATTTTTACCCTTAATTACCATATTTACTTTTAACCGTGGTAAAAAAACGTAAAAAGATACTATTCACCAAAAATTATTTTCATCTCATTGAACCACATTTTACTTATTGACATCAACTATGTCTCTCGCATTTTTGAAATTCCATTCACGAAAGTGGTAAAATTATGTTTTATGAAAAATTCAATTTTTTTAACTACCACTTAGTGGTTTCACTATTCATCAAAAAATGAAAGTTTCCAGAAAAATACCAAAAATTAGCCTAAGATATATTTGATATTATAAACTCAAAAATGATGTCTATTTTACCAAATTCAAAACATATCAGTTGCATTACTTAATTTTAAAATTAATTTCCATCGTCAAAACAAATAGCGTGTTCTTAAGAGATAATAACTATCAAAAGATTGACACTTTTTTATGTCTGGATTAAATGTGAAATTACATCCAATGACCAAAATTTTATTAAATTGTAAAAATATATTCTAAATATACTTTAAAACAACTCAAATTAATAATTTATCACTATTAATTATTTCGATTAAAAAAGTTGTTTTTAATTAAAATTTAGTAATATTTACTATTCATCAGAAAATGAATGTTATCCAAAAAGTACCAAAATTTCACCCTAAGATAATTTCAATATTCCGAATCCAAAAATGAAGTCCATTTTGAAAAATAATATTTAAAAATTTTCAAAAAATGGTTATTACTATTCATAACGGCTAGTTTTAACAATATTTTAATAGCATATTGTTGTTTTGTGAAACTCGTTATTGCGTACTACACACGCTATCGAGGAAGGTCGCGATTGCATGTAATGAAAGCCAAGTCAAGGATGCGTGTTGTGCAAGCTCCTTTTGGTGTAGCGTACAACACAAGACATTAATGAAATTAAAAAGAATATTTTTCATAAAATCTTGGGGTGTTACATTCTACCCCCCTTAAAATGAATTTTGCCCTCGAAATTCGTTAGGGTTATAAATGGTATACTATTCGAAAGTTTTTTAATAGAAACCCACATCGTAAAAAGGAATACCAAAACCAATATTTAAAAACAAAAGTATGAAACGTATCGGTTACCCAAATAAACTAATCACTGGGTTTCCACATAGGTGAAAATATGGATATGGAAGAGAAATCTAACCATCATGTTCAGATGGAGAGTGGTAGATAACATGGCTATGGAAAAGCCAGAAATCAAAATTCCATAAATTTGTGATGATCTAAGGTACCATCTGATTCATCGGATATAATGGCACTAGGACAACATTTTTGGTTTTTAAGATCATTTCCCTAAAGTTGATGAATTAAAAGAAATACTTAAATGATTTTGGTACAATCTCACTGTTGTTCGTTAATTGAACAATTTTAACTTCATCCCTTAATGAAATAAAGTTGAGTTTGTTATTCGTGATGTGTTAGCAGATCATGTGATAGAATGATGGTTCATTCCATCCGTCTCAAACAAATGGTTATAAAAGTTATAAAAAATAATTAAGTCCATCTATAGTGAGATTAATCATATATGGTTCCTAAAATGGACTTATAATTCATATATCATACTTCTTAATATAATAATACTAGTTTCTACTAAACATGGACTTCCTATAGGCCAGTGATAGGTGATAAAGGCCAGTCGCACTTCGGTTGTGGGTTCGATTCACACAGCCTTGTCCGACGCGATGGGCTGTCGCCCATCCTGCAGGTTGTCCTTTTTCTAAAGCTATATTACTATAACATCCCGTCAATAATATCGAAAAAAGTTATATCCTAACTTATTTCCAACATAATCCATTCCAATCTTTTGGCTTATCTAAAATACTTCGGTCCAAGCTCATAGTATAAAGAAAATGATTACTTGAAATGTCACATAACAATCACGTGAATGCCATCATTTATTCCCCATATATCATAAGATATATCTTGTTGGTCAAATTACAAACATGTGAATACCTTAATCATGTATTCTCTTGAAGAATGAATACCCATTGAACCTTAGTGAAACATGAATGCATATAAAAGTTAACACTTTCCACAAACCAAAATCCTCAAAATTATTTATACTCAAACCATGATATCACTTAGTCCATATATTAATCATGAGCTCATGAATACAATCAAACATATAATTATCTTCTTATCCCTTCATTATGCACATATCATCTTCTTACCAAAATATATCAATCACATTCCATGGTTACTGGTACCATAAAATTATTGAAAACCACAATTGATCAATACATAAATATTACAATATTCCATGATACTATATACAACATTATTTTGGAATCCCATTACATAATAATTCTACCACATCGTTGTCATATTCAACATCGCCAATAGTGATCGCATGTCACTTCCCTTTGTCCTTTGCCTTAAGTGGTTTCTCATGTTGATCATCACTAACCATTGGATTAGGGAATTTATTTGCATAATGCATCATTTCCTTGCACTTGAAACATTGAAGTGTTGGTGGTGCGTTCTCTGCAGTCTTTTCTTTATTCACATCATTTGAAACCCTTTTTCCATTAATTCGACACACATCTACTCGATGACCTTCTTTTCCACACTTAAAACATTTTCTAGTCCCTATAAGACAATCTCCACCATGATTCTTTCCACACTTTGAGCATGAGGAAACATTCATCTTCTTTTCACCATTATTCTGAGATTTCTCCTTGAACTCTATCTTTTGTTTCTTGTCAAAACTATGGGATGGATAAGTAACAACAACATCCATTTTTACCTTGATAGCACAATGCACAATTTCTTCATAGATACTGAAGTCTCTTATAGATAATGCCCTTCTAAGATTTGGTTTTAAGCCATTAAAGAATCGATCAACTTTACTTTCCGGTTGGATGATAAATCCAGATGCATACCATCCAAGCCTTGTAAAATTCGCTTCGTATATAACAACAGATACATCATCCTTTTGCTTTAGTTCAAAAAACTTCCTCTCCATATTTGTTCGAAGAATATGAGATATGTACATATTGAAAAATAAGTTCTTGAACTCGTCCCATTCCATGAACTCAATTTCATCTCTTGGCCTTGTATTCTTGATAAGATTTCACCATTTATCAGCATCAGCTTCCAAACGATACACTGCAATGATGACTTTATCATGTTCAGAACATTGAAGAACTGAAAATATCTTTTCATTAGTACTGATCCATTGTTCAGCAACAAGTGGATCATAATAACCCCTGAAATAATGTGGGCGTTGCCTCATGAAGGACTCAATAGAATATTGTTCCCTTTTCTGCTCATTTGGAAGTCCATAATGATTCATAACTTGTGTAAGTATAGCAATAAGATTTTTCACTCCATCTCCCATAAGATTTGTTTGTTCAGGAGGACAATCATTGCATTGTCCATTACATTGATCAACATGGTTCGTTCAGGTTCCAGCCATCATCTAAAACCCAAAAAGAACAATGTGAGAGGCAAAAATCACGCTAGGGAAAACAATTTAATAAAGGGGGTGTAACTTCAATATCTAACATCCTAGGATTAATTCTAAGATGGTTAGCACAATTCTAGGACTATAACGTATACATAACCTTAGGGACATCCTTAGACATACCTTAGAAATATCTCTAGGGATCTCATTAATGTTTTCGCATCCTAGTTTTCAATGGTTGACTAAAACTTTCCTTTGATACCAACTGTAGAGACCCGAAGTTTAACGTACATGGACATTACATTACTTTTGCAGAATACTTAGTACATAAAAAAACACACACACAAGGACCGTAATATTTTAGTGTCTTTGGAAACTCGGAATATAATCTTCTAATCGTTGTGAAAGATCTTCAACATCTCCCATAATGATCTCCCTTTTTTTAACTAAAACCTTTCTTTATCTCCTGGGGAAAATAAAACATAAAAGGGTGATCTCAAATTCACAGTAAGGGTAATCAAAAGAAATATCAATCACATCATATTCATAAGAACATAACTCTTGGAAATCTTAACCCGCAAAAGAAATCATAATTTCATAACATGGGATAAATCATAGTAGTGAAATGTAATCCCAATAATCATAAAATAAAACATGAAACTTTGTGGCATAGACAAATAATCATAGAAAATCATTTATTGTTAGCCAAGACTCAATGCCAAGACTATCTTAGTGGACAAAGTCCCTTTCTGAACCGAGTTCACTCCTCGTTTCAGTCCTGTTTCACTAATCTGGTTTAACCTCCCGTTGCAGCCATGTCTATCTCATGAGATATAAAATCTTTACCCAATGCATTGGAGGGAGATATAGGTCCCACCCATCTCATAATTATACCATTCTTATGTGTGCCACAAAATCATAAAACATACATCATAGCATAACCCATGTAATAAAAATGGAAATCTTAAACATAGTGACATCATAAAACAATTCATATAAGATAAAGGAATACATAAAAATATTTCCATTACAACATAATCAAATCGATGTAATAATTGGGATAGAAATAGAACCCTATATTATCTTATATGGAAAAGAATTTTGATAAAACTCATGATCTCCATTCTTGAGGAAAATATCTTTTCTACTTTAAACACATTTTCTTTTCTCAAAATGACATACAATTTTAAACTTAAAGAATTTGATTAAAAATAAACATGAGAACTTGTAAAGTAAGCTTCTTGGAAATAATGTTTTAAAAATTCATTCATTCCGTATAAGTTAAAAAAACATTCTTCTTGTACTTTTGTTGGAAAATTCAAAAAGTACCTCGTACGAAAAATGACAAAAGATTCTTTTCATATCTTTTACTAAAAACTCACCGAAGGGTAAAATTGAATATAAACTATTTTAGAAGGATATAAATATTACATATTGAGGAAATATGGATGTGGTTGATAAAATACACCCCAGTAAATACCAAAGCATAAACAATCTCGGAGAAAACGAGATTGTGATATTTTCCCTTACCTTAGGTCCGATTTGCTTCGTAAGTGTCTGAACCTCCAGTATAATTATTTAAATAATGTCATTGACTTATTCCGTAATCATACTCATTGTTATGATATCATATATGGTTCACTTATGTCTTTATTTTACCCGTTCTTTTGTAAATTCCATGTTAAAGAGCG
This sequence comes from Viscum album, assembly GCA_963277665.1. NCBI lineage: Eukaryota > Viridiplantae > Streptophyta > Magnoliopsida > Santalales > Viscaceae > Viscum > Viscum album. The sequence goes on along the minus strand of OY728132.1, from coordinate 1,696,652,039 downwards.
TTTTGGGTAAAATCATTTTATTTGTCGTCTGTGTTTTGACTTGTAATTATTCATATGATTATTTAGATCATGATTACTTAATTCCAAAAATATATAAAACATGATTTATATATAATATATATTCATAATATACATATATATAATAGATCGGTAAATGGAAAGAAATACACCGTTCATGGAGACGGTAGGCCATACGTACGCATGAACGCTATTTTCGTTTCCTTATTGAGTTGAATGGAATTAAGTAGATGACATACATATATATACACATAAATACAGTATCATTATTATGTCATATATTTCATTATTACATATTATTTATACTTTATAATCATTCATGAATGGTTAATGTGGACAATGTATCTCATTGCGTCGTGGAGACGGTAGTTCATACGTACGCACGAGCGATGATATCGATATCATGATCGTGGAATTGTATTGGAGTGTATGTATACAATATAAGAATCAATATCACTTTACAATAATCATATATAGTTATTATGTACACCATTATACTCATCCAAGTAAGGTGGTGGTGGAAAATAGATTACACCACGGCGTGGAGACGGTATACCGTACGTACGCACACGCGGTGATTTTGTTTTCCGTAGGATGGATAGATGTTGAAATAGGGTTGTTTCATACTTATAATAACATATCAGTATATGAGTGATACATATGTTATTACTTCATAATGAAACATCCTAAGAAGAAGAAGTGGAAGAAGAAATAAAGTTTAAAAAATCAGTAATGGACATTACCTCTTCCTTGAAGAGCCTCTTTGAGATCTCCTTTTAGGGAACTAAAATTGGTCTTTGAGGAAGACCAGAACCTCTAGGATGTTGCTATGGAAGTCCAGAATGGAATTTGGCAGGGGTTGACCGAGCATGAACGCTCAAAGTGTTGTGAGGAAGAGAGGGAGGAGGTGCCCTTTTATAAGGGAGGAGAGGGGCTCCTTTGGAAAAACTAAAAATATTATATTATTATAAAGACAAATTCAGTTTTAAATAGCCCCAAATTGACTTATTTTGAAGCTAAGGTGTGGATGGGTCGAAATCCTCTCATCTAATATAATTTAGATAGGTTTAGGTTCCTATTTTAACCATATCATTTAGATTTAACATTAAGTAAAATAATTTTACTTTTACCGTGTCTTCTTGTGTTCTTATACTATAAGGTTAATAAACATACTATTAGAAGCCAAACGAACCCCAAGTTGTTTATTATTAATATATATAACCTTATATAAGTCATTTGGCCGAACCATAGATTTTTAGGAATAAAATAACAATTAGTAATATAATATTTGTTTTGTAAACTATTTTATGTCAATTTTGACTCTATTTAGTAATTGATTTTTGTGAAAATCATAACAGAATGATTAGATAGAAAAAAGTTTATTCAATAAATACTAACATGTCATATTAACCTAGAAAATTAGTGTAATTCATAAAAAGTCTCTAATTATATTTATTTGGGTATTTATAATATCAATTATTCTAATTTGTCACTATTATGGTAATTACTGCATCATCATTGTGTCATAAATAAATGAATTTATTTAATGTCTAAAACTTATAAATATATATCATTATGTATTAAATCGTTTTAGATTTCTAATTAATATTTACAATCGAATTTATCTTATGTATAACCCTATATTAAAAATGTTTTAGTAAATAAACATTGATTTTAACTCTTTTAATTCTTCTTTGAATTAAATAATAATAAATGTCCTAATCGAATCTAAGTAGGCCTAAATGGTCATATTTTATTCCTAAGGATGTTTTTGGTCGAATTAAACTTATCCAATAGAATTAGGACATCTGTTCGGGTAACAATAATAACATTTTTACCCTTAATTACCATATTTACTTTTAACCGTAGTAATAAAAAGTAAACAGATACTATTCACCAAAAATTATTTTCATCTCATTGAACCACATTTTACTTACTGACATCAACCGTGTCTCTCGAATTTTTGAAATTCCGTTCACAGAAGTGGTAAAATTAAGTTTTATTAAAAATTCAATTTTTTTAATAACCACTTAGTGGTTTCACTATTCATCAAAAAATGAAAGTTTCCAGAAAAATACCAAAAATTAGGCCTAAGCTATATTTGATATTATGAACTCAAAAATGATGTCTATTTTACCAAATTCAAAACATATCAGTTGGATTTCTTAATTTGAGAATTAATTCCCGTCGTCAAAACAAATAGCGTGTTCTTAAGAGATAATAACTATCAAATGATTGACACTTGTTTATGTCTGGATTAAATGTGAAATTACATCCAATGACCAAAATTGTATTAAATTGTAAAAATATATTCTAAATATACATTAAAACCACTAAAATAAATATTTTATCACTATTAATTATTTCGATTAAAAAGGTTGTTTTTAATTAAAATTTAGTAATTTTCACTATTCATCAGAAAATGAAAGTAATCCGAAAAGTACCAAAATTTCACCCTAAGCTAATTTGGATATTCCGAATCCAAAAATGAAGTCCATTTTGAAAAATAATATTTACATATTTTCAAAAAGTGGTTATTACTATTCATAATTGCTAGTTTTAACAATATTTTAATAGCATATTGTTGTTTAGTGAAACTCGTTATTGCGTACTACACACGATATCGAGGAAGGTCGCGATTGCATGTAATGCAAGGAAAGTCAAGGATGTGTGTTGTGCAAGCTTCTTTTTGGTGTAGCATACAACATAAGACATTAATTAAATTAAAAAGAATATTTTTCATAAAATCTCGGGGTGTTACATTCTACCCTCCTCCAAATGAATTTCGCCCTTGAAATTCGTTGGGGTTATAAATGGTTTACTATTCGAAAGTTTCTTTAATAGAAACCCACATCGTAGAAAGGAATACCAAAACCAATCATTAAAAAAAATGTATGAAACGTAACGGTTACCCAAATAAACTAATCACTAGGTTTCCACATAGGTGAAAATATGGATATGGAAGAGAAATCTAACCATGATGTTCAGATGGAGAGTGGTAGATAACATGGCTATTGAAAAGCCAGCAATCACAAAGCTATAAATTTGTGACGATCTAAGGTACCATCTTATTCATCTGATATAAGGGCACTAGGACAACATTTTTGGTTTTTAAGATTATTTCCCTAAAGTTGATGAATTAAAAGAAATACTTACATGATTTTGGTACAATCTCACTGTTGTTCGTTAATTGAACAATTTCCACTTCATCCCTTAATGAAATGAAGTTGAATTTGTTATTTGTGATGTGTTAGCAGATCATGTTATAGAATGATGGTTCATTCCATCTGTCTCAAACAAAAGGTTATAAAAGTTATAAAAACTACTTAAGTCCATCTATAGTGATATTAATCATATATGGTTCATAAAATGGACTTATAAATCATATATCATACTACTTATTATAATAAAACTAGTTTCTACTAAACAGGGACTTCCTGTAGGCCAGTGGTAGGCGATAAAGGCCAGTCGCACTTCAGTTGTGGGTTCTATTCCTATAGCCTTGTCCGACGCGATGGGATGTCGCCCGTCCTACAGGTTTTCCTTTTTCTAAAGCTATATTACTATAACATCCCATCAATAATATCGAAAAAAGTTCTATCCTAACTTATGTCCAACATAATCCATTCCAATCTTTTGGCTTATCTAAAATACTTTGGTCCATTCTCATAGTATAAAGAAAATGATTACTTGAAATGTCACATAACAATCACGTGAATGTCATCATTTATCCCCCATATATCATAAGATATATCTTGTTGGTCAAATTAAAAACATGTGAATACCTTAATCATGTATTCTCTTGAAGAATGAATACCCATTGAACCGTAGTGAAAGCTAAATGCAGTTAAAAGTTAACACTTTCCACAAACCAAAATCCTCAAAATTCTTTATACTCAAACCATGATATCACTTAGTCCTTATATCAATCATGAGCTCATGAATACAATCAAACATCTAATTTTCTTTGTATCCCTTCATTATGCACATATCAACTGCTTACTAAAATATCTCAATCACTTTCCATGGTTACTGGTACCATAAAATTATTGAAAACCACAATAGATCAATACATAAATATTCCAATATTCCATGATACTATATACAAAATTATTTTGGAATCCCATTACATAATCATTCCACCGCATCGTTGTCATATTCAACATCGCCAATAGTGATCGCATGTGACTTCCCTTTGTCCTTTGCCTTAAGGCATTGCTCATGTTGATCATCACTAACCCTTGGATTAGGAAATTTATTATCATAATGCCCCATTTAATTGCACTTGAAGCATTGAAGTGTTGGTGGTGCGTTCTCTGCAGTCTTTTCTTTATTCACATCATTTGAAACCCTTTTCAATTACTTCAACACTCACCTGCTCGATGACCTTCTTTGCCACACTTAAATCATTTTCTAGTCCCTTTAAGATAGTCTACACCATGATTCTTTACACACATTGAGCATGAGGAAACATTCATCTTCATTTCACCATTATTCTGAGATTTCTCCTTGAACTCCATCTTGTGTTTCTTGTCAAAACTATGAGATGCATAAGTAACACCAACTTCCATTTCTACCTTGATAGCACAACACACAATTTCTTCATAGCTATTGAAGTCTCTTATATCTAATGCCCTTCGAAGATTTGGTTTTAATCCATTAATGAATCGATCAACTTTACTTTCAGGTTGGATGATAAATCCAGATGCATACCTTGCAAGCCTTGTAAAATTCGCTTCGTATATACCAACAGATACATCATCCTTTTGCTTTAGTTCAAGAAACTTCTTCACCATCTTTGTTTGATGAATATGAGGGAAGTACTTATTGAAAAATATGTTCTCGAACTCGTCCCATTCCATGGACTCAATTTCATCTCTTGGCCTCGTATTATTGATAAGATTCCACCATTGATCAGCATCACCTTCCAAACGATACACTGCTAAGATGACTTTATCATCTTCAGAACATTGAAGAACTAAAAATATCTTTTCAGTAGTACTGATCAATTGTTCAGCAACAAGTGGATCATTAGAACCACTGAAATAAGGTGGACGTTGCCTCATGAAGGACTCAATAGAATATTGTTCCCTTTTCTGCTCATTTGGAAGTCCAGAATGATTCATAGCTTGTGTAAGTATAGCAATAAGATTTTGCACTCCATCTCCTATAACATTTGTTTGTTCAGGAGGACAATCATTTCATTGTCCATTACATTGATCAACATGGTTCTTTCAGGTTCTACCCATCGTCTAAAACCCAAAAAGAACAATGTGAGAGGCAAAAATCCGGCTAGGGAAAACTATATAATAAAGGGGTCATAACTTCAATATCTAACATCCTAGGTTTAATTCTAAGATGGTTAGCGCAATTCTAGGACTATAACATATACATAACCTTAGGGACATCCCTAGACATACCTTAGAAATATCTCTAGGGATCTCACTAACTTTTTCGCATCCTAGTTTTCAAAGGTTGACTAAACCTTTCCTTTGATACCAACTGTAGAGACCCGAAGTTTAACGTACATGGACATTACATTACTTTTTCGGAATACTTAGTACATAACAAAAACACACACACAAGGACCGTAATAGTTTAGTGTCTTTGGAAACTCGGAATATAATCTTCTAATCGTTGTGAAAGATCTTCAACATCTCCCATAAAGATCTCCCTTTTTTTTACCTAAAACATTTCTTTATCTCCTGGGGAAAAGAAAACATAAAAGGGTGAGATCAAATTCTCAGTAAGGGTAAACAAAAGAAATATAAATCACATCATATTCATAAGAACATAACTCTTGGAAATCTTAACCCGCAAAAGAAATCATAATTTCATAACATGGGATAAATCATAGTAGTGAAATGTAATCCCAATAATCATAACATAAAACATGAATCTTTGTGGCATAGACACATAATCATAGAGAATCATTTCTTGTTAGTCAAGACTCAATGCCAAGACTATCTTAGTGGACAAAGTCCCTTTCTGAACCGAGTTCACTATTCGTTTCAGTCCTGTTTCACAAATCCGGTTTAACCTTCCGTTGCATCCATGTCTATCTCATGAGATATGAAATATTTACCCAATTCATTGGAGAGAGATATAGGTCCCACCCATCTCATAATGATACCATTCTTATGTGTGCCACAAAATCATAAAACATACATCATAGCATAACCCATGTAATAAAAATGGGAATCATAAACATAGTGACATCATAAAAGAATTATTATAAGATAAAGGAATACATAAGAATATTTCCATCAAAACATAATCAAATCCATGTAATAATAGGGATAGAAATAGAACCCTATATTATCTTATATGGAAAATAATTTTGATAAAACTCTTGATCTCCATTCTTGAGGAAAATATCTTTTCTACTTTAAAAACCTTTTCCTTTCTCAAAATGACATACAATTTTAAACTAAACGAAGTTGATTAAAAATAAACTTGAAATCTTGTAAAGGAAGCTTCTTGGAAATAATGTTTTAAAAATCCATTCATTCCGTATATGTTAAAAAAACATTATTCTCGTACTTTTGTCGGAAAAGTAAAAAAGTACCTCGTACGAAAAACGACAAAATATTCCTTTCATATATTTTACTAAAAACTCGCCGAAGGGTAAAAATTGGATATAAACTATTTTATAAGGATATAAATATTACATATTGAGGAAACATGGATGCGGATTATAAAATACACCCTAATAAATACCGAAGCATAAACAATCTCGGATAAAAATGAGATTGTGATATTTTCCCTTACCATAGGTCCGATTTGCTTCGTAAGTGTCCGAACCTCCTGTATAATGATATAAATAATGTCATTGAATTATTACAGAATCATACTCATTGTTATGATATCATATGTGGTTCACTTATGACTTTATTTTACCCGTTCTTTTGTAAATTCCATGTTAAAGAGTGTTTTGGGTAAAATCGTTTTATTTGTCATCCTAGTTTTGAATTTTAATTATTCATATGAATACTTAGATCATGATTACTAAATTAAAAAATATAAAACATTATTTATATATAATATATATTCAGAATACACATATATATAATAGATCAGTAAATGGAAAGAAATACACCGTTCGTGGAGACGGTAGGCCATACGTACACATGAACGCAGTTTTCGTTTCCTTATTGAGTTGAATGGAATTATGTAGATGACATAAATATATATACACATAAATACAGTATCATTATTATGTCATATATTTCATGATTACTTATTATATATACATTATAATCATTCATGAATGGTTAATGTGGAGAATGTATCTCATCGCGTCATAGAGACGGTAGTCCGTACGTACGCACGAGCGATGATATCATTATCATGATCGTGGAATTGTATTGGAGTGTATGTATAATATATCAGAATCAATATCACTTTACAAGAATCATATATAGTTGTTAAGTACACCATTATACCCATCCAAGAAAGGTGGTGGTGGAAAATAGATTACACCGCAGTATGGAGACGATATTCCGTACGTACGCACGCGCGGTGATTTCGTTTTCTGTAGGATTGATAGATGGTGAAATAGGGTTGTTTCATACATATATTAACATATAAGTATATAAGTGATAATGATGTTATTACTTCATAATGAAACCACCTAATAAGAATAAGTGGAAGAAGAAATAAAGTTGAATGAATCGGTAACGTACATTACCTCTTCTTTGAAGCGCCTCTTTGAGATCTTTTTTTATGGAAATAAAATTGGTCTTTGAGGAAGACCAGAACCTATAAGATGTTGATAGGGAAGTGGAGAATGGAAAATTTCAGGGTTTTTCTGAGATTGAAGGCTCAAAGTGGTGTGAGGAAGAGAGGGAGGAGGTTCCCTTTTATAAGGAAGGAGAGGGGCTCCTTTGGAAAAACTAAAAATATTATTTTATTATAAAGACAAATTCGGGATTAAATAGCTACAAATTGATTTATTTCGAAGCTAAGGTGGGGATGGGGCGAAATTCTCTCATCCAATAGAATTTAGACAAATTTAGGTTCCTATTTTAACCTTATCATTTAGATTTAACATTAAGTAAAATAATTTTACTTTTACTGTGTCTTCTTGTGTTCTTATACTATATGTTTAATAAACATACTATAAGCAGAGAAACGAACCCCAATTTGTTTATTATTAATATATATAACCTTATCTAAGTCATTGGAACGATCCTTAGATTTTTAAGAAGAAAATAACAATTACTAATATAATATTTGTTTTAAAAACTATTGTATGTCAATTTTGACACTATTTAGTAATTGATTTTTTTGAAAATCATAACAGAATGATTAGTTAGAAAAAAGTTAATTAAATCAATACTAACATGTCATATTAACCTGGAAAATTAGTGTAATTCATAAAAATTCTGAAATTATATTTATTTGGGTATTTATAATATTAATTATTAAAATTTTCACCATTATGGTAATTACTGTATCATCATTGTGTCATAAATAAAATAATTTATTTAATGTCTAAAAATTATAAATAAAATATCATTATGTAGGAAATCTTATTATATTTTTAATGAATATTTACAATTGAATTTATCTTATGTATAATCTTATATTAAAAATGTTGTAGTAAATAAACGTTGATTTTAACTCTTTTAACTCTTCTTTGAATTAAATAATAATAAATGTCCTAATCTAATCTAAGTGGGCCTAAATGGTCATATTTTATTCCTAAGGTTGTTTTTGGTCTAATTAAACTTATCTAATAGAATTAGTACATGTGTTAGAGTAATAATAATAACATTTTTACCTTTAATTACCATATTTACTTTTAACCGTGGTGAAAAAAAAGTAAAAAGTTACTATTCAACAAAAATTATTTTCATCTCATTGAACCACATTTTACTTACTGACATCAATCGTGTTTTTTGGAATTTTGAAACTCCATTCACAGAAGCGGTAAAATTATGTTTTATGAAAAAATCATTTTTTTAACTACCACTTAGTGGTTTCACTATTCATCAAAAATGTAAGTTTCCAGAAAAATACCAAAAATTAGGCATAAGCTATATATGATATTATGAACTAAAAAATGATGTATATTTTACCAATTTTAAAATATATCAGTTTCATTAATTAATTTAAAAATTAATTCCCGTCATCAAAACAAATTGCGTGTTCTTAAGAGATAATAACTATCAAAAGATTGACACTTGTTTATGTATGGTTTAAATGTGAAATTACATCCAATGACCAACATTGTATTAAATTGTGAAAATATAATCTAAATATACATTAAAACCACTAAAATTAATAATTTATCACTATTAATTATTTCGATTAAAAAGGTTGTTTTTAATTAAAATTTAGTAATTTTCACTATTCATCGGAAAATGAAAGTTATCCGAAAAGTACCAAAATTTCACCCTAAGCTAATTTCGATATTCCGAATCCAAAAATGAATCCCATTTTAAAAAATAAAATTTACAAAATTTCAAAAAGTGGTTATTACTATTCATAACAGCTAGTTTTAATGATATTTTAATAGCATATTGTTGTTTAGTGAAACTCATTATTGCGTACTACACACGCTATCGAGGAAGGTCGTGATTGCATGTAATGCAATGAAATTAAAGGATGCATGTTGTGCAATCTCGTTTTGGTGTAGCGTACAACACAAGACATTAATGAAATAAAAAATAATATTTTTCATAAAATCTCGGGGTGTTACAACAGAACCCTGACTTGGATTGCATTACACACAATCACGACCTTCCTCGATAGCGTGTGTTGTACGCAATACAGGGTTTCACTAAACAACGATATAATGTTATAATATTATTACGGATTATCCATTATGAAAAGTATTTACTAAATTTAGAATTTTATAACATTATTATTCATCCTACACATTTTCTAGAACAGGGTTTGTGAACAAAATAAATTTTTCGTATAAAATAAGTATTTTTCAAAACATGCAGTTTTGCTGCCTTTTGATGGCGCATCCATTTTAAATGTAGTTTTTTGAAATTTTTATAAGTTCAATTTTTCAAAATTAAATTCTTCTTTGGAATCAGGATATAAATATTTATGTTGGATAAAATTTTCATATTATTCAGATAACTTTCATATTTTAATGAAGAGTAAAAACACGCTATATTTTAATTAAAAACAAATTTTTTAATCGAAATAATTTATATTGTTAAATTTTAATATTTAATTGTTTTAATGTAAAAATAGAATATATTTTTACCTTTTAATATAATTTATGTCATTACCATTAAATTTACAATGAATTCATAGGTAAAAACATTTCAATCTTATGAAAAGTTTTAACTTTTAAAACTCTTTTTCCTAAAAATGGGAATAATTTTAAATTAATTTCTGCGACTTTTTTGATTTGAATGTGGAAAAATGGATTCCATATTTAGAATCAATAGGTCCAAATTATGTTACTAAGCTACTTTTTATTTTTAGTCATTATGAATAGTAACTACATTAAATTTTATTTACCGTAGTTAAAGGTAAATCGGGTAATTAAGGGTAAATATAATATTATAAAAATACCCTAACACTTGTCCTAATATAATTGGTTGATTATATTTTACCCCAAATCATACTTGGGTCCAAATAGAATCTAATGTAACCCACTTGTATTTGATTAAGACCTTTTATATGTTATATTTAAAGGAATGTGAAATGTCCTACTCAAACTCCAATAATTAGAGTAGTTTCAATATAAGGTTATACAAAATATAAATTTGATTATAAATATTCATTTGAAAGCCAAAATATTTTTATTTACCATGGTAATTTATTAGTAATTTTTAAGAAATATTTAATTACCTTAATAGCTTATACATTAATGATGAAGAAATTATTTATTTAGTGAAAAATCAATAATATAGTTTTTATTAAACTAAAAATACCTATAAAAATGACCAGAAACATGACCAAAATTCCTTTGTCGATTATATCTATACCCTAATTATCCACGGGGAGATTAGTGGACCATTTGGAGCATTATAAAACAGATTAGGTCATTTATATTATTTTATTTTAAATGATGTCAAAGATGTCACCTTCATAATTTAATAAATATATCAATTTAAATGTTGTGATTTTAAGATGATAAATTTGAATGAAAATATTATATTGAATCTTATTATATTTACATTTATCATAGGGTGTTATTTTCAATTTTTATGCAACAAATAAGTATATTAAATAATTATAAAAAAATATTGTAGTAATTATTTTATTAAGAGATATACCAAATAAATGGTTTTAATAATATTAAAATAAATAATATATGAAAAAATTAAAATTCCCCATGAATTTTTTTGAGGAATATAAAATGTTAGGGATCTATTTTATAATTTTTTTCTACCATATCTTATCCGTGGTTTTTATTTAAATTCAAATAATGAATTGTGTCAAAATTGACTCTATTGATATTTTATAAAAATAAAAAATTATTAATTTATTTAAAAATCATAAAAATATTTATAAACTACAAATAGAAAATTATATGGACTGAAAGGTTATAAAGTATCCAATTATAGGAAATTTAGAACATTTAATTATGTCTTTATGACAATTTATAATTTATAATTTTATTACCACAAATAAAATTAAATTGATTAAATAATGATAAATCAAGTTGATATGGTTTAAAATAAACATAAAATGTAACACCTCATGATTTTATGAAAAATATTCTTTTAATTTCATTAATGTCTTGTGTTGTATGATACACCAAGATTACCTTGAGCTATACACAACACCGTATTAGCTTGTATTATACGCAACAGATACATCATCCTTTTGCTTTAGTTCAAGAAACTTCTTATCCATCTTTGTTCGAAGAATATGAGATATGTACATATTGAAAAATAAGATCTTGAACTCGTCCCAATCAATGAACTCAATTTCATCTCTTGGCCTTGTATTCTTGATAAGATTTCACCATTTATCAGCATCAGCTTCCAAACGATACACTGCAATGATGACTTTATCATGTTCAGAACATTGATGAACTGAAAATATCTTTTCAGTAGTACTGATCCATTGTTCAGCAACAAGTGGATCATAAGAACCCCTAAAATAAGGTGGGCGTTGCCTCATGAAGGACTCAATAGAATACTGTTACCTTTTCTTCTCATTTGGAAGTCCATAATGATTCATAACTTGTGTAAGTATAGCAATAAGATTTTTCACTCCATCTCCCATAATATTTGTTTGTTCAGGAGGACAATCATTGCATTGTCCATTACATTGATCAACATGGTTCGTTCAGGTTCCAGCCATCGTCTAAAACCCAAAAAGAACAATGCGAGAGGCAAAAATCACGCTAGGGAAAACAATTTAATAAAGGGGGTGTAACTTCAATATCTAACATCCTAGGCTTAATTCTAAGATGGTTAGCACAATTCTAGGACTATAACGTATACATAACCTTAGGGACATCCTCAGACATACCTTAGAAATGTCTCTAGGGATCTCACTAATGTTTTCGCATCCTAGTTTTCAAAGGTTGACTAAACCTTTCCTTTGATACCAACTGTAGAGACCCAAAGTTTAACGTACATGGACATTACATTACTTTTGAAGAATACTTAGTACATAAAAAAACACACACACAAGGACCGTAATAGTTTAGTGTCTTTGGAAACTCGGAATATAATCTTCTAATCGTTGTGAAAGATCTTCAACATCTCCCATAATGATCTCCCTTTTTTTTAACTAAAACCTTTCTTTATCTCCTGGGGAAAATAAAACATAAAAGGGTGAGCTCAAATTCACAGTATGGGTAATCAAAAGAAATATCAATCACATCATATTCATAAGAACATAACTCTTGGAAATCTTAACCCGCAAAAGAAATCATAATTTAATAACATGGGATAAATCATAGTAGTGAAATGTAATCCCAATAATCATAAAATAAAACATGAAACTTTGTGGCATAGACAAATAATCATAGAAAAGCATTTATTGTTAGCCAAGACTCAATGCCAAGACTATCTTAGTGGACAAAGTCCCTTTCTGAAATGAGTTCACTCCTCGTTTCAGTCCTGTTTCACTAATCTGGTTTAACCTGCCGTTGCATCCATGTCTATCTCATGAGATATAAAATCTTTACCCAATGCATTGGAGGGAGATATAGGTCCCACCCATCTCATAATGATACCATTCTTATGTCTGCCACAAAATCATAAAACATACATCATAGCATAACCCATGTAATAAAAATGGCAATCTTAAACATAGTGACATCATAAAACAATTCATATAAGATAAAGAAATACATAAAAATATTTCCATTACAACATAATCAAATCAATGTAATAATTGGGATAGAAATAGAACCCTATATTATCTTATATGGAAAATAATTTTGATAAAACTCTTGATCTCCATTCTTGAGGAAAATATCCTTTCTACTTTAAAAACATTTTCTTTTCTCAAAATGACATACAATTTTAAACTTAAAGAAGTTGATTAAAAATAAACATGAAAACTTGTAAAGTAAGCTTCTTGGAAATAATTTTTTAAAAATTCATTCATTCCGTATAAGTTAAAAAAACATTCTTCTTGTACTTTTGTTGGAAAATTCAAAAAGTACCTCGTACGAAAAATGACAAAAGATTCCTTTCATATCTTTTACTAAAAACTCACCGAAGGGTAAAATTGAATATAAACTATTTTATAATGATATAAATATAACATATTGAGGAAATATGGATGTGGTTGATAAAATACACCCCAGTAAATACCAAAGCATAAACAATCTCGGAGAAAACGAGATTGTGATATTTTCCCTTACCTTAGGTCTGATTTGCTTCGTAAGTGTCTGAACCTCCAGTATAATTATTTAAATAATGTCATTGACTTATTCCATAATCATACTCATTGTTATGATATCATATATGGTTCACTTATGTCTTTATTTTACCCGTTCTTTTGTAAATTCCATGGTAAAGAGCGTTTTGGGTAAAATCATTTTATTTGTCGTCTGTGTTTTGACTTGTAATTATTCATATGATTATTTAGATCATGATTACTTAATTCCAAAAATATATAAAAAATGATTTATATATAATATATATTCAGAATATACATATATATAATAGATTGGTAAATGGAAAGAAATACACCGTTCATGGAGACGGTAGGCCATACGTATGCATGAACGCTATTTTCGTTTCCTTATTGAGTTGAATGGAATTAAGTAGATGACATACATATATATACACATAAATCCAGTATCATTATTATGTCATATATTTCATTATTACATATTATTTATACTTTATAATCATTCATGAATGGTTAATGTGGACAATGTATCTCATTGCGTCGTGGAGACGGTAGTTCATACGTACGCACGAGCGATGATATCGTTATCATGATCGTGGAATTTTATTGGAGTGTATGTATACAATATAAGAATCAATATCACTTTACAATAATCATATATAGTTATTATGTACACCATTATACTCATCCAAGTAAGGTGGTGGTGGAAAATAGATTACACCACGGCGTGGAGACGGTATTCCGTACGTACGCACACGCGATGATTTCGTTTTCCGTAGGATGGATAGATGGTGAAATAGGGTTGTTTCATAATTATAATAACATATCAGTATATGAGTGATACATATGTTATTACTTCATAATGAAACATCCTAAGAAGAAGAAGTGGAAGAAGAAATAAAGTTTAAAAAATCAGTAATGGACATTACCTCTTCCTTGAAGCGCCTCTTTGAGATCTCCTTTTAGGGAACTAACATTGGTCTTTGAGGAAGACCAGAACATCTAAGATGTTGCTATGGAAGTCTAGAATTTAATTTGGCAGGGGTTGGACGAGCATGAACGCTCAATGTGTTGTGAGGAAGAGAGGGAGGGGGTGCCCTTTTATAAGGGAGGAGAGGGGCTCCTTTGGAAAAACTAAAAATATTATATTATTATAAAGACAAATTCAGTTTTAAATAGCCCCAAATTGACTTATTTTGAAGCTAAGGTGTGGATGGGTCGAAATCCTCTCATCTAATAGAATTTAGATAAGTTTAGGTTCCTATTTTAACCATATCATTAAGATTTAACATTAAGTAAAATAATTTTACTTTTACCGTGTCTTCTTGTGTTCTTATACTATAAGGTTAATAAACATACTATTAGTAACAAAACGAACCCCAAGTTGTTTATTATTAATATATATAACCTTATATAAGTCATTTGGCCGAACCATAGATTTTTAGGAATAAAATAACAATTAGTAATATAATATTTGTTTTATAAACTATTTTATGTCAATTTTGACTCTATTTAGTAATTGATTTTTGTGAAAATCATAACAGAATGATTAGATAGAAAAAAGTTTATTCAATCAATACTAACATGTCATATTAACCTAGAAAATTAGTGTAATTCATAAAAAGTCTCTAATTATATTTATTTGGGTATTTATAATATCAATTATTCTAATTTGTCACTATTATGGTAATTACTGCATCATCATTGTGTCATAAATAAATTAATTTATTTAATGTCTAAAACTTATAAATATATATCATTATGTAGTAAATCGTTTTAGATTTATAATTAATATTTACAATCGAATTTATCTTATGTATAACCCTATATTAAAAATGTTTTAGTAAATAAACATTGATTTTAACTCTTTTAATTCTTCTTTGAATTAAATAATAATAAATGTCCTAATCGAATCTAAGTAGGCCTAAATGGTCATATTTTATTCCTAAGGATGTTTTTGGTCGAATTACACTTATCCAATAGAATTAGGACATGTGTTAGGGTAACAAGAATAACATTTTTACCCTTAATTACCATATTTACTTTTAACCGTAGTAATAAAAAGTAAAAAGATAATATTCACCAAAAATTATTTTCATCTCATTGAACCAAATTTTACATACTGACATCAACCGTGTCTCTCGAATTTTTGAAATTCCGTTCACAGAAGTGGTAAAATTAAGTTTTATTAAAAAATCATTTTTTTAATAACCACTTAGTGGTTTCACTATTCATCAAAAAATGAAAGTTTCCAGAAAAATACCAAAAATTAGGCCTAAGCTATATTTGATATTATGAACTAAAAAATGATGTCTATTTTACCAAATTCAAAACATATCAGTTGGATTACTTAATTTGAAAATTAATTCCCGTCGTCAAAACAAATAGCGTGTTCTTAAGAGATAATAACAATCAAAAGATTGACACTTGTTTATGTCTGGATTAAATGTGAAATTACATCCAATGACCAAAATTGTATTAAATTGTAAAAATATATTCTAAATATACTTTAAAGCCACTAAAATAAATATTTTATCACTATTAATTATTTCTATTAAAAAGGTTGTTTTTAATTAAAATTTAGTAATTTTCACTATTCATCAGAAAATGAAAGTAATCCGAAAAGTACCAAAATTTCACCCTAAGATAATTTAGATATTCCGAATCCAAAAATGAAGTCCATTTTGAGAAATAATATTTACATATTTTCAAAAAGTGGTTATTACTATTCATAATGCCTAGTTTTAACAATATTTAAATAGCACATTGTTGTTTAGTGAAACTCGTTATTGCGTACTAAACACGATATCGAGGAAGGTCGCGATTGCATGTAATGCAAGGAAAGTCAAGGATGTGTGTTGTGCAAGATTCTTTTTGGTGTATCATACAACATAAGACATTAATTAAATTAAAAAGAATATTTTTCATAAAATCTCGGGGTGTTACATTCTACCCCCCTTAAAATGAACTTCGCCCTTGAAATTCGTTGGGGTTATAAATGGTTTACTATTCGAAAGTTTTTTTAATAGAAACCCACATCGTAAAAAGGAATACCAAAACCAATCATTAAAAACAAATGTATGAAACGTAACGGTTACCCAAATAAACTAATCACTAGGTTTCCACATAGGTGAAAATATGGATATGGAAGAGAAATCTAACCATTATGTTCAGATGGAGAGTGGTAGATAACATGGCTATGGAAAAGCCAGCAATCACAAAGCTATAAATTTGTGACGATCTAAGGTACCATCTGATTCATCTGATATATGGGCACTAGGACAACATTTTTGGTTTTTAAGATTATTTCCCTAAAGTTGATAAATTAAAAGAAATACTTACATGATTTTGGTACAATCTCACTGTTGTTCGTTAATTGAACAATTTCCACTTCATCCATTAATGAAATGAAGTTGAATTTGTTATTCGTGATGTGTTAGCAGATCATGTGATAGAATGATGGTTCATTCCATCTGTCTCAAACAAAAGGTTATAAAAGTTATAAAAACTACTTAAGTCCATCTATAGTGATATTAATCATATATGGTTCCTAAAATGGACTTATACATCATATATCATACTACTTAATATAATAAAACTAGTTTCTACTAAACAGGGACTTCATGTAGGCCAGTGGTAGGCAATAAAGGCCAGTCGCACTTCGGTTGTGGGTTCTATTCCTATAGCCTTGTCCGACGCGATGGGCTGTCGCCCGTCCTACAGGTTGTCCTTTTTCTAAAGCTATATTACTATAACATCCCATCAATAATATCGAAAAAAGTTCTATCCTAACTTATGTCCAACATAATCCATTCCAATCTTTTGGCTTATCTAAAATACTTTGGTCCATGCTCATAGTATAAAGAAAATGATTACTTGAAATGTCACATAACAATCACGTGAATGTCATCATTTATCCCCCATATATCATAAGATATATCTTGTTGGTCAAATTAAAAACATGTGAATACCTTAATCATGTATTCTCTTGAAGAATGAATACCCATTGAACCTTAGTGAAAGCTGAATGCAGTTAAAAGTTAACACTTTCCACAAACCAAAATCCTCAAAATTCTTTATTCTCAAACCATGATATCACTTAGTCCTTATATCAATCATGAGCTCATGAATACAATCAAACATCTAATTTTCTTTGTATCCCTTCATTATGCACATATCAACTACTTACTAAAATATCTCAATCACTTTCCATGGTTACTGGTACCATAAAATTATTGAAAACCACAATAGATCAATACATAAATATTCCAATATTCCATGATACTATATAAAACATTATTTTGGAATCCCATTACATAATCATTCCACCGCATCGTTGTCATATTCAACATCGCCAATAGTGATCGCATGTGACTTCCCTTTGTCCTTTTCCTTAAGTCATTGCTCATGTTGATCATCACTAACCCTTGGATTAGGGAATTTATTATCATAATGCCCCATTTAATTGCACTTGAAGCATTGATGTGTTGGTGGTGAGTTCTCTGCAGTCTTTTCTTTATTCACATCATTTGAAACCCTTTTCAATTACTTCGACACTCAGCTGCTCGATGACCTTCTTTTCCACACTTAAAAAATTTTCTAGTCCCTTTAAGATAGTCTACACCATGATTCTTTCCGCTCATTGAGCATGAGGAAACATTCATCTTCATTTCACCATTATTCTGAGATTTCTCCTTGAACTTCATCTTTTGTTTCTTGTCAAAACTTTGAGATACATAAGTAACACCAACTTCCATTTCTACCTTGATAGCACAACGCACAATTTCTTCATAGCTATTGAAGTCTCTTATATCTAATGACCTTTGAAGATTTGGTTTTAAGCCATTAAAGAATCGATCAACTTTACTTTCAGGTTGGATGATAAATCCAGATCCATACCTTGCAAGCCTTGTAAAATTCGCTTCGTATATACCAACAGATACATCATCCTTTTGCTTTAGTTCAAGAAACTTCTTCTCCATCATTGTTTGATGAATATGAGGGAAGTACTTATTGAAAAATATGTTCTTGAACTCGTCCCATTCCATGGACTCAATTTCATCTCTTGGCCTCGTATTCTTGATAAGATTCCACCATTGATCAGCATCACCTTCCAAACGATACACTGCTAAGATGACTTTATCATGTTCAGAACATTGAAGAACTAAAAATATCTTTTCAGTAGTACTGATCCATTGTTCAGCAACAAGTGGATCATAAGAACCACTGAAATAAGGTGGACGTTGCCTCATGAAGGACTCAATAGAATATTATTCTCTTGTCTGCTCATTTGGAAGTCCAGAATGATTCATAGCTTGTGTAAGTATAGCAATAAGATTTTTCACTCCATCTCCCATAACATTTGTTTGTTCAGGAGGACAATCATTTCATTGTCCATTACATTGATCAACATGGTTCTTTCAGGTTCTATCCATCGTCTAAAACCCAAAAAGAACAATGTGAGAGGCAAAAATCAGGCTAGGGAAAACTATATAATAAAGGGGTCATAACTTCAATATCTAACATCCTAGGTTTAATTCTAAGATGGTTAGCGCAATTCTAGGACTATAACGTATACATAACCTTAGGGACATCCCTAGACATACCTTAGAAATATCTCTAGGGATCTCACTAACTTTTTCGCATCCTAGTTTTAAAAGGTTGACTAAACCTTTCCTTTGATACCAACTGTAGAGACCCGAAGTTTAACATACATGGACATTACATTACTTTTTCGGAATACTTAGTACATAACAAAAACACACACACAAGGACCGTAATAGTTTAGTGTCTTTGGAAACTCGGAATATAATCTTCTAATCGTTGTGAAAGATCTTCAACATCTCCCATAAAGATCTCCCTTTTTTACCTAAAACCTTTCTTTATCTCCGGGGGAAAAGAAAATATAAAAGGGTTAGATCAAATGCTCAGTAAGGGTAAACAAAAGAAATATAAATCACATCATATTCATAAGAACATAACTCTTGGAAATCATAACCCGCAAAAGAAATCATAATTTCATAACATGGGATAAATCATAGTAGTTAAATGTAAACCCAATAATCATAACATAAAACATGAATCTTTGTGGCATAGACACATAATCATAGAGAATCATTTCTTGTTAGTCAAGACTCAATGCCAAGACTATCTTAGTGGACAAAGTCCCTTTCTGAACCGAGTTCACTCTTCGTTTCAGTCCTGTTTCACTAATACGGTTTAACCATCCGTTGCATCCATGTCTATCTCATGAGATATAAAATCTTTACCCATTGCATTGGAGGGAGATATAGGTCCCACCCATCTCATAATGATACCATTCTTATGTGTGCCACAAAATCATAAAACATACATCATAGCATAACCCATGTAATAAAAATGGGAATCTTAAACATAGTGACATCATAAAACAATTCTTATAAGATAAAGGAATACATAAAAATATTTCCATCAAAACATAATCAAATCCATGTAATAATAGGGATAGAAATAGAACCCTATATTATCTTATATGGAAAATAATTTTGATAAAACTCTTGATCTCCATTCTTGAGGAAAATATCCTTTCTACTTTAAAAACATTTTCCTTTCTCAAAATGACATACAATTTTAAACTAAACGAAGTTGATTAAAAATAAACTTGAAATCATGTAAAGGAAGCTTCTTGGAAATAATGTTTTAAAAATCCATTCATTCCGTATAAGTTAAAAAAACATTATTCTCGTACTTTTGTCGGAAAAGTAAAAAAGTACCTCGTACGAAAAACGACAACATATTCCTTTCATATATTTTAATAAAAACTCGCCGAAGGGTAAAAATTGGATATAAACTATTTTATGAGGATATAAATATTACATATTGAGGAAACATGGATGTGGATTATAAAATACACCCCAATAAATACCGAAGCATAAACAATCTCGGATAAAAACGAGATTGTGATATTTTCCCTTACCATAGGTCCGATTTGCTTCGTAAGTGTCTGAACCTCCTGTATAATGATATAAATAATGTCATTGAATTATTCCAGAATCATACTCATTGTTATGATATCATATGTGGTTCACTTATGACTTTATTTTACCCGTTCTTTTGTAAATTCCATGTTAAAGAGTGTTTTGGGTAAAATCGTTTTATTTGTCATCCTAGTTTTGACTTTTAATTATTCATATGAATACTTAGATCATGATTACTAAATTATGAAATATAAAACATGATTTATATATAATATATATTCAGAATATACATATATATAATAGATCAGTAAATGGAAAGAAATACAACGTTCGTGGAGACGGTAGGCCATACGTACACATGAACGCAGTTTTCGTTTCCTTATTGAGTTGAATGGAATTAAGTAGATGACATAAATATATATACACATAAATACAGTATCATTATTATGTCATATATTTCATGATTACTTATTATATATACTTTATAATCATTCATGAATGGTTAATGTGGAGAATGTATCTCATCGCGTCATAGAGACGGTAGTCCGTACGTACGCACGAGCGATGATATCATTATCATGATCGTGGAATTGTATTGGAGTGTATGTATAATATATCAGAATCAATATCACTTTACAAGAATCATATATAGTTGTTATGTACACCATTATACCCATCCAAGAAAGGTGGTGGTGGAAAATAGATTACACCACGGCGTGGAGACGGTATTCCGTACGTACGCACGCGCGGTGATTTCGTTTTCCGTAGGATTGATAGATGGTGAAATAGGGTTCTTTCATACATATATTAACATATAAGTATATAAGTGATAATGATGTTATTACTTCCTAATGAAACCACCTAAGAAGAAGAAGTGGAAGAAGAAATAATGTTGAATGAATCGGTAACGTACATTACCTCTTCTTTGAAGCGCCTCTTTGAGATCTCCTTTTAGGGAAATAAAATTGGTCTTTGAGGAAGACCAGAACCTCTAATATGTTGATAGGGAAGTGGAGAATGGAATTTTTCAGGTTTTTTCTGAGATTGAAGTCTCAAAGTGGTGTGAGGAAGAGAGAGAGGAGGTTCCCTTTTATAAGGAAGGAGAGGGGCTCCTTTGGAAAAACTAAAAATATTATTTTATTATAAAGACAAATTCGGTTTTAAATAGCTACAAATTGATTTATTTCGAAGCTAAGGTGGGGATGGGTCGAAATTCTCTCATCCAATAGAATTTAGACAAGTTTAGGTTCCTATTTTAACCTTATCATTTAGATTTAACATTAAGGAAAATAATTTTACTTTTACTGTGTCTTCTTGTGTTCTTATACTATAAGGTTAATAAACTTACTATAAGCAGAGAAACGAACCCCAATTTGTTCATTATTAATATATATAACCTTATCTAAGTCATTTGAACGATCCTTAGATTTTTATGAAGAAAATAACAATTACTAATATAATATTTTTTTTAAAACCTATTTTATGTCAATTTTGACACTATTTAGTAATTGATTTTTTTGAAAATCATAACAGAATGATTAGTTAGAAAAAAGTTAATTAAATCAATACTAACATGTCATCTTATCCTAGAAAATTAGTGTAATTCATAAAAATTCTGCAATTATATTTATTTGGGTATTTATAATATTAATTATTAAAATTTTCACCATTATGGTAATTACTGTATCATCATTGTGTCATAAATAAAATAATTTATTTAATGTATAAAAATTATAAATAAAATATCATTATGTAGGAAATCTTATTATATTTTTAATGAATATTTTCAATTGAATTTATCTTATGTATAATCTTATATTAAAAATGTTGTAGTAAATAAACGTTGATTTTAACTCTTTTAACTCTTCTTTGAATTAAATAATAATAAATGTCCTAATCTAATCTATGTGGGCCTAAATGGTCATATATTATTACTAAGGTTGTTTTTGGTCTACTTAAACTTATATAATAGAATTATTACATGTGTTAGGGTAATAATAATAACATTTTTACCCTTAATTACCATATTTACTTTTAACCGTGGTAAAAAAAGTAAAAAGTTACTATTCAACAAAAAATATTTTCATCTCATTGAACCACATTTTACTTACTGACATCAATCGTGTTTCTCGTAATTTTGAAATTCCATTCACAGAAGCGGTAAAATTATGTTTTATGAAAAAATCATTTTTTTAACTACCACTTAGTGGTTTCACTATTCATCAAAAATGTAAGTTTCCAGAAAAATACCAAAAATTAGGCATAAGCTATATTTGATATTATGAACTAAAAAATGATGTATATATTACCAATTTCAAAATATATCAGTTTCATTACTTAATTTAAAAATTAATTCCCGTCATCAAAACAAATTGCGTGTTCTTAAGAGATAATAACTATCAAAAGATTGACACTTGTTTATGTATGGTTTAAATGTGAAATTACATCCAATGACCAACATTGTATTAAATTGTGAAAATATAATCTAAATATACATTAAAACCACTAAAATTAATAATTTATCACTATTAATTATTTCGATTAAAAAGGTTGTTTTTAATTAAAATTTAGTAATTTTCACTATTCATCGGAAAATGAAAGTTATCCGAAAAGTACCAAAATTTCACCCTAAGCTAATTTCGATATTCCGAATCCAAAAATGAAGCCCATTTTAAAAAATAAAATTTACAAAATTTCAAAAAGTGGTTATTACTATTCATAACGGCTTGTTTTAATGATATTTTAATAGCATATTGTTGTTTAGTGAAACTCATTATTGCGTACTACACACGCTATCGAGGAAGGTCGTGATTGCATGTAATGCAATGAAATTAAAGGATGCATGTTGTGCAATCTCGTTTTGGTGTAGCGTACAACACAAGACATTAATGAAATAAAAAAGAATATTTTTCATAAAATCTCGGGGTGTTACAACAGAACCCTGACTTGGATTGCATTACACACAATCACGACCTTCCTCGATAGCGTGTGTTGTACGCAATACAGGGTTTCACTAAACAACGATATAATGTTATAATTTTATTATGGATTATCCATTATGAAAAGTATTTACTAAATTTAGAATTTTATAACATTATTATTCATCCTACACATTTTCTAGAACAGGGTTTGTGAACAAAATAAATTTTTCGTATAAAATAAGTATTTTTCAAAACATGCAGTTTTGCTGCCTTTTGATGGCGCATCCATATTAAATGTAGTTTTTTGAAATTTTTATAAGTTCAATTTTTCAAAATTAAATTCTTCTTTGGAATCAGGATATAAAAATTTATGTTGGATAAAATTTTCATATTATTCAGATAACTTTCATATTTTAATGAAGAGTAAAAACACGCTATATTTTAATTAAAAACAACTTTTTTAATCGAAATAATTTATATTGTTAAATTTTAATATTGAATTGTTTTAATGTAAAAATAGAATATATTTTTACCTTTTAATATAATTTATGTCATTACCATTAAATTTACAATGAATTCATAGGTAAAAACATTTCAATCTTATGAAAAGTTTTAACTTTTAAAACTCTTTTTCCTAAAAATGGGATTAATTTTAAATTAATTTCTGCGACTTTTTTGATTTGAATGTGGAAAAATGGATTCCATATTTATAATCAATAGGTCCAAATTATGTTACTAAGCTACTTTTTATTTTTAGACATTATGAATAGTAACTACAGTAAATTTTATTTACCGTAGTTAAAGGTAAATCGAGTAATTAAGGGTAAATATAATATTATAAAAATACCCTAACAGTTGTCCTAATATAATTGGTTGATTATATTTTACCCAAAATCATACTTGGGTCCAAATGGAATCTAATGTAACCCACTTGTATTTGATTAAGACCTTTTATATGTTATATTTAAAGGAATGTGAAATGTCCTACTCAAACTCTAATAATTAGAGTAGTTTCAATATAAGGTTATACAAAATATAAATTTGATTATAAATATTCATTTGAAAGCCAAAATATTTTTATTTACCATGGTAATTTATTAGTAATTTTTAAGAAATATTTAATTACCTTAATAGCTTATACATTAATGATGAAGAAATTATTTATTTAGTGAAAAATCAATAATATAGTTTTTATTAAACTAAAAATACCTATAAAAAGGACAAAAAACATGACCAAAATTCCTTTGTCGATTATATCTATACCCTAATTATCCACGGGGAGATTAGTGGACCATTTGGAGCATTATAAAACAGATTAGGTCATTTATATTATTTTATTTTAAATGATGTCAAAGATGTCACCTTCATAATTTAATAAATATATCAATTTAAATGTTGTGATTTTAAGATGATAAATTCGAATGAAAATATTATATTAAATCCTTTTATATTTATATTTATCATAGGGTTTTATTTTCAATTTTTATGCAACAAATAAGTATATTAAATAATTATATAAAAATATTGTAGTAATTATTTTATTAAGAGATATACCAAATAAATGGTTTTAATAATATTAAAATAAATAATATATGAAAAAAATTAAAATTCCCCATGATTTTTTTTGAGGAATATAAAATGTTAGGGATCTATTTTATAATTTTTTTCTACCATATCTTATCTGTGGTTTTTATTTAAATTCAAATAATGAATAGTGTCTTTATTGACTCTATTGATATTTTATAAAAATAACAAATTATTAATTTATTTAAAAATCATAAAAATATTTATAAACTACAAATAGAAAATTATATGGACTAAAAGGTTATAAAGTATCCAATTATAGGAAATTTAGAACATTTAATTATGTATTTATGACAATTTATAATTTCTAATTTTATTACCACAAATAAAATTAAATTGATTAAATAATGATAAATCAAGTTGATATGGTTTAAAATAAACATAAAATGTAACAACTCATGATTTTATGAAAAATATTCTTTTAATTTCATTAATGTCTTGTGTTGTATGCTACACCAAGATTACCTTGAGCTATACGCAACACCGTATTAGCTTGTAGTATACGCAACACTATTCTTGGATTGTGTTACACAAAATTTTGATAATAGTTATTCTACGCAACATTGAGGATATATATATATATATTCAATGTATAAATAAAATATGGTTGGATTCTGTTATATGAATCAATGAAGGATTATTTCACAACACGCAACCCTGACATGGCTTGCATTACACGCAATCACGACCTTCCTCGATAGCGTGTGTTGTACGCAATACCAGGTTTTACTAAACAACGATATATTATTATAATATTATTATGAACTAGCCATTATGAATATTAATAACAAAATTTTAAATTTTATAACATTATTATTCATCTTACACATTTTCTAGAACATGGTATAAGAACAAAATAAATTTTTCGGGTAAAATAAGTATTTTTCAAAAAATTAAGTTTTGTCGCCTTTTGATGGTGCACCCACATTAAATCTAGTATTTTACATGTTCATAAGTTCAATTTGGAAAAATAAAATTCTTCTTTTGAATCAAGAAATAAAAATTTACATTGGATAAATTTTTCGTATTATTCTGGTAACTTTCATATTTTCAGGAATAGTAAAAACACGCTATATTTTAATGAAAAACAATTTTTTTCATCGTAATAATTTATATAGTTAAATTATAATATTTATTGGTTTTAAAGTATTAATATAATATATTTTTACCATTTAATATAATTTATGTCATTATTATTGATTTTACATTGAATTCGTAGGTTAAATCAATTCAATCTTTTGCAATGTTTTAAAGAAAAACCTGTTTTCATCCGACAACAGGATTAATTTTAATTTAATTTCTGCAACTTCTGTGTATTGAATTTGAAAAACTGGATTCCATATTTGGAATCAGTGGGTCCAAATTAGGTTTATAGGCTACTTTTTATTTTTTGGGAATTATTAAAAGTAACTACGGTAAATTTTATTTACCATAGTTAAAGGTAAATCAGGTAATTAAGGGTAAATATAATATTTTAAAATTACCCTGACACATGCCAAAATTCTATTGGATGGCTAAAAGTAAACCCATATCAACTAAGGGTCAGATTAGATTCATTTTATGGACTTTTGACCATGAAAATAATTTACTTATTCTTAAAACCAAAGAAAGTGACAACATGTCACTCTCTTAAATATTTTAAGTATAATAATTTTAATTTAGTGATAAACATCATACAACATCTAACATGAATAGTCTCCAGAAATTTAATTAAATTATCTACCACATGATAATTTATTTATAATTTTTAGGGATTAAATAATTGTCATTAATGGTGATACATTAATGATACAGAAATTATTTATTAAGCGGAAAATAAGTAATATAGTTTTTATGGAAATAATAATACCCATTAAAAGGCCCAAAAAACGGACCAAAAATTATTGTTAGTGTATATATACACCTTAATCATCCAATGACCTAAGATATAACCGTTTGGATCCTTATAAAAGTTATTATGACACTTACATTATTTTATTTTAAATGATGCCAAAGTTGTCACCTTCATAATTTAATAAATATAACAATTTAAATATTGTGATTTTAAGATGATAAATTCAAGTAAAAGTATTATTGTGAAATTTAATAGATATATATTCATCATAGGATTTTATTTTAAATTTTTATGCAATAAATAAGTATATTAAATAATTATACAAAAATGTTGTAGTAATTATTTTATTAAGAGATAAACCAAATAAATGGTTTTAAAAATAATAAAATAAATATTATATAAACTATTTAATGTGATCCACTAATTTTATAGATACAAATTACCTTTTTTGAATCTATTAATGCTTTTATTCCGAACATATCTTCTGTATATATTTTATTTAAATTCAATAAATGAATAGAGTCAAATTTACACTATTGTTATTTTATAAAAATAACATATTACAAAATTGTTTAAAAATCACAAAAATATTTAAAAATTATAAATTTTAATTTATATGGTCTATAATGTTATAAAGTAATCAATTACGGAAAATTCACAACAAATAATTAATTATTTGTTATAATTTAAAATTTAGAATTTTATTACAACAAATAAACTTAAATAGATTAAATAAGGATAAATCAAAATGATAAGGTTTAAAATAAGATCCAAAATGTCTAAATTTGATATTTTGATGATATTAAAACCCTATATCATCTAATCTTAGAATATGAGTCATTTTTGTAAGTTTTTAAGTGGGGTTAGATTTATTATAAATCAATATTTTTAAGAATTCCAAAGGTGCCCCTCTCCTCCCTTATAAAATGGAACCTCCCCCCTCTCATCCTCACACCAATTTGAGCCTTCATGCTCAGAAAAAACCTACCAAATTATCTTCCCCACTTCCCTAGAAACATCCTAGAGGTTCTGGTCTACTTTAAAGACCAATCTTAGTGCCCTAAGAGGAGGTTTCAAAGAGGCGTATCGAAGAAGAGGTAATTTCTTCTCCCGATTCTTTCAAGCTTCTTTCTTCTTCAACTTCTTCTTATTTAGTTGTTTCATTATAGTGTAATAACATCAGAATCACTAATATACTGATTTGTTATTATAAATATGAAATAATCCCATTTCACCTTCTATCCATCCTACGGATAACAAAATCACCGTGCGTGCGTACGTACGGAATACCGTCTCCACGCCGTGGTGTAATCTGTTTTTCCACCAACACCTTACATGGATGGGTATAATGGTGTAAATAATAAATATAAATAGTTATTATAACATCATACAGATTCTGATATATTTTATCATCCACTCCAATTCAATTCAATAATTATGGAAACGATATCATCGCTCGTGCGTACGTTCGGACTACCGTCTCCACGACGCGATGAGATTCATTCTCCATGTTAACCATTTAAGAATGATTATAAAGTATATATAAGAAATAATAATGAAATATATGACATTATAAAGCTACTGGATTTATGTATATATGTATGACATCTACTTAATTCCATTCATCTCAATAAGGAAACGGAAACAACGTTCATGCGTACGTACGGCCTACCGTCTCCATGAACGGTGTATTTCTTTCCATTTATAGATCTATTATATATATGTATATTCTGAATATATATTATATATAAATATTGTTTTATATTCTGGAATTCTGTAATCATGATCTAAGTAATCATATGAATAATTACAAGTCTAAACACGGACGGCAAATGAATCTATTTTACCCAAAACACTCTTTAACATGGAATTTACAAAAGAACGGGTAATATAGAGTCATAAGTGAACCATATATGATATCATAACAATTAATATGATTCTGTAATAAGTCAATGACATTATTTAAATAATTATAAAGGAGGTTTGGATACATACGAATCATATCGGACATAAGGCAAGGGATAATTTTGCAAATCTTATTTTTATCCGAGATTGCATATTCGTAAGTATTTACTGGGGTTATTTCTATCATCCATGTCCATGTTTTATAATAGTGTTTTCATGTATGTTTAAAGTAATTTTTACCCACTTTTGACTTTTACTACATGGTATTTATGGAATCTTTCTTTTGATTACGTTACAAGTTACTTTTTTTGACTTTTCTGACAAAAGTACGAGAAGAATGTTTTTTAACATATACGACATGAAAGGATTTTTACGGTTTTATAAAGCCATATTTTCATGAAGCTTCCTAAAAAATATTTCAATACTATTTTCAAGAAAATCCCTTTATTTAATAATTCATGACATTTTGTGAAAAGAAAATGATTTTAAAGAAGAAAGGATATTTTTCTCAAGAATTCATTTCAAGTGTTTTATCAAAACCATTTTACATCTAAAATGAAATTATTTCATATGTGTATGTTTTAAGTATAATGTATCTTTTATTTACATGGTTTCACTATTCTTATTGTAAAATTATATCCATTTGTTTTATTCGGATTATGAAATGATTGGATGATGTTTATTAATCCAATTTTATTTTTTGGGTTATGATGAATGTTTTAAGTTTATTTTGTGGCACAAGTAAGATTGATTTCATTATGAGATAGGTGATAACTATATCTCCCTCAAATTCATTGTGTAAAGATTTTATATCTCCTGAGATAGACATGGCTGGAACGGTTAGTTAATCCGGTTCAGTGTTACACGACTGAAACGAGGAGTGAACTCGATTCAGAATGAGACTTTGTCCACTAAGATGGTCTTGGAAGAAATGCCTTGGCTACTATGGAAATCATTACATGTGCTTAATGGATTCCACAATTACATGTTTTTTACCATTCTATTTTATCATGGTTTATGTTCCATTATGATCTATTCCTTATGTACATCCATGTTTTATGTCGTCGCTCAAGATTTTAATGTTTAAACATTGTGTTCATGTTTTTAAGTTCCAATGTATATGGTATGTTTTATTTTATCCATGCTTACCCTTACTGAGCATTTGATCTGACCCTATTTATGTTTTATTTTCCCCCAGTATCAAAAGAAAGGTTTTAGGTCAGGAAACAAAAAGTGCATGATCTTTATGGGAGATATTGAAGATCTTTCACCACGATTAGAAGATTACATTCCAAGTTTCCAAAGACACTAAACTATTATGGTCCTTGTGTGTCTGTTTTTGTTATGTATTAAGTATTCCGCAAAAGTAATGTAATGTCCATGTACGTCAAGAATCGGGTCTCTACATTTTCTATCAGAGGAAAGGTTTAGTCAACCATTGGAAACTAGGATGCGAAAATGTTAGCGAGATCCCTAGAGATATTTCTAAGGTATGTCTAGGGATGTACCTAAGGATAAGAATACGTATAGGATATAGTCCTAGAACAACGGTAACGATATTATAATTTAACCTAAGATGTTAGATATTGAGGGTGCTCCCCCTTTTACTATGTTGTTTTCCCTAGCATGATTTTTTCCTCTCACACTATTCTTTTTGGGTTTTAGAAAATGGCTGGAAACAGGAAGATTCATGATAATGGAAAATATGACGGACAATGGAATGATTTTCTTCATGAGAAACCAAATGAAACGGGATCTGGAAGTCTAAACATCGCTATTATGCCTAATATGAAATCTAATAATATGATCAATAATCTCAACTTTGGTAAGATTCCCAACTCAGATAATAAGAGAAAGATGGAGTTTCATGATGATCATAGAGGAATGAAAGTTCAATTTCCCTCACGTAAATCATGTGGGAAGAGGAATCAGGGAGATTGTTTCAAAGGAACTGGAAGATGCTTTGGGTGTGGAAAAGAAGGACACAAAGCGAGTAAGTGCAAAGGAAAAGGTTCAGTTAACACCATGGACAAGGATAATGGTATTGGTACGAGATCAACAATGATTAGATGTTTTAAATGTGGAATGTGCGGGCATTATGCAAACCAAATCCCTAATGGAAAATCTCTTGAAGAGAATCAGCATGGTCATATGGGTAGTATTTATGTGAATGATGTTGAGGAGACTACAAATGATATATGAGCTAAAAGAAGTGTTGAAGCTCAGTCGGTTGTTTTTGAAGGTAGTGAAATGATTGTATGTTTATCGAGAGTTATGTTGTATAGTTAATGGTACTATGGAATAAAGAATCATCTAAGGATTGTTACACTATTGTTTTTCCTAAAAGTATTTGAAGGTATATGTTGAATGGTACCAGTAACCATCAAATGTTATTCAGATATTTTTGTAAAGTAGATGATATGCACATAATGAAGGAATAATAAGATAATGAGATGTTTGATTGTATTCATGATCTCATGATTGATATAAAGACTAACTGATATCATGGTTTGAGTATATAGAATTTTGAGGATTTTGGTATGTGGAAAGTGTTAACTTTTAACTGCATTCATGTTTTCACTAAGGATCAATGGGTATTCATTTTTCAAGAGAATACATGATTAAGGCCTTAGAACGTTTGTAATGTGACCAACAAAACATATCTTATGTTATATGGGGATCAACGATGGTATTAAATCTCTGTTAATCGTTTTCACTATATTATGAGAGTGGAATGCAATATTATGGATAAGCCTAAAGATTTGAATGGATTATGTTGGACATAAGTTAGTATTGTTTAAGGATAGAACATTTTATTCGATATTATTGATGGGATGATATAGAAATGTAGTTTTAGAAAAAGGAAAACCTGCAGGACGGAAGACAACCCATCGCATCAGACAAGGCTGTGGGAATCGAACCCACAACCGAAGTGTGACTGGCCATTATCGCTTACCACTGGCCTACAGGAAGTCCCTGGTTAGTAGAAACTAGTTTTATTTTATTAAGCGGTATGATATATGAAGTATAAGATCATTTTTGGAACCATATATGATTAATCTAACCATATGATGGACTTATAACTTTTCCAAACCTTTTGTTTGAAAGAGATTGAATGACCCATCATTCTATCACATGATCTTCTAACACGTCACGAATAAAAAATTCAACTTCATTTCTTTAAGGGATGATGTGGAAATTGTTCAATTCACGAACAACAGTGAGATTATGCCAAAATCATGCAAGTATTTCTTTTAATTCATCAACTTTAGGGAAATGATCTTGAAAACCAAAAATGTTGTCCTAGTTCCCTTATATCTGATGAATCAGATGGTACCTTAGATCATCACAAATCAATATCTTTGTGATTGTTGCTTTTTTATAGCCATGTTCTCTACCACTCTCCATCAGAACTTGATGGTTCGATTTTTCTTCCATATCTATATTTTCACCTATGTTCTCCTACGTGGAAACCCAGTGATGAGTTAATTTGGGTAACTATTACATTTCATACTTTAGTTTTTAAAGCCATGTTTTGGTATTCCTTTTTACGATGTTGGTTTCTATTAAACAAACTTTCGAGTAGTAAACCATTTATAACCCCGACGAATTTCGAGGGAGAAATTCATTTTAAGGGGGTAGAATGTAACACCTCTAGATTTTATGAAAAATATTCATTTAATTTCATTAATTTATTGTGTTGTATGCTACCCCATGATTACCTTGCGCTATACGCAACACCGTATTAGCTTGCAGTATACGCAACACTATTCTTGGATTGTGTTACACACACTTTTGACAATAGTTATTCTACGTAACATTGAGTATATATATATATATATATATTCAATGTATAAATGAAATATGGTTGGATTCTATTATACAAAACAATGAAGGATTCTTTCACAACACGAAACCCTGACTTGGCTTGCATTACACGCAATCACGACCTTCCTCGATAGCGTGTGTTGTACGCAATACCGGGTTTTACTAAACAAAGATATATTATTATAATATTATTATGAACTAGCTGTTATTAATATATTTAACTAAATTTTGAATTTTATAACATTATTATTCATCTTACACATTTTCTAGAACATGTTATAAGAACAAAATAAATTTTTCGTCTAAAATAAGTATTTTCCAAAAAATTATGTTTTGCCGCCTTTTGATGGCGCACCCACATTAAATCTAGTTTTTGACATTTTTATAAGTTCAATTTGAAAAAATAAAATTCTTCTTTGGAATCAAGAAATAAAAATTTACTTTGGATAAATTTTTTGTATTATTCTCGTAATTTCAAATTTTGATGAGTTGTAAAAACATGCTATATTTTAATGAAAAAAAACATTTTTCATCGTAATAATTTATATGGTTAAATTATAATATTTAATGGTTTTAAAGTATAAATAGAATATATTTTTACCATTTAATATAATTTATGTCATTAGAATTGATTTTACATTGAATTCGTAGGTTAAATCAATTCAATCTTTTGCAATGTTTTAAAGAAAAACCCGTTTTCATCTGACAACGGTATTAATTTTAATTTAATTTCTGCCAATTCTGTGTATTGAATTTGAAAAAATAGATTCCATATTCTGAATCAGTGGGTCCAAATTATGTTAATAGGCTACTTTTAATTTTTTGGAATTATGAATAGTAAATATGGTAAATTTTATTTAACATAGTTAAAGGTAAATCAGGTGATTAATGGTAAATATAATATTATAAAATTACCCTAAAACATGCCAAAATTCTATTGGATGGAAAAAAGTAAACCCATATCAACTAAGGGTCGTATTAGATTCATTTTATTGATTTTTGACCATGAAAATAATTTAATTATTATTAAAACCAATGAAAGTGACAACATGTCACTCTCTTAAATATTATAATTTTAATAATTTTAATTTAGTGATAAACAACATAAAACTTTGAACATGAATACTTTCCAAAAATCTAATAAAATTATCAAAATAATTATAATTTATTTATAATTTTTAGGGATTAAATATTTGTCATTAATGGTGATACATTAATGATACATAAATTATTTATTAAGTGGAAAATAAGTAATATAGTTTTTATTGAAATAATAATACCCATTAAAAGGCCCAAAAACATGACCAAAACTTATTGGTAGTGTATATATACACCTTAATCATCCAATTACCTAATATATAACCGTTTGGATCCTTATAAAAGTGATTATGACACTTATATTATTTTATTTTAAATGATGCCAAAGTTGTCACCTTCATAATTGAATAAATATAACAATTTAAATATTGCGATTTTAAGATGATAAATTAGAGTAAAAGTATTATTGTGAAAGGTAATAGATTTATCTTCATCATAGGATTTTATTTTAATTTTTGATGCAACAAATCAGTATATTAAATAATTATACAAAAATTTTGTAGTAATTATTTTATTAAGAGATAAATTAAATAAATGGTATTAATAATAATAAAATAAATATTATATGAACTATTTAATGTGATCCACTAATTTTATAGATACACATGACTTTTTATGAATCTATTAAATCTTTAAGTTCGAACATATCTTCTGTATATATTTTATTTAAATTCAAATAAACGAATAGTGTCAAAATTGACACTATTGTTATTTTATAAAAATAACATATTATAAAATTGTTTAAAAATCAAAAAAATATTTAAAAATTATAAATTTAAATTTATAATGTCTATAATGTTATAAAGTCAACAATTATGGAAAATTCACATCATACAAGTAATTATTTGTTATAATTTAAAATATAGAATTTTATTACCACAAATAAACATAAAAAGATTAAATAATGATAAATCAAAATGATAAGGTTTAAAATAAGATCCAAACATGTCTAAATTTGATTGGATGGTGAGATTAAAACCCTATCTCATCTAATATTCAAAATGAGTCATTTTTTGGAGGTTTTTAAGTGGGGTAAGATTTATTAAAAATTAATATTTTTAAGAATTCAAAAGGTGCCCCTCTCCTCCCTTATAAAATGGAACCTCCTCTCTCTCCTCCTCACACCAATTTGAGCCTTCAAGTTCGGACAACCCCGGCCAAATTATCTTCTCCACTTACCTAGAAACATCCTAGAGGTTATGGTCTACTTTAAAGTCCAATATTAGTGCCCTAAGAGGAGGTTTGAAAGAGGCATATCGAAGAAGAGGTAATTTCTTCTACCGATTCTT
Organism: Viscum album; assembly: GCA_963277665.1. Taxonomy (NCBI): domain Eukaryota; kingdom Viridiplantae; phylum Streptophyta; class Magnoliopsida; order Santalales; family Viscaceae; genus Viscum; species Viscum album. The sequence goes on along the minus strand of OY728132.1, from coordinate 1,696,616,809 downwards.
TCAAACTTATTTCTTCTTAAACTTCTTCTTCATTAGATGTTTCATTATAAAGTAATAACATCAGTATCACTAATATACTTATTTTTTATTATAAATTTGAAACAACCCCATTTCACCTTCTATCCATCCTACAGAAAACAAAATCATCGCGCGTGCGTACGTATGGAATACCGTCTCCACGCTGTGGTGTAATCTGTTCTTCCCCCAACACCTTACGTGGATGGGTATAATGGTGTAAAGAATAACTATAAATATTTATTATAACATCATACTGATTCTGATATATTTTATCATCCACTCCAATTCAATTCAATAATTATGGAAATGATATCATCGCTCGTGTGTACGTACGGACTACCGTCTCCACGACGTGATGAGATTCATTCTCCATGTTAACCATTTAAGAATAATTATAAAGTATATATAAGCAATAATAATGAAATATATGACGTTATAAAGCTACTGGATTTATGTATATATGTATGTCATCTACTTAATTCCATTCAACTCAATATGGAAATGAAAACAACATTCATGCGTGCGTATGACCTACTGTCTCAATGAACGGTGTATTTCATTCCATTTATCGATCTATTATATATATTTATATTCTGTATATATATTATATATAAATCATGTTTTATATTCTGGAATTATGTAATCGTGATCTAAGTAATCATATGAATAATTACAAGTCAAAACACGGACGACAAATGGAACGATTTTACCCAAAACACTCTTTAACATGGAATTGACAAAAGAACAGGTAATATAAAGTCATAAGTAAACCATATATGATATCATAACAATAAATATGATTCTGTAATAAGTCAATGACATTATTTAAATCATTATATAGGAGTTTCGGATACATACGAAGAATATCAGACAGAAGGTAAGGGACAATTTTGCAAATCTCATTTTTATCCGAGATTGCATATTCATAAGTATTTACTGGGGTTATTTCTATCATCCATGTCCATGTTTTATAAAAGTGTTTTCATGTATGTTTAAAGTCATTTTTACCCACTTTTGACTTTTACTACATGGTATGTAAGGAATCATTCTTTTGATTACGTTATGAGGTACTTTTTTTGACTTTTCCGACAAAAGTATGAGAAGAATGTTTTTTTAAATTATACGACATGAAAAGATTTTTAAGGGTTTATAAAGCCATATTTTCATGAAGTTTCGTCAAAAATATTTCATGACTATTTTCAAGAAAATCCTTTTCTTTTAAAAATTCATGACATTTTGTGAAAAGAAAATGATTTTAAAGAAGAAAGTATATTTTCCTCAAGAATTCATTTCAAGTGTGTTATCAAAACCATTTTCCATATAAAATTAAATTATTTCATATGTTTATGTTTTAAGTATAATGTCTCTTTTATTTAAATGGTTTCAATTTTCTTATTATGATATTATATCCATTTGTTTTATATGGATTATGAAGTGATGGGATGATATTTATGAAACCCATTTTATTCATTGGGTTATGATGAATGTTTTAAGTTTATTTTATGGCACAAGTAAGAATGATTTCATTATGAGATGTGTGGGACCTATATCTCCCTCCAATGCATTGGGTAAAGATTTTATATCTCATGAGATAGACATGGCTGGAACAGTAAGTTAATCCGGTTAAGTGTTAAAGGACTGAAACGAGGAGTGAACTCGATTCAGAATGGGACATTGTCCACTATGATGGTCTTGGCAGCAATGACTTGGCTACTATGGAAATCATTACATGTGCTTAATGGATTCCACAATTAAATGTTTTATTCCCATGCTATTTTATCATGGTTGATGTTCCATTATGATCTATTCCTTATTTACTTCCATGTTTTATGTCGTTGCTCAAGGTTTTAATGTTTAAACATTATGGTCATGTTTTTAAGTTCCAATGTATATGATATGTTTTATTTTATCCATGCTTACCCTTACTGATCATTTGACCTCACCCTTTTTATGTTTTATTTTACCCCAGGATCAAAAGAAAGGTTTTAGGTCAGGAAACAAAAAGTGGAAGATCTTTATGGGAGATGTTGAAGATCTTTCACCACGATTAGAAGATTATGTTCCAAGTTTCAAAAGACACAAAACTATTACGGTCCTTCTGTGTCTGTTTTTGATATGTATTATGTATTCCGCAAAAGTAATGTAATGTCCATGTACTTCAAGATTCGGGTCTCTACATAAAACATGTCTAAATTTTATTGTTTGATGAGATTACAACCCTATATCATCTAATATTCTAGTATATTCATTTTTGGAGGTTTTTATGTGGGGTTTCATTTTATTATAAATTATTATTTTTAAGGTTTCCAAAACTGTCCCTCTCCTCTCCTATATAAGGGCACATCCTTCCCTCTCCTCTTCACACACATTTGAGCCTTCAAGCTCCGACAACCCCTGCCCATTTAACTTCTAAACTTTCATAGAAACCTACTAGTGGTACTGGTATTCTTTAGAGACCAACTTTAGTGCCCTAAGAGAGGTATAAGAGGAGCTGCGTCGAAGAATAGGTAATCTCTTCTACTGATTCATTCATGTTTATTTCTTCTTCAAATTATTCTTCAGTAGATGTTTCTTTATAAATTAACAACATCAGTATCACAAATATACTGATATGTTATTATAAATATTAAACAACCCCATTTCACCTTCTATCCATCCTATAGAAAATGAAATCATTGTGCGTGCGTACGTACGGAATACCATCTCCATGCCGTGGTGTAATCTGTTTTTTCACCGCCAACATACTTTTATGGGTATAATGGTGTAAAGAATATCTATATATGGTTAATATAACATCATAATGATTCTGAAATATTATATCATCCACTCCAATTCCATTCAATTATTATGGGAATGATATCATCGCTCGTGCGTAGGTACAGATTACCATCTCCACAGCGTGATGAGATTCATTCTCCATGATAACCATTCAAGAATGATTATAAAGTATATATAATGAATAATAATGAAATATAATACATAATTAAGATACAGGAATTATTTATTCATATATATATATATATGTAATTTATTTACTTCCATTTAAGTCAATAAGTAAAGTAAAGTAGTGTTCATGCGTACATACGACCTACTGTCTCAATGAACGTTGTATTTCATTTCATTTATATATCTATTATGTATAAATATATACTTAATATATATTTGATATACATCAGGATTTTAATTATCAATGTAATTAAATCATGATATAAGTATTAATAATATCAAGAACAACAAGTCCAAACACGTACGATAAATAAAACGATTTTACCCAAAACGATGCTTTAACATGGAATTTACCCAAGAATGGGTAATATAAAGTCATAAATTAACCATAAATGATATCATAACAATAAGTATTATTCTGTAATAAGTCAATGAAATTATTTTAATAATTATACTGGAGGTTTGGATACGTATGAATCATATCGGACCTAAGGTAAGGGACAATTTTTCAAACTCATTTTTATTCGAAACTGATTATAAGTAAGTATCTACTAGAGTTATATATTTCATCCATGTCCACAAAAATGTTTTTAATAAAGTTTATAATATTCTATTATATATTTTTAAAGTCATGATTACCCAACTTTGACTTTTACATTGTGTTATGGAAGGAATCTTTCTTTTGTTTACCATACGTGGAACTTTTTGACTTTTTCAAGAAAAGTATGAGGAGAATGACTCTTTAACATATACGACATGAAAAAATTATTATGGTTTCATGATAAATTATTTTCATAAAGATTACTCTACAATATTTCATGTCTATTTTATACAAAATATTTTTCTTTGATAATTTCATGGTATTTTGTGAAAAGATAATGATTTTGAAGAAGAAAGGATATTTTCTTCAAGAATTCATTTCATGTGTTTTATCAGAACCATTTTCCATATAAGATGGAATTATTTCATATGTGTATGTTTCAAGTATAATATCTCTATGATTTACATGGTTTCACTTTTTTATGATTAAATGATATCCATTTTTTATATGGATTATGTTATGATTGGATGATGTTTATGAAACCCATTTTATTCTTTGGGTAATGATGAATGATTTATGTTCATGTTGTGGAACACGTAATAATGATTTCATAATGAGATGGGTGGGACCTATATCTCCCTCCAATGCATTGGGTAAATATTTATATCTCATGAGATAGACATGGCTATAAGGGTAAGTTAATCTAGTTTAGTGTTACAGGACTGGAACGAGGAGTGAACTAGATTCAGAAAGGGACTTTGCCCACTAAGATGGTCCTGGAAGCAATGACATGGATAATATTGAAATCATATCATGTGATTAATATTTTACCACAATTAAAAGTTTTATTACCAAGCTATTTTATCATGATTAATGTTCTTTTATGATCTATTCCTTATGTACTGCAATGTTTTATGTATTTGCTCAGGATTTTGATGTTTAGATTTTGTGATCATGTTTTTATATTCAAATGATTATGGATTGTTTTATGTTTTATATGATTACCCTTACTGAGAATTTGATCCCACCCTTTATATGTTTTCTCTTCCATAGGATATAAATAAAGGTTTTAGGTATGAAAAAAGGGGAAGATCATTATGGGAGATGTTGAAGATCTTTTACCATAAATATAAGATTATGTTCCGAGATTCCAAAGACACTAAACTATTAAGATCCATGAGTTTTGGTTTTTGTTATGTATTAAGTATTCAACAAAAGTAATGTATAGTCCATGTACGTCAGTTTTTGGGTCTCTACAGTTGGTATCAGAGGAAAGGTTTAGTCAACCTTTGGAAACTAGGATGCGAAAACTTTAGAGAGATCCCTAGAGATATTTCTATGGTATGTATAGGGATGTCCCTAATGATTAGTATAACTATAGTTTATAGTCCTAGAATTATGTTTATGATCATGAATAACCTAGGTTGAACCTATGGTGTCCTGAATTAAAGAATGTTTGATATGTTAGACATCCCATAAGTTACTTTTTATGATTATGCGATTCCTCGTTATTTTAAGTGTTTCTTACATCATGGATTTTGGTTTTAGTGAATGGAGGGAACCAGAAGGAATTGGGTCATCATTGAATCCAATGGAAAAATTGGTGACATTGAGCAACGAAAATGCATAATTCATGGAAAGAAAGATTTTTTGATTATGTCGAATCAGTCATCGCGATATATGATTAACACGGTGAACATTAGTGGTATTCCTAATTCATCAAAAAAGAGGAAGATGGAATTTTATTCAAGCTCACATGTTAAGGAGCATTAAGAAAAGAAGACTAAGATTTTTAAGGAAGGGAAGAAGAACCATGATGAATACATCAAATGGTGGGGAATATGTTATCTTTGTGGAGAGAAGGGTCATAGAGTGACAGACTGTTATGGAGTTCAATGCCTTATTTGTGGAGAACATGGGCATTACCCAACTCAATGCCCTGACATAAGAGGTTACTTCTAAATCAAGTAAGGACATATTCCATGAGAATCATTGAAGAGGATGGATTGAATTGTTTATGTATTGGTATTCAAGAATAATGTTGTTGAGGTACTTTTATGGTATATTGGAATATACATGTATTCGTCCATTGTGATTTTCAATAATTTTATGATACCGGTAACCGTGAAAAGTGATTTAGATATTTGTGGAAGAAAGATGATATGCGCATAATGAAGGGATAAGGAGAAAATGAAATGTATGATAGTATTAATGAGCTCATGACTAATATAAGGAAAAAGTTATATCATGGTTTGAGTATATAAAATTTTTGTATTTTGGTATGTGGAATGAGTTAAATTTTGACAGCATTCATGTTTTCACTAAGGTTCAATGGGTATTAATTTTTTAAGAGAATACAAGATTAAGGTATTCCCATGTTTGGAATGTGATCAACAAGATATATCTTGTGATATATGAGGGATAAATTATGGTATTAACGTGCTTTTTATATGACCTTTTTAGTAATTGTTCTCTTTATACTATGAGTTTTGAAAGAAGTATTTTGGATAATCCAAATCATTGGAATGGATTATGTTTAACATAAGTTAATATTGTTTAAGGAAATAATTTTTTTTCTATATTATTGATGTAATTTTTAACAGTGTAGTTTAAGAAAAGGGACAACCTGCAGAACGGGAGAAAACCCGTCATGTCGGACAAGGATGTGGGAATAGAACCCACAACTGAAGTGCAACATTCCTTTATCGCATACCACTAGACAATAAAAAGTACTTGGTTAGTAGAAACTAGTTATATTTTATTTAGCTCTATGATAGATGAATTATAAGTCCATTTTAGCAACCATATACGATTAATCACAGCATAGATGGACTTATGTATATTTAATAAATTGTGCTAATATTTTTGCAATAGAAACAGAGGGAATGACCTATCATTCTACTGCATGATCTGCTAACACTTCACAATTGAAAAATTCAACTTCATTTCATTAAGAGACGAGGTGAAAATTGTTCTTGGCATGAACAACGGTGTGATTGTTCCAAAATAAAGTAAGTATTTCTTTTAATTCAAATTTTTTTCAACATTAGGGAAGTGATCTTGAGAACTAAAAACGCTGTCCTAGTACCCTCATAGCCGATGAATCACATGGTGCCTTATATCATCACAAATTTATGTCTTTGTTATTGTTGGCTTTATCATAGCTATGTTCTCTACCGCTCTTCATCAGAACATGATGGTTAGATTTTTCATCCATATCCATATTTTCACCTATATTATCCTATGTGGAAACCCAGTGCTAAGTTACTTTGGATATCCGTTATGTTTCTAATGATCCTTTTTAAAATTATGATTTAGTATTCATTTTTACTATGTGGGTTTCTATTAAAGAAACTATCAAGTAGAAAACCATTTATAACCCCGACGAATTTCGAGGTCGAAATTCATTATAAGGCAGGTAGAATGTAACACCCTGAGATTTTATGAGAAGTATTCTTTTTAATTTTTTTGATGTCTTGGATGCTACACCAAGATTATCTGGCACTATACACAACATTGTATTAGCTTGAAGTATACACTACACTATTCTTGGATCGTGTTACACACAATTTCAAGTTTGTTTGATAGAAGTTATTCTATAAAACATTGAGTGTATATATATATATATATTCAATGAATAATTGGAATATGGCTGGATTCTGTTATAAGAAACAACAAAAAAATATTTCACTACACTCAACCCTGACTTGGCTTGCATTACACGCAATCACAACCTTCCTCGATAGCGTGTGTTGTAAGCAATACCAGGTTTGAAGAAACAACAATATATTGTTATAATATTATTATGGATTAGAAATTACCAATATTTTTAACTACATTTTGAATTTTATAACATTATTATTAATCTTACATATTTTCTAGAACATGTTATGTGAATAAAATAAATATTTTGTGTAAAATAAGTATTTTTTTAAAAATACAGTTTTGCTGCCTTTTGATGGCGCATCCACTTTAAATATTCAATTTGACATTTTTAAAAGTTTAATTCAACAAAATAAAATTATACATTGGAATCAAGATATGAAAATTTAATTTGGATAAATTTTTCTTATTATTCAGATAACTTTCATATTTTAATAAATAGTAAAAACCCGCTATATTTTAATTAAAAACAAATTTTTTTATCGCAATAATTTATATGGTTAAATTATAATATTGAATGGTTTTAAAGTAAATATATAATATATTTTTCCCATTTAATATAATTTCTATCATTACCATTAATTTTACAAAAATAATAGGTAAAAACATTTCAATCTTTTGCAACGTTTTAACTTTTAAAACTCATTTTCCTAACAACGGGATGAATTTTAAATTAATTTTTGCAAATTATGTGATTTTAATTTGGGAAAATGGATTAGATATTTAGAATCAGTCAGTACAAATTATGTTAATAAGCTACCTTTTATTTTTAGTGATTGTGAATAGTAACTACGGTAAATTTTATTTACCAGTGTTAAATGTGAATCTGGTAATTAATGGTAAATATAATATTATAAAATTACCCTAAAACTTGTCATAATATAATTGGATGATTATATTTTACCATAAATCATACTTGGGTCGAAATGGATTCTAATGGAACCCACTTGTATTTGATTAAGACCCTTTATTTATTTTATTTAAAGGAAAGTGAAATGTCTCACTCAAACATTAATAATTAGATTATTTTTAATATAAGGTTATATAGAATATAAATTCGATTATAAATACTCATTTGAGAGATAAAATGTTTTTATTTACCATGGTAATTTATTTGTAATTTCTAAGTAATATTTAATTACCTTAATAGCTTAAAAATTAATGATGATGAAATTATTTATATAGTGAAAAATAAATAATATAGTTTTTGTTAAATAAAAATACGAATCAAAAAAACCAGAAACATGACCAAACATTATTGGTCGAGTATATCTATACCCTATTAATACAAGGGTTGATTTTTGGGCCATTTTAATCCTTATAAAACCAATTATGACATTTATATTATATTATTTTAAATATTTTCGAAGATGTCACCTTCATAAGTTAATAAATATAACAATTTAAATGTTGTGATTTTAAGATGATAAATTAGAGTCAAAATATTATTATGAAATTTATTATATTTAGCTTCATTGTAGGATTTAATTTTTAATTTTTATGAGAAAATAAGTATATTAAATAATTATACAAAAATGTTGTAGCTATTATTTTATTAAGAGATATACCAAATAAATGGTTCTAAAAATAATAAAATATATAATATATGAACAAATTAATGTGCCCCATGAATTTTTTTTATGAATATACCATGTTAGTGATATATAATTTTATTTGGTTCTAACATTTCTTCTATGTGGTTTTTATTTAAATTCAAATAATGAATAGTGTCAAAATTGACACTATTGATATTTTATAAAAATAACATATTATTAAATTATTTAAAAATCCAAAAAATATTTAAAAACTACAAATAGAAAATTATATGGTCAAAACGGTTATACAGAATCTAATTATGGTAAATTTACAACATTTGAGTATGTATTTATAACAATTTATAATTTATAATTTTATTACCACAAATAAAATTAAATTGATTAAATAATGATAAACCAAGTTGATAATGTTTAAAATAAACATAAAACATGTCTAAATTATATTTTTTTGATTATATTAGAACCCTATCGCATCTCATATTCGAATTGATTCATTTTTGGAGGTTTTTAATTGGGGTTTCATTTTATTATAAATTAATATTTTTAAGGTTTCCAAAAGTGCCCCTCTTCTCTCCTGTATAAGGGAACCTCCTTCCCAATCCACTTCACACACATTAGATCATTCAAGCTCGGCCAAACCCTAAAAATTTCACTTCTCCGCATCCATAGAAACCTACTAGAGATCATAGGTTTTTTTAAATACCCACTTTAGTTCCCTAAGTAGAGGATAAGAGGAGCCGCGTCAAAGAAGAGGTAATCTCTTCTACCGATTATTTCATGTTTCTTTCTTCTTCAACTTCTTCTTATTTAGTTGTTTCAAAATAAATCAATAACATATGTATCACTAATATAATCATATTTATTATAAATATGAAAAGACCCTAGATCATCTTCTATCCATCCTATGGAAAATGAAATCACCGCTCGTACGTACATACGGAATACAGTCTCCATGTCGTGATGTAATCTATTTTTCCACCGCCACCTTGCATGGATGGGTATAATGGTGTAAAGAATAACTATATATGGTTATTATAACATCATATTAATTCTTAAATATTATATCATACACTACAATTCCATTCAATAATTATGGTAATGATATCATCGCTCATGCGTACGTACAGATTACCGTCTCCACGGCACGATGAGATTCATTCTCTATGATAACCATTCAAGAATGGTTATACAGTATATATAATGAATTATAATGTAATATAAGACATAATTAAGATACTGTAATTATGTATACTTATATATATATATGTCATCTACTTACATCTATTCAAGTCAATAAGGAAAGGAAAACAGAGTTCCTGCGTACGTATGGCCTACCGTCTCCATGAACGGTGTATTTCATTTCATTTATCTATCTATGGTATATATATACTGAATATATATGATATATAGATCATTATTCTCATTCTAGTTGTAAGTAAATAATGATATAAGTAATAATAATATCATGAAAATTATGTCCAAACATGTACGATAAATAAAATGATTTTACCCAAAATGCTGCTTTAACATGGCATTTACAAAAGAATAGTTAATATAAAGTTATAAGTGAACCTTATATGATATCATAACAATAAATATGATTCTTTAATAAGTCAATGACATTATTTATATCATTATATATGAGGTTTGGATACATACGAATCATATTGGACCTATGGTAAGGGATAATTTTTCAATATCATTTTTATTCGAGATTGCTTATACATAAGTATGTACGGGGTCTATATTTTTCATCCATGACCATAAAAATGTTTTTCATAAAGTGTTTAATATTAGTTCAGGTATTTTTAAATTCATGTTTACCCCTATTTGACTTTTACATTGTGTTATGGAAAGAATCGTTCTTTTGTTTACCATACGAGGAACTTTTTGTCTTTTCAGACAAAAGTACGAGGAGAATGTTTTTTTAACTTATATGGAATGAAATTATGTTTACGGTTTCATAATGCCTTATTTTCCAAAATCATACTCTACAATATTTCATGACTATTTTCAAAAAATTCCTTTTCTTTTAAAATTTCATGGCATTCTTTGAAAAGAAATTGATTTTGAAGAAAAAATTATATTTTCCTCAAGAATTCATTTCATGTGTTTTATCAAAACCATTTTCCATATATGATGGCATTATTTCATATGTGTATGTTTCAAGTATAACGTCTCTATGATTTACATGGTTTTAATTTTCTTATGATGAAATGATATCCATTTTTTATACGGATTATGTTATGATGGGATGATGTTTATGAAACCTATTATATTCTTTGGGTAATGATGAATGATTTATGTTCAAGTTGTGGCACACGTAAGAATGATTTCATTATGAGATGAGTGAGACCTATATCTCCCTCCAATGCATTGGGTAATGATATATATCTCATGAGAAATACATGGCTGGAATTGTAAGTTAATCTGGTTCAGTGTTATAGGACTCGAACGAGGAGTGAACTCGATTCAGATAGGGTCATTGTCCACTAATATGGTCTTGGTAGCAATGCCTTGGCTACTATGAAAATCATATCATGTGCTTAATGTTGTTCCATAATTAAAATTTTTATTCCCATGCTATTTTATCATGATTAATGTTATTTTATGATCTATGCCTTATGTAGTGCAATGTTTTATGTCATTTCTCAATATTTTGATGTTGAGATTTTATTCCCATGGTTTTACATTCAAATGTTTATGAATTGTTTTATGTTCTCTATGATTACCCTTACTTAGAATTTGAGATCACCCGTTATATGTTTTCTTTTCCCTAGGATATAAATAAAGGTTTTAGGTTGGAAAACAAAAGGGGAAGATCTTTATGGGAGATGTTGAAGATCTTTCACCATGATTAGAAGATTATGTTCCGAGTTTCAAATGACACTAAACTATTATGATCCTTGAGTTTTGGTTTTTGTTATGTATTAAGTATTCCGTAAAGGTAATTTATTGTCTATGTACATCACTTTTCGGGTCTCTATATGTTCATTGTAGATAGTTTGATTGAATTCCCTAAGACCTTCTAGTCATGTAATCTCCTATGCCTACGGGCCATGTAATATCTGAGACTATGGGACTTGTAAGGGTTCCCCACCATCCATTGAAAGAGGAGTTATCAAAAATCAATAAAAATGAAGGCCTTCAGGGAATTCAGTCAATAACTATCCAAATATTGAAACCTGTTTATGTCCAGTTTAAATGTGAAATTATGTCAAAGGGAAAAAATTGAATTAAATGAAAAAAATATATTCTAATTATACTTTTAAAGAACTTAAAAGTATAATTTATCACTATAAATTATTTTGATTTAAAAAGTTTTTTTAATTGACGTTTAGTATTTCTCACTATTCATAAAAAAATGGATGTTCTCAGAAAAATACCCAAAATTATCCTTATGATAATTTTGATATTCTAAATCCAGAAATGATGTCCATTTGAATGATAAAATTTGTAAAATTTAAAAAAGTATGTATTACTATTCATAACAACTTGTTTGACTAGTTTTGGTGTGTTAGAACTCGAAGATACATACAATGCAAGCTATTGCAGTATTCAAAGGGAAACGTACCATGGATGCTTGGGGTGTTACATTCACCCCTGCTTCCAATAATTTTTTCCTCGCAATTTGAAATTGTTCATTGAAAATAAAATGTTGAAAATAGAAAATTCTTTTGTGGAAAACCCACATCGGAAAAAGGACAATAAAATTCAGTTTTAAGAAGACTAAATGGGAAATGAGAATGTCACTACCTAATTAGGGTTTTGAATTGGAGAAAATTGGTGAAAATTATAGACACGTAATTACAGGAAAAACATAAATATTTATAGGGAGTGATTGAGGTCATCAATCCCAAACAACTGCAAAATTGAGGACCTCAAATCAATCAATCTATGATTATTTAAAATAACATCAGTTCAAGAAAACATAAGGTATTATAATGACACATTTTTGTTTTTAATATCCATTCCATAATGTTTAAGATACACACACAGACACACACACATATATATATATATACTTGACATGTAGTCTTTCATCCTTCAACTAATTTCTAGTAGAAACTCATCTTTCACTCCAAAAGGTAATAGAACTCAAAAATAATATATTTATCATAATCATATATGGTCACAAATATTAACACATACTATTAAAATGAAAAAATGTGATAACCAGGTACTCTTTTAGGCAAGTGGAAGGTAATAAAGGAATGTCTCACTATTGTTATGGGTTCGATTCCTACATCTTTGTCTGATGTGGCATGTTATCGTCTGAACAACAAGTTTTCCTTTTCCTAATTCTATAGTATCATAATATTCAAAAAATAATCATAAGAAATGTTTTAACCTTAAACAATTCTATCCAAAGTTCCACTTAATCTATTCCAATCATTATAGTTATCCAATGTACCTCTGTTCAGACTCTCTGTAAAAGGTATCTAAATTCCAAAATCAATAGGAACATCAAATTTCCTAAACAATGTAAGGTTTCATTTATTGTCACATACAGAAAATATGATTACCTTTTTCATATTAAAACCTTAATGAAAACAACATGTATTTTATAAAAATACTTATATATATCACATTATTCAAATTACCAAAATATAATCCATGAGTCCAAAAACATAAATACATTAATTATTCCACTTCAACTATAGTAATAGCATAATCATGGTCTTGATCCCTTGACCATTTGTGAGGTATGTTTCCCTGACTCATTGGAAATTAATTTTCATAATGCCCCATTTCTCTACAAATTTACCATTCATCCTTGACAGCCTCTTTCTTTCCCTTGCAATTACGAGCCTGGTGACCGTTTTCTCCACATTTGTAACAAACTCACATTCCTTTTTCACTGGCACTAGGGTGCTTCCTTCCAAAATTATCACATGGCGGAAATTCAAATCATTAATTCTTCCCTGTCTCATTATTTCCTTTCCCAGAGTGTTCATAAGATCTCTTCTTCTCTTACTTTGATTTAAAGTCATAAGACTTAGAGAATTCCTTATCTGTCTTGATAGAACAAGAGACAATGTCGTTGCATGACGAGATGGATTGTGAGACCAATGATCAAAAGAGAAATGGTTTTATCCCATCAAAGAAACTATCAATCTTACTCATTGGGTTACTTATATAATATGTTACATGCATTGCAAACCATGAAAAGTTAGCCTCATACTTTGAGAGATTCTCATCATATTTTTCCCTCAAACTCAGATATTTCCTTTCCATATCCAATCGATGGACATGAAGAAAGTATTTTTATAAGAAAATATTTTTAAACTTCTTCCATTCCATAATTGATATTTCTTCATCCTCCTTTGGGTTTAGAATCAACAACCACCACTGATCAGCATCTCCAGTGAGGTGATAAACTACCATGATAACTTTTTCCCTTTCACTACTCCCCAAAGCCTGAAATATGTTTTCTAGGGAACTTATCCATTTCTAAGCTACCAATGGATTTTTACACCAATTGAATGTTGGTGGTTGTTTCCTCATGATGTTATCTAACATTGACCCTCCACATTTTGGATCAGTGTTCTCCATATGGGTAAGGTTATTATTCATAACCAGAGTGAGGTGTCATAGTATAGTGATAAGCTGATCAGCACTAGTTGTATCACCAGCTCCACTATAATTATCTTCTGTAGGAGGTAAATCCCTACATGGAGTTTGTGCATTGATTCAGTTTCCATTCCTCCCACTAGGATCCATTTCTAAACCATGGCATAAACTTGATTAGTTTATGAATCGAAATACATAATTGAACACTTGTAAAACACTTACCATAAGTTCAAAAATTTATGGATAAAATCCATAATAATGTTTTTGTTGAGGAAGTACATACTCATAAACCATTGATAATGGTTTCCAAAAAAAATGAGAATTATCCTAAGCATATCCCTCGGGAGTGTCGTAACCAAGAGTGCCATAAGGCCCATTTTTGTGCACCAGTTCTCGCTCGAGTCTAGCTCAAAGTGATGTTTTCGGGTTTTACCCCAAGGTACATCTGTTCCAGAGCCTCCTCTACCTTCTTGTATCCATACACTAATGTATTTCTCAGAAAACTAAAAAAATCTCTAAAATATGAAAATTCTAGGATGTTTTTCTATACGAATCCTGAAATTCTATCTTAGGTTTATGTGCTCTAATTGAATTTTATCTAAATCTAGCTTCCAAGGTTTTTACTAAACTTCTTCTGATACCAACTGTAATGCCCTGACCCTAGTTACCTAGATTCAGTGCATTATTTTAATACATTGGCATGATCGCAAGGAAATCATGTCATGAAATACCGATTAGTTTAGTAGTCTTGGAAATTAGATTACATACATAAGTTCAACATTACATCTTGTAAATAAATACAACACTAAATTATTCCATTAGAACATACATGCCTCCTAGATTATGCCTGAAATTCACTCAAAATTAACTTCTTCATTTCATGGGAAATTTAAAATAAGAAAGGGGTGAGCTCAAGCGCTCAGTAAGGGTAAAAAATACTGTAGAAGATAACATTAATATTAAGCATGGTGAGTAATTGAAAACACATGCATTTACAAATAATAAACATGAAAACTTTTATGGTAGATATAAGAGCTGAGTAAATATTGCCATAATAAAACATAATCATGGGTATTATACTAGTAAAATTTCCACATGAACCATCAATATTATTTTCATAATGAGGGAATGAATAATTCCAGACATTCTGAACATTTTGTCAAGGCCTCGGCCATGATTTCTAAAAGTGATTAAGGCCTTGACCAAAACCATATATCAAATTGGGAAAGGCCTTGGCCAAATTCCACAACTAATTGACTCATTATTCCTACCGATGCATCGTGGATCTATAGCGGGCCCCACCCGTTCCATACTACGTCCAATACATTCCTTATATGAAAAGGATGAAATATAACATTAATAATCGTATTAAAACTAGCATATGAAATGTCAGTAATTTAACCAGAAAACATGAATGGTATAAAAATAACACATCCACAGTAAAAAATATCACAAAAACTTCAATACAGTATGGATGATTTGTATCATAATGAATAGACGTCAAACAAGTATAAAATCCTTCAAAAGATGTTGACATCGATGAAATCACAACTATTTGTGAGAAATATATCTTTCTTCTTTTTTGAAATAATTTAAAGTCACATAATTATAAATGAAAATGGGTATTTTGTAAATATTCTTATAAGATTGTATGGGATTCTTCGACGATGTTATAACAGTGGAAAATAGCCACACCTGCTATATATGTTATAAAAAGACATTCTTACAATAATTTTGTCGAAAAGGTTAAAAAGGACCTTGTTTGGAAAACGACAGAAAGATTCCCTTATAAAAATTTTATAAAAAGAAAAACAGGGTATATATTAATTTAACCCATAGTTTATAAAATATTTATAATGTTTTCAAATACATTTTTAAGAATCATAGATGTTGATGATAAAGAGGTCCTTGTATATACTTACGAAAAAACAACCTCGGATAATAAAGAAATTTTGAATTAAAACCTTACCTTGTACTTTTCAATGGTCGAGGGTATGTTATCCTCCTGTATGATAGTTAAATAATTTTTAATTAAATTATAGAATAACCATATAAATAAATATGATATCATATATGATGTTCTAATATTGCCTTTTAGTATTATCGTCGTTTCAGTGTTAACTGATTTTTTCTCCTTTATATGCTTGGTTATGTAATCCATGTTTGTTATGAATAGTAAATATTTGATTTATATACATAATGATATTATCTAATTATATTTAAAAATCAAATGAAAATTATTCTTGAATGTATGCGATGGGGAATGAATCTCATCGTGTTCATGGAGACGGTAATCCGTACGTACGCACGAAAGCTACTACCATTTCATTTTTAATTTTAAAAGGAAAAAAACCAAATGATACATAGGTATATTATTATTAAATTATAATATAATACTTTATATGTGTTACTTATTTTCATTAACACCATATTTTATATATTCCTTGTATGGTATGAGTGAGTCATATTAATTTGAGGGGGCTGTTGTCCGCACTTCCTCAAATTAAATTATCGTATATATATACAACATGAAACGAATAATGGTATACTATAAAATTTAATTAAATAAGCTCATATATAAAATAAATATCATAAATATCATATTTAATTACAGTAACTTCAAAATTTCCACCATGATAGGTGGTATGAGATAATTGAACAATTATCGTTTTCTAAGGCGTTTGGTTCCCATCCACAGAAACATTATGTTCTTGACCAATTAAATAGAGATGTGTGTTTGTGTATCCCGAATGCTTATCATAAATACATTCTAGTATATTGAGGATACTGGTGTTGATACAAAAGAAAAAAATTAAAAGAGTTTTGGGGTTGGATAAGTAAAATAAAAGAAATGAAGTTACGAGAAATCATTACCTTTAATTTGGGTAACATTATTTGGTTTGAACCAAAATGAATCGTGACGTGCCTTCTTCCTATGGTAAGGATTCTAGGAGGAGGATACAGATGTAGGGAGCTTAATTGGGAAAGAGGATGGACGAGCCAAGGGGCTGGAGAGGTGTGTGGAATTAGTTATAAGTTAGGGATTTTTATAAGCAGGAGGATGGGCTCTTTAGGAAAGATTGAAAATATTATTTTATTATAAAATGATATTGGGTTTATAAAGGTCCATACACATTAATGTCTAAGATAATATGAAGAACATTTGAAATAAATAATCCAATATTAATTGTACATTTTTGGATAATATTTTAATAATTATAATTTTATTTTTTAAATCATTTATTAATGAGGTAACACTACATCTTTATTGTGTCATAAATAATTTTATTTATTTGATGTCCAAAAATTAAAAAAAATTATAATGATGTAGGAAAACATTTCATATTTCTTATGAATATTTATAGTCGAATAGTTAACTTATATAACCCAATGTAAAAATTAATTTACAAAATGATATTTGTTTGTGTCGTTTTTTTCCATTTCTTTAAATTAATTAATCTAATATGTCATTATCCTTCATAAATGGCTCCATGGGGTCCCAAAATCGACCCAAGGATTACCATGGCCGCCCATGACATATCAAATAGGTTTAAGACATGTTTTAGTGTAATTTAATACTATTATAATATTATTTTTCCCATATTTACCAAATTTACCCTTTAACCATGGTAAATAAAATATTTACCGAAGTAATTATTCGAAACGTCTAAAAATAAATGTTATTTATTTACAAATTTTTGAAATCCTAATTCCAAATATTTACCCCATTTTTCCAAATTCAAACCATAGAAGTGGCAGAAATTAATTTAAAATTAATTCCCGTTGTCAGAACAAAAAGCGTGTTTTTAAGTAATAATAACTATCCAAAGATTGATGCTTATTTATGTCCAGTTTAAATGTGAAATTATGTCCAATGATCAACATTGGATTAAATGCTAAAAATATATTCTAATATATACTTTAAAACCACTCAATAGTATAATTTATCACTTTAAATTATTTTGATTACAAAATTTGTTTTTAATTAAATTTTAGTATTTTTCAGTATTCATAAAAAAATGTAAGTTATTAGAAAAATACCAAAAATTCACCCTAAACTAATTCTGATATTCTGAATCCAAAAATGAAGTCCATTTTGAAGGATAAAATTTCAAAAATTTCAAAAAGTGTGTATTAATATTCATAACAGCTAGATTGATTGGTTGTGGTGTGTTAGAACGCGAAGTTGCGTATAATGCAAGCTATTGAATTATTCAAAGGGAAATCTACTATGAAATATTAAGGTGTTACATTTTGTATGATAGTTTTAATACGAATGTTTATGTTATGTTTAAACCTTTTCAAATGAAGAATTCATTGGAATTAGTAAGTGGCGGGTGGAGCCCGCTATATCTCCTTGATGCATCGGTAGGTCTAATGAGACAAACTAGTGTCTTGGAACAAGGCCTTGACAAAATCATACTATTAGTCTTGGAATAAGCCATTTACTACGTGGTTATGATGTCTCGCATTATGCATTCCATTATTATGAAAGTGTCTGTTGATATTGCATGTGATTATTATACTAGAAGAATATTCATGTGAGTAAGTAAATATAATTATTTTGATTTATATTTACCATATTATGATGAAGTTTATGTTGAAAAGACGTTTGTCTTAGTTTTATAAATTTCCTTAAATATTTATGATTATTTATTAATGTTTACTCTGTATTGTTAGCCTTACTAATCATCTGAGCTCACTCCTCTCTAGGTTTTATTTTTCGCAGGATGCGAAATGTATATTGTGAATGACCTGCAGGGATTGTCTATGGGCTCTCAGTGTTGTCTATGGAAACAATGTTGTTGTAGGTTTCCCTTTTATAATGTAATTTAAACCCTATGAATGTATCTAGTACTTATGAGGGTACTAAACTAATCGGTTTTCTGAGACATGATCTTTAGTGATCATGCCAATGATATGTAATAATGCACCGACTCTAGGATTTAGGGGTCAGGGCGTTACAAATATAATTATATTACATTTGGAAATCATGATATTTCCATGAATATTTATTGAAAATAATAGAAAAATCATATAGTTTTATTGGGACATCCTCATCATAGAACCCTTACAAAACCCTTAAAACCCATTTAAAAATTGGAATAACCATATTTCTGACTTCCGATATAATTTTCTGAAGAATAAATTCATTACAAAATTCATTAGAGCACAATCTGTCGGCACCGATCAGATAAAAAATAACGCGATCACCCAGTTCTATCTGTGTGTGTATAGGCCCAAAGCTTGAAGAACATAGATATTACATTACTTGTTCGGAATACTTAATACATAACAAAAAATAGACACACAAGGACCGTAATATTTTAGTGTGTTTGGAGACTTGGAACGTATTCTTCTAATCGCGGTCAAAGATATTCAACATCTCCCATAAAGATCTTCCACTTTTTGGTTCCTTACGTAAAACCGTTCTTTTTATCCTGGGGGAAAATAAAACATAAAAATGGTGAGCTCAAATTTTCAGTAAGGGTAAGCATGAAAAAAAAAACATACCAAATACATTTGAACTTAAAAACATGAAGATAATGTTTAAACATCAAAATCTTGAGCAAGGACATAAAACATGGAAGTACATAAGGAATAGATCATAATGGAACATATATCATGATAAAATAGCATGGGAATAAAGCATGTTATTATGGCATCTATTAATCACATGTAATGATTTCCATAGTAGCCAAGGGATTGTTGCCAAGACCATCATAGTGGACAAAGTCCCTTTCTAAATCGAGTTTACTCCTCGTTCCAGTCCTATAATATTGAACCAGATTAACTTACCATTCTATCCATGTTTATCTCATGAGATATAAATCTTCACCCAATGCATTGGAGGGAGATATAGGTCACACCCATGTCATAATGAAATCATTATTACTTGTGACACAAAATAAACATACATCATTCATAATAACCCAATAAATAAAATGTGTTTTATAAACATCTTCCCATCATCACATAATCCATATAAAATAAATGGATATCATTTCATAATAAGAAAAGTTAAACCATGTAAATAATAGAGACATTATATTTGAAACATACACATATGAAAATAATGTCATCTTAGATGGAAAATGGTTTTGATAAAACACTTGAAATAAATTCTTGAGGAAAATATACTTTGTTAAAAAAAATCATTTTCTTTTCACAAAATGCCATTCAATTTTCAAAAGAATGTGATTTGGTTGAAAATAATCATGAAATCATTTGGAGGAAGCTTCATGAAAATAAGGCTTTATAAAACCATAAATTTATTTCATGCCATTTAAGTTAAGAAAACATTCTTCTCATACTTTTGCCGGAATAGTCAAAAAGTACCTCGTAAAAGAAAGATTCCATACATACCATGTAGTAAAAGAAAAAATGGGTAAAAAGGACATTAAACATTCATAAAAACACTTTTTAAGACATGGACTTGGATGATAACAATAATCCTAGTAATTACTTACGTATAAGCAATCTCGGATAAAAATGATATTTGCAATATTATCCCTTACCTTAGGTCTGATATGCCTCGTACGTATCCAAAACTCATGTATAATGATTTAAATACTGTCATTGACTTATTAAAGAATCATATTAATTGTTACTATATCATATATGTTTCACTTATGACTTTATATTACCTGTTCTTTTGTAAAATCATGTTAAAGTAGTGTTTTGGGTAAAATCGTTTCATTTATCGTTCATGTTTTAACTTGTAATTATTCATATGATTACATAGATCATGATTACATAAATCCATAAAGTAAAAAAAGGATTTATATATAATATATATTCATAATATACATATATATAATGGATTGATAAATGTAAATAAATACACCGTTCAAGGAGATGGTAGGTCGTACGTACGCATGAACACTGTTTTCGTTTCCTTATTGAATTGAATGGAATTAAGTGGATGAAATAAATATATTTATACATAAATACAGTAGCATTATTATGTCATATATTTCATAATTACTTATTATATATACTTTATAATCATTCTTGAATGGTTATCATGGAGAGTGAATCTCATCGCGTCGTGGAGATGGTATTCCGTACGTACGCACGAGCAATGATATCATTTCCATGATCGTGGAATTGTATTAAAGTGTATGTATAATATTACAAAATCAATATCACTTTATAATAATCATATATATTCATTACTTTTACCATTATACCCATCCAAGTAAGGTGGTGGTGCAAAATAGATTATACCACATCGTGGAGCCGGTATTCCGTACGTACGCACACGCGGTGATTTTGTTTTCCGTAGGATGGATAGATGGTGAAATATGGTTGTTTAAAGCTTATAATAACATATCAGTATATGAGTGATACTGATGTTATTACTTCATAATGAAACAAATAAAGAAGAAGAAGTGGAAGAAGAAATAAAGTTGAAAGAATCTGTAATGGACATTACCTCTTCTTTGAAGTGCCTCTTTGAGACCTTCACTTAGGGAACTAAAATTGGTCTTTGAAGAAGACCAGGATATCTAGGATGTTTCTATTGAAGTGGAGAAGAGAATATGGAAGGGTTTCTCCGAACATGAAGGCTCAAAGTGGTGTGAGGAAGAGATGGATGAGGTGCCCTTTTATAAGGTAGGAGAGTTCCACCTTTGGAATAACTAAAAATATAATTTTATTATAAAGTCATATTCGGTTTTTAATAGCTCCAAATTTATTTATTTCTAAGCTAAGGTGGGGATGGGTATAAATCATCTCATCCAATAGAATTTAGGCAAATTTAGGTTTCTATTTTAACCTTGTCATTTAGATTAAACTTTTAATGTTTCTTCTTGTTTTCTTACACTATAAGGTTATTAAGCTAACTATAACAATCCAAAAAACCCCAAGTTGTTTATTATTAATATATATAACATTATCTATTCCATTTGGTCGAACCATAGATTTTTAGGAATAAAATAACAATTAATAATATAATATTTCTTTTAAAAACTATTTTATGTTGATTTTGACACTATTTGGTAATTGATTTTTGTGAAAATCATAACAGAATTATTAGTTAGAAAAAAAGTTAATTAAATAAATAATAACCTGTCATATTAACCTATAAAATTATCGGAAATCATAAAAAGTCTAAAATTAAATTTATTTGGGTATTTATAACATCAATTATGTCAATATTTCATTAATAAGATAATTACATCATCATCTTTGTGAAATAAATAAATTAAATTATTAAATGTCTAAAAATTATAAATAAAATACCATTATGTAGTAAATCATATTATATTTCTATTGAATATTTATAGTCGAATTTATCTTATGTATAACCCTATATTAAAAATGATTTACTTATTAAACATTGATTTTAACTATTTTTACCCTTCTTTAAATAAATTAATATTAAATGTCCTAATATAATCCAAGATGGCCTAAATGGTCATATTTTATTAATCAGGTTTTTTTTGGTCGAATTACACTTATACAATAGAATTAGGACATGTTTTAGGGTAATAATAATATCATCTTTACCCTTAATTACCCTATTTTATTTTAACCGTGGTTAAAAAAAGTAAGAAGTTACTATTCACCAAAAATTATTTTCATCTCATTGAACCACATTTTAGTCCATGATGTTAACCGCGTCTCTCGTATCCTTTAAATTCAATTCACATAAGTGGTAATATTTCATTTAAATGAAAAAGTCAGTTTTTTAACTACCACTAAGTGGTTTCACTATTAATCGAAAATTGCAGTTTTTCAGAAAAATACCAAAAATTCAGCCTAAGAATTATTTGATATTCCGAATTCAAAATTTATTACTATTTTTCAAATTTCAATACATATATGTGGAATTAATTAATTTTAAAATTAATTCTCGTTATCAAAACAAATAGCGTGTTTTTTAAGAAACAATTACTATCAAAACATTGATAATTGTTTATATCCAATTTCAAAGTGAAAATAATTCCAATGACTAGCAATGGATTAAATTGTAAAAATATATTCTAATTAAACTTTAAACCCAATTAAAAAGATAATATAACCATATTAATTATTGCGATGAAAAAAGTTGTTTTTAATTAAAATATAGCGTTTTTTTACTATTCATCAAAATATGAATGTTATCAGAATAATATGAAAAAATTATCCAAAGTAAATTTTTATATCCTGATTCAAATGAAGAATTTTATTTTGTCAAACTAAACTTATATACATGAAAAAAACAAGATCTAAAGTGGACGCGCCATCGAATGGCGGTAAAATTACATTTTTTGAAAAATAATTAGTTTACTCCAAAAATTGATTTTGTTCTCATACCATGTTCTAGAAAATGTGTAAGATGAATAATAATGTTATAAAATTCAAAATTTAGTTGATACTATTCATAACGACTAGTCCATAATAATATTATAACCATATATCGTTGTTTAGTGAAACCCTGTATTGCGTACTACACACGCTATTGAGGAAGGTTGTGATTGCGTGTAATGAAAGCCAAGTTAGCGTTGCGTATACGGAAACCTAATACGATGTTGTGTATAGCGTAAGATAATATTGGTGTATCATACAACAGAAGACATCAGTGAAATTAAAAAGAATATTTTTCATAAAATCTCGGGGTCTTACATTCTTCACCCATTAAAATGAATTTCGCCCTCGAAATTCATCGGGGTTATAAATGGTTTACTACTCAAAAGTTTCATTAATAGAAACCCATATCATAAAAATGGACTACCAAAACCAATATTTAAAAACTAAAGTATGAAATGTAATGGTTACCCAAAGTAACTCATCACTGGGTTTCCATATAGGAGAACATAGGTGAAAATATGGATATGGAAGAAAAATCTATCCATCAAGTTCTGTTTGAGAGTGGTAGAGAACATGGATATGAAAAATCCAACAATCACAAAGCCATAGATTTGTGATGATCTATGGTACCATCTGATTCATCGAATATAAGAGGACTCGGAAAAAAAATTTGGTTTTCAATATCATTTCCCTAAAGATGAAAGTTTTGAATTAGAAGAAATACATGCTCGATTTTGGTACAATTTCACTGTTGTTCGTGCATTGAACAATTTACACTTCATCTCTTGAATAAATGAAGTTGAATTTTTTATTTGTGAAGAGTTAGCAGATCATGTGATAGAATGATGGGTCATTCCATCTCTTTCAAACAAAAGGTTAGAAAAAGTTATCAAATATACATAAGTCCATATATGGTGTGGTTAATCATATACGATTCCAAAAATGAACTTATAATTAATATATCATACCACTTAATAAAATAAAACTACTTTCTACTAACTAAGGACTTCATGTAGGCCAGTGGTATGTGATAAAGGCCAGTCGCACTTCGGTTGTGGGTTCGATTCCCACAGCCATGTCCGACATGATGGGATGTCGCCTGTCCTGCAGGTTGTCCTTTTTCTAAATCTACATTACTATAACATCCCATCAATAATATCGAAAAAAAGTTTTATCCTTAAACAATACTGACTTATGTCCAACACAATCCATTCCAATCTTTATGCTTATCTAAAATACTTCAGTCCAAGCTCATTTTATAAAGAAAATGATTATTTCAAATGTCACATAACAATCACGTGAATGCCATAATTTATCCCCAATAGAACATAAGATATATCTTTTTTGTCAAATTAAAAACATGGGAATACCTTAATCATGTATTCTCTTGAAGAATGAATACCCATTAAACCTTAGTGAAAACATGATTGTTGTTAAATTCTAACACTTTCCACATACCAAAATCCCAAAAATTCTATATACTCAAACCATAATATCACTTAGTCCTTGTATCAGTCATGAGCTCATGATTACTATCATATTATTTTCTCCTTATCCCTTCAATATGCGCATTTCATCTACTTTCTAAAAATATTTCAATCACCTTTTCATGGTTACCAGTACTATATAATTATTGAAAACCAATACATAGATATTCCAAAATTCCACACTACCATAAATGGGATTCCGTGATACTATTTTGAAATCCCGTTACATAAACACTTAATCACTACACAACATCATTTTTATACTCGACATCACAAATAGTGATCACATGAGACTTCCCTTTATCCTTTTCCTTAAGAGGTTTCTCACGTTGATCATCATTAACCCATGGATTAGGGCATTTATTATCATAATGCGTCATTTCCATGCACTTGAAGCATTGAAGTTTCACTGGAGAGTTCCCTGTAATCTTTTATCTATTCACATCATTAGGAAACTTTTTCCCATTACATCGACAATCAACTACTCGATGACCTTCTTTTCCACACCTAAAAAATTTTCTAGTACCTTTTAGGTAATCTCCACCATGCTTCATTCCACACTTTTAGCATAGAGAAACATTCATCTTCTTTTCACCATTGTTCTGATATTTATCATTGAACTCCATCTTCCATTTCTTGTGAAAACCATGAGATGGATATGTTACAACAAATTCTAGTTCTACCTTGATATCACAACACACAATTTCTTCATAGCCACTGATGTCTCTTATAACTAATGCCCTTCGAAGACATGGTTCTAAGACACTAAAAAATCGATCAACTTTACTTTCAGGTTAGATGATAAAGCCAGATGCATACCTTGAAAGTCTTGTAAAATTCACTTCGTATATACCAACAGATTCATCATCCTTCTGCTTAAGCTCATGAAACTCCTTTTCCATATTTGTTTGAACAATATGAGGGAAGTACTTACTGAAAAACAAGTTCTTGAACTCGTCCCATTCCATGGACTCAATTTCAACTCTTTTCCTCATATTCTTAATAATATTCAACCATTGATCAGCATCACCTTCCAAACGATATACTGCTAAGATGACATTATCATGCTCAAAACATTGTAGAACTGAAAATATCATTTCACCAGTTCTGATCCATTGTTCAGCCACTATGGGATCAGAAGACCCGCTGAATGAAGGTGGACGCTGCCTCATACAGGATTCAACAGAATGTTCCTCCTTTCTATGCTCATTTTGAAATCCAGAATGATTCATAACTTATGTATGTATAGAAATAAGATTGTACAATCTATCAACCATGACATTGGTTTGGTCGGGAGGAAAAGCATTTCACTGTCCATTACATTGATCAACACAGTTTCTTCGAGTTCCAGCCATCATCTAAAACCCAAAAATAATTGTGTGAGAGGAAAATACCATGCTAGGGAAAACAACATAATAAAGGGGGATTACCTTCAATATCTAACATATTAGGTTTATTTCTAAGATCGTTAGCACAATTCTAGGACTATAACCTATACGTATACTTAAACATAGGGAGATCCCTAGACATACCTTCAAAATATCTCTGGGGATATCACTAAAGTTTTTGCATCCTAGTTTCCAAAGGTTAACTAAACCTTTCCTCTTATACCAACTATGGAGGCCCAAATCTTGACGTACATATATATTACATTAATTTTTTAGAATACTTAATACATAACAACAACAAACACACAAGGACTGTAATAGTTTAGTGTCTTTGGAAACATAGAACGTAATCTTCTAATTGTGGTGAAATATCTTCAACATCTCCCATAAAGATCTTCCACTTTTTGTTTCCTTACCTAAAACCTTCATTTAATACTGGGGGAAATTAAACATAAAAAGGGTGTGATCAAATGCTCATTAAGGGTAAGCAAGGATAAAATAAATCAGACCATATACATTTGAACTTAAAAACATGAAGGTAATGTTTGAACATCAAAATCATGAGCAACGACATGAAACATGGAAGTACATAAGGCATAGATCATAATGGAACATAAATCATGACAGAATAGCATGGGAATGAAACATGTATTTTTGGCATCCAATAAGCACATGTAATGATTTCCATAGTAGCCAAGGCATTGCTACCAAGACCATCTTAGTGGACAAAGTCCCTTTATGAATCGAGTTCACTCCTTGTTCCAGTCCTGTAATACTGAACCAGAGTAACATACCGTTCCAACCATGTCTATCTGATGAGATATAAATCTTTACCCAATGCATTTTAGGGAGATATAGGTCCCACCCACCTCATAATGAAATCATTCTTACTTGTGCCACAAAATAAACATACATCATTCATAATAACCCAATAAATAAAATGGGTTTTATAAAAATCATACCATCATCACATAATCCATATAAAAGAAATGGATATCATTTCATAATAAGAAATGTGAAACCATGTAAATCATAGAGACATTATATTTGAAACATACACATATGAAAATAATGTCATCTTAGAAGGAAAATTGTTTTGATAAAACACATGAAATTAATTCTAGAAAAAAATATCCTTTTTATAAAAATAATTTTCTTTGCACAAAATTCCATTCAATTTTAAAAGAAAGGGATTTGGTTGAAAATAATCATGAAATCATTTGTAGTAAGCTTAATGAAAATAATTTTTTATAAAACCGTAAAAATCGTTTCATACCGTATTTGTTAAAAAACATTCTTCTCTTACTTTTTCCAGAAAAGTCAAAAAGTACCTCGTAAAAGAATGATTCCATAAATTCCAAGTAGTAAAAGACAAAATGGGTAAAAAGGACATTAAACATACATAAGAACACATTTATAAGACATGGACTGGGATGATAATGATAATCCCAGTAAATACTTACGTATAAGCAATCTCGGTTAAAAATGAGATTTGAAAAATTATCCCTCACCTTAGATCTGATATGATTCGTACGTATCCAAACCTCATGTATAATGATTTAAATAATGTTATTGACATATTACAGAATCATATTCATTGTTATTATGTCATATATGGTTCACTTATGACATTATATTACCCAGTCTTTTGTAAATTCATTTTAAAGTAGCGTTTTGGGTAAAATCGTTTCATTTGTCCTTCGTGTTTTAACTTGTAATTATTCATATGATTATTTAGATGATGATTACTTACATCCATAATGTAAAACATTATTTACATATAATATATATTACGAATATACATATATATAATGGATCGATAAATGGAAATAAATGCACTGTTCATGGAGACGGTAGGCCGTACGTACGCATAAACGTTGTTTTCGTTTCCTTATTGAATTGAATGGAATTAAGTAGATGACATAAATATATATATACATAAATCCAGTAGCATTATTATTTCATATATTTCATGATTACTTATTATATATAATTTATAATCATTCTTGAATGGTTATCATGGAGGGTGAATCTCATCGCGTCGTGGAGACGTTAATCCGTATATATGCACGAGCGATGATATCATTCCCATGAGCATGGAATTGTATAAAAGTGTATGTATAGTATTAAATAATCAATATCAATTTACATTAATCATATATATTCATTACTTTCACCATTATACCCATCCAAGTAAGGTGGTGGTGGAAAATAGAATACACCACGGCGGGGAGACGGTATTCCGTATGTACGCACACACGATGATTTCATTTTCCTTAGCATGGATAGATGGTCAAATATGGTTGTTTCATAATTATAATAACATATCAGTATATGAGTGATACTGATGTTATTACTTCATAATGAAACAACTAAAGAAGAAGAAGTGCAAGAAAAAATAAATTTGAAATAATAGGTAACGGACATTATATCTTCATTGAAGAGCCTCTTTGAGAGCTCCACTTAGGGAACAAATATTGGTATTTGAAAGAGACCAGGAACTCTAGGATGGGTCTAGGGAAGTGGAGAAGAGAAATGTTCAGGGTTTGGCCGAGCATGAAGGCTCAAAGTGGTGTGAGGAAGAGAGGGAGGAGGTGCCCTTTTATAAGGGATGAGAGGGGCACCTTTGGAAAAACTAAAAATATAATTTTTTGATAATGTCATATTTGGTTTTTAATATCTCCAAATTGATTTATTTCGAAGCAAAGGTGGTTATGGGTATAAATACTCTCATCCAATATAATTTAGACATGTTTAGGTATCTCTTTTAACCTTATCATTTAGATTTAACTTTAAGTTAAATAATTTAACTTTTACCGTGTCTTCTTGTTTTCATACACTATAAGGTTAATAAACTTACTATAACAAGAAAAACGAACCCCAAGTTGTTTATTTTTAATATATATGACCTTATCAAAGTCATTTGGATGAACCATAGATTTTTTTTAATAAAATAACAATTAATTATAATATTTGTTTTAAAAACTATTTCATGTCAATTTTGACACTATTTGGTAATTGATTTTTGTGAAAATCATAACAGAATGATTATTTAGAAATAAAGTTAATTAAATCAATACTAACATGTCATATTAACCTTTAAAATTATTGTAATTTATAAAAATTCTCAAATTACATTTATTTGGGTATTTATGACATCAATTATGTCATTATTTCATTAATAAGATAATTACTGCATCATCTTTGTGTCATAAATAAATTAAATTATTTAATGTCTAAAAGTTATAAATAAAATACCATTATGTAGGAAATATACTTATCTTTCTAATTAATACTTATAGTCGAATTTATATTATGCATATCCCAATATTAAAAATGATTTACTTATTAAACTTTGATTTTAACTATTTTAAGCCTTCTTTAAATAAATTCATATTAAATATCCTAATCTAATATAAATGGGCCTAAATGGTCATATTTTATTCTTAAGGTTGTTTTTGATCAAATTACCCTTATCCAATAGAATTAGGACATGTGTTAGGGTAATAATAATATCATTTTTACCCTTAATTACCCTATTTACTTTTAACCGTGGAAAAAAAGTAAAACGTTACTATTCACCAAAAATTATTTTCATCTCATTGAACCAAATATTAGTCCTTGATATTTACCGTGTCTCTCAGATTTTTGAAATTCAATTCACAGAAGTGGTAAAATTTCATTTAAATGAAAAAGTCAGTTTTTTTAACTACCACTAAGTGGTTTCACTATTCATCGAAAATTGCTGTTTTTCAGAAAAATACCAAAAATTCAGCCTAAGAATTATTTGATATTCCGAATTCAAAATTGATGTCTATTTTGCCAAATTCAAAACATATAAGTGGAATTAATTAATTTTAAAATTAATTCTCGTTATCATAACAAATAGCGTGTTTTTTAAGAAACAATAACTATCAAAAGATTGATACTTGTTTATATCCAATTTCAAAGTGAAATTAATTCCAATGAACAACATTAGATTAAATGGTAAAAATATATTATAATAACACTTTAAACCCAATTAAAAAGATAATGTAACCATATAAATTATGTGATGAAAAAAATTGTTTTTAATTAAAATATAGCATGTTTTTACTATTGATTAAAATATGAAAGTTATCAGAATAATATGAAAAATTTTTCTAAAGTAAATTTTTATATCCTAATTCCAAAGAAGAATTTTATTTTGTCAAATTAAACTTATAGAAATTTCAAAAACAAGATTTAATGTGGGTGCGCCATCAAAAGGCGACAAAACTACATTTTTTGAAAAATAATTATTTTACTCAAAAAATTGATTTTGTTCTCATACCATGTTCTAGAAAATGAGTAAGATGAATAATAATGTTATAAAATTCAAAATGTAGGTGATACTATTCATAACGGCTAGTCCATAATAATATTATAACCATATATCGTTATTTAGTGAAACCCGGTATTGCGTACTACACACGTTATTGAGGAAGGTTGCGATTGCGTGCAATGAAAGCCAAGTTAGGGTTCCGTATACTGCATGCTAATACGGTGTTGCATATAGCTCAAGATAATCTTGGTGTAGCATACAACAGAAGACATCTGTGAAATTAGAAAAAATATTTTTCATAAAATTTCGGGGTGTTACAGTGTGCACCAATTAAAAATAATGTCCAAGGACTATATCATAAAAAAACCATTAAACAATCTTTTAAATCCATGTTCAAAACAATTTCAAATTTCAATAGACCAATGTTTTTTATAAAATTAACTTTTAAAATCAAAAAGTTATTCACATCATAAGGAACTATATATTTTTTAAAATGATCTATGAAAATATATTTAAGAATCATAAAATAATCAAACAATTATTAATGTGGGAAAATTATCTCCTACAATATAAGATAAAAAACATATCGTTTTACTTTTATTAAAAGATACATGAATAAAGGATTTTAAATTAATGTCACATACATAAAACCAAAAAGAGATTCCTTTTTATAATAATTCGAGATGAATTAAAAAATTATTTTCTAAAAACATTATTATAAATATAAATGAATTCTTAGATATTATTATTCAAACACTGATATGAAAACGAAGGATTTAAAAAATAAATAATTAAAAAATTATGAATGTGGAATTTTAGTTATATAGTCTCAAAAATAATCTATCATTGATGTGAGAATTAATAAAAAGAATAATATATGTCTGTGAGAAGTAATTCCTCATTAAAAATGTTTAAATAATTATAATATAATTTAAATAAACATTTCATGTAATCCTATCATTATATAATCAATGATGTTGATGTTTAATAAAATGATTCGAAATAGAATTTTGTAATCCATTAACTTGAGTTAGAATTATCAAATATATTATTTATCTTCTATAATAATAAAATTATTCAATATAATATTTTAATGATTATAGTTTTATTTTTTATTATTAACTATATAATAATTATTACAATATCATGAAAAGTATGTAATCATTTATTATCGTGTCAGACGTTTTGACGATATTCAGTACCTGAGTCCAAAATGACATTGGTAAATAAACTATGGTAAAATAAGAAATCGTAAAATAAACTCCATAATATTTTTAATTAAAATTTTATCATTTTAATATATGAACTATAAATTTATATTTATCCATTATATATGGTAATGAGAAATGAACTACGTTATAATCATAGAGACTGTTGGTCATACGTATGCAATAGAATCATTCTAAATTTTCAATGATCATTATTGATAAAGGTAAGATTCATTTTACCATTTTAAAATAATAATAATATCTTTAATATGTCATTTATTCTTTAAATGTACATATATATATATTTTTCATGTGATTTAGTTATCAAAATGAATCACATCGCTATATAGAGGTGGTTGTCTATACGTATATATGAATGACATTATATATTTTCAATAAATATATTCTTACTAAGGTAAATAATATATTATATTTTAATAATTATAAATATTTCGTTAACATCATATATTAATATTATTTTAATCATTATAACCAACCACGAGAGATAGTGACGGAAAATGACTCACACATAATCATGAGAAAATATCATGTAGTTTATACGAATGATTACTATATTTAACATTTGATGTAATTGTATATGGATATATATTATGATATTAAAAAAATAAATTCATTGTATATTGTGGATATTTTTATTGTAATTTTAGTATCTTTGATGAATATTTGAATGATTTGGGAGAAGAAACAATACTAAAACTAGCAGGAAAAAGATTACTTCATCTTAAGAATCCTTTTTTTATTAACACCTTAAGAACAGTATGGTTGGTGTAATTACTACAATAAGAAATATATAAGGAGTTTAAGTATTCTAGTAAGGTATTTTTATAGACATTTTCTAATCTAAATGTTTTTTAAGTTCCATGAAATGAGAAACATAACATCCCTTTTATAATAGAGTGGAATGACTGGCCGAAAATTACTTTTTTTTAATTTTCAGAAACACATTTAAAAGAAATTTGAAATACCATAAAACAAAATTAAAACCTGAAAACAGAAAAATCAGAAACAAAACTAGATTAAACAACCAATCCTGCCCCACCCCAGTAATTATGCGATGTCACCAAGCCATCACCAAATTACGACCCTTCGGAAAGCAGCTTCGTGTAGATGTTCACAGGCACAGAACTGATGTCTAAGAAATAGCCTCCCAAGAATCCAGATAAAAAATAAATGTATAGATGATGGATTAATACTCTAATACCCTTCTAGGGAAGGTCCATGTATTTTGCTGGAAACCTAACTTCACTACAAAAGCAAACAACACGAAGGTCCAACGCCTAGAACAACTTTCCCAAATAGTACTTTATAACCAACCAACCGAATCATCAAACTTTACATAGTCATTAAAAATATACTTTATATTATGTGAATCCCCATCACTGAATTATTTCTAGGATAACGATGAAACATATATGTCCTCTACCTCTAGCAACAGGCTCTCAAACACTGAAGCCAGCTGGACCTAGACCTGAATGTACTCCTCAATGCTGATCTCCCCTTTGTTAAAACCCCCTACTATAATAAGGTATTATTTTTAAATCCATGATGTTTTCTCCTAATTGAGAAATGCCTCTAGAGGACATCCCATCATTTTAGCTAACTCATCCTAAAATGTTTTGATCAAGAAGACCTGTTCAATCCCTTATTCATTGGAATTTAAAAGCAGAACCAAGGGTTGATCACCCTGATCCCCAGACCGCTGATGTCTTTGTGTCCCCATAACAATTTTTATCATTATTCTTATTTGTTGAACGAGTATACAAAGGTGGAGGTAGCAAGGAGTAATCCTACATCCCCTTCTTCATCTTGGGACCCATGTTTCTCTTTGGTCTTGAAACCTCGTCTTTTGAGTGCCTATGATCAATACTGTAACGCCCCGACCCTAGTTGCCTAGAGTCGGTGCATTATTACATAACATTGGCATGATCACAAGAAAGATCAAATCTCGAAAGACCGATTGGTTTAGTAGCCTTGGAAACACTAGATATATTCATAAGCTTTACATTACATCATAAAATGAAAAACTACTACAACAACATAATGTCTCCATAATCCACACTACTATCCCCTCATAATATCCCTGCAGGTCATTCATAATTTACTTCTTCACATCCTGGGGAAAAATAAAACATAGAAAAGGGGTGAGCTCAAATGCCCAGTAAGGATAACAATATAGCGGAAACTTTCATAAATAAGAATAAACATTTAAGGCAATGCATTACTAAAACAAAAGCCTTTTAAAATTGAACTTCAACATGGTATGGCAAAAGTAAAATGAAATAATGCCATTTACTTATTCACATGGATATTCTACTAATCGAATAATCACATGCAAAAATCAATAACCACTTTCATAATGTTGGAATGCATAATGCCAGACTATCATAACCACATAGCCAAGGCCTCGTGCCAAGGCTACAAATAAGATTTTGTCAAGGCCTTGTGCCAAGACACTAGTTTGTCTCATGAGACCTACCGATGCATCGAGGAGCTATAGCGGGCTCCACCCGTCACTTATTAAGTCCAATGCATTCCCATATGAAAAGGTTTAAACATAACATAAACATTCGTATTAAAACTAGCATACGAAATGTCAATACTTTCACAATAAACTATGAATGGTATAAAAATAGCACATCCACAGTCAAACATATCACAAAACCTTCAATACAATATAGAAGTTTTGTATCATAATAAATCAACTTCAAATAATCTTAAAATCCATCAAAGGATGTTGACATAGATGAAATCAAAATTCTTTTTAAAGAAATATCTCCTTTTATTTTGAAATCATTTAAGATCCATATAAAATAAAACATTTTCTTTGAAAATATTCTTATAATCTTGTAAGGAAAGCTTTGAAGATTTTATAACGGCGTAAAATAACCGCACCCGCCGTATAAGTTAAAAAAACATTCTTACCTCAATTCTGTCGAAAAGGTTAAAAAGGACATTGTTTTGAAAATGACGGAAAGATTCCTTTATAAACCTCTTATAAAAAGTCAAACAAGGGTATAAATGACTTTAACCCATATTCTTGTAAATAGTAAAAATGTTTTGAAATACATTTTGAAGAAACATGGATGTGGATGATAACGAGATCCCAGTAGATTATTACGTATAAACAACCTCGGATAATGA
The DNA here is from genome assembly GCA_963277665.1 of Viscum album. Lineage (NCBI taxonomy): Eukaryota > Viridiplantae > Streptophyta > Magnoliopsida > Santalales > Viscaceae > Viscum > Viscum album. The sequence continues at coordinate 1,696,581,666 of OY728132.1, read as the reverse complement.
AGAGATTGTGAAATAACCCTTACCTTGTACTTATCCTTGGTTGTGGTAGGTTAACCTCCTGTATAATGGTGAAATAATTGTTATTAAATTATACAAGAATAATATACATTAATATGATATCATATATGATCTTTTAATATTGATTTGATAATAATATCTTAGTATTATCGTTGTTTCGGGTGTTAACTTACTTGTTTTCTTTCATATGTTTTGTTACGTAAGACATGTTTGTAAAGGATAGGTTGTATATTATTCATATCCATAATGATATCAAGTCCTTAAACATCATTTTTAAATCATAAAATGATAATTACGCTTTAATGGTTACGATGGAGAATGAATCTCATCGCGTTCGTGGAGACGGTAGTCCGTACGTACGCACGAGCGACAATATCATTCTTTTGATATTAAAATAATATATAAATGGATGGTATATCATATATACAGAATCATTAACATGTTATATTTATTATTTACATGAGTTACACATCATTATTATACCCATCCAAATAATATTATATTGAATAACAATTACACCACGACGTGGAGACGGTAAGCCGTACGTACGCACGTATGGTGACATGTTATTCAAAGGGTGGATAGAATACTGAATATGATTGTACCATATTTATAATAACATCACAGTATATGTGAGATACTGGAGTTATTATTTCAGAATGGTAAGAACAAAGGAAGAAGAAGTGGAAGAAGAAATGAACTTAGAAAAGGGTGGTGAGATCATTACCTCTTCTTCGGGTTCTTCCTTTTGATTTGATCAAAAGGGCTCCTTAGGTTGGCTTTCTGATCAAACTAAGGCCTCTAGGTTGTATTGAGGGATGTTGGGAGAGTATTTGGGCAGAGTTTGGCTGAACCAAAAGGCTTTAGAGGTGTGAAGAAATGATAAGGAGGAGTGCCCTTTTATAAGAGGGGTGAGGGGAACCTTTGGAAAAGCTAGAAATATTAATTTATAATAAATTCATATTCGGTTTCTAAAGGCTCCAAAGTTTACTATTCAAAGGATGAGGTGGGGATAGGTCGAAAAAAACTCATCCAATATAATTTAGACAGGTTTGGGTACTTATATTAACCTTATCTTTAAGTATTAACTCTAAGTTAATTAGTTTCACTTTTACAATGTCTCTTTGTATTTTTATATAATATGGTTAATAAACTTACTATATACATCCAAGCGACCCCCAAGTGGTCCATTAATGATTAACCTATCATAATATAAGTCTCTTGGCCGACCTTAGATTTTTAGGAATTTAATATCAATTAATAATATAATATTTGTTTTAAGAACTCTTTTATGTCAATTTTGACACTATTCAATAGTTGATTTTTTTGAAACTCATAACAGATTGATTACTTCGAACAAAGTCCATTAAATCAATCCTAATATATCATATTAGCCTAGAAAATTAGTTTAATTCATTAAAAGTTTCATATTATATTTATTTGGGTATTTATAATATCAATTATTTTAATTTTTCACTATTATAGTAATTACTGCATCATCATTGTGTCATAAATAAAATAACTTATTTATTGTCTAAAAATTATAAATAAAATATCATTATGTAGGAAATCTTTTTATCTTTCTAATGAATATTTATAATCGAAAATCCAACATGTATAACCCTATGTAAAAATTGTTCTTCTAAAAGATATATGCTTGTGTCATTTTTGTATTCATTTTAACTTAATTAAAATAAAGTGTCATTATCACTTACAAGTGGATCCATGGGGTCCCAAAATTGACACAAAGATGCCCATGGTCGACCATGTATCAACCAATAGGGTTAAGACACTTTTTAGGGTAATTTTGTATTATTATAATATTATTTTTTAACCCTTATTTACCGGATTTACCCTTTAACCATGGTAAATAAAATATTTACCGCAGTAATTATTCAAAATGTCTAAAAATAAAAGTTACCTATTTACATAATTTGGACATCCTGATTCCAAATATGGAATCCATTTTCCTAAATTCAAAACACAGAAGTGGCAGAAATTAATTTAAAATTAATTCCCGCTGTTAAAACAAAAAGCGTGTTTTTAAGAGATAATAACTATCAAAAGATTGACACTTGTTTATGTTCGGTTTAATTGTAAAATTATGTCCAATGATAAACATTAAATTGAATGGTAAAAATATATTCTAAATATACTTTAAAACCACTCAAATTCATAATTTATCACTATTAATTATTTTGATTAAAAAAGTTGTTTTTAATTAAAATTTAGAAATTTTCACTATTCATCAAAATATGAAAGTTATCCGAAATGTACCAAAATTTTACCCTAGGCTAATTTTGATATTCCGAATCCAAAAATGAAGTCCATTTTGAAATATAGAATATATATGATTTCAAAAATTAGGTATTACTATTCACAACGGCTAGTTTAATTAGTTGTGGTGTGTGTTAGAACTCGAGGTTGCGTACAACACACGCTATCGCATTATTCAAAGGGAAACGTACCGTAGAAGCTTGGGGTGTTACATTCTCCTCTCCTTCAAATAATTGCGTCCTCGCAATTTCTAGGGTATTACTGCATAAAAATACTCGGGTGGTTCTTCATCATAAGTTCCTCGGGTTCCCACGTTGCCTCTTCCATCTTATGATTTCTCCACAAAACTTTTACCAGACGCGTCGTCCGGTTTCTCAGTACTTGTTCTCTTGTATCAAGAATCCTGACGGGCTCTTCACAATAGGAAAGATCAGGTTCCAGTTCTAATTCCTCATAGGTGAGTACATGCGTTGGGTCAGGCATGTATTTCCTCAACAGAGATACGTGGAACACATCGTGAACTTTGGAGAGACTTGGCGGCATTGCCAATCGGTAAGCTACAGCCCCAATTCGTTCTAGAATTTCGAAAGGTCCGATGTACCTGGGACTCAATTTACCTTTCTTACCAAAACGTATGACTCCCTTCCACGGAGATACCTTTAGGAAAACATGATCACCGACTTGAAATTCCAAATCCTTCATTCGATTATCGGCATAGCTCTTCTGCCTAATTTGAGCTGCTTTGATGTGATTTTGGATTACCTTCACCTTTTCCACCGTTTCCTCCACCAGTTCTGGGCCTACAAGTTTTCTTTCACCAACGTCATCCCAACAGGTTGGTGTACGACATCTCTTTCCGTATAACGCTTCATATGGTGCCATTTGTATACTCGAATGGAAGCTATTGTTATAGGAAAATTCTACCAGAGGTAAATATTGATCCCACATACCCTGAAAATCAAGTGAGCAAGATCTCAACATGTCTTCTAAGGTCTGAATAGTCCGTTCTGATTGTCCGTCTGTCTGAGGGTGGTAAGCAGTGCTCAAATGAAGTTCAGTATCCAGGGATTTCTGAAGACTTTTCCAAAATCTTGAAGTAAAACGGGGATCACGATCAGAAACAATCGATAGGGGAACTCCATGAAGTCTCACAACTTCATTAATGTATAGTCTTGCTAGACGTTCCAGGGGTAGATCTTCTCTTATAGCAAGAAAATGTGTTGACTTGGTAAGACGATCAACAATAACCCATATTGAATCATTCCTTCTGGGAGTCTTTGGTAGCCCCATGACAAAGTCCATCGTAATATTGTCCCATTTCCACTCCGGTATGGGAAGAGGTTGCATGACTCCTCCAGGCTGTTGCCTTCCAGCTTTCACTTGTTGACAAACCATACATCTTGACACAAAATCAGCAATCTCCCTCTTCATGTTGTCCCACCAAAAATGTTCCTTCAAATATCTATACATTTTGGTGCTCCCAGGGTGTATAGAGAAATTGGAACTATGAGCATCATCCAGCAATTCCCTTTTTAGATCAGGTATATTGGGAACAAAAAGTCTCTTCCCGAATTTCAAAATTCCACCTTCATACGCAAAGTCTCTCAATCTCCCATCATTCCCAGCTTTAATCTTCTTCTGAAATTCTTCATCATCGGTCTGAGAACTCTTAATCCTTTCTAGTAAAGATGGTTTGGCAACCATTTGAAAAAGCATTGATGTTTCACCTTCCCTGGTTATTCCCATGTCCATCTTCACTAGATCCATGAAAATTGGATCCCTTTCAATTCTCATCATGTTCAGAACTCCATGGTCTTTTCTGCTCAAAGCATCTGCCACCTTGTTTGCCTTCCCCGGGTGGTAGTGTATCGTACAATCATAATCCTTGAGTAATTCAAGCCATCTCCTTTGCCTCATGTTGAGTTCTTTTTGTGAGAAAATATACTTCAAACTCTTGTGATCAGTATAAATCTCACATTTTTCACCATAGAGGTAGTGCCTCCATATCTTCAAAGCAAAGATCACAGCTGCTAACTCAAGATCATGAGTAGGATAGTTTTGTTCATGAATTTTCAACTGTCGTGATGCATAGGCAATAACTCTATCATTCTGCATAAGGACACAGCCAAGTCCTTTCTTCGATGCATCACTATAAATAACGAACCCATCATTCCCCGATGGTAGAGTCAATATAGGAGCATTGACTAATCTTCTCTTCAGTTCTTCGAAACATTCTTCACACTCTTTTGTCCAAACAAATTTAACCCCTTTACGTGTGAGCTTCGTTAATGGGTTAGCCAATCGGGCAAAATTCTGGACGAAACGTCGATAATAACCTGCCAAACCAATAAAACTACGTACCTCAGTTATATTCGTAGGTGCTGGCCATTCTTGGATTGCCTTAGTCTTAGAAGGATCAACATAGATTCCATCTTTAGGGACAATATGGCCAAGAAAAGAAATCTCCTGAAGCCAGAATTCACACTTGCTAAACTTTCCATATAATTCATGCCTCCTCAGAGTCTTCAAGATAATGCGCAAGTGATTTTCATGATCTTTGTAGGTTTTGGAGTATACCAAGATATCATCAATAAATACCACCACAAATTCATCGAGATACTCCTTGAAAACTCTATTCATCAGATCCATGAATACAGAGGGTGCATTAGTCAATCCAAACGGCATTACAGTAAACTCGTAATGCCCGTACCTGGTTCGAAATGCTGTCTTCGGAATGTCTTCCTTCTTCACACACAACTGATGGTATCCAGATCGAAGGTCAATCTTTGAAAAGTATTGAGCTCCATGCAGTTGGTCAAATAAATCATCAATACGAGGTAGGGGATACTTGTTCTTTATCGTTATAGCATTGATCTCCCTGTAGTCGATACATAACCTCATAGATCCATCTTTCTTTTTAACAAAAAGAACAGGGGCTCCCCATGGAGAAACACTAGGGCGAATAAATCCCTTATTACTCAATTCCTCTAGTTGTTTCTTTAGTTCGACTAGCTCTACAGTGGCCATTCTATAAGGGGTCTTCGATATAGGCCTTGATCCAGGAATTAAATCAATGGAAAACTCTACTTCTCGTTCTGGAGGATGTCCAGGTAAATCTTCCGGAAATACATCTACAAACTCTTTCACAATAGGTACATCCTCTATTTGAACATTTCTTTCCTCACCGACAGTTATTTCATTCTCTTCCTCCCCGATAATTGAATTATGTTGAGCTACAGGGGGTGGATCTAAATAAGAATTAGGTGGTGACGATTCTGCTCTAAAAATAAGGTGCTCCTTATCATTATCATCAAGAATCGTAACCTCTTTCTTCTTACAATAAATCTTCGCATCATAGTCCGAAAGCCAGTCCATACCGAGGATTATATCAAACTCAATCATAGGTATGACGATGAAATCAGCAGATAAAGAAAATTTATGTGCTCTACTGGGGACTGATTCACAAAACTTTGTTGCAACGATACTTCCCTTAGGAGTTTTAACTGACAACTCCCTTATTAAATCAAATTGGAAATATCTAATTTTCTTAGCAAACTGGGAAGATATGAAACAATGCGATGATCCAGAATCAAATAATGCATTTGCTAAACTTGAGGAAACCATTAAATTACCTGCCACCACGTCTTTCGGAGTTTCTACCTCAGCAGTAGTGATAGCATAAGCCTGGCCTTGATCCCTTGGCCTTTTCTGAGGTATGTTCTCCTGACGCTTAGGACATGCATTTGCATAATGCCCCATCTCCCTGCAATTGTAGCACTGAACGTTGGTAGCTTCCTTATTCCCCTTGCAATCATGAGCTTGGTGGCCTTTTTCACCACACTTGTAACAGACTCCCATTCCCTTCAGGCAAGCACCGGGGTGTTTCTTCCCGCACTTACCACAAGATGGATATTCAACCTTTCCCTTCTTCCCCTTAATTCCATTCCCAGATTGATCAGCAGGTCTCTTCTTCTCTTGCTTTGCTTTAAAGTCATAAGACTTAGAGAATTCCTTTTCGGTCTTGATAGCACATGAGACAATGTCTTCGTACGATGAAAAGGATTGTGAGACTAATGCTCGACGGAGAAATGGTTTTAACCCATCAAAGAAACGATCAATCTTACTTCTTGGGTTGCGAATATAATCACCAGCGTACCTCGCTAACCTTGTAAAGATAGCCTCATACTTTGTGACATTCTCATCCTCCTTTTGTCTCAGACTCAGAAATTGCCTTTCCATATCTGCTCGATGGTCACGAGGAAAGTATTTTTCTAAAAACAGATCTTTGAACTCCCTCCATTCCATGTTTGATACTTCATCATCTTCCTTCATGTTTTGAATCAATGACCACCATTGATCAGCATCTCCAGTGAGGCGGTAAACTGCCATGGTAACTTTTTCCCTTTCACTACTCCCCAAAGCCTGAAATATTTTCTCTAGGGAAAATATCCATTGCTCAGCTACTAAGGGATTTGTACTCCCATTGAACGTTGGTGGTTGTTGTCTCATGAATCGATCTAACATTGATCCTCCACGTTGCGGATCAGGGTGCTCCATACGGGTAAGGTTATTATTCATAACCTGAGTAAGTTGTCCCAGTACGGTGATTAGCTGATCAGCACCAGTTGCATCACCAGCCCCACTATAATTATCTTGAGCAGGAGGGCAATCCCTACATGGAGTGCGTGCATTGATACGGTTTCCATTTCTTCCACTAGGCGCCATTTCTAAAAAAAATGGCATAAACTAGATCAGTTTATGCATCAAAATACATAATCCCATACTTATAAAACACTTAACATAAATTGAACTATTTATGGATATAATCCATAATCATAAAAATGTTTTCTTTGAGGAAGTATATACTCATAAACCCTTCATAATGATTTGTAAAGATAGTGAGAGTTATCCTAAGCATATCCCCTGGGAGTGTCGTAACCAAGAGTGCAGCAAGGCCCGTTGTCGTGCACCAGTTCCCATTCGAGTCTAGCTCAAAGCGGTGTTTTCGGGTTTTACCCCTAGGTACATCTGTGCCAGAGCCGCCTCTACCTGCTCGTATCCAGACAGGGATGTATTGCTCGCAAAACTCATAAAGTCTCTACAATACCAAAATTCTAGGAAGTTCTTCTATACTAATCCTCAAAGTTCATCTTAGGTCTACGTGCTCTAATCAGAGTTTATCTAAATCTAGCTTCCAAGGTTTGTACTAAACTTCCTCTGATACCAACTGTAACGCCCCGACCCTAGTTGCCTAGAGTCGGTGCATTATTACATAACATTGGCATGATCACAAGAAAGATCAAATCTCGAAAGACCGATTGGTTTAGTAGCCTTGGAAACACTAGATATATTCATAAGTTTTACATTACATCATAAAATGAAAAACTACTACAACAACATAATGTCTCCATAATCCACACTACTATCCCCTCATAATATCCCTGCAGGTCATTCATAATTTACTTCTTCACATCCTGGGGAAAAATAAAACATAGAAAAGGGGTGAGCTCAAATGCCCAGTAAGGATAACAATATAGCGGAAACTTTCATAAATAAGAATAAACATTTAAGGCAATGCATTACTAAAACAAAAGCCTTTTAAAATTGAACATCAACATGGTATGGCAAAAGTAAAATGAAATAATGCCATTTACTTATTCACATGGATATTCTACTAATCGAATAATCACATGCAAAAATCAATAACCACTTTCATAATGTTGGAATGCATAATGCCAGACTATCATAACCACACAGCCAAGGCCTCGTGCCAAGGCTACAAATAAGATTTTGTCAAGGCCTTGTGCCAAGACACTAGTTTGTCTCATGAGACCTACCGATGCATCGAGGAGCTATAGCGGGCTCCACCCGTCACTTATTAAGTCCAATGCATTCCCATATGAAAAGGTTTAAACATAACATAAACATTCGTATTAAAACTAGCATACGAAATGTCAATACTTTCACAATAAACTATGAATGGTATAAAAATAGCACATCCACAGTCAAACATATCACAAAACCTTCAATACAATATAGAAGTTTTGTATCATAATAAATCAACTTCAAATAATCTTAAAATCCATCAAAGGATGTTGACATAGATGAAATCAAAATTCTTTTTAAAGAAATATCTCCTTTTATTTTGAAATCATTTAAGATCCATATAAAATAAAACATTTTCTTTGAAAATATTCTTATAAGCTTGTAAGGAAAGCTTTGAAGATTTTATAACGGCGTAAAATAACCGCACCCGCCGTATAAGTTAAAAAAACATTCTTACCTCAATTCTGTCGAAAAGGTTAAAAAGGACATTGTTTTGAAAACGACGGAAAGATTCCTTTATAAACCTCTTATAAAAAGTCATACAAGGGTATAAATGACTTTAACCCATATTCTTGTAAATAGTAAAAATGTTTTGAAATACATTTTGAAGAAACATGGATGTGGATGATAACGAGATCCCAGTAGATTATTACGTATAAACAACCTCGGATAATGAAGAGATTCTGAAATAACCCTTACCTTGTACTTTTCCTTGGTTGTGGTAGGTTAACCTCCTGTATAATGGTGAAATAATTGTTATTAAATTATACAAGAATCATATACATTAATATGATATCATATATGATCTTTTAATATTGATTTGATAATAATATCTTAGTATTATCGTTGTTTCGGGTGTTAACTTACTTGTTTTCTTTCATATGTTTTGTTACGTAAGACATGTTTGTAAAGGATAGGTTGTATATTATTCATATCCAGAATGATATCAAGTCCTTAAACATCATTTTTAAATCATAAAATGATAATTACGCTTTAATGGTTACGATGGAGAATGAATCTCATCGCGTTCGTGGAGACGGTAGTCCGTACGTACGCACGAGCGACAATATCATTCTTTTGATATTAAAATATTATATAAATGGATGGTATATCATATATACAGAATCATTAACATGTTATATTTATTATTTACATGAGTTACACATCATTATTATACCCATCCAAATAATATTATATTGAATAACAATTACACCACGACGTGGAGACGGTAAGCCGTACGTACGCACGTATGGTGACATGTTATTCAAAGGGTGGATAGAATACTGAATATGATTGTACCATATTTATAATAACATCACAGTATATGTGAGATACTGGAGTTATTATTTCATAATGGTAAGAACAAAGGAAGAAGAAGTGGAAAAGAAATGAACTTAGAAAAGGGTGGTGAGATCATTACCTCTTCTTCGGGTTCTTCCTTTTGATTTGATCAAAAGGGCTCCTTAGGTTGGATTTCTGATCAAACTAAGGCCTCTAGGTTGTATTGAGGGATGTTGGGAGAGTATTTGGGCAGCGTTTGGCCGAACCAAATGGCTTTAGAGGTGTGAAGAAATGAGAAGGAGGAGTGCCCTTTTATAAGAGGGGTGAGGGGCACCTTTGGAAAAGCTAGAAATATTAATTTATAATAAATTCATATTCGGTTTCTAAAGGCTCCAAAGTTGACTATTCAAAGGATGAGGTGGGGATAGGTCGAAAACAACTCATCCAATAGAATTTAGATAGGTTTGGGTACTTATATTAACCTTATCTTTAAGTATTAACTCTAAGTTAATTAGTTTCACTTTTACAATGTCTCTTTGTATTTTTAAATAATATGGTTAATAAACTTACTATATACATCCAAGCGACCCCCAAGTGGTCCATTAATAATTAACCTATCATAATATAAGTCTCTTGGCCGAACCTTAGATTTTTAGGAATTTAATATCAATTAATAATATAATATTTGTTTTAAGAACTCTTTTATGTCAATTTTGACACTATTCAATAGTTGATTTTTGTGAAACTCATAACAGATTGATTACTTCGAAAAAAGTCCATTAAATCAATCCTAATATATCATATTAGCCTAGAAAATTAGTTTAATTCATTAAAAGTTTCATATTATATTTATTTGGGTATTTATAATATCAATTATTTTAATTTTTCACTATTATAGTAATTACTGCATCATCATTGTGTCATAAATAAAATATCTTATTTATTGTCTAAAAATAATAAATAAAATATCATTATGTAGGAAATCTTTTTATCTTTCTAATGAATATTTATAATCGAAAATCCAACATGTATAACCCTATGTAAAAAAGTGTTCTTCTAAAAGATATATGCTTGTGTCATTTTTGTATTCATTTTAACTTAATTAAAATAAAGTGTCATTATCACTTACAAGTGGATCCATGGGGTCCCAAAATTGACACAAAGATGCCCATGGTCGACCATGTATCAACCAATAGGGTTAAGACACGTTTTAGGGTAATTTTGTATTATTATAATATTATTTTTTTAACCCTTATTTACCGGATTTACCCTTTAACCATGGTAAATAAAATATTTACCGCAGTAATTATTCAAAATGTCTAAAAATAAAAGTTACCTATTTAAATAATTTGGACATCCTGATTCCAAATATGGAATCCATTTTCCTAAATTCAAAACACAGAAGTGGCAGAAATTAATTTAAAATTAATTCCCGCTGTTAAAACAAAAAGCGTGTTTTTAAGAGATAATAACTATCAAAAGATTGACACTTGTTTATGTTCGGTTTAATTGTAAAATTATGTCCAATGATAAACATTAAATTGAATGGTAAAAATATATTCTAAATATACTTTAAAACCACTCAAATTCATAATTTATCACTATTAATTATTTTGATTAAAAAAGTTGTTTTTAATTAAAATTTAGAAATTTTCACTATTCATCAAAATATGAAAGTTATCCGAAATGTACCAAAATTTCACCCTAGGATAATTTTGATATTCCGAATCCAAAAATGAAGTCCATTTTGAAATATAGAATATATATGATTTCAAAAATTAGGTATTACTATTCACAACGGCTAGTTTAATTAGTTGTGGTGTGTGTTAGAACTCGAGGTTGCGTACAACACACGCTATCGCATTATTCAAAGGGAAACGTACCGTAGAAGCTTGGGGTGTTACAAATACCCTTGGAAACCTCCACACCAGCCCGATATCCCTCGCCTGGAAAACTAGATTCTATTCCAGGATTAGCCAATGAGTGATTTTGAAACATGATTTACAATAAAACTTTTTTTTGAATCATTATTGGACCCCCTGCCTTCCCAGTATTTGGAACAGACTCATCTGTGACGATCCCCTTCCCCACTTACACATCTCTGTACTACCCAATCCTGGATCCTCATCAACTAATGTAGTAAAATCCACCTTCTCACCATACAATGTCCAATCCATTACCATTTTATCCATTCGAGTAGCCTCATCTATGACCATACCATCACCATTTGGTTTTCCAGCTAGATCCTGCTTCAGCCTACGAAACACCTCAGACACCGGAAGATTGTCCCGGGATACTGAGGCATTCATCCCCCAATTTTTACCAGACATCCCCTCAGACAACGCACTGCAGTCCACTAAAACACTTTTTGGGTTATCCTCCTCTGTTAGGGACCACTTAGGTCACTGACCACTCTCCTCTATATCCTTTTTGTCTATTCAAGCCAATCCTTCTCATGCCCATATGAAGCCTTACCATTACCGCCATCCTCTGACCTTCACCTGAGCTAGATACCCCAATTAAAGATCTTCATCCAATGGTCCAATCATTTTCACACACAATAGAAATCACTGCAATTTCCCTTACCGCTCAACATTTCTAACCCCTATATAAAGACCTTTATATAGTGACACAGACACTTGGAAGTTAAGCAGAAGTTGATCCAGTTTTCATAAACCACACTCTGCTTACATAGATACTCCTCACTGATTGAAATCCAAAAAAACAAAAGGAGCTTTAGGCCGAACCAATTCCACAGAAACTTGTGGATTAACAGGATGAAGAATGGCCTTTTTGCATCTATCATAGAATAAAAATATACCAACTACGTTGAAAATAATCTTAATAACAGGAATATTTTGAAGAAGAAATGAGTGTTTTGGAAAACATACCCAAACCATAGTGGATGCAGGATTGCGGTTGAGGTGTAAATTGAAAGACCACCAAAATAGGAATAATCTAAATCCATCAGAGCTTTGGGGGGAACTCAACCAAGCTATGATTAGGTCCTCCTTATAATAAAATTGAATCATTATATACTGATTATTGAGAAACCCCGTGACATCTCTCTCTTAATGATCCCATGAGTTAAAATCAAACCTATTGAAGGTGTAAACCGAAGGTATCCTCTACCTAAACAGAGTCACTAGAGTGAGGTTCAAGAGAATAGTTGTTTCTAAAAAATATAATGAATAAATCTAATGATTAGGAAGCATGTCGAAAAGATATGTGAAATTAGGGGTTAGAGAAGCTTTCAGAAATGGAGGATGAATATCAGTATTAGAGAAGGGGAAGAAGGTAGGCTTCGCACTCTTATCAGACATCAGGGGTCCCTCCCTCGTCGGGGGAGGAGGGACTACCGCTGTAGTTGCCGTAGCCATTGGGAGATGAAGAACATCACGGAAGGAGAGACCGCAGCTGGAGTGGAATGACGCTCCTGGAATTTATCAAAATATTATATAACTATAAATTATTTTTTATTTATAAATTTATCAAAACATATTTATTAGATTTTATATTGATTATGGTTTGAAATGACCTCATTAAATTAATGTTAGATATGTTTTGACTATATTTCTAATCTAAGAATTATGTTTGAACCCTTATTTAACTCTTTTTACTCCTACTCCGGATTTTTTTTTTATATTTTAGGTTCATATATTACTATATATTTTCAAAATACCCATAAATGGATCATAGATGGCAGGATAAGCTTTATCCAAATACATTGGATAAATTGAAATGTTTTTTAAATTTTTTATATTGTATTAAATTATTATTTTCTTGAAAATATTAAAAATTTCAATTTTATGGAAAATTTATTACATTTAACTTAATATTATGAAGATAAATCCTTTAATTATATAAATCAATTTTATTGAAACCATAAAATTACAAGGTCTCTAAAAAATGATTTATCACATTAATTATCTTACATTATATTCATTTTAATATTTTCAATAATGTTTATTTGATAATTCTATTAATAAAATCATTATTTTATCAGTGTTGTGTAAATATTTAATGTCATCAGATCATCAAAAATAATTAATAATAATTTAAAATGATTAAAAAAACATTTATATGTCAAATTAATATTTTTTTCAGGTATAACATCTGGATAACCCTTTGTTATAAATATTATATTTATTGAAACTATTAGTTTGACAACATTCACTTTTCATTAAATTAATATAATAAATTTCATAATCACTTGTAAATGGAATCAAAAGGATATGTATTTGAACCATGAATTTTTTGAATGGATATTACTCATTCAATAAAATTGGAAAAATTTTATCAGAAATTTTATAGCCCATGATATATTATTTCTAGCCTTAATTTCTCGATTTATCCTTTAACAAGTTAAAAAATATCAAAGTTTACTAATAATATTGATTGAAAATAAAAGGGTTATATTTAAAAAATGTATACATATTTTATTCAATTGTGGAATCCATTTTTATAAATTCAAAACAGAAAATTATCAGAATTTAGTTTATAATTAAAATGATACAACCCTTCAAAAATAGTTATCCATAAAAATTCCTAATATAAACAAAAAGTGTTTTTTTAACTAAATTACATTATAATAAAAAAAATAAATTATTTGAAATCAAATGGAATAAATTAAATTTTAAATTTTTAAAAAAATGTAGTTTTAATTTGTAAATACTTGAAAAAGAAAAATATAATTTTCAATAAATAATGGTACTTTTCACTGTTAATTGAAAAAATGAAATTTATGAAAATTACCAAAATATTAAAATAAGAATATTTTGGTATTTTGATTTAAAAAATGATATTTATTTTATTATATATTTATTCTAAAATTTATAGATATTAATTATATTTTCTCTTGAAAAACCTAAAATAATCCTTCTTGATGAAAAATTATTTGAACAATAAATTAACTTTACTACAATTATTCTCTTAATTTTATAAGAATTATTTAATAAATTTATAATAAATATGACCATTATATATTTCATAATCAAGATAATATTATTCACTACCTCAAATTTTATTATTATGATTTAATGGTTACATAATAAAAATATTTATTTACCTATTTATGCTCGGTGTTTCATATTATGTATGATATGAAACGTAGTATTTATTTTCAAAAACCTAGGATATTATTTCGTTCCCCCTCTTATTAAATGTGGGATAAAGATAGATAATATCACCATAGTCCCACCTTCAGTAGGCCCTGGAGTGGTGACTAGGACCAAAGTTGTAAAATCTCACAAAAAGGAATGCATTATCTTTTTAGAGGAAACCAAATTGGGAGATAAGATGGATCATCCCAAAACAAAACCAAACACTATATATATATTTTAACCAAATTCTAAACCACATGAATGTTTTCTTTTTTAAATACTAAAAATAAAACAAAACTCTAAAGGGAATATTAAAATGTCAACCTAAGTAGTAACATGACAACTATCCAAACATCTGACCCAGTAGGGCTACTAGGGTTTGCCAATTCCTCCTGGAGACCTAAAAATATATTTATATATATAGTGTGAGCATAAAAGTATACTCATTAAGAAAAGATAAATTCTCTCATGCACAAGTGGATGAAACATTCTAATTCCCCTATGTTAAAACAACGATGTCCAATAACTCCAAACAGGGAATAATAACCACCCTAGGATAACTAAGTAATTCCCACCAAATAACAAAATTTAAGTAATCAAATATAATATGCCCATCAATATTTAGGTACCCCGCACCACTTCCCAATTGGTTAATTTCTCATATCCAATGATGAACTTCTTGACCCTACCACACTCTTACACAAGACCCACTGTCGCTACATTCCCACACACACTTGGTCCACAAACCACATCCTGCATGAAAACACATGGGCCACAACCATATCACATCCTGACTATAGACACATGGGCCACAACCACATCACGTCTAACCCACAATAATATATTCCAAAAACCAAAACCCCATCCTGAAGAAACATGGGGAAGCACACCCTGCATACAGACTCTTGGGCCATAAAAAGTACCGTTACATGCCTAAAGAATCTGGGGATACCAAATCCCAGAAGGGAGAGCAACGAATGGGCAATAGACAACCATCCATCTTCTCACTAGAATGTTTGAAAAAACCCTTCCTCATGAAATGAGGGTGTTTGGAACTTAGTGCTAAACTAGGGTGGCATCCACATAGAAATCAGAAGGAACTACATGTATATATATAGGTATCAAATAGTCATCCCAACCTTTGTGATTTCTAACCAACAACAAGTCTAAAAACTTCCCACTTGATACAACCTTTAAATTCACATCCATACAAATAACCATAAACCAAATTCAAAACCCCAATCAATTCCATTAATCAATTATCATTCACTATTACACAATTAATTTATTTATTCCATCCCTAACACGAGAAACTACAAAACACAAAATGAGTAATAGCCACAAAGATCACTCAAAAATCAAACCAGGAAGAAGGACCAAGTTAGAATATCACACTGCACACCACCATCCACACAACCACTTCCAACCCGGGAAATCCAGCTATATACACACCACAATGAGAAATCATACCAAAACCCAGATGTATTCCCACTTCATATATTGTTATCCCCCATCCAATATTCCATTACACTACCTTCACCACCCCATACACAAATCCTATAGCAACTATCAACAAATTCATAACCCTGCTGCACAAACATACCACACCATACCCATAGAGCCAATACCTATGTCTTCCCCTAAACCCAAAACCATTCTTCCAACGACAGCACCATACAACCCAAACAAGTCACTAAAACTGAATAGGACCATATAAAGCACATAGTCTCACCTATCAAACATAGTGTATTCATATTTGACCAACATTGTTGTTTAATTCGTCTTTCAGTATTCACAAGAGATCACAACACAAGTCTAATCATGGTGAATCCATTTATTTAACCGAGTATACCTGATTAACCATATTTTTATATTTTCATCCATTGAATAGAGGATCAGAAATAAGTATAAAGTATCACCCATATGAATGAAAGTACCACCAATGTCCATAATTTTTGTAAGGATAAGCACCATACAATTCACAAGAGGGATCAAAGATAACAGCTAAAATAATTTCCATCATCAACATCACTGCACCCCTCATTTTTTACAAAAGTAACAAGTCTATTTATCTTTGTTATTATCATCTTCCAAAATCCTCATTTATCTTTGTTAAATTTGTTTTAACTATTCCTACATGAAGACATAATTACACCCACCATGCATGATACACAATTGAACGAGAGACGATGTAATTCCAACCTTGATAAATAGACTATTAGAAACTCCACCTTGCTCCAAAATAGAGGGTCACATAAGCAGTATGAGACTCTAAGAGAAATTGAATTCAAAAGACACATTACACCACATGACTCCATGAGGAAGAAATTGTTTGGGAAAACTGAGGGATAATGGAAACACATTAGGAAATGAAGATCTCGGTTTAGAAGAGGTAGATCCTATATCAACGGAAGGGAGACAGTTTCAGAGTACTTAAATGTCGAATCACGATGAAAATTATTTGGTTTGACTATTTCAAAGACCAAGTAGTGTTGTGATATTAAAAATAAATTTAATATCCTTTTAAACACCTTTATAAATGCTCAAACATTTAAACATCGTTAACAATAAATAAAACATTAAAAGGGTGAAAATGGAAAACCTAAGAAAATTGGAAATTTTGAAAAACTATTCAAATGAGTAACCTACGTTGAGCTACAGACATTGAGCCACCGAAATTGGTCCACAGACTATGAGATACTAATATAAGCTACCGATTATCATCCCCAAATTTCAAGTCCCTGATGCGACCCACTTACTGTGATACACCAATGCGAACTACTGATGTTGTGTTATCGACATGAATAGATGATAACGACTCTACAGAATTGAGTCACCTACATGATCCACCGAAAGTGAGTCATTGACATGACCTATCGACCCCTGACTCCACAATGTCAGTTAGCGATTCTTGAACTACTGACACCAAGCCTACCGATGCTCTTCCTACCATCGTAAAACTATATTTTCAGAAAACTCATTAAAGGAGTCACTGAGACACCCTCGAACACATAAAACATTAGATTTTCAAAAATTAATAGACCGAAGAGGTCCGAGCCATTACATGAGATACCTCTTAAACTATTATCACCCATTAGAATTCAAACCAAACCAGGAATAAAGAGGGGACCATAAGACCGTCCTGTAAGATACCTCTCAATGTCAAACCACCCCATGGCGTTCAATGGTGAAGTGAAACCTTGACATCCAAGAACACCACCTCCAACATAAACTACCCCAAACCAACCATAAGGCACACCATAAAAGAATCAAAACTACACATTCCTAAAACATGATCTGGGAAATTCATTCCTCCATATCAAGATACTATTCACACTGGGTGGAACTCAGTCACCCACATGATTTTAATGTCATCTCAATTAATGCGTCTTGATTAGGAATTTGGTCCTTCCCACATAATGGTAAAAACATTATCACATGTTACATAAGATGGAAACAACTCATATCATCGAAAAAAGGTTCATGCATTACATCACAATAAAAATAACACATTAAAAACTCATAATAGCTTAGGGTACTGGGCACACATTTTGGATCCTCGCTCCAAAGTACACTCCTAAAAACCAAAATTCCTCCACAACACAAGACCTAATGCAATGGTCAATCAAACCAGTACCTTCTCTTGATTATCCTAGGCCACCACTGACTGCTCCATAAATATGTTTCATCCTTGATATCCAACTCTCCCCAGTCAATGGCTTGGGATTCGTTGTGAAGATACTGATGATGCTAGAAGACATGAATGAAGTTTTAGATCCTCTACAACTATGTTGGAAACTCCAACAGGTATTTCACCTCACCAAATTACACCACCACCATGAAGGTTCTAATGAACCTGGGAGAAATCTTGCTCACTCAGTCAAATCTCTACTGTCCATGTCAAGGGGAATCCATCAAGAACACATTGTCCCTATCCTGCAACTATATCGGCCTTATCCTATGATCAACATACAACTTATATCAGTTATGTGCTACCTCCTTCCTCTCATGAATGATATTTCCCTTCTATACCATGTCCTTCACAACATCGAGTCCTAGAATAGTCATTTCCCCAACCTTTGTTCAACACAAAGCTAAAAAAATGACAATCCATATAATTCTTGAATAAAATTCATGAAAGTTTAGATTAATATATATTTTTGTGAGAATATAATACCAAGAGAAAATGTCACACAAAATACCCTCCAATGTCCAATATTCATTCTCACAAAAAATCCTATAGCATCTAGTTGATCTGCTACGTATGCCTGTCTTTCTGAGGGTGGAAGGTGGTGATAAAGCATAACTAGGTGAAAAAAAAACATTCTGTAAACACCTCCAAACTTGCGAGGTAACACATGAATCCGAATATATAAATATGGATCTTAGAACCACATTCACCCACACCACCTCATCCACTATCCTTCTCTCCAAGGAATCCATTATGATCAACTCCTTAATTAATATAAAGTGACCTAATTTTATCAATCGGTCCCCCACTACTCATATAACATCATAGCCTTCCTGATCCCTAGATATCCCTATGAAAATCATCATTGAGATTTCATCCCACATCTACTCAGGACCATATAGGGTTGGAATCAAACCATTGGGAATATAGTGATCAACCATCACCTATTGTCACACTTAACACTTCACCACAAACTCTTTCACAGCTCGCTTCATCACAAGAAACCAAAAATAGCTTCCTCAAGAAAGGTAAATCTTGGAAACCCATCGACACACTACAAAATGTGTGTAAAGATACTCTTGGAGAACTCCCTCATGAATTTACATCTGAATGAATAGATTCCAAGAAAATAACATCTGATTTCAACTATCCTTTTTCCATCCCTTAGGACCATCGCCCTTGTCAATGTTACCCTGCATCACTTCTACCTTTTGAGTCTCCCCACTAAGAATCCACATCCTTCTTCATCAGATATGACTTCACTAGAATCTGAAACAAACAACCATTATCACCATCCATCCCTACATCTAGGTGAAAGGTATCTAAATTCTCCACCACCTTCCATGAGTCCACAAATTCTCAAACTACCTCCTTCTGTGGATTACTACTCGGGGAAATGACCACATCATGCCACTTGCTTGAGTTGTAGACTATCTCAAAATCATAGTAATAATTTATATCCATCCACCTCTACTACCACAGAATTATATCTAATTGGGAAAATATGCACCTCATGGTCCTGTGGTCTGTGATGACCAGAAAGCATTTCCCAATGAGTTAATACCATGACAACATTAGAGAAAACATGACCTCTTCTAGCTCTAGATCATGGGATGCATTGTTTCATTTGTGGGGATGTAACTGCCTAGAACAATAAGGGATCAATCTCCACTATTTCATTAGAATGCACCCCAAGCCCAAATGGGTAGTATAATAGAACACCTTGAACATCACCCCTTCCTACGACAATGTAAACATTGGAGCACAGACCAAATTCCCTTTTAGATAGATGAAATCATCCTGACAATATTCACTCCACACAGAGGCCTGGTCTTTCCTATTCAAAGCCATCAGTGGAGCTGTAACTCGAGAGAATGTGGGTACAAATCTCCGGTAATAGCCCACCTAAACATGAAATATTTGATCTTCTTTATCATTATTGGTTGCTACTAAAAATACAACTTCCTCAATCTTCAATGGGTCCATAGTTATCCCTCTCTGAGACAACACATTCCCAATTAAGTGCACATATTGTGTCCAAAAAACACTTCGAGAGACTCCAATATAGCTAGTGGAATTGAAGAACATCAAATACATACCTATGATTCTTGATATTCTCCACCAATAAACTCGAGTAGATCAAGATATAATCTATGAACATGATGATGAACCGGTTAATGAACACCATGATGACCGAGTTAATGAGCCACATGAACACTGATGGTGTGATTGTAACACCAAATGGCATAACCAAAAAAACTAAATTCCCAATCCTACACCAGAAAGAAATATTTGGGAGGTAACCTTATTTCACCCGCAACTCATGATATTCATACTATAGATCGATCTTAGATATCCAACATCCTCCCCTCATCATGTTAAAAATATAATCTATCATCAAAAAAGGGTAATGTCTCTTGACCATCACCTGATTCATCCTCTGGTAGTCTATGCATATAATCAATGAACCATATTCCTTCATTATGAACAAGAATGTAGCACCCCACAATGGCACACTAGGCTGGTTAAATTCTTTCTTCATCAGGTCTTCAATCCGAATCCCTAGCTCCCGCAACTAAAAAGGTTCCATCTGATAGGGATCCATGGAAATTATATTTGAATCAGGTTGTAGGTCTATCCAAAACTGAACATCGTGTTGAAAGTTATAGTCACAACACTCTACAAGAATACATCCACAGACTCATTAAAAAATATCAGATCCTCCACCATTTCATTATCCACCGATTCCACTGATAGCTTGACCAACAAGGAATGAAGAGGTTGAACACACTGACTTCCAACCTGGAAACTCTTCTTGCCAACAAAATCTAAACACTGATCATATATTTCTGAAAAAAAAATTACCCTATAATAAAATGATAAAATCATTTATGGATAACAATCAGTTGACACCAAGGATGAAATCATATGTCTCCATATGTGGTAGAAAGGGATCCCCACTAGACTGATGAGACCCAAACATTTGTCTACATCCTTAGTAAACATCACGAAAGATGGTCTGACCTCTAACTACCGTACACAACATCAAGGTCCCAAAAGACTCTCTATGCCTAGTACCATGGTATGTGATAGACAAGGTACAACAAATGAGTGAGAAGATACAGAATCAAACAAACCAAAAGCAAGACAACTAAACAAATGATCATACCTCGAATGATCTTAGACCCTTCTGAAACTATTGCCTCCATGGCATGAAATTTCCCGAGGCCAAATCATCTTCTCATCTACTATCAACTGCCTCCCATACCATGACCAGGTAAAGGTCTCTGATGAATGACTTGAGGTCTACCTTCACCGGATCGATCTATCCTCAGTGATCATGATCCTATTATCCCTACTTCTGGAATGGCTTGACCAAAAACAAATACTGAGGTGTGTGGAGAACGTTCCCACCTCCACCATACAGAGATCGAACCGAGAAATTAATCTGTAGATACCTATTGGAGGAATTGGGAAAACACACCTGGTTTCGGGGCCATAGGATGGGAACATTTACTAGAAGGTCGGAACATAAATGGATAAGGTATACTCCCATACGAACGAAACCTCAAATTATTTGGTTCCTTGGACATGCGACTCGTAGCATTACCTTTAAAAAACCCTTCTAGCTCCCCTATCATGGTATAACTCCTCGTGAGTGGATCCTATCCATATCCTAATCCTCGTATTGGAAGAGTAAGTATGTTGATCTGGTGAAGAGAGTAACAACATACTTGAGAGAAAGACAAAGTTCCTCCTCTATGAATCTCACCCAACAGTCCTCATCCATATGTAAACCTTGAGTAAAGAGAAGAAGATCCTTGAACATGATCCCCAGTTTCCATACCGACATACTGCCCTGCTGGAGGGAGAGTATCTCATCTATCTCTTAATCCTTCATGGTCGAGGAAAAAAATTCCAATCGAAACTCTTTCTCAAAATCAGCCCAATGATCATCAGCCTCCTTCCTCTCCCCTAGATACAACATCCACCACTAACGCTATCTCCCCTCATCTAACTAACCACCAATAGAACCTAGTACTCTATTGGACCTCAGATCAGGTAGAATGTGATCTCAATCTCATCGATCCAACTCTCTATCTCTATTTCTGAGACACTACCCTAATACTTTTTGAGAGTATGATTCTAGAAAGAATTTAATATTCTCTACCACTATTTTTCCTCCTCCTATGGATCAACCATCCACCAATCAACTGGATCATCCTGTTGAGCAACAACTTCTTGGGACACATAAGTATAAAGACTATGTTCCATAGTTTAAAACTAAACAAGTAACTCCTAAGCTCGAGTTGTATGTATTGTTTTTGATGTTTTTAACTCGTTATTTATTTAAACTCCTTGAAACACCCAATTAAAACAAAAACACAAGTAATAATGATGCATGTACCTCTCCTAGGGTCTCAACCTTGAAGAAATTATAGCCTCACCTAGTTTTTCAGTATTCATTTATTCTTTGCATCAGATCATAGGGGGGGGGGGGCAAAATCTAAAGTCATGGATGGTCTTCCCTGGCCTATGTCATGCACCACGATCACTGGACACTATTTCCATACTAACCCATGTAATCATCACTATTCATAACTAAAAACTCCATCATATCTCCCAACCATCACCTATGATACCATTCTATCATTTCCCCTTCTTCAATATGTTAGAAGGAGAGATAATGACCCCCAAGCCTTGCCTTTAGTGGGCACTGGGGTGTTGACCGACACCAAGGGTGTAAAATCTCACTAAATGGAAGGCATTACCCTTTTATAAGAAAAAATACTTGGAGATGAAATGGATCATTCCAAAACAAAACAAAACACTATATATAGAAGAAAACAAAAATCCAACCCACATTCATGTTTTCAAATAGAACTTATTAATATACAACAAAACTCCAATGTGGATACCAAGAAGACATGATAAGCTGTGACATGGTAATAGTCCAAATGTTTGAGCTATTAAAGTACATCACGGTCCACAATTCCCTTCAGGAAACCTAATTTTAAATATATATATATATAGGGTGAGAATACAAGTATACTTATTAGGAAAATCCAATTTCTCTCATTCACAAGTGGGGGACATGTACTAGTTCCCTTGTGTGAAAATAGAAGAAACCAAGAGTCTGTAATAAGTAATACTAACCACCATAGCCTCACCAATGCACACTCACAAAATAATGCAAGTCAAGTAAGATAATTTAATAAGAACATCAATATTATGGTAGCCTACACCACATCCCCACTATTTAACTACAGTTATCTAATGGAGAACATTCCGATGCCACCATGCTCTTCCACAAGCCCCACTATGAAAACCTATACACACACTCATGGGTCACAAATCGCATCCCTTCTGCAAACCCCTAGGCCAAAACCACATCAAATCCCACCTAAAAACACCTAGGCCACATCAACATCACCTCCCTCCCACAAACACCTGGGCCACAAACCACTAACTCATCTCGATGACACGTGGGAACAAACACCATACCTGTAGAAACCTGGACATCACAACCTCACCACAACCATACCAAAGAGTCTTGGGATACCAAATCCTAGAAGAGGGAGTAGAGAAGATCCAATAACCATTTATCCATCCTCCCACTTGGATGTTGGGAAAACTCCCTCCCCAAGAAATGGGGGTGTTCGTCACTTAGTTCTCAACTTGGGTGGGGTATTCATAGAAACCACAAGGATATACAAATATATATTTATAGGTACAAAACAGTTAGCCCGACTTATGGGGTTTTCAAACAACAACTAGCCCAAAAAACTTCCCAATTGCTACATCCTCCAAATTATCAACCACAGAAACATTCATAAACCCAATTAATAACCTACGAAAATTACTTTAGTCATTTATAAATCATCAATGAACAGTTCCATTGTTTATTCCATCCATACCCAGGAAACTAAGAAACACGACACAAGTAAAAGACAAATAGACAACCCAGAAATTACACAAGGAATAAGGAAAAAATATAAAAAATCCACTCCACATGACCAGCCACACATTAACATCCATCCCAAGTGGCCCCATTGCATTCACAACACACCTAGAAACCATAACACAATACTGATGCAGTCCCACTGCATAACAAGTTCACTAATTACACAATCAATAATCCCACTACCTGAGATTCCATCACACCACCTACACCACCACATACCTATAATATACAAAAAATATCTCCAAATCCATCACCCCACTACACAAACATACCACACCATATCCAAATATCCATTCCCATTGTCTGAACCTACACCCACATCTGTGCTTCCAACCACATCCCCATATAACCCACCCAAGGCACTAAATACAAACATGGCCATACACATCACAAAAAAACTCCTATAAAATAGAGTTTATTCAAATATGACAAAAACTATTATTTAATTTTACTATTATAATTCACGGGTGATAAAAAAACTAGTATAATCATAGGGCATCCATTTATTTAAATGGGTATATGTGATTATCCAAATTTTTAAATTTCTATCTATTCAATAGAGGATGAAAAAAAATTAAAAAGCTTCACCCATGAAAAACAAAGACAACCAACAACAATGATTTTAAGAAAGATACAACCTATAAAATTCACCTCATGGATCAAATATAACATATAAAACAATTATCATCATCAATATCACCCCCACCACTCATTTATTAATAAAGTAATAGGTATGATTATCTTAATTGTTTCCATCTTCCCCTCCCTTTATTTATCTTCATTAAACTAGTTTTAGGTGTACCAACATGAAGACATTAGTACACCCACTTCACATGATATACAATTAATAGAGAGCTGAAGGAATTCCTTCCTTGAGAAATTGATGATCGACAACTCCTCTTTGCGCAAAAATTGAGGGTCCTGCAAGCACCATGATGCTGCAAGGGAAACTGAATCCAAAGTCCATAAAACAACACCTGAATTCGGATGGAACAAATTATCCAGGAAAACCAAGAGAAAAATAGAAACAGATGTGGAATAGAAGATATATGTTTATAAGATACATATAATATACCAATGGAAGGGAGAAAGTTTCAAAGTATATAAAAGTTGGATCATGATCAAAATTATGCAGATTGACTATTTCAATGTCCGTGGTGTGTTATGATATTAATGATATAATTAATATCTTTTAAAATTTCTTTAAAAATGATCAAACAATGTTTTAAAACAAATTAATGATAAATGAAATGTTAAAGGGTGTGTTACTTGAAAAACATGAGAGAACTAGAAATTTTTGAAAACTGTAAAAATGGGTAACTGATGCTGAATTATCGATGTTGAGCCCCTAATGTTGAGCCATAAAAGCTAATATACTGATGTGAGAAACCAATATTAATCTAATGATGGCGAGTCCCCAATTTGACTCATCGATGCAACCCACCAACAGTTAGTCACCAATGTGAGCTACCAATGCGACTCACCGACATGACCCACCGAGAAGGATATTTGATATTATATACACATAATAAAAACCTAATATATATATGATAGTGTTGTTATTATTTTATCATGATTGAAGAGGATAAAAAGGTGTTGGAAGAAGAAACAAACTAAAAGATGCAGATAAAACTACAACTCTTCTTTGGAATGCCGACTTTGATTAACACCACAAGACCACTAAAAATGGAATTATTAATGATATAAGGAATTTGGAATCAGGGTAGTTATTTAATGAAGATATTTGGATAGAAAATAGTTAAAAAGAAGGATTTTGATGACCAAGATGTGAGAAGAAGAGTTCCCCTTTTATAGGGGAGGGGAGGTGATCTCTTGGAATATATGAAAATATTAATTTAATAAAAATTGATTTTCAATATCAAATAACTCGAAAAATATTAATTTAGAATATTATATTAATACTGTGTTAGGTGACCTTATCCAATAAAAAAGATATTAGTTTCCCCAATATGCATACCCTTATATTTTGGTTCTAACCATTATCTAAACCACTTAACTCTTAGCATGAAAACATGATTTATTACAATATTAATATTAAAATAGATACTAAATAATGATAAAGTACCCATAAATAGATCACGGATTACATTATATACTTTAAAAAAATTTATTTCGTGATCATGAGATTTTTTATAATTTGATATTTTTTAATAAAAAATTATTTTCTATATAATATACCTAATGACAATTTTAAGAATTATTCATTAAATTTATTTTAATAATACAAATATAACACTAGTTAATTTTTGAATAAATTATTATTTTTAAATCCCAAAAATTTATAGGTATTGCAGAAAATTATTATGAAATTAAATATCCCATATTATAATTTTATTTACATTTTTTAAACATTATTTTTATATATCCATTAAAAAATAATTATTTCCTCAGGGTTGTGTATGAATTTGATGAAACTATTCTGTTACTAAAAATTATAAACAAATTACCACGATAATTAAAAATATTATAGATTTAAAATAACTATTTATATTTTAATATAATCTCAATTTAACCCTATATTATAAATTATATAGTTCTTAAAAATATGAATTTAACATCTTTGACATTTATATAATCAAATATTATAAATTTTATAATCACTTAAAAATTGAAAAAATGGGACATATTCAAAACATGAATCATTATGAAATAATATTACTCATCCAAAATGATTAGAGAATATGTAATGGTAAATTTATTGACCACATCATATAATTTTTACCCTTCATTACCAAATTTACCCTTTAATGCGGGAACAAAAATTTCCAATCTTACTATTCATATTTACCAAAAATAAGAGTGATATATATAACAATTTAGAAATTATGTTTCCAAATGTATAATTAATGTTTTAAAATTAGAAAAATATTTTTTAACAAATAATATAAATTTAACCGCATAAATGGTGATAGAAGAAATTTTTCATAAAAATGACCTTTTAAAGCATATAATTTTATTGTACTAAATTCAAGTAAAAAATACATTATAAAAATTATTAGATTACTTAAAATCAAAATGATCAAATATATTTTTTAAAATATACTAATATATAATTTCATTTATTAAATATGTTAAAAGAAAATTCAATTTTCTATAAAAAAAACTAATTTTAGTATTCAATGAAAAATTAAACTTTTCATAAAATGCACAAAATTTCTTGATAATATAAATTTGATATGATTTTTTAAAAAATTATTTTTATATCATTAAAATATTATGTTCATTATTATATAAATAAATTATATTTTATTATCACAAAATAAATAAAAACCATTCTAGGAAAATGTATATTATAAGAATAAAATGACACTCCCAAAATTAAGATCATAGTTATCAACAAATTAATTAATACGTAAATAAAATGTATCAAGATTTAATATTTAATTATTTAGTTAATACTATTCATTATTTCTAATTTAATGGATAAGTTATAATGGTAACATAATAACAATATTTAGTTGTTCGTTTAAGATCGATGTCACTTATCTTTTACCCTATCGAACATAGTTTTCATTTTAAAAAAATGTGATGTTATAGTTAGAATAAATATGTTAAAATGTAAATAAATATTTTGAATAAAAAATATACAAAAATAAGGGATCATTTTTTGATATGTTACAAAAAATTGACATTACACCAACATTTATTTTTCTTGAGTATCAATTTGCAGTTACATTTATCAAAAACATGAATGTAAACCTTATGATTCTATTATAAGAGAAATGGGATTAAAAAAATTTAAATTTATTTAATTTATCTTATTTATTTGAATTTGAATTTTATTTTTATTATTTAATGAGAACTATTGAATGATTTATAGAAATTAATTTAGCATATCATGTCCATATTTTAAATATATATGTTTTTTTAATAATAATTCTTATATTTTAATTTATTATTTTAGTTATTATTTGTTAGAATCATAAAAAAAACAAATCATCCACTTATGTTATTTTGGATTACGGTTCTTGGACTAGAATTCAATCAGCACTCAACCCTTTTTACATTAACCAACATTCCATCTCAATGACACCAAATTTTCTCCCCTAAATCACTTGTTCATCTCTCAACCATCATCCAAACTGTATTCCATGTGAAATTATATGTGTGGTGATGAGGTAATTTTTAGTTCATCCAATAATTCCAATGGAAATATTCCTCAAAGTGTCTTCATTTGGAAGACCATCGATAAACCAAGGAACACCAAAGTACAAGTCACAAAAGTGAATGAGATTCAATGATGTGATTTTTTGTGTCATGAGAATAAATAAGGATTTCACGTTGAGGAAATTAAAAATGAATTTATGAGGAACAATGAGTTTCATTTGAATTATACAAATTATATTCTCTCAAAAAATATAAATTTTAAGGCAATGAATTATTCTTCTATTGACATGGATAAAAACTACATTTTCTACAAGAGGGGATAACTAATTTTAGTAAATACCTGGTTGATTCAGGTTATGTTGGACCAAAAGTGTTTTTCAAATTAAAATATGGGACCTATTAATTTTAAAGAAATACTTTGAAAAATTTAGGATCTAATTTGATTTATCTCTAAAAAACTGTGCAGTCTGGGATAACATAGATTTAGAGAGAGATGGTGAAGTTTTTATTTTGGTATATGTACTTAATATATATTCTGGTCAATAATATAAAGCTCAAAATGTAATCCTACATTATACACCTGAGTAAGAAATGTTTTGAAGGAATGGTAATGTTATTGTAGTATCTTAATGGTACTGGAGTCTCACGGATTTTGAAGAATAATAAACTTGATTTGAATTACAGAGTATTTAAATAACACAAATATAACTATTTCTCTAATGTTTTTTTATAAACCATCATTTATTTTTGGGGATCTCATGAAAACCTATTGAACACTATTGTTCTAAAAGGTGTTTCTCAAGGGGAACCATACCAAACATCATCAACTAGGGATGAATCACCTATTGTGATTGTTTTATCGGGCGGTGTTGGAGATAATAGAATTCATATTAAAATATTTAGTGATAGTTATAAGATAGATATTGGTTGATCCCTCTCTATTTCAGGAATTTCATTCTTCTTAATTTTCGGAGTCTACTATGGTGGGTAAGAATATGGAGCCAACTGGTGAGACAAAATTTTTTGTTCTTGAAGAGAGTCTAGTTAAAAATGTTCTTATGGTGTCTGATGCTAAAGGGATATATAATGTTAATTATGATGTTCATAAGGTGGATCCAAATATTATGGTATCATATAATGATAGATATAGTATTATTGATGTAGTTTTAAACAATTTTCAACCCTATTATGTAGTATCTGAACCATCACCCCCACCAATTCTGAAGGAGGAAGAACCCTCAATTATTATGTGTTCATGCATATTATTAATAAAACATTTTCCCTCGTCTCTTATTCCTAGGATTTATTATTTCAGAGGTGATTATAATGATATGAAATGGGAGGAAAATCATATATGGATTAAATCATAGAACTCATGGATTCTATAGATTTAGAGGCCTATATTGAAATGTTTCTTGCATTAATTAAAACCCAAAAAGATAATTAGAGATATCCAATATGGTCTTTTTTTGAAATGTGATTGGTATGAAGTTTGTTTGAATGAGCATGATGTGACGAAATCCTTATTCAAATACATTAATAAAATTCATCAATTTGTTTTTTATATTAAATTACCATTATTTTATAGTCTCAACTCAATTAGACTCACACTAGAATATTCTAGTAGTTAAACCGTGTAAGTCTCAAGATGTTCATGATGATAATATGTTATTTTGGATTGAAATATTATAAAACTAAAAAATTATTTTATGCCTTTTTACAATCTAGTTAAAATTCATAAAAATGTTTCATCCCTCACAACCATCATCTCTAAACATTCAATTTTACATGATTTTTTGAGTGGAGTCTATCGGTTACTCTATGAATTGAAATTTTTATCATCACAGATTCATTCCCTATAAAGTGATTTGTTCAAATTAGAACTAATGAAATATACGAGGAGATATCTCAAGGGAGAGTACCATGAAAATACATAGGCAGTTAAGATTATTTGTGTAGGAAAATATGTTACCTTTAGTTAATCCAATGATAATATTGAGAAACTTAATTGTTAAAATTTAAAGTAAATCCTATATATATATATCTATATATATAATTAATCTATGTTTTTAAGATATCTTGAACCAATATCTAGAAATCATCAATATGCATTAAATTTAATTAACATGGTCTATGATGTGGTTCAATATTTTTTCCAATAATCATCAAGAGTGTAATCCATTTCTATGTCGAAGGAAGATTCAATTGTGATATTTTGAGTTACAAGAAATTAGTTAGATATCTATAAAACTCATTATCCAAATCTTATTATAGAACGAGTCATAATTTATCTTTTTGTTCATGTTACTACCTCACTTATTTAAGTTAATTCCCATTTTCTCTAATCGTTTATCTAGTTAATTATGGTTGTATTCAATAGGTTTATAAAAAAATAAAAATTTACAGATAGAAAGATAAAGTCTAGTAAATGTGGAATTGTATTTATGTTGAGTTTAGTATAATATATTTTGAATAAGTTTTTAGTGAAAATACCATTTGGTCTATCATCTGATGACATTGATCCATTGGTCAGTACAGGGACAATCAGTTCTCCTCAACATTTTTTGTTCAAGCCACCTTGATTTGTTAAAAGGTTTTCTAAACAATGGATATTAATTTTTTTAGGAAATACAGATGTTGGATTCCATTAATATCATTGAATTATTTATTTTTTATATCATCCCAAGGATAAATATATATTCCCCTTTCATGATTAATCTAAAATGTATAAGGACTCTAGGTACAACACTGCCTAATACTGATTGAGTAGGATCCAAAAAATAGATTCTATATTTGATGCCTCTAGGTTATATACTAATGACATAATTTTTAAGTTGATACAACCTTCTCTATTGATAATTACAATGAACGAACTTATTCCTTCATGCCTTTAAAAATGTACTAGTTTTTTATAATAGAGAAAATGATTTTGATATGAGTAAAATTTATATGGAAATCATTCTCGGTGGAAGTTTCAATTTCCGACATTTCAATTAAGTAGTTGGTATATATTGTGGAGTTTCTATTCCTCCGGGAAAGGATGTTTTTCATCAACGATGTATACTCCAATTACCTATATTACCAATACTACCTTCAAAATTACTCCACAAAAAATTAATTTCTCTATATGACCCTATTCACACACCGAGGTCTTCTGAATGATATATTGTATTTTTTTCATTTAGTAGATACATTTATGTAAATGTAGACAATAATATAATTACTACATTATTCATCAATTTTGATTTTCATAGTAATTTTTATTTTTTCTGGTTTACTTAATCTAATTATTTTACCAAATAAATTACACTCTTTTAGTTATTTCACATTCAATTTTAGCACAATGATTTAATTTGTCATAAAAATATGCGCAACATTAACAGTGTTTCAATTATCAATACCCTTACATTTTATAAGCATACAATTAGCGAATTCATGATTTGATTATTCAAAATCTAATCAGATATTGATAGTTCATCAATTAATACAAATCTGGGAAGTATTTATCTAAGTGGGAGAAATTAAAGATGTGTCAAACTATGGAAAATAAATAATAAAAAATTTTAAAAAAATATATTATATAATTTCAGGAAAAAATCTTATTAAAAATTTTAACATTATAATTTATAATTTATTTTGCTTTTTTTCATCCTTAAAAGTGGGTCGATTTTTTGGCTAAAAATATTTTTCCAATATTTAACATATATGTTAGGTTGAAATTATAGCATATAATCTACATATAGTATTGATGATTTTTTTCATAAGTATGTTCATCAGCTTTTATATTGATTTTTTGTTTTTCCATTGTTAGATGTTTATTTCTAAAATTCCTGAAACCATGGATGAAATTTTCCTAGTTCTAGAAAAAATTTCTACATAAATAACATTTATACATAATGAAATTCCTTGATTTTTATTCAAATACATAAATCACATGTGTTAAAAATTCACTAATATAAATCCACCATGTTGTGGAAATGATACATGGAAATAAAAAATATTTATCAATTTTCTAAAACATCATTCATCTATATAAAAAATTAGCCATGTGAATTTGTTACTAGGAGTAATCAGCTCTGTGAATTAGGTATTTTCTTTCAATTGGACACATTAGTATTGTTTATGTGAATGAATTTTTCAGTTTGAAGAAAACTTATGTACATGTATAATTAGATTCTTTGAATAAAATAGGTTATGTTAATTCAGATATATATCAAATTCATCCATTTAGTTCTAAAAATACATGCAAATTAAAATTTATACATTGTCAATATGGTGAACATCAATTTTCTAGGTCATGTTGTATACTATATTAACTATAGTTGAATAAATTGAGTGTGTTAATAATGTTGTCTTGAAAATTTTAAATTAATGATTTCCTATTTATGAGAAAAACTACTTTAATATGAATCAACTACTAAGAATGGGACATGTAATAGGATAATATATTTTTTTACAATTACTGAGGTATTTCAGAGGGAATTTTTTTTAAATAGGATTCCTCGAATTAATGGAAGATATATTTGTGGAAAAAATAGAATTTATGCATTATTTATTGAGATAATAAATGTTTTGAAGGAAAAAATTTATAAAAATTTATTTTACTCTATCATATTCTAACAAGAACTCCCCCTTTCATGAAACCCTTGTGTACTTCCATTTTTTCTTAATTGTAAGAAGAACCATCCCAATTTACATAAGTATATTTTTCTTCAATGATTTCATTTATAAAATTCTCCCCAAAAAGTTATCTCTTATTTTCTTCTCTAATATAGATTTCATGATTCTGTAAATTATATTTTACAACCCAGAGCTGCATTATTAAAAGAAATTAGTATACTCTCATTCATTTTAAAAGTATCCCTCTAAAATAACATTGATAATTGTTTTTTGAAAAGTGTTGTTGCAGAAAAATTTAAATATTTTGTTCAATTATAAAAAGTATCAGTTTCATCCTCTCAAATTGTTAGTCCCCAAGAAAATGGATTAATACCCCTAGAAAAATGATTGATCATGGGGAAATCATAATGCTCTTGTAATTTAGCATTGCTGGATTAGAAGAATGGATTTTTATTCCCTAGAAGACTGTAATTTTCTATGTTGGACTATCTTTTGTTTCTTTTATTTCATCTTGTTCTTATATTGAATAAGATTTCATAAGTTACTCATATCTAATATAATATGGATTTCCAATGAATGTTAATTTCTAGTACTCAATTCACACACATCTTGAATAACTTTGTGAGTTATATCTAAAAATAGTTTGTTCCCTTTGGAAACTCTATAATTTCAACTATGATATATTTTATTATTAAGGAAATTATTTAATAAAAATTGGATGTATTTATTTTTTTATACAATTATGATAAATAATAATCATTTAGAGTGAAGGAATGAGGTCTTATTCTTTTAATAGTTATGTTGTTCTTACACATAATGTAGTTTCTCGTTAATATAATGGGAATATAATTAAATTTTCTCTATATATATAGAATATTTTTCTTTAATGATCAACCTAACATATACATGAAGGATATGAAATTATTTATCCTCCCATAATAAATTATATTAATGGGAAGATTATAAATGTCATTTCTCAACAACATAATGATATAGGTGTAAGAGAACATCAATCTATACATATAACATCAAATGCAATTTGTAATAATTGTTTTCATCATCATTATAATTTTATGTGTGTTTTCACATTATAGAAGAAATAATTATGCGATGATTTCTTTTATAACATCATTTTGAGAATCAGTACCCCTATGTATAACTTTGTGAGAATAGTTATCTTTTATAATAAGAGGGTCAACACATTGGTTCTTGGATATAATAATTTATTTAAATAAAACAATAATCTTACCTAGATGGGGTTTCATAAGATTTTATTTTAAAAATATATTTTTAATAATTCTTCAAGGGAATGATTAAGAGTTCATGAAACCCAAGACTATGGCGATGAATGTGATTGAGTATCATATAATTTCTAATAATTAGATTGGTTTTTTCTATAGATTAATGAGTATTATGAATCAATGGAAGGACACTTGTAAATGGGATTTGGTACTCCACATTACACTGACATTGTGTCATTCAAACCTTAATCATGCATTGATATATAAAAAAGGATTTCTTATATGATACATGATCTAAGGGAGGTAATATAAATTAAGGATAGATACATGTCTGGGGTATTGGTGGAGGATTATCTAGTTGGAGAAATTTTCATTGAGAGGAGGTGAGTTGGGGTTTACCTTTATAGTCTAATAAAATTAAAGGTTTTGATTTTTATTAATGATAACATAAAATAATATATTTGTTTAATTCAATAATTTTTTCTAAAAAAATAGATTTATAAATACCCTATAGTAGTTCCTTCAATGTGATTAATATGGTCACCTTAAAATATTTTATAGGTTTAATCCTATATTTAGTATCAATTAATGATGTTAGAAACATAATATTATTTATATTTTTCCAAAATTTTAAGAGACTATATGAAAAAAAATTCCTAGAGATGTAGTATTCAAGGATAATTGATTGATTTTAAATGTCTACATTTAGTCTCACAATTGTATATGTTGATATTTAATCCCTATATATATCATCATACTACCAAAAAAATACTGTATCTGTGAAAAGTATATCGATATTGATGGACAAAAACCTTTTATATTGAATGGTATTGTGTATGTTTTATTTGATACTTGGTTGTTTAATTTTAGATACAGGAACATCTCATTCAGAAATCTCTAAGATACATATATATTGGTTGGGGCTACGAGTTGATAGATTTCAGAATATTTAGAAAATTTATTATCCCTTTCGAAATAAATGAGACACAAAGTGAGGTCATTCATGTCCCATTATTTTGAGATTAATCAAGAATCCCTAGGTAGTCATAATCAATAATATTTGTAACATTTATAGCATCTTGGGTATACACATGATTACCTAGTTCCAAGATCATATTTATTATAATGGATGCAAAGGTTCATTTCGTATATTTCATTTGATTTTAATACACTTATTAAAGAATGAAAATTGGATATAAAACTTATATAACTAGATCAGCTGTAGAATGTAATAAACTCCTATTATATAGTGATTCTGATTCTTTGGGATGTAAAAAATAGTACACCATATCTGTTACCTTCTTCAGTAGGATTTTCAATAATATAATTTTTAATCATTTAAATGGTTCCTACAAAAATGCATGGTACAGTTCTTGATCATGTTAATTCATAGAATTAAACTAGTATTTATTCAATCATATCATATTTACCTAATGAATTTTATTGAAAAAATACTTCTCTTTAGGATCTTCTATTGAGGAGTTTTATTAGACCAGTCTCAACTCCTTGGTGTTCTACATTCCATTTTACTATGAAAAAAAACATTAATATTATTATGTGTAAATTATAAAATACAAATCAACCAATAATCACGATTTAATTTTCATTTCCTATTATCAATGAATTTTTTAATGATTAAAATGGGTATAAATAGTTTTAAAAGACTTTTTGAGTTATCATAAATAACAAGTTAATGTTATGTAATAGTAATGAATAACTTTTTATGCCGCTATGGAAATTTTACATACCATGTCATTCCATTCTCATTGAATAATGATAAATAACATTCCAAGGATTTAATAAATAGTAATTTTCACCAATTCATGGAATCCAATTTCATTTTAATTAAGGATTATATCCTTATATAACGATGGACATTGTATGATCATGAAATGAATCATACATTATCTTTGGGACACTATCAAATCATAGGTATGAATGTAATTTTTTTTATAATATTCAATCTATTTTATATATGTATATTTCATTCAAAATATAATATTATGAACTAAAATTAAAACGAATCATAAGAATATATAAGTTTTTATGTATTTTGTGGTTCCCTTGAATATCCTCCTTATATAATGATTCCAATGAATTAAAAAACCACTATTCAATAATAATGATAAATAGCTTCATGTATGACTTGTTAGGTAAATAAGGGTAAAAATGACATTTAGTCTTTTAATTTTGTATTATCTTTTCAAGAATTAAAATATCATATACCTAAAAATATTATCTATATCCTTAATGAATATAAAAAGGGGTATAATGTCGATTATTTTCCATTTATTGGTATTGATTATATATTAATTTTGGATAATCACATTATAGTTTATTGACATTGATAAATTAGATATATGAAATGGAGTTATTGTAATAATGACAATGATTTCACAATGATATTGGATATTTGAAATTTCTAAGTGGAAATATTTTGCAAAATGAAATATCATATACACTAAGAATAAATTATTTATGTATATATATTAGTAGATTAATTGAAATTTCATGTATTTAAGATAAATTAAATACAAATTAAAATTCTATATGGATCATATAAGTGAACCGGGGTATCATAATGTCGTATCTAGTACCCTATGAATTATTCCTTAAAAATGATGATGTTTGTCAAATAAATTAAGGGTGATTACTATACCTATATTGGATCATCCATATGTTTCTGAGGATCAAAATAATATGTGATCCTATCATTTAAATCATCAATCATCAATTCTGGGTTGTCATATAGATCTAAAATATCAAATTGT
The DNA here is from genome assembly GCA_963277665.1 of Viscum album. Taxonomy (NCBI): domain Eukaryota; kingdom Viridiplantae; phylum Streptophyta; class Magnoliopsida; order Santalales; family Viscaceae; genus Viscum; species Viscum album. The sequence continues at coordinate 1,696,544,746 of OY728132.1, read as the reverse complement.
GAATAAATATATATAAATATTTTAGACTCATTGTTTCTGATATATCTGATAAATATGGTCTAGAAATATTAATTTTTTCTATTTTTTGATTGAAGGATGGTGGTTTAATCTAATATGATGGAAGAAGACAATATGAGATTTCATTCTTCTTAGTAGGTTTTTCATCGTAGAATCACTAAGATAAATAATGATACTTAAATTTTTTTATGTCTTCATAGTATAAAATGGGAAATATTTTCTTTTTTATAATAGTTTTTTATTTTCTAATACATGAAACACTATTATGTAAATTAGATCATCAGGGGAAAATTGGTAATTTAAATCCACTCACTTCCTGAAATTTGAAATGATATTATTTCATGGTTAATTTTTGGGGAAAATTTTCTAGATCATCATTTGGTATGGATGTTATTTTTGTAAAACTAAATCATGGATTTCCAAAATCTCACACTATTAGGGTTTCCAAATAACTTCTAGCGTACCTCTATGGGTGCTTGAGAATTGTAATTATTGGTGAGTGTTTATGATCAATGTTACTGAGAATATAATATCTATATCATAACCATTATTTAATATAATTACCAAATAATCATCCATAAAATACAAATAATATGACACAAAAATTTATTTATAGTGAGTAATAAAACATCACCAATTATATGAACCCAGGATATAGAAAATTAGGATTTCAGTTCATGTATTATTTCATCCTAATATATTTACCAATATAAGATTTATAAAATAATATTCAAAAAGAGAGGAAAATATACAAGACGGATCCCCTATAACCCCAAGTAATAACAAAAACCTAGTCACCAATCCCTATTGAGTTTATCTTTTTCAGTCAAGTGTAAACTATCCCTAGACATCCATACAAGACATATAGATTCTAAAAAATAATTATATTCATGGAACATTATATGAGAGAAAAACTATATATGGTTCAAAAAATGTACAAAATTTACTCCTCCATAATCCTGTGTATTGAAAAATAAAAAAAATCATAACAACTATATGTATGTGTACATGTCTTGTCATTTTATGAAAAACAATCCATCACAATGGAAGATCATTCACGGTCTAGTTATATCAAGGTATCCATGCCCATCAAAGTCTCCATAGATATTAGGTAAAGGAAATTAATGGGAAAATATAACCAAATATCACGAAAACATGTTATTATAGAAACTCTCATAATAAACCCCAATAAAGATCATCTAGGTACCCTCTCATGGTATTCACTAGGAACACATCACTACAGACCCTCTCTAATATATCCCAAAAACATCACATATGGGTAACCACTTTTGGTGTTTCTTTTATCATAATAACCCATATAATAGATCTATAATGGATCCCATGGTGGGAAATAATTGAGAAAACATCTAAGAATTGATGTTTCATCCCCAAAGAGATGTTCTCATTTCTAATAACATATTAGACCATCATATAACAATGTGTGAAATAATGGATCTAACCAGCTACAAGAGTTAAGAAAAACACCTCATAGAACAATTATGGATAATCATATATACATGAAACATATATTTATATGAAAGAAAATATTTTATCTTTTATAATCTAAATCATCCCATTAATTTTTTCTGAATGAATAATCATATACAAGAACAACATACAACATTTCATAAAAATACAAAACCTAGGATGAAAGAGAACCTTGGAAGTGTAAAACTACACCATTTTCCTTGGGTCTTCATCCCCAAACACATTTTCCTCTACCCAAACTACGATAGGAAACACCATAGGATGATAAATGAAGGCCACCATCCAACTATATCTCTGATCTAGTCTATGTTACATACTATATGATCTAATAAAGGAAAATACATAATCATATAATTTGAAAACCCCCAAAAATATATAATATTTCTATACATTAAAACACATGGAATAAATAATTTATATTGGTGATCTCGTAACCCTCATGATATTTCCAAATCACACTTCGTGAACCGTCCATTTATACCTATTATGCTCATCAGAAACCATTCACACTACTAATTCTCAGTTTCATGTTATGAACCTCTATGATGAATAATATTATGTGAATAGTTCTACAGAAACCATTGATAACAGACTATAAAATCCATATTGTAAATATCCTATTATTTAGAATAACAACTCCCCCTCCCCCACAACCATGAGGGTGTGGCTAACCTTTGGTGATACAGACGACAATATCAACGATCTCCGAAATATTCATCCCCCAAATTTCTACTATTCATACACAATGAGAATCCTTTTACACAAGATAATACACAGTATGATCTATGATACAAGTCTTAAAACCTACACGGACTCACCTAACATCCTCTTCATTCGATGGAAATGTCACAAATTAATTCAAATTAAATTAATTTATTATAGACCACTAACTCTAAGAATATAGTGACTTACACAATATAATTCAACAATAATTGAACTCTCAATCCCTCTATAAATTATCAAAACATAAATCCCATGAAATAGATATCTATCTCACATAAACAAGAATGCAATTAATTATTTGTGGTACCACCTACATCGATACAAGAGTTTACCAATTCTATTATGACTATTCATCCATGACCAAGCCCAAGATAAGTACCCCCCAAATCCTAATCCCCAATAAAAACACATAAGTATCAAACATTAAATTATAGACATATATGAATAATAATACAATTAAATGGAAAGTTGATTAATTTCCAAAAACTCATTTATAGGAATCCCATGTATAAACACTTGATAAAAATCACATAAATATCAGTGGAATTTCTCATGTACCCTTATTAACAAAATCCCCTTACAATATAATAAATGTAAAACAAAAAAAATTATAGGGTAGTGGTTAAATCAATTTTAGAACATAGTGATCAAAATTATAAAAATTCAATAATAATTTAATGTCTGCATTCATACCACCTAAGAATCCCCTTATCACATGTTGAAATAACTATTTATTATTGATATTATTTCTCAATTTTCTTATTGAATAATTATACTATACATGATCTATAACCATAAAATATTATAGAAAAATGATTATAAAAAAGGATATTAAGGGAGATATAGTACACTTACAACACAAAATAAAATATATTCAATGAAACTCTCAACAACGAGGATTAATTGGATGATGAGGGATGGGAGGATCTGAAAAATATATATTCAAATTTGGAATAAATTGTGATTAAATGATCAAATGGGACTATCTTGAAGATTATGGATATATTAATTTATAAATAAGTGTTTATATGTCATTTTTAATAATGAAAATAGGTTTCATGATGCAATTAATTTCCCCTACATTGTAATTTTTAATTATGAAAAGGATCTTGGTGTAATTCCACATTCCATAGATGAAATGAGAATTTACCAAATTTACCATGTTGAAACACTCATCCCAAGAATAACACCTAGGGAACTAAATCAACCAATTTTTTCTTGGACCAATGTTTCATTTTTAACCACTACTAATATTCCCATAATTTTATATCCTCCATAACGAAGTTATGTCATGTACTTATATTCATGAAATTTTTATTACTTGATGCCAAAGGAGTAAAAAAAAAGAATCTTATTATTGTGTGATATTCCACATACACTAATGGTATTTCTAATAAATACCATAAAATAAACACATGATAAAGAACCTATATTTTTTAATAGCTATTAAATTTAACCTATTACCACTATTAGTGGAACATTCTACAATATATATAAATATTTAACCCCAATTGTAATACAAACTAGAATAAACATTCCTTATCATTTCAAAATAAAACACAAACACTGGAACATGTTTAATAATTTATCTTATATTTTTTCCAACAACATAAATCCAAATAAGATAAAAAATTCATAATAAAACCATGCATCACGATGAAAAATTCATATTTACAAAAAAATTGTCTCTTATAATTATCCAAGTCATTAAAAACAACATATAATATAGCTTGTAAATAATTATAGGAACTAAAAATTGTAACTAACTTCATGTCAATCTATTATAATATGATATAATAACTAACTATATATTTAGGGATAAATTGTATTTGAAATAACATTACATTAATTAAATTAATATGAAAAGTATTTTTCTCTTAAACCATTAGTACAATCCAAAAAAATTATGAAAAATTAAATATATAATGCAATTTAAAAATAAAAAAATTTGATCATAAATGAAAAACTGGGATTTCATTCATCATCCGACCCTTCCGCATAACTCCCAACCTAGAAGACTAAAAATCCTCCAATTCACTTTATTATGATGTAATATCGCATAATGGATTCAAAAATAATAAAAATACACAAAATATGTAATAAACATGAAACTAAATAAAATACAATTTTTGTATAATTAGTTAGAAATATCTACTGCCATACTCTACTTGTGACTACCAACACAACCATAATCTGATCAACACTCATAAAGACATTGAACATTACAAAATTCAGTTTTCTAAGGCAGTGACCAACCCCAATTCCAAAAATGAATTAAAATTTTGTTTCATAGTGAGGAACCAAATGGATTTTGTCAGCCACACACTTATATATAATGTGATATAAAAATGGATTTCATTATGGTTCATCTACAACCGTGAACATATATTTATAAAGGTGCTGCATAAATTACAAAAATAATGTTTCCCATGATAATATTATCCTTATCATTTTTATACTAAAAAAATTACAAATAAATCACAACCCTATCCTTATAATGTAATGAATAAAATCATGGGACATGAGAAACCAACACAATCATGATCTCCATCATGGAACTTTATAGAATCTAAATATGAGATTTCAAGAAACATCCCCCTTAAAATCAAGAAATAATCTCTCAATGAATATTTAATACACCTATTATTAGTGTTGAACTTCCAACTATAATAATTCCAATAATCCCCTCAAAATAATATCACTATTACTATATAAATATTACTTTCACACCACTCCTCATAGCATAAAATCATCCATTTATTTATTACTCTAGTTGAGACATATCCCCTGATCTATCTTAGTACGATTGATAATTTCCTCTAAAATGTTCCATCATACCCATGACTTGACACATACAATTCTCACCGATACATCATTCCTCCAATCCCACCTATATATTTCTATCATAATCAATATTTGATCAATAAAAAAATTACTTAAATATATTTCCTACTCTGACAAATGAGTTGTCATTTTCTAGGATCCACTAGGGTCCCATTTTTCACCACCCAGATATAAGGATGTATGAATACCCACCCTCATCATTTCACCACTACACATCCCCAATTCACCAATAATAAAAAACATTCTCAATTTTCATGTACATGATTCATCCCAATTCCCCACAATAAGAAGATGAATCATACTTATCCAATTTGAATAAAAAACCCCATATAATGTACATCTAAAAGTGACCAAAAAATAATCAACCCACAATATAAAGATATGGTGGTCTTTCCAAAGAACAATTTCAATTGTTTCCCCAAATAACCATGTACATGTAATCAAAATGTAGATAATAATAACCCCATAAACTATTAAATCACAATATAATACCAATGATTCAACTAATATCATCTGACCCATTCTTGTATAAGGAATATGATCAACAATCTCTACATCCCTTTAAATAAGTGGCATCTATAAATACATACACTTAATACAATATTTTCTAGTAAATAAACATACCTCATAAATTAAAATAACAATAGAGAATATTCTATACATTATTCCTTTTAAAACTATAAGGAATATATCCAAGACCTATAACTGTAGGCTCATCCATCTATGATCACCATTCAATTACATAGGAATCTAATGTGTCTAGGTATCTAACTGATCCCACACACAAGATTAAACAAAAACATTATAAAAACAACAATCATTGAATATTCTCAACATCCTATAAGCATATGGTATCCCACATTCCTTACAATACCCTATCACTATTATATTGTTCAACATTGAAACATTTCTCTATAACAAACCACAACATAGGCATTCCCCAATCTATGTTAAATTTTAACTAAGGAATCGACTACCAAATATAACCATCCAATCATTTCTATAAGATATTTTAACCATGAGAATATATCCTTTTTTCAGTATAAATCGATGAATGATTTCATATATCCTATCAATTATATAATACCAGATGCACATTAGAAAATAAAATCTAGCTATGCAGAATGCATTAATAATTTTTATGTTGGAAACAAATATGTGATTTTATTTTTAAATATTTATAGACCAGTCCATTTGGAACGCTCATGATCAATCACACTAAATTTAAAAATATCATATTAAACCATTATTTCATCAGTTACAAATATAAAAATGCTTTTGACAAATGTGAGACAATATTGAATTTCAAAATAATATATTTAATTATCACATTTTAGTTGTATCAATTTATCAACTCTTACAAAAAACGAATACCCCCATTCTTATAAACCAAGTCTCATGGAAATTCCCCAAGGCATATGTTTAGGACACATCAAACTAAAAATCATATGAAACATTAACACACAAGTATATTTATAAACAAATTCCATGATCAATAAAATAAATGAAAAACTAGTTTAAGGGATTTTTCTCACCATGAATAATCGAATTAATGAATCATAATTAGGTGGGAACATGAATAAGGGAATAGTTGACCATAATATAGGGGCAATTTATCAATATTAAGAGTCTATAATAATCGATGGGGATACTATATTCTCTATATCACAACCATCCCAAATATTAGATAACCAAAAAACATAAAAAATATCAAAAAAAGTGTATACATAAATAGAATTAAATTCCTAATAATTCATTACAATAATTCACCTGTGATATATAAAATTAATACTGATAGTCACATAGACATGATTAATAATTGATCACCTGATGGACTAATCTCATATAAAAAATATTTGATATAGTAATATATGATTGAAATATTCACTTCACCCTCAATCATCACATAAATACCTATTTATAATAAACGTCTAGATTACCAAACGTTATCATATATGATTTCCACTCAAATTGGAAAAATAGACATAATTTCAACATGTTCACCTGACTACCCATGAAAGGTGTGAAATATAACTTAGTGGGGAAGTACCAATGAATCCGTTATAGATTTCATAATATAAATTTACTTTAATTATAAAAAAATAATATAAAAATTACTATATATAAGCATACATGTTATGTCATCATGCTCTAATTATGATACTATATGTACTGACCATTCTGGGTCTTGTTCTTTCTGTGAATTTTTTTCATCAATGTCTAATGTTATAATAACCCCACCACGGGGAAGGGAAATGTAATTGTATTCAAAGTTTAAATTAGATTGGGTATCCTTAGACATTCATATCTATTATAGAGAATCTGAGGACACCCTATTGACTGTCCACATAAATATATAAACTGTGTAGACCCTGTCATTGATGTTGGGTCATATTAAATCATGAAAAGGAAACTCATTGGTCCTCATCTATCATAAAAATTTTAATACATTGAAAAAAAATCTTTTTAACAGAAATATAATAAAAAACCCCTTACACAACTAAACTATCTCATTATAGTAAGACCCATTATCAATTAAATATTTATGTAGTATAACCATGTCAGGAAAAAATGAATATATCCTCTCATGTGAGTCAAGCCACAAACATAGTGTATATTCCATGTATAATCCTATATACATGAAGTTTGATCTTCATTAGAGATACATAATAGATAACCTTATACATGATCCAAATTATCCCCAGAGGGAAGGTGTAAAGGATAATAATACACACACCCATTGTACAAGATTATCTTAACATAAATAAATAAACAAGAAATAGATCCTGAAGGCAAAACTCTATGAATTAATACTTAGTTTTATATCCATGATCACATTAAAATATAAACTAACCCGGAAATGAACCAAAAAATGCAGACATATAAAAAACATCCCTGATCATCGGCCTTTATGTGAACTCTTTGGAATAACTAGTGATCAACTAGAGGAAAAAATATATTCAGTTAAACATAATATATCAAACTTACTATAATATTCTATTATAAAAATGGTAAACCGAAATTAAAATTATTGACATAAGGGATCCCAATTCCCTCAAGGCACAACAAAGACACACTTCATATCCTATCTCATCAAAAAAATTATTGAATCATTATACCGTTAGTAAAATTTACCACATTCCTCACATGGGGTCCCATTATAAACATCTCAATAGAGTTCCCAAATTCCAAATATATTTATAAAAACCTCATTCACTCACTATATAATCTTCAAAATATTTATCTCACTCATTACCAGAACCATGATTCTTGATCACCCTTATGAGGAAACTCACATTCCTACACCAGATGAATGAACAACTCAACCATAACCTATTGTCCTAATACCAGCATGTATAACATATTATATTAGTTAAAAAATACTACGAAATTAAGGAATAAATTCAATCATAATATTCTATCTTAGTCCACATCTATACTAATTTATAATCATTATCATTTAGAGATTAATCCATTGGGGAATTCTAATTAATTTAATCATTTAAAGGGAGATCCTACAAAAAAATAGTCTTCCTTACTCCATTATGTTCATCACTTAGATAACCCCAAACACTTACATAATAAACACAGATATCCCTCAGCTATGTTTTTACTATTATAAATAAACAAGAATATTGTTTTATATGATATTTACCACGTACCATGATAATATGGTTAACCACTTAATATATGATCATTCGTTGTTGAGAAATCCCAGATGATGCCACATCATATTCAATAGATCTTATATTAAATCATAATGTGACAACAATAAAATATAACTATTTTTAACAAAATATATAAGTAAATTAAATGATGTATATTCTCTAATAACTATCCCTGTAACCTCCCACCTCAAAAAACATGATAGCGAATATTCCAGCAACCAATTTAATTCCTTTGATACATTGTTGAAATAATAATAATCTTATATAATCCAATTAATACTGAAATCCAAAAAAAAAATCAGAAATACATTCTAATTTTTTTTTATTATTCATATTATGATATAATAAGTAATTCAATATGAAAATTTGTTAATATAATACATTATTGGTGGATGAAAAATTACATAAGATGTGGAATGATTCTAGAACAATTGATTAGCATAATCATCAAATTCATACACACAATCAATTGAAAAACTACAGATAGTTAGGATGAAAAATCATGGAGGGTTGTGGGAGAGATCATAAATCAATATTTAATTATAAAATACATATTAATTACCCATTAAAATAGGATTTCCATATAGATCAATATAAAGTGTAATTGATAATAATAATCATGTCTATGAATTGAAATGTAGATAAAATAAGGATGGACCAGATCTAGAAAATAAGGGATGACATATATAAAAATCCATAATGGTTAAAAAATGTAATGAACATAGATTTCGTTTTGAAACACCCCAAATCGTTGTTAGTCTATGTAATTTTCCAAAGTATCCAGGTGAATACCCAAACCCATAGATATATTATAGAATGATATGGTGGTTAATAATTGTACAACCATTAAGAAAATTACACATGGAAAATTGAGGCCACACATTGTAGTACAAACTATGGATTCAAAACTAAACCAATTATTATATACTATTCAAATAATAGACTCACTGCATATGGAATAAAAAATAGATAAATTATAGAACTGATGATTCTTTACAAATAGGATATTATTATTTATTATAGGATACTAGTGAGATTCTTTTTGATAAAACCTATATTTTTCAATATAATATCAAAAAATAAATATAATGAGCACTCGATTATATAGAAAAAATGAGATATCCATATCAGATATATATTCACTATTATTCTGGGTGAGTTATTCACATTATGTGGGATATTTATAGATCTTACATCCTTGTTTTTATTTGTTCATGGAAATATTATTTGTTTTTTATTTATTTTACCTATAATAAATAGAAAATACACATCCATTCATATTTATCATTTTATTGAACACTATAGATCGACATAAAAGTATATATTATGTAATAAAATAATTATTTAATTAGTATTCATTGGTCATGAAATTAATTATAAGGAGACTAAGATATAAATATTTATCAATATGTTATCAATGTCCATTTATAGAATTGATATTTATTATGATGGTTATATGAAACAACAACAATAATTCTAAATATTTTGTTAGTTTTTTTTCTATTTCTATGCAGTGTTAAGAATAAAGTATTTCATGTTTATCAAAGAATGTTATATACATGTTCATTTATTGATGTCATTAATTTTTTATTTTATAATTTTTATGTTAGGAGGATCCTATGTAGAGAAACATTTGTGTATCACAAATCAAAGTAAAAATGTATTTTGAGGCGATGACATTCCTTTGGTGAATATACATTGATTGAATGTGTATATTAATAATGAAACTAGGGAATATGAATAAAATATTCAAAATCAATATAAATTGAAATTCTATCATGATGTACATTAATATTTTCAAGGATGAAAATCATAATTTTATCTACTTTTAATAACCCATGTCATATCAGGTCAATTCATTTGTAAATTTCCATTATATTGTCTATTTTACTGATGAAAATTTATTTTTAATATATATTTTAGATGGATATAATGATGAAATAAAGAGAAATAATGGGGGTCACACTATGAATTGAAATTACTGCCTTATGATGAGATACAAGGATCCATGTAGTGTTTGGTGTGTCCTTTTGTGCATACTTGTGTTTTCATTAGCTACCATGTTTCCATGTTTCAATTATCTAATATAAATTTTTTTGTTTTCTTGTGATAATGGTAATAGAAATGTTCAATGTGAAATGTTAAATAATTATAAAATAATCCTACAATATTATCCACAATAATTAATTTAAATAAACAATTTATTAATCTCATCTAATTATCATTCTCACCATAGTGAAACCCTATGTGGATCATTATAATGATTCATCACCATATACTTTATGGAATCATATAGTTTAGGATCAGGATGGATGTACCTTATCGTTATGTAACTTTTTCTATGGTAATGGAAAATCACAATGAAACCATATTTATTCTATATTAAAATTATCTTTTTGGAAATTAATTCTTATTTGACGATATATAATGTGTTTTATAAGATGATTTTATTTGTATGTCAATCATTCAAATTAATAGTTTTATATTTTGTTATGTAGTGGTATAAATCCTTAATATTCATTATTCAGGATTCTTTATATTAGTTGAGTTGTGCATTATTCTCTTACACTATCATTTAATTTTATATTCAACATGATATTTTGTATGTGGAACATCTCTTATATTCAATTTTCATAGTGATTATGGTACAAGATTCATGAGGTAAAGTGAATAATATGTAGAAAATTATTTACTCTAAAAAATATATTATTGACATTATTTCCATCAAACTAAATTTTAAACATATTTATTATATTATTATTTACAAAATATTATGTTTTGTTTATGCCTTAACCTATTTAATTATATAGTGTATTGTTAGTTAAAGATATTTATTCTATTGATTCATATTTTAATTATGTATGTCATTTTAATAAATTATTCACTAATGAATTCAATGGTAGTTCTTGATATGAAATTCATTACATTGACCACAATGGATATTTATTTTTATTTATTTCATGATTAACAGATTGAGGTAAAATTATTGTAATCATTCAACAGATATTAGATACAGTTTATTGCACTCTCATTTAGACCATCATTATTATATTCGATATATAATGTTGGATATGTGGGTCACTAAAGATTTTGAATATTTATTACACATGTATTGTAGACATTGATGGTTGATGTTATGGGTAGAAATATGTAGGCCAACAATATGTATGGTTATGTGTGTAAAAAAAATATTATAATATATGATGATAGAGGCCAAATTTGTGATAATGGATACAAATTTGTCTCTGTGTGTGTTTCCTTCGATGGAGGATGAAACGTTATATATATCCTTGTTTAATAATATTCTTATGTTGTATTACTCCCAAAACATATAATTTGGACATGTCTCCAGACAAAAGAAATGAACGTGTCCGCCTCAATATATGAATTTTATGAAATAATTTATTAAATTTCATTTCCTAGAAATTTTGTGATTATGAATTTATATAAATAGGGAAAAATATTAATAAAAAGCATTTAATTTTTCATCATATATAAATTATCTATCTATATAAATAACTAATAAATCCATAACAAATTTGAATGTATAAATATAATTTCCCATAAAAATATACTGTTATAGATAATTATTTATTTATTACGATCAAAATAACCTATGGAAATGGAAAAAAATATGAAAATAGTGAGCTATATTTCTCATTAAGGGTAAAAATTAGTTAAAATGGTCAATGATCATAAGTGAGATCAGGATGATATAACAGGTATATTTATAGTAAATAAAAATATCATACAAAAAATTGAATAGATAAAAATTCGTGGTTTATGACGTAAATCATTGCATAATATCAGAGATGAATCTAATGATCGAAGAATAAGGTTCTAATATCCATGATCGATGAGCCCATAATGTAGTCAAATGAATAAAATTATAACTTTAAATAGAAATCAATCATATTTAGTAAATTAATATAATCTATGAATTATGACTTAATCTGAGAAATCTAGAAATATAGAATAACCATAAGAGAACATAGGGAGAAAACTCATTATTCCCATGCCTAAGGAAAAAATTTCATTATATCTAAGCCTTAAAAGGTGAGATAACTCTTTCTGTCTCCACTTATGTAAAAAAACTCAATATTCCCACACTTAACTATCTGATGAGATATCAATATAAACCAATGAATTGGAGGATGATATAATACCCTATCAATTTTATTCATTAATATGTTTTCCATAATAAATCAATTATATCGTACATAATTTATTGAATGGAAATGGGTTTGAGAATAATTTAAAAGGAAACCATATAAGGAAAACATTATTAATCCCCTCTGTAAGTATGATAAAACCATGAAATATAAATAGTTATCTAATGATAATATATAAAATTATTTTTACAAACAATTAAATAAAAAATTTCTTATTTACACATTATATATAATTCATAGAACTATTAGTTAACATATTCCCCAATTTATATAGGAATGGATTCTTGGTGAATAAAAAGTAATCATATGATAGAAATTTAGAGTGTTCGTAGGGGAATTATATGGGATAAAAAATGGATTTCCAAGTGAATGGTGTCAAAATAAAAAGGATGTTATGAAATCATAGTTAATCATACATGTAAATCAATCTTATTATTTACATGTATTTATTTAATTGATTTATAATTAGCATAATGTTTTATTAATATTATAATATTTGTCAATCCAATGTGGAAAAAAATAATTTAACTAAATTATTTTTCCATGAGTCAAATATTTTTATTTAAAAGATAAATATATTTCTTTTAGAAACTGATTTCTATAAAATGGTTTCCATTTTAGGATCATTCAATTTTTATTTATCTTAGGGTGAATATTTTAAAATTTAATAAATTATTGATTTTTCCATGAATATTTAATAATAAGATTTATGGAATAATCTAACATAAAAACAATCATGATATAAGAAATAATTATTAAATTGTAAAATATTTTTTTCATTCAAACGTATTTATACGGATAACGAAATGTATATTAAAAAACTTATTTATAATTTTGATACTCTTGCTTTAATTTTAGGAATATATTTATATTCTATTAAATTTAAGAACTTTTTTTGTAACATTTCATTTAAATGTATGATTGAAAGGTATAATTATGTTATGAACTGGTCTAAATTTTAAAATAACCATCAATTAATTACTAAAAAATTAAATAGAATACTATGATTAATTTTTATTTTTGATTTAAATGTCAAATATATTTTTCCCTTAAATATTTATTTTTTAAATAAATAAATTTTAATGTGTTTTATGTACATACATTAAAAATCTTGTATTCTAGAGATAATATTTCAATTTTACATAATGGATTCAAAGTATTTGAATAATAATTTTCTAAAAAAATTTAATGTCAATTTTAGTTTTGTTAATAAAAATAAGTTATCGTGGTAAAAAAATTCATAATTGTTTTTGTTAAAATTGATTACAGTGGGTTAACCAAATTTATAGTGTGTAAAATACATAACAAAATGTATTAATTTGTTTTTATGAAAATATTTCTATCATATAACATATTTTATACAAAAAATTGTTTTCATTTTACCACATAATCCTGAATATTCCATAAAATTAATTAAAAAATTGAATAATTTGAATATTTCCCCTCATCCATGAAATAAATGGGAGACTCCTCTTATCACTTCTTCATAGTCATTAAGTCATATATTTTATCCAAACCATAAATAAATATCTTCCAAAATATCCTCATCAAATCATATAGGTCATTTTCTAACCCAAAAATCAAACCTATAATGCTTAAGGAGTATTACAAAGTTGGTTTCCATAGAAAAAATATAATTCATAACCGATTGATTCATATTTAATTTTTTATATCACATTAAAATGTTCATAAATCCTGATAAAATAAATGAATATTATATTCAATATACTAAATTTCTATTATGATTTTATAAAACACTTTTTAACCTCCTTTTCAATATTATTGGAAATGAAACCATCACTCATGATTATTTGTGGACTAATACCTCCCAGAAATGATGTTCATTGTTTTTATCAATGGAATTTACAAATATTTAAAATGATATAAAATTTAATATATTTTTTATACATGAAATAATTATGGTTATATAAAACTAATATATTAAATTACAACATATCCTTTTGTCCAATAGAACAAGATAATTTCTCTCATGTGTGACAGTGGATTACCAATTCAACAAAGCAATTTAATTAAATTCACATATCAAACATAGAAGCTTGGTCATAATGATTTAAATTATATATATATATATATATATTATAAATATGGAATATTTATTATTATTAAAAAGTAAAATATTATCTTTTTTGCCTTTACACCAAATAAAAAAATGAATATGTCATTTAAACAGATTTATGGATTATTATCTCCATGAAATGATGTGGGTAATTTATCATAACCCCATAACATTGTCTTTCAAATAAATTATTAAACATATTATCATGATAATTTCAATTTTTACCATTATATAGTAAATGTATCCATATCCAATTTTTTCATAATCATTGAAAAAACATTATTTTTTTTATAAACAAAATGTCCTAAAAATCCAACTTGGAAATAATAATTTTACTAACAAAAAAAACATGGTACTAAAAAGTAAATGAAATAATAATACAAGAAATTGACCTAAAATTATTATTAAAAATGTAATAAACTAATATAATTTTATAATTTAGAAATAATTGAACCTATATAGCTAGACATGACTTGTTGTAGATATTCCATTTTATAGATTATTTAAAATCTTTTAAACCCTTACTCCTCTGTATACACCAACACTAAAAATATTGATGAATATTTACTTTCATGATTTTATATTTTATAAATATTATTTTTAAATATATATCACACTCTTTATAAATTTTAAAAAATTAGATGGAATAATTTTAGTTTTTCATTACGGGTTATTTTCAACTTTTTTAGACAATTGGGGAAAATTTATTATTTAATTCATCTGGAAGGAAAATAATTTTCAATATTTATAATTATTATTGGTTATTAAAATTCTGTTATAAGTTAATATGGGTTTAAAATGACTATAGTATTCATTTTATTCTCTGAATTTTATAATTTTTAATAATTCTAAATGGAATGTGATATTTCTCTTTATGATTTTTCAAAAATAGAAATTTTTTTACTTAGGTAGCCTAATGAGTTTTAAAAGGTTTTAATAAATTATTTTTGAAATATTGATAGAATTGTTTTATGATATGGTAATTTATAATTATATATGATGATGTATAATATCAATATAGCTAATGGAGATGGGATATCCATTTATAGATCTTGAATGAATTTTGTAATGAGGGGGACTTCAACAGGATAAACAATAGTGATAACTAGGACAGTTACTCATTTGGAATTTACTTGGATATTTTTATTGTAAAAAATATTAAATATTAATGAAATTTACTTTTGTAAATGATACAAAAAGAATTAAATATTTCTATTTAAAAAGGGTTATTATGGTATTCTATTGAGTTTATGTTGTACAGAATGTTTAATGGTGAATTAAAGTTTTTAGAAGGAATGTTTTCATGAGTTTCCAGATACCTCAAGATTAATTAATGATTTTAACTATTCATATTGATGGTTTTAAAAGGTTTTATTTTGAAAATGGTTTATTTTTTAATGAGTAAATATTATATTTATTTTTAAAAAAAATTATTACAAAAAATATAAAATTCATCATGGGTTTTCATGTTTTTCATGAAAAAAAATTTCATTAATTATTATACCCCTCACTAATCTTTTTTTTATCATCCTGCGTTCTGTAAATTTTTTATTAGGACTTATATGAGATTAGTAATTATTATGAAGCCTAGTTGTTAATTAATGAAATCAACCATGAATGATGAAACTATTTCATGAATGATGTGGGAGTGTAAACATAGGAATAATTTTCTGTGTGGAAAAAATGGGCATTGTGTGTCAGTGTTCCCTATGTAATGTAATGGATTAACTATTTAACTAAAAATAAAAACCTAAAAGAGACTAGCAATGTATGAATCTGCATCACGGGTTATAAATCATGAAATTATGGGTTAATTATGATATATGGTGTTAATTCAATGATTAATCATAATTATGATAGAAAATAACATCACAAAAGTCATATTAAGAAATAAGGATTATAGAATCTATAAAAGAACATCAATTATTATGAGTAAAAAATGTTAATTTAAATTAACATATATGATAATGAATATTTTAGTAGAATTATGAAAATCACATTCGAAATGAAGAAAATTCATAATCTTTTTGAAATATTTTATTTAATTATATAAATAGTATAAAACGAGTATAAAAAAATTTAATTTAAAAAGCATGAATACATATATTGGATGTTTTATACAAAAAATCATAATGGAGGAATGATTTATTCACATGTAAAATGTTGTAAATTTATAATTTTCACACATTGATGAAAAAATCCATTGAAAAATGATAAAAATTTTATTGATAAATATTAAGATGTTAAAGTAGTAAAACTTAAATTAACCAATTATTGTGTAATGGATCATTAAATTACTAAAAGGATCAAATGAATATTATAATGTAAGGAAAGGATAAAAAAATTTTAGTTTGTTTCAGTTTCTTTTAGAAAGCTAATAATAATTGAAGGGGGGAAATGAAATAGTGATAAGAAAAGTTAACACCCAAGAATAACAAAATAATAATTAAATGTTATTGGTTTTATATGGAAAATTACACTAATTACTTATATGGATTATCATTCAAAATAATTATCTATTTAAAATAGAGATTGATGATGAAACCCCCATGGTATTGGAAATGTAAGACTCAAAGGTTATTTAGAACACAATAAATGGAGGGAATTAAAATATAATGGAATGGAATATAAATTAATACTAAACATTTATAGATTTGGAAATAAATTATAGAAAATAAGTTATGGTGTGAAATATCAGGAATGTATCATTGAGGGAAAAATGAGGTAATGATACCATCATAACGAAAAAAATATTAGTGGAATAAATCATTTCATAATGATGTTATAAGGAATTATTTTATAACCCATAAAGTGATATATTAAATTAAATGAAATGTATAAATTTATTATAATAATTGAATTTTTAAATAATATATTTCAATAATTATTATTATAACTCAATGAAATAAAATTTAAATAACAAAAACCCTGACCATAATTCTAAACATCCAAAAATTCAGATAAATATAATTTATATAAACTTTAACTATCTTAATCGATTATTTAATAACCATATTGATATCTATAAAAAATTATAAAATTAATTTAATGTTATTATCCACATAAATATAATTAATTATTATTTATTTTCAATAATGATTGTGATGAATCCTGATCATTATAAACTAGTATCATAATTGATGTATTATTATTCATTATTTGCCAAATAACATCCATCCAATAGTATACAAATTATTTTAAATATTTAATTATAATTATTTAGAATTATATAGTATTATCTTATTGAGGTTTTTTTATGATCCTTTTGGGAAATTTGTGAAAATAAAATATCAGTGATTTTTAACAGACAAATTTTTGTATATTAAGTAATGAGTTTAATATTTTTGATAACATTGTATAATAATAAAAAAATAGTTATTTTATTGAATAAATATATATATATATATATATTATTTTAACTATAAATTTATTCATATTCATCAATTATGTTGTATTGTATCATTTGTCATGTAGGTATTAATACCGACCACAACATGGACACACTGTAATTAATGGTTTATTACGGTAAGGAATGTGAATAGTTTTGGAATAACAAAATTTTTAAAGGATAATGTTGATATTATGTAAATGTTATTATGTTTTTGAATCATATATCATGAGATTTTCATATATATGTTAGAAATAGGATGAAAAATTAGATATGTTACTTTATAGAGGTTCTAATCTTCACACACGAAAGAAATATTGAATTGTCATAAAGTAAATGATATAGTTGGTTAATATTTACTCCCATAGAATAGTATTATTCAGAAATAAACTAATTATTTCATTATATATTAATGTGAAAAAATATATTTGTATTTTCCATAATAAAAATAAATGAAGTTGTTTTAAAAAACACTGACTTTGAGGATAGTGGATTTCAATGGGAGAAATCCATGAAAAGTGAGGTCATATGATTAATTCATGTGAAATTGAGCTAAATAATGTTAAATGGGATTTTATGAGAAGGAAAAAAAATTTGAGTTTCAATATGAAACCAAAATTTTGGAGTGGTCAATATGTGGGGTGAGAGGCCCCTCTTATAAGCTGTGCGAATGATTTTTAAAAAAAAATCATATCAATATAAAAAGAACAAGCTTCAATTCTCTAGATGACTCAAGTAAATGAAATTAATTGTCTGGATATATGATTTTTAATATTAACATAATATAAAATCAATTATAAATTTTTTTAAACATATTAGTCCTTTACCCCTTTGGTTATCCCTTTTTATTCCGTTATGGCATCGACTATGGTGGGAGTTTTTTATCAATGTCATAAAAATTTAATTTCTAATAATATTCCCTTATAATATAATTTAGACCCAATGATTACAAATATAAATAATTATTTATAAAAAAAATTCATAAATTATTGACAATTAATTTTACCATTGACTCTTGCAAAGAGTAAACTATTTTATAGAAAAAGTATATTTTTTCATTTAATTTTATGTGTAGGTTAAAATTAAAAATCATATTGCATTTCATTGTGTACATTAGTTTATTATGTATAAACATTAGATAGATTTAAATTTAATTAAAATCAAATAATACTCAAAAATATAATTCATTATATGATAATACTAAAAAAATATCTTTTTCTGGAATATATTAATTATGTTCATGAACTATTTAATATATGTTTCATAAATTAAATTTGGAAATTATAAATATATTCATTTAATAATTCAAGTCATAATTTATTATCAAAACAATTATATGTATTCATGTCGTACCTACTTATCTATAGAGTCATAAATGCTATAGATTGAATAAAAATTAATTTTTCAACATTGAATAAAAAGGAATTGTTTCATAGAATTCCAAAAAATACACAATAATAATGTTTCTATATTATAAATAAAAAATTAATTTTTTGATAATATTCAAATTATAAAAATTATAAATTTATTTAAATTCAATATAAATCTTATAATAAAATTTAATTTATTCTAAAATTTATGTTTTAAACAATATGTATTCTTAACAAAAATATATATGAATTAATAACGTAAAGTATTTTAATATATCAGAACATATATAATAATATCTTAAATATTGTTAATTTAGTTTACTCATATAAAATATAAAACAATATCAAAATAATAACCACTTTAATAAAAAATTAGTTTTATATGAAATAATCTAAAACAAATACCATTAACAATATTTGTTTACATTCTCAAAATTTAATTTTACTAATCCATTGAAATAAATAACTTTATTTTTATTTGATAAATACATCATATCAAACATTAATAATAATAATACTAATTTTAAACACATAAATAAGTATATTATATTTTAAAATTTTATTATTATTACACTATATATTATCCATGAATTATATAATTTTAAAATTTACACTAACAAGGAAAAAATTAATATATGTATTTGATGCATGAATCTCTAATGAAAATATTTCCTATAAAAAATGTATAATAGGAACATTTTTTACAATATATTTTCATACTAAACTAATTAATTCTATTCAAACATTATATGTTACAAATATTATATACATAGTTTTAATTTTATATATCACAATATGATTTCTATGTTTAATAATGTTCTCCTAGGTTATAGGCTTTATTTGTCTTTTTGTGATACTCATGGGTGAAGATAATATAGGAGATCTTCTAGTGATAAATATTTTTTCATTTCTATCTATGCTACCCTATAAATTTTAAACATTTAAAGGATGTAATAAATTTATTTTTGTAACATTTAGTATCATGTGGTTTTATTGCAATGTTTTACTATGAGTAAATAATGTTTTGTTAGTTTTATTTGTATTCGATTTGACTTATGACTTGAAATATTTTATATACTCTAAAAAAATAATGAATATTTGTTTATAATTATAATACATATACTTTTTTGAATGAATATGTTCCTTAAAAATGGGGCATTATACTTGAAGCGGGTTTAGTATATTTGTGTTTTTTCTTTTCAATCATAAAATCATAAAATGATTATATTATTTAGTTTTTAAATAAATATATTATTGTTATTGTTAAAAAAATTAGCCAATGTTATAATAAAACAATATAAAATGAACCATGTGATATATTTCAATGATTCAGTTGTAGAGCTTGAAGTTGGTATAATTTACCAAAAACCTAGACTTATTATATATTTATAAAGGTAGATTTTTTCTCAATGATCTAGTTTTCTAAAAGTAACTAATTCATGAAAGTAAAAGGATACATGAGTTATCTCCCAAACTATTTTATTGACAATTAGGATGTTTTTATACGAAATAGGTATTAATCTATTTTTTTATCATATATATATTGACAATCCTCGAATGAACTATTTTTATTATAATATATGTGTAGGTTCCATCTTGAATATATTTCATTTATTTTATTATATGAGTTTTCCATTTTTAATCCTATATTGAAATATAGAATATTAATTTTTTAGAATGGTCTTTTTATATTTTAGTTAATCACAACCTTCGTAATATAAGGTCATGTCCTTCTATAATTATCCATTGACATTTACACAAACCTATTATAATGAAATTATATATTATATGTCTTATAGATGTTTAATTATAGTCAATTAGATACCCAGTTATTATGGTAAACCAGAAATTATCATATAGTCATGTTTTTTTCTAATGTCACAGCATTTTGGAGAGCCACATACTCTTATGTTAATGTTATAACCATATCATTTTACGCTAATAATGAACACTATAGGATATGTAGTGGGATGGTAGTATTTGGAGACTACTCAAAGCATGAAGCTTCATAATTTATAGAGGAAGAATGATAATAATGGATAGTTCATGGTTAGGGATAACCTTCCAAAACAACTGTGTTAGTCGGATAGTGAATAGGGTAGTGAAAACATTTTCAATTCAACCAGGAGATCCATTCTGAATTCATGCTCAGAGTTTTAGACATTCATGATAGTGTATTTTTTCATGGGTGTGGCATGGTAATCCAAACAATGTTCTTAATATATACAAGGTGTGTCCCTATATAGATCAGGGTGATTATTTTGTGCATGTTTTGGCCAATCACACAGAAAAAACATGCAACCATGTTTTGAGGGGGGCTTTAATATTTTACCACTGAATTATATTAAACCACAATTCATTATTCCTTTCTCATCCAGTGGATAGCCCATATGCATGATGATCCGTCCCTATTATGGATAATGGATTGAATCCATTCATTCTTCTGGACAATTATATTTTCATATTTTGGTGTGTTTTATTAGTATTAGTTTTCTCTACAATTATATCACTTCTTTTACTAGTTTATCTTTAGATCTATTCCATTAATTTAGTGTGAGATAAATTTCCTTTTTCTTTTTAGATCATTGATATGTTTTCAATTTTCTGTTTTTCTAGCTCTATTTAAGGGCTAATACACAATGAGTAGAGTTCTATGAACAAAAATTAGGTGGTATAGCTAATTTCCTTTACGTTAAGTTGCTTTTATAACGTTCATTATAGTATCACACACCAGAGCACCCTACAACACATCTGTAATGTTAAATTAATTAATTTAAATGTTTGTATCATGCATAATTTGACCCTTTCATCATGATATTCAATGATGTTTGGTGTTTTCCGTCACACGAACCACCCCTTTGGACGTTCCATACCATAAGTCTTAATTTCCCTTTAACAAGAATTTTTTATCCCCACTTTTTAGGTGTATATATTTAATGTAAATTATATTCTAGAAATAAATTTCAAAATAAAAATTATGAATGGCCCCATGTTAGACCCATTTATATAATTCATACGTCAATTTAAATAAATTAAATCGATTTTATAGATTTATCAATGTTTTATAATGATAATTCCATGTTTAATTGAAATGAATTGGGATTTTGAAGCCACACCTTCAATCTTAGCCAAGGGTGATACAAGGGTTTTCATTTATTGATTACCTCATGTGGTCTCATTTTACTCTATAATTATATATTATAAATGTTCTTCAAATATATTAGGAGTAGAAATATGTATTCCTTATATACGATCACAGTACATTTTCTATAACTCTACATGAGTGATATCGTATCCCTAAGGGAAACACCATTGATGGTATTAGTGGATACATAACTATACCAAACCATGAGTAACACTCAGTACCCTATGTGAGATAACAAAAACCATGTTATGTGGTTGTAATCAACTTTACAACAAGACCATAGTGATGCATAGGATTACATTTATGAATCAACATTGACAGAATTCAATGGAATTGCGTACTGATTACACTCCTAGTGAGAATCACGGGTTACATGATATGTGTCACCATGGATGGGACCATGATGAAACTTATTCAATATCAATATGTTCCTTTTTACACAAATTGACGAATGTTAATTTATTCAATTAAGGGACATTTCTTCCATGAAAAATAACATGATTGAGAAATGTCTATATATTATGACTTTATTAATAACATCCTAATGCACCATGAATCAAACATGTGTAGGTAACCTTATATAAAAACATTATCTTTGGACAAAGCTGCTGGAATCATAATGGAATCCCATGAAGAACCCAATTTGATGAAATTATATATTTATTTAATTCCATAAACTCATAAGTATTGAAACATTGATCACTTTATATATACTGAATGGATTAATATAGACCTTGTTGTTTATTTCGTAGTTAGTATATATCAAACCCTTCTTGTGTAGCTAATGGTAGTCATGTAGACATCTTGATTTCATGTGTAAATAAAGGGAAGCATCCATCTTTTGATTCTTGATTTTCCCTGCTATGATGGACTACAGTAGAACAGGATAGAGCAGGGAGTAGTGATTCCATTTTAGTATCTTTATCCCATTTTTCATTCCGATTTTGTATGAAGTATATGTCTTTATGTTTTTATATTATCTTATGATTTTTAATATCCACATAACATAACAATTTTTTAGTATCTATTTTTTATTTATATTCATTCTATTTAATTATTATCTTGGATGATTATTTATGTTAATTATTTCTTGTTACTACTCTAATTGTTATAATTTATTTTTTACCATTACTCATCAATGTAACTCAACAAGGAACACTATACCTATTGAAAAACCTTCGTCCATTACTACTAGTTGGTATCCTAAAAAATATAGAGTGTTTCCCTTGAGGTTATGTGGCCAACAGTCTGGGGAAACAATTTAGTGGATTCTCGGGGGGACACTACAAAATTGTATCAGAGCCCTTTTATAATTTATCTTTTATTGGGTTTTAGATATGAGATTATATTTTATTGGAAATTGGTAATAGCCTATTACTAGTAGTAACTAACCCAGTTCTAGTGGAAACCCAAATTTCCTGGGATAAGTCACTGTTGATATGGTTGTTGCATGTTAGAGTTTCATTGATTTCACTAACTAGTAAAACAATTTTTTTGAGACATATTGTTAATGATATATTATTATTATGGATGTTTTTTATTACTCTAGTATGGAATGGAAGTATAAATTGAATAATCCTACTAGGAACCTAAATACAATAACATCATGTATTCTACCATGTCATTTTTATATTTTCATGTTCATTTTCATTATTTCTTGTTCTTGTTGTCTATTCCGTGATTAATATATAACAACATGTGAAATTTTATTTTTACGGATCATATAAATATATTAATTAAATTCCATTCCTCAATATAAATAATGGTTTCAATCATATATTGGTGATAACATAGTAAATAACTAATTATGCCACATTTGAGTAATGAAAAACTAGTTATACGTGCTGACATATATGTTGATTTGGATAATGATTTCCAATTGTAATATATGACAATATTACATCCATAAATTGGGAGTGGTATTTAATTCAATGAAATAAATATAAATGACATATTACATCATGATATAGGAGGTAGAGGTCAGGTAACCATTACATGAAATACCAATCCCTATTTACAAAGAGTATGGGTCATTATAGGGTTGTACATTTGACACATTTATCTATGGATTGATATCTGTGAAAATATATATAAGAATAAATGATAATATATTACCTTTTTTAAATTAAATATTTCCTAAAAAATGGGGATTCCAAATTAAATATGAAGTGTGTGTTCAGGTATACATTGTAATTGACACTTTATATAAAAATAATCTTCATTGTGCCGTGAGACATTTATCCTGACCCAAATTGAGTAGTGGGAAGTAGGATATGTCTCTATTGTCCTATCATGGTCTCCCACATTTCCATGAACATGAATAATTAAAAGTAATATAGGTGGGATTCATTTTTAGGATGGTTTTCATGCACCCTTTCATGATTTCCTTCTCTTCTATCATTAAAAAATTTTATCTAATGAATTAACTTGAAAATTATAGATCTATTCCACCACGATGATATCACATGATACACAAAATGGGTGTTATTGAACATGATCAATACATGGTGATCCTTGAGCCATCTGAATTATCTCAAATTGTTCCACCTAGGTTTCCACACGTTGATCTTACAATAGTCACGAATGCTTAATTCCATGATAGATTTATCCTTTTTATTCAGTCCATATAGGGGTCTCCACATCTAACCCCTACTATGGTATAACTGACATGGGAATTTCAGAATAAGCATCCTCCCATCATCTCATGGGTTCGCAGTCCTCAGCCTGCTAAATCTTGGATAGAGTCCATGAGATCAATCTATGAGAAATTTAAGATTATTCCCGTGTGGGGGGTCATAATCACAACCAAAATACTTCATTATTCAAAAAAATCTTGTTGAGTTGTCATTAACCAGGCTATACTTCAATAGGGTTTAGTCTATGGGGGCTTCACAATAGCATTTTAAAATTAGATTTCCCCAAAAATGATAACAGATGACCGTGCTCGGGTTTTTTTAACCAACTACCAGGAGCCTTATTAGTGATTGATTATTCATCCCCTTTCATTAGGATTCACAATATTTTCTAAAAAACCAGTGATGTGATGACCACTAGGAGAGATGTTGAGCATGGGATTTTGTACACCATCTGATCAATGGTAAACATATCTCAACATACCACTGTTTATGAGATAGTGACCTATACTATCCTCAAAGAACATAACTTTAGGGAAGTTATAAATTTGATCTTTTATGTTTAGCATCCATGTGGGGAGAAAGTATATCCAGTGGAAAGAAACTGATTTTTCAAGGTTAATGTGAGTGTAGTTTTAGCCATATGACATGTACTAATAGAAATTTAGTGTGTCACATATATGGCATGATTGGTAAAAAAATCCATAGTGTATGAGGAACTCGATACTATGCTGATCATAAAGAAGTATGAGTCACATGTATCATTTCTACCGAAGATTCATTCCTATAGCTAGTGAAGATGGATCTACAATAACACCACTTTTAGGTGGGGGATTAGTACCTCCAAGTCAATCAAGGAATTGGTCTACAATCAACCAATTAGGAAAATAAGGTGGACTTTGTTGAGGTATTTATAAATATAATTTTCAAACCCATTATATATGACCTTCCCAAGTTATCAACGTTGCATCCCACTGCAATAATTTGAGCCATATCTATATAGTGCACCATGTACCAGAGGAGTAGATTCCATGGAATTTTAATGTCATGGAACAATTCTGGTATTCACTACAATATTATCATCCCTATTTGATATTGGTGCATCACATTACTTCATATCTTCAATGATTATGGAATGTATAGGTTTGATGATTGAGTATTCCTAAATTTTTATGACTCGTCATACACCAATAAAGGCCTAGTTAGAGAGTATTTTATGGTGACTATGTTCTCCCTTCATAGAGGTGGTTACTATTTCCTGTGGAATTTTTGTCTTTGAGATGACAGGATTTGATGTAATTCCCATAATGGACTAACTAGTACCTTATTTATCCAATCTTTATTTATATTCTCAGAGAGTGAATTTTAACTCACATGAGTAAATTTTATATATTCAAAATGAAAATTGAGATATCCATGAGAGTTGAGATGGACCCAAGGAGATTGGGATAGGAAGGGAGATATCCTATATGGCTAGTCTCTTTATGAGAAATTAGGGAATGAGGTTTGGAGAATTACCTCTGATAGTGTACCAATGGAGGGACATATTCAGTGAAGTCTTCTCTAGATTACCTCTATTGGGAGAGGTGGATGTATCTATTGAGATAGTATTGTGTGTGGAAACATTTTTCATTACTCCCTATATAATTGCACCTATAAACCTCCCAAAAAATAATAATAATCTAGAAGGCTTAATGGAAAGTAAATTTATATTTCTGAGTACATCCCCACAGGGTTTACCTTTCCTTATCACCAAAAGTTATATATTAACATTAGTTTTTGAGTATATAATTATCTATTGAACCATATTATCGTAATGAACATGTATCCATCCCCTCATATAGATTACCTCATACACCAGCTATGATGAGTGAAGGTTTTCTCTAAGATGGATTTGTGGTCTTTCTAACATCAAGAACTTGTTAGATCTTGAGAATTACCAAATACAACATTATAAAGAATTTATATTTATACATGTTCCGGGTTAGTCAATTAGATCTTTTTAATGAACCCACAATTTATAGGGCCCCTGAATAATTGGGTTTTCCACCCGTAACTAGTTTCAGTTTTTTTCCTATATGGAAGAAATCATAAAATACGATTAAAATACAAATGAACATTAAAATCATCTAGTTATCAAAATGAATACAATGATTTATCATGACCTATATGATAATCATAGAATATTCCACTTTTGGATTGATAAGGTTGACTTCTTGGGTCATATCATTCAAAGGATGGTGTGTTTTTTTCCTAGATAATGTGATTTATATGGTTTCTTATGAGAGTTCCATGAATGTATTTTGTATATCTATATTCTTAGTGACGAATAGATATTATAGGATTAACATACCTGATTTTTCATGCATAAAAATTATACTTATTGTCTCCACTATGAAGGGTGTAAAATTTGATTTGTCACAATGTTGTGAGATAACCTTTTAAGAGATGAATTGGATACTATCATTAGAACAGATCATTATTCTCCTATATTATGCAAGGAGATATACAATTTACACTATTTATTTAAGAATTGGTATTGGATTAGTTCTAATGTAGGGTGATCACATTATAGAATATGGGTCCAAATATCTAAGACATCATTAGTTGATTACTAAATGAGTGACCTTAATCTAGAAGCAGTGGTTCAATATTTACATTGTTATAGGAATTATATTTTCAGTGAGTATTTCATTGTTTTCATAGAGTAGAAAAGTCTCCAATACATATCCATAGAATGTTACATGAATTTTAGGACCCACATTTTAGAAGAATACAAGTATTCATTCAAACATGATCTTCCTTATACACCCAGAAAGGTTAAAGAAGTTGATGAGAACAAGTGCAAGAATACTCAGACATAGGCCATTCAAGTGGAAAATAGTGAGTTTTAGTTTATGTATATCATTATGAGATACACCCAATGTTTGGGAAAACTATCAGATTCTGATGGAATCAACTTGAGGGAGACTATCTGAAAACATAAAGAAACTTCTTGTTTGATTATAAATGAGAATTAGATCACACACTTCAATAGACATATATCAGTACCTTTAGATATACATGTCGACCATATAATATAATATCATCACTCTGTCGAATTAGTTCATCTTTTGATTACAAATTTGTACATGATTATACATTTCTTGTATTGTTGGCCAATTATAATGAGTCATATTTTTGGTTTCATCACGATTTGTACCATAATTCATTAGGTGAAGGTAGAGAACCAGCAACCTTCTAGACTGTTATGATATCCATCCATTCCTACGTAAATGTTTAATGAGATCACCTACATAGTGGTGTCTCTTAGATAAACTCAACACATCGATATAGTGTGGGATATTTTTGACAGTTTTAACAAGGTTTCACATATCCTACCTCTCTAGGATACATTCTATTTTGATTATCATTGGATTATTTATATATGGGAGATGGTAACCATCATAGTTTTTCCTTTTCTATTATACTGGATATAGAATCTTGTTTTACATCACTATTATTTCTGGGGATGTAGAATGAATTGTTTAAAAAGGTGATATTGAGTATGTTACATCAACTACAGACTGATGGGATGGTCAAGGAGATGATATGGGTTTTACAGGAAACACCGTGGTCATGTGTCCCTAATTATGGAGTTTCATTGAAAAAGAATGTCACTCGGGTTTTTTTTCATAAAATTACAGTTTTTAGGTAATGAATATGATGGTCTTATTGAGGTTCTTTATAATAGAACATTATATTCACCTCTTTTTAGATTAGAGGTTGGTGATGGAGCACTACATAGTTATTATTTTGTTCAAGAGCCGTTAGAGAATTTATAAATAATTCAAAAACATATGGAAATAGATGAGTCTTGGAATAACTGTTAGACTAATCATCACATTCAACCAATGGTATTCAAGATGGGACACCAATAATTTCTATGAGTTTCTCCTAGATTGGGCAATAGACAGAATCAATGTATGAGAATTCAATTTCCCGATTACATAATACTTTTTGTGGTTTTTTAGAGATTTGGGATGGTAGCTTTTTAGTAGTAGCTATCATAGAGGTGCCATTAAATTAATAACATATTCCAAATATCAGAACAATAACTGTATCATTATGATCCATCTCATTGATTTGATACTTAGGATATTGAGTCGGAGGAAGATGTGTCCTTTGAGAGAATCTAATATGTATCATTGATTTGATAATTAAGGCTCTATAGGGCTCTTTAGTTACACTTTCCTGGGTTCTATGGAATCATAGTCATGTGTTGGATGAGAACTGTGACTGGGAGATGGATGTATATGATCAATGGATGAAAAAATTCTCATATGATGCTTCACCACTCACAGAAGGGAATCTGAGAGATGATTTGTTTTACATATGGGAGTATGTAAAATACCAACATTTTTATATAGGTACAAAATATTATATTAGTATTCAAAATATCTATTTTTGAAAATAATATAATCTAAAGGATAATGATTTTTTCAAAATTGTATTAGACTCATCCAGATCCTGAAGCTCCAGAACATAAGTTGGAAATGTGAGATATAGAGTTAGTGCAGGGTTTCTATTAACCATAAATCTCAACTGTGTGAGTCACCTAGTGAAAAAAGGAGGCCAAACGATTTCTCTACAACTGTGTGAGCAGGGACACATGCACGTGTAGTGTTGCATATATTATTGAAGATAATTTTTTTCACTATTTGTATATGTTTATCCAAAATACTTGTAACACCCCAATCATCCACGGTATGCTTCTCTTTGAATAATACAGTAGCATGTGTTTTATGCAACTTCCAGTTCTAACACACACGACAACCAATCAAACTAGCAGTTATGAATAGTGATACTCACTTCACAAACTTATATATATTTTATCATTCAAAATGGACTTCATTTTTGGATTCTTAATATTAAAATTATCTTATGTTGATTTTTTGGTACATTAGAGATAACTTTCATATTTTTATGAATAGTGAAAATTACTAAATTTTAATTAAAAAAACATTTTTAATCGAAATAATTATTAGTGATACATTATTAATTTTAGTGGTTTTAAAGTATATTTAGAATATATTATTACCATTTAATACAATTTGGGTCATTAGACATAATTTCACATTTATACTAGAAATAAACAAGTGTCAATATTTTGATAGTTATTATTTCAAAAAAACACGCTTATTGTTTTGAAAGAGGGAATTAGTTTTAAATTAATTTCTGCCACATCTATGTTTTCAATTTAGAAAAATGTATTCCATATTTATAATCAGGAGGTCGTAAATTTGTATAATTGATATCTTTTATTTTTATACATTTTGAATAATTAATTCATTAAATATTTTATTTACCGTGGTTAAAGGGTAAATCCGGTAAATAAGGGTAATGAAATATTATAATAATAATAATAAATTACCCTAAAATGTGTCCTAACCCTATTTTTTGATACATGTACGACCATGGACTTATTTGGGTGGATTTTGGGACCCCATAGATCCACTTGTAAGTGATAATGACACTTAATATTAATTAAGTTAAAGTAAATACAAAAATGACATAAACATATATCTTTTAGTAATACAGTTTTTACATAAGGATATATATGTTATATTTTCGACTATAAATATTAATTATAAATATAAAAATATTTCCTACATAATGGTATTTAACATATTATTTTTAGACATTGAATGATTAAATTTATTTATGACACAATAATGATGCAGTATTCACCTTATTAATGAAAGAGTCAAATAATTGGTATTATAAAAGTCAAAGTAAATATAATTTGAAATTTTTGTTGACATACATGAACATTATTGGTTAATATTTCATGTTATTATTTCTTAAATTTATTTTATTTTAATTAATAAAATTGTTATGCCTTTAACAAAAATAAATTATTAAATAGTATAAAAATTGTCATAAAAGAGTTTTTAAATCAAATATTATATTATTAATAAATATTCTATTCCTAAAAATATAAGGTTGTCCAAGGAATTATATAATGAGTGGTGTATCATTAATCGACCAATTGGGGGTCTCTTGGAGGTATATAGTATGTTTATTAACCATATAATATAAAAATACAAAGTGACATGGTAAATGTCAAACTATTTAACTAAGAGTTAAATATAAATGATAAGGTCAATATAGTAACCCAAACCTATCTAAAATCTATTGGATCAAATAATTTCTACCCCTCCATACCTTAGACTTCTAATAATTCACTTTTGAGACATTAAGAACTGAATATAAATTTATTATAAATTAATACTTTATGTTTTTTATAAAGAGCCTATCCTCCCCCTAATAAAAGGACACCACTTCTATCCAAATCTTCATAGCTTCAAAGAGTTTTGGTTCGGCCAAAATCTGCCAAAATACCCTCTCAGCTATCCTCACATAATCCTAGAGGCCTTCATTTAGTCATAAATCCATCCTATGGAGCCCATTTGATCAATTCAAAAGAAAAACCCGAAGAAGAGGTTATGTTTTCACCACCCTCTTTCAAGTTCCATTCTTCTTAAAAAACTTATTTATTTGTTATTTCCATACTAAAATAATAACTCCAGTATCTTATATATACTTTTTTGTTATTATAAATATGGTAAAACCATATTCAGTATTCCATCCATCCTTTGAATGACATGCCACCATACGTGCGTACGTACGGCTTACCATCTCCACGCCGTGGTATAATTGTTATTCAAAAAATTATTATTTGGGTGGATATGATAATGAAGTGTAATTCAAGTTAATAATAAATATAACATTATAATGATTCTATATATTTGATATACCATCCAATTATATATTATATTTATATCAAAAGAATGATATTTTCGCTCGTGGGTACGTACAAACTACCGTCTCCACGAACGCGATGAGATTCATTCCCCATCGTATCCATTCAAATATAATTCTAATTTTATGATTAAAAATAATGTTTAAGGACTTCATATCATTCTGGATATGAATAATATACAACCTATCTATAACAAATGCGGCTTATGTAACAAAACATAAAAAATTAAACGAGTAAGTTAACACCCGAAACGACGATAATACTAAGATATTATTAACAACGAAATGATAAAAGATCATATATGATATAATATTAATGTATATGATTCTAGTATAATTTAATAAAAATTATTTAAATATTGTACAGGTGGTTAACCTACCCTCGACCAAGGAAATGTACTAGGTGATGGTTAATTTCACAATCTCATTATTATCCAAGGTTGTTTATATGTAATTATCTACTGGGACCTATTTGTCATACACATCAATGTTTCATAAAAATGTATTTCAAATCATTAATACTATTATCTAGACTATGGGTTATAGTAATTTATACCCTTGTTTGGCGTTTTATTAGATGTTGATAAATGAATCATTCTTTTGTTTTCCAAACAAGGTTCTTTTTAACCTTTTTGACAAAATTAAGGTAACAATGTCTTTTTACACTTACAAAGTAGGTGCGGCTATTTCTTGCCATTATAAAATTGTCGAAGCATTCCTTACAAGCTTATAAAGAAAATTTCAAAGTAAATGTTTTATTTTATAATTATGTGACTTTTAAATGATTTCAAAAAATATATATATTTCTCTCATATAGTTTTGATTTCATCTATGTCAATATCCTTTGATAGATTTTAATCTTATTCGATGTTGATTTATTATGATACAAAACATCCCTATTGTATTGAAGGTTTTGTGATATGATTGACTGTGGATGTGTTATTTTTATACCATTCATGTTTAATGGACAAAGTATTGGCATTTCGAATACTAATTTTAATACGAATGTTTATGTTATATTAAAACTTATTTATATGAGGAATGCATTGGACTTAATAAGTGATGGGTGGAGCCTGCTATAGCTCCTCGATGTATCAGTAGGTCTAATGAGACAAACTACTATCTTGGCACAAGGCCTTGGCAAAATTGTCTTTGTAGTCTTAGCACGAGGCGTTGACTATGTGGTTATGATAATCTGGAATTATGCATTCCATCATTATGAAAATGGTTATTGATATTGAATGTGAATCTTCAACTAGTAGAATAACCATCTGAATAAGTAAATGGCACTATTTAATTGTATCATTTCCATATTATGTTGAAGTTCCAGTTTAAAAGGCTTTTGTTTTAGTTATACATTTCCTTAAATGTTTATGTTTATTTATGAAAGTTTCTGCTATATTGTTATCTTTACTGATCATCTAGGCTCACCCCTTTCAATGTTTTAAATTTTTCCTAAGACGTGATGAAGTAATTTATGAATGACCTCTAGGGAATGTATGAGGGGATATGAAGACGAGATTTTTTTGTAGTTCTTTTCACATTATGTTGTAATGTAAGACTTATTAATATATGTAGGGATTCAAAGGATACTAAACTAATCTGTATTTCGAGACATGATATTTTGTGATCATGATAATGTTATGTAATAATGCACCGACTCTGGGTAACCAGGTTTCGGGTGTTTCTGTTGGTATTAGAGGATGTTTAGTAAAAACCTTGGAAGCTATATTTAGATAAACTCTAATTAGGGAACATAACCCTAAGAGAGACATTGAGGATTAGTATAGAATAACTCCATAGAATTTTGGTATTGTGGAGATTTTGTGAGTTCTCTGAGCAATACATCCCTGTCTAAATATGAGCAGGTAGAGGTGGCTCTGGAACATATGTACCTAGTGGTAAAACCTGAAAACACCGCTTTGAGCTAGAATCGAATGGAAACTGGTGAACGACAAAGGGCCTTGCCACACTCTTGGTTACGAAACTCCTTGGGGATATTCTTAGGATAATTTTTATTTTCTTTACAAACCATTATGAAGGGTTTATGAGTATATACATCCTCAAAGAATACATTTCTATGATTATAGGATATATCCATAAACTGTTTAATTTATGTTAAGTGTTTTACAAGTTTGGAATTATGTATTTTAATTCAAAAACAGATCTAGTTTATACCATTTTTTAGAAATGGAACCTAGCGGAATGAATGGAAACTATCTCATTGCACACACTCCATGTAGAGATTTCCCTCCTACTAAAGATAATTATAGTGGACCTGGTGATACAATTGGTGCTGATCAACTAATCACCATACTGGGATAACTCACTCTGGTTATGAATAATAACCTTAACCATATGGAGAACCCAGATCCACAGTGTGGAGGATCAATGTTAGATCGCTTCATGAGGCAAAAAACAACAACATTCGATGTGGGTAAAAATCCACCATCTGAACAATGGATAAATTACTTAGAAAAAATATTCTTTGCCTTGGGGAGTAGTGAAAGTGAAAACGTTATCATGACAGTTTATCACCTCATTGGAGATGCTGATTAATGGTGGTCATTGATTCAAAACACAAAGGATGATGATGAGGTATCAAATATGGAATGGAGGGATTTTAAAGAGATTTTTTTAGAAAAATACTTTCCTCATTACCATCGAGCAGATATGGAAAGGCAATTTCTGAGTCTGAGACAAAACGAGGATGTGAATGTCGCAATGTATGAGGCTAACGTTTCAAGGTTATCAAGGTATGTTGCAGATTATATATGTAACCAAAGATGTAATATTGATAGTTTCTTTGTTGGGTTAAAACTGTTCCTCCGTCGAGCATTGGTCTCACAATCCTTCTTGTCATACGATGATATTGTCCCATGTTCTATCAAGACAGAAATAGAATTCTCTAAGTCTTATGACTTTAAAGAAAATCAAGAGAAGGAGAGATCTACTTACCACATTAGAAATGAAATTAAAGGGAAGAATGGAAGAATTGATTATCCATAATGTAGTAAATGTGGGAATAAACACACCTGTACTTGCTTGAAGGGAATGGGAATCTCTTACAAGTGTTGTGAAAAAGGCCACCGAGCTCATGATTGCAAGGGAAATAAAGTTGTTGTCAATGTGGAATGCTATAATTTTAGAGAAATGGGGAATTATGCAAATGAATGTCCTAAGCGTCCGGGGAACTTACCTCAGAAGAGGACATGGGATCATGGACAAGCTTATGCTATAACTACTTCTGAGGTAGAAGCTTCGAAAGACGTAGTAACATGTAATTTAATGATTCCCTCAAGTTTTGCAAATGCAATATTTGATTTTGGGTCATCTCATTTTTTCATATATTCTCATTTTTCTATGAAAATTAGATATTTCCGATTATATTTAACAAGGGAGTTGTTAGTCAAAAATCCTAAGGGAAGAATCATTGTAACAATGTTTTGTTAATGAGTCCCCATTAGAGCACATAAATGTTCTATATCTGCTGACCTCATTATCATACCTATGATTGAGTTTGATATAATCCTTGATATGGATTGTCTTTCAGACCATGATTTGATGATTTATTGTAAGAATATGAAGGTTATGATATTTTATGATGATGATAAGGGACACCATATCATTAGAGCAGAATCTCCACCACCAAATTCTTATCTAGATCCACCCCAAGTAGCTCAACTAAATTCAATTATTGGAGAGAACGAAAATGAAATGACTGTGGGTGAGGAAAGGAATGTTCAAATAGAGTATGAACCTATTGTGAGATAATATGTTGATGTTTTTCTAGAATATTTACCTGGACATCCTCCTGAATGAGAAAATGAGTTTTTCATTGATTTAATTTTGGGTTCATGTCCCATATCGTAGACCCCTTATAGAATGGCCACTCTGGAATTAGTTTAATTGAAGGAACTACTTCATGAATTGAGTAATATGGGATTTATTCACCCTAGTGTTTCTCCGTGGGGACCCTCTGTCCTTTTTGTTAAGAATAAAGATGGTTCTATGAGGTTATGTATCTAATACAGGGAAATTAGAGCTATAACAAAAATGAACAAGTATCCCCTACCTCGCCGTGATGATTTTTTTGACCAACTGCATGGAGCTAAACACTTTTCAAAGATTGACCTTCGATCTAGATACCATCATTTGTGTGTGAAGAATGAAGACATTCTGAAGACAACATTTTAAACCAGTTATAGGCATTACGAGTTTACAGTAATGCCTTTTGGATTGACTAATGCACCCTCTATATTCATGGATCTAATGAATAGATATTTCAAGGAATATATATATGATTTCGTTGTGGTATTTATTGATGATATCTTGGTATATTCAAAATTCTACTGAGATCATGAAAATCACTTCCGCGTTATCCTAAAGACTCTGAGAAGACATGAATTATATGGGATGTTTAGAATGTGTGAATTCTGGCTTTAGGAGATTTCCTTTCTTCGCCATATTGTCTATAATGATGGAATCTCTTTTGATCCTTCTAAGACAAGAGAAATCCAATAATGGCCACCACCAATGATTATAACTGAGGTACGCAGTTTTAATGGTTTAGTAGGTTATTATTGATGTTTTGTTCAGAATTTTGCATGGTTGGATAACCTATTAACCACGATCACACGTTAAGGGGTTAATTTTTTTTGGAAAAATGAGTGTAAAGAATGTTTTGAAGAACTTAAGAGAATATTAGTCAATTCATTTATTTTGACTATACCATCGAGAAATAATGTGTTTTTTATTTATAGTGATGCTTCAAAGAAAGGAATTGGTTGTGTCCTTATGCAGAATGATAGGGTTACTTCATATGCATCACGAAAACTGAAAATTCATGAGAAAAATTATCCTACTCTTGATATTCAGTTAGCTACTATAATTTTTGCTTTTACATTTTCTCACATAACGAACTCAACATGAGGAAAAGGTGATGGCTTGAACTACCAATTGATTATTATTGCACGATACACTACAAACCGGGGAAGTCAAATAAGGTGGAAGATGTTTTGCGTAGAAAATATCATGTGGTTTTGAACATGGTGAGAATTGAAAGGGATCATATTTTCATGGATTTAGTGAAGATGGATATGGGAATTACCATGGAATGTGAAACATCGATATTTTTTCAAATGGTTTCCAAACCATCATTACTAGAAAGCATAAAGAGTTATCATACTGGTGATGAAGAGTTTCAAAAGAAGGTTAAAGCTGTGAATGATGGGAGATTGAGAGAAATTGTGTATGAAGAGGGAATTTTGAAATTTTGGAAGAGACTTTGTGTTCCCGATATACATGATCTAAAATTTGAATTTTTGGATGATACTCATTGTTCCAATTTTTCTATACACCATCGGAGCACCACAACTTATAGATATTTGAAGGAACATTTTTGGTGGTACAACATGAAGAGGGAGATTGCTGATTTTGTGTCAAGATTTATGGTTTTTAAACAAGTGAATACTGGAAGGCAACAACCTGGTGTAGTATTGAAACCTTTTCCCACACCTGACTGGAAATGGGATAATATCACGAAGGACATTGTCTTGGGACTACCAAAGACTTCTAGATGGAACGATGCAATATGGGTCATTATTGATCGTCTTAAAAATTCATCACATTTTCATGCTATAAGGGAAGATTTAACACTTTAACGTCTAGCAAGACTATATATTAATGAACTTCTTAGACTTCATGGAGTACCCCTATTAATTGTTTCTGATCATGGCCCACGTTTTACATCAATATTTTGTAATAGTTTTCAGAAATCCCAGGATACTGAACTTAATTTGATCATTGCTTACCACCCCCAAACTGATGGACAATCATAATGGATAATTCAAACCTTAAAGTGCATGTTGAGATCATGCTCACATGACTTTTAGGGTATGTGGGATCAATATTTACCTTTGTTTGAATTTTCCTATAATAATAGCTTCCATTCAAGTATTTGGATGGCACCATATGAAGCATTATACGGAAAGAGATGTCACACACCAACATGTTGGGATGATATTTGTGAAAGAAAACTCATTGGCCCGGAACTGGTAGAGGAAATGATATAAAAGGTGATGGTAATCCAAACCCACATCAAAGTATCTCATAGTAGGCAGAGGAGCTATGCTGATAACCGAAAGAAGGATTTGGAATTTCAATCCAGTGATCATGTTTTCTTGAAGGTATCTACATGGAAGGGAGTTATACGCTTCAGTAAGAAATTTAAATTGAGTCCTAGGTATATAGGACCTTTCAAAATTATAGAACGAATTGGGGATGTAGCTTACCGTTTGGCAGTGCTGCCAAGTGTCTCCAAAGTTCACGATGAGTTCCACGTATCACAGTTGAGAAAATACATGTATCACCCAACGCATATACTCACCTATGAGGAATTAAAACTGGACCCCAATAAGTCTTATTGCGAAGATCATGTCAAAATTCTTGATAGGAGAGAATAAGTGCTGTAAAACCAGATGACTCGTTTGGTAAAAGTTCTATGGAGAAACCATAAGATGGAAGAGGCAACATCGGAACCCTTCGAACTTATGATGATGAACCACCCGAGTCTTTTCATGTAGTAGTATTCTAGAAATTTTTAGGATGAAATTATTTGATGGAGGGGAGAATTTAACATCCAAATTTTCCACGGTACTCTTCTCTTTGAATAAAATAGTAGACTGTGTTTTACTCAACTTCGAGTTCCAACACACACCACAACCAATCAAACTAGCCGTTATAAATAGTAATACCTACCATTTGAAATTTTATAAATTGTATATTTCAAAATGGACTTCATTTTTGGATTCATAATGTTGAAATTATCTTAGGGTGATTTTTTGGTACATTTCTGATAACTTTTATATTTTGATGAATAGTGATAATTACTAAATTTTAATTAAAAACAAATTTTTTAATCTAATTAATTAATAGTGATATATTTTTAATTTTGGTGGATTTAAATTATATTTAGAATATATTATTACCATTTAATACATTTTTTGTCATTTAATGTAATTTCACATTTAAACCGGAAACAAACAAGTGTCAATCTTTTGATATTTATTATTTCATAAAAACAGGCTTTTTGTTTTGACTACAGGAATTAATTTTAAATTAATTTCTGCCACTTATATTTTTTTAATTTAGAAAAATGGATTCCATATTTATAATTATGAGTTCTAAATTGTGTAAATAGGTAACTTTTATTTTTAGACATTTTGAATAATTACTTCGGTAAATATTTTATTTACCTTGTTTAAAGGGTAAATCTGGTAAATATGTGTAAACAAATAATATTATAATAATAATAAATTACCCTAAAAGGTTTCCTAACCCTATTTGTCGATACATGTACGACCATGGGAATATTTGGGTTTATTTTGGGACCCCATGGAACCATTTATAAGTGATAATGACACTTTATATTAATTAAGTTAAAGTAATTAAAAACATGATATAAGCATATATCTTTTAGAAATATAGTTTTTACATAGGGTTATATATGTTATATTTTCGACTATAAATATTCATTAGAAAGATAAAAAATTTCCTACATAATGGTATTATATATATAAATTTTAGACAGTGAATAACAAAAATTTTTATGACACAATAATGATGCACTATTCTCTTTAGTAATGATGGAGTCAAATAATTGTTATTATAAAAGATAAAATAAATATAATTTGAAATTTTTTATGACATCCACTAATTTTATTGATTAATATTACATGTTATTATTGATTAAATGAATTTTATTTGAATTAATAAAATTTTTAAGACTTTAAATAAAATCAATTATTAAATAGTGTCAAAATTGACATAAAAGAGTTTTTAAATCAAATATAATATTATTAATTCATATTCTATTCATAAAAATATAATGATTGAACAAAGGTCTTATATAATGATAGTTGTATCATTAATGGACCTCTTGGGGGTCTCTTTGAAGTATATAATATGTTTATTAATCATATAATATAAAAATACAATGTGACATGGTAAATGACAAACTATTTAACTTAGAGTTAAATATAAATGGTAAGGTTTATATAGTGACCCAAACATGTCTGAAATCTATTAAATGAAAGTATTTATACCCATAACCACCTTATACTTTGATTAATATACTTTTTAGATATTAGAAACCGAATATGAATTGTTTATAAATTAATACTTTAAGTTTTTCCTAAAGAGCCCATCCTCCCCTTATAAAAGGACACCACTTCTAACCAATTATTCATACCTTAAAAGCCGTTTTTATCAGCCAACCTTTGCCCAAATACCATATAAACAATCCTAAATTTATCCTATAGGACCTATTATAGTCATAAAGCCAACCTATGGATCCCTTTTGATCAAATCAAAAGAAATAACCCGAAGAAGTGGTAATGTTTTCACCACCCTCTTTCAAGTTCCTTTCGTTTTCAACTTATTTATTCTTTGTTATTTAGATTCTAAAATAATAAATCCAGTATCTTATATATAATTTAATGTTATTATAAATATGTTAAAACCATAATCATTATTCTATCCATCATTTGAATGACATGTCACCATACGTGCGTACGTATGGCTTGCCGTCTCCACATCGTGGTGTAATTGTTATTGAAAACATTATTATTTGTATGGGTATGATAATGATGTGTAATTAATTTAAATAGTAAATGTAACCTGATAATTATTCTGTATATATGATATACCTTCCAATTATATATTATTTTATTATCAAAAGAATGATATTGTTGCTCGTGTGTACGTACGGACTACCGTCTCCAGGAACACGATGAGATTCATTCCCCATCGTATACATTCAAGTCTAGTTCTCATTTTAAGATTAAAATTAATGTTTAAGGAATTTATATCATTCTGTATATGAATAAGATACAAACTATCCAAAAAAAACACATCTTATGTAACCAAACATATAAAATAAAACGAATATGTTAACTCCCGAAACGACGATAATACTAAGATATTATTAACAAAGAAATGTTAAAAGATCATATATTATATCGTATTAACATATATGATATTTTTATAATTTAATAACAATGATTTAACTATTATATAGAATGTTAAACTACCCTCGACCAAGGAAAAGTACATGTTAAGTGTTAATTTCACAATCACATTATTATCCGAGGTTGTTTATACGTAATTATCTACTAGGACCTCTTTATCATCCACATCCATGTTTCTTAAAAATGTTTTCCAAATCATTTGTAATATTTTCTAGACTATGGGTTAAATTCATTTATAAACTTATTTTACTTTTTATAAGAAGTTTATAAAGGAATCATTGTGTATTTTTCTAAACAAGGTCCTTTTTAATCTTTTTGACAAAATTAAGGAAAGAAATGCCTTTTTAAACATATACGGCGGGTGTGGTTATTTTCTGCCGTTATAAAATCATCGATGCTTCCATTACAATCTTATAAGAATATTTTCAAAGTATATTTTTTATTTTATAATTATTGACTTTTAAATGATTTCAAAAAAAGAGATATTTCTATCAAATAGTTTTGATTTCCTCTATTTCAAT
This sequence comes from Viscum album, assembly GCA_963277665.1. Lineage (NCBI taxonomy): Eukaryota > Viridiplantae > Streptophyta > Magnoliopsida > Santalales > Viscaceae > Viscum > Viscum album. The sequence goes on along the minus strand of OY728132.1, from coordinate 1,696,502,866 downwards.
ATCCTTTGATGGATTTTATGCTTATTCGAAGTTGATTTATTATGATACAAAAATTCTATATTGTATTTAAGTTTTTGTGATATTATTGAATGTGGATGTGTTATTTTTATACTAGTCATGGTTTATAGAGAAATTATTGAAATTTCATATGCTATCTTTAATATGAATGTTTAAGTTATTTTTAAACCTATTCATATGAGGAATGCATTGGACTTAATAAGTGACGGGTGGAGCCCACTATAGCTCTTCGATGTATCCGTAGGTCTCATGAGACAAACTACTATCTTGGAACAAGGCCATGACAAAATCTTATTTGTAGTCTTGGCACGAGGCCTTGACTATGTGGTGATGATAGTCTAACATTGTGCATTCCATCATTATAAAAGTTGTTATTGATATTGTATGTGATTATTCAACTAGTAGAATATCCATGTGAATAAGTAAATGGAATTATTTTTTTAACATTTCCATATTAATCTGAAGTTCAAGTTTAAAAATCTTTTGTTTTAGTAATACATTGCCTTAAATTTTTATGTTTATTTATGAATGATTCCACTATATTGTTATCATTACTGTGCATTTGAGCTCACCCCTTCCAATGTTTTTAATTTTTCCCAAGATGTGAAGAAGTAATTTATGAATGAATTTAAAGGGAATGTGTGGGGTGATATGAATACAAGATATTGTTGTAGTTATTATCACTTTTTTATTAAATGTAATACTTATGAATATATCTAGTGATTCCAAGGCAACTAAACTAACCGGTCTTTCGAGACTTGATCTTTTATTATCATGTCAATGTTATGTAATAATGCACCGACTCTGGATAACTAGGGTCAGGGCATTACAATACTCTCCAAGACCATGCATGCAGTGTCCTTTGGAAGTGAGGGGTCGATATTTGGTGCACATTCATCAAACCATAGATAAAAACCATGTGACCCTGTTTTATGCGGGGATTTACATGTTTTCACTAGAAAATTTTTTGAACTCTCTTACATTCTTCATTTATATTAGATTGGGTAACCTCTATTTTTTATCATCATCTTTCCTCCTCTCATGGAATTTCAAGCCATTCATTCGTCCTGAACCTATTTTCATCAACGATGGGTGCACTGGATTATTCATGGAATGATTTACACTCATATTAATTCATTTAATACATTATTTTAGTACCTCTTATGAAAATTTGGTTTGATATTAATTTCAATATATGAATTTCATTGTTTCACTCATTCCTTTTATCCTATTATTACATGATTCATTGGAATAAAATTGATGAGTTGAGTTATATGAACCCTAGGTTGGGTATTTAGATTCATTCTCACATGATTACTTGTTTTTATATCATGTGTCATTCTGTAATGATTTGGAACTACTAGTGTGTAATTTATAATGAAAAATGACTTATATTTAAGGTTATTAAAAACGGTAATAAGACCCATTCTACCAGTGAATCACTATTGTTTTTTTCTTCCTTCACAAGAGCCACCACTATGATTTTTTCATACCTTAAAGACCTAACTTCCATTTTCCATGAATTGTTTGTCCAACCCTTTTTATGTGTGTATTTAATTTTATGAAAATAATACTCCTAAAGACCAATTTGAATTCCAAAAGTTGATAGTCCCTTATTTATGCCCTATAACATATACCATACCTTGATTTATGTGATTTAAATGAAGCATCCAGCTTGATCTATGTATCATAAAAATAATGAAATTTTTAACTCAAATGACTCGTGATTGATAAAACATAACTCAATACATATCCATGAGAAATACAGAGAATTCATATAATGTAACTCCATGGATGGGCTCACTTTTTTATATAATTGATTTTTTAAATGAATTTCTTATACATAACACTAGTGCAGAAAACGTTTTTTACGTCACCATTTTTTACGTCGGTTATATAAAACCGACGTCATAATATGTAAAACGAGGTTTTTTACGTCGGTTAAGAAATAACCGACGTAAAAACCTGTGTTCGGTACACATTTAACGTCGGTTATACAAATAACCGACGTTATTAATCTCGCGGCTTCGTTTTTTACGTCGGTTATTTTTATAACCGACGTAAAAAACGCGGTTTTCGAAGGCCCTTTCACGTCGGTTATTGAATATCCGACGTAACAAACGCGGTTTTTGAAGACTTTTTGACGTCGGTTATAAAATAACCGACGTAAAAAAAGAATCCGCAGATGTTTTTGACGTCGGTTATTCCATAACCGACGTAAAAAAACGCGGATTTTGAGCCATTTTTTACGTCGGTTAATATATAACCGACGTAAACAATGAATCGGAGGAAGTTTTTTACGTCGGTTATTGAAATAACCGACGTTATAAATGTTTTTAAAACAATTATCACGTCGGTTATTGAATAACCGACGTGATAACTCAATTAAAAATTTACCCAGACCCGTGGATTGTCATTCGCGAGTTTACCTTCGACAGTCGCGACTCGTCTCTCTCGCGCGTAAACCCGAATCGGCTCGTCCATTTCGTTGGTTTAGATTCGTTTTGCGATCATCTTTTCTCATATTTAATCTCCTCGGATCAATCATCTAAACTCGCAGCACTCAGGTAATCCTCCCACTCGTTCGTTTTTTTTCGCGGATAGTAAATATATATGTGTTGTGATTTTTTTGTTGAAACTAGCTAAGATTCTTCGATTGCGAACCCTTTTAACTCGTTTTGGCACCATAATCTTATTTATCATCCCTAGATCTATTTGTTCGACTTGCAATATTGAGTAATTTTATGATTTCACTAATTTTTCATCGTTTTCTATAAATCCCCGAGAGGGTTGGGGCGTGTCCATTTGGATGGGTTGCCCTTTTACAGTTGTTACTACTTTATTCACACACAACCATGGCATAGGTGCATGGATTTGGGGTCGGGGGGTGTCCAGGGGGGTTTACAAGGGGGTGGGTGGGTGTGGGGGGTTGTCCAAGGGTGTGGGTGGGTGTTGGGGGGTGTCCAGGGGGGTGTCCAAGGGGGTAGGGGGTGGGGGTGGTGTCCAGGAGGGGTGGGGGGCTGTCCAGAGGGTTGGGGGGTGTCCAGGGGGGTGTCCAAGCAGGTCGGGGGTGGGGGGTTGTGTCCAGGAGGGGTGGGGGTGCTATCTAGAGGGGTCGGGGGCTGTCCAGAGGGGTCGGGGGGTGTCCAGGGTGGTGTCCAAGGGGATGGGTGGGTGTGGGGGGCTGTCCAAGGGGGTGGCGGCCTGTCCAGAGGGGTCGGTGGGGTGTCCAGGGGGGTGTCCAAGGGGGTGGATGGGTGTGGGGGGCTGTCCACGTGGGTGGCGGCCTCTCCAGAGGGTATTTGGGGTTGTCCGGGTGGGTGGGGGGGCTGTCCAGAGGGTTGGGGGATGTCCAGGGGGGTGTCCAAGGGGGTAGGGGGTGGGGGGTGGTGTCCAGGAGGGGCGGGGGGCTGTCCAGAGGGGTCGGGGGTGTCCAGGGGGGTTTACAAGGGGGTGGGTGGGTGTGGGGGGCTGTCCAAGGGCGTGGGTGGGTGTTGGGGGGTGTCCAGGGGGGTGTCCAAGGGGGTAGGGGGTGGGTGGTGGTGTCCAGGAGGGGTGGGGGGGCTGTCCAGAGGGTTGGGGGGTGTCCAGGGGGGTGTCCAAGCAGGTCGGGGGTGGGGGGTTGTGTCCAGGAGGGGTGGGGGTGCTATCTAGAGGGGTCGGGGGCTGTCCAGAGGGGTCGGGGGGTGTCCAGGGTGGTGTCCAAGGGGATGGGTGGGTGTGGGGGGCTGTCCAAGGGGGTGGCGGCCTGTCCAGAGGGGTCGGTGGGGTGTCCAGGGGGGTGTCCAAGGGGGTGGATGGGTGTGGGGGGCTGTCCACGTGGGTGGCGGCCTCTCCAGAGGGTATTTGGGGTTGTCCGGGTGGGTGGGGGGGCTGTCCAGAGGGTTGGGGGATGTCCAGGGGGGTGTCCAAGGGGGTAGGGGGTGGGGGGTGGTGTCCAGGAGGGGCGGGGGGCTGTCCAGAGGGGTCGGGGGTGTCCAGGGGGGTTTACAAGGGGGTGGGTGGGTGTGGGGGGCTGTCCAAGGTCGTGGGTGGGTGTTGGGGGGTGTCCAGGGGGGTGTCCAAGGGGGTAGGGGGTGGGTGGTGGTGTTTAGGAGGGGTGGGGGGGCTGTCCAGAGGGTTGGGGGGTGTCCAGGGGGGTGTCCAAGCAGGTCGGGGGTGGGGGGTTGTGTCCAGGAGGGGTGGGGGTGTTTTCTAGAGGGGTCGGGGGGTGTCCAGGGTGGTGTCCAAGGGGATGGGTGGGTGTGGGGGGCTGTCCAAGGGGGTGGCGGTCTGTCCAGAGGGGTCGGTGGGGTGTCCAGGGGGGTGTCCAAGGGGGTGGATGGGTGTGGGGGGCTGTCCAAGGGGGTGGATGGGTGTGGGGGGCTGTCCAAGGGCGTGGGTGGGTGTTGGGGGGTGTCCAGGGGGGTGTCCAAGGGGTAGGGGGTGGGTGGTGGTGTTTAGGAGGGGTGGGGGGGCTGTCCAGAGGGTTGGGGGTGTCCAGGGGGGTGTCCAAGCAGGTCGGGGGTGGGGGGTTGTGTCCAGGAGGGGTGGGGGTGCTTTCTAGAGGGGTCGGGGGGTGTCCAGGGTGGTGTCCAAGGGGATGGGTGGGTGTGGGGGGCTGTCCAAGGGGGTGGCGGCCTGTCCAGAGGGGTCGGTGGGGTGTCCAGGGGGGTGTCCAAGGGGGTGGATGGGTGTGGGGGGCTGTCCAAGGGGGTGGATGGGTGTGGGGGGCTGTCCAAGTGGGTGGCGGCCTCTCCAGAGGGTATTTGGGGTTGTCCGGGTGGGTGGGGGGGCTGCCCAGAGGGTTGGGGGATGTCTCGGGGGGTGTCCAAGGGGGTAGGGGGTGGGGGTGGTGTCCAGGAGGGGTGGGGGGCTGTCCAGAGGGGTCAGGGGGTGTCCAGGGGGGTTTACAAGGGGGTGGGTGGGTGTGGGGGGCTGTCCAAGGGTGTGGGTGGGCGTTGGGGGTGTCCAGGGGGGTGTCCAAGGGGGTAGGGGGTGGGGGTGGTGTTTAGGAGGGGTGGGGGGCTGTCCAGAGGGTTGGGGGGTGTCCAGGGGGGTGTCCAAGCAGGTCGGGGGTGGGGGGTTGTGTCCAGGAGGGGTGGGGGGCTGTCCAGAGGGGTCGGGGGGTGTCCAGGGGGGTTTACACATCGATTTGTTTTATATTTCAAAATTGTTATATTCAAATTATGATTTTTTTCATATAAACATATATTTGTCTTATCTAAAATATATATATATTTTTGCTATTTTTTATAGGTAATAATGAGTCGAAGTTGGATTACGGCACATCGAATGAGCAATGAATATGAGGAAGGTGTTGATGCCTTTTTGGAATTTGCTAAACGAAATGTTCCAAGTAGTGACATTTTTTTCTGTCCATGCCTGAAATGTCTGAATATGAAGAAGTTGAAAAGTAGAGAGATAAAAGATCATCTGATTTGTCATGGTTTCAATCCGAGTTACAACCCTTGGATTTGGCATGGCGAAACTGGACAGAATGTCACTGATGATAATGAATCGCAAGATGGTAACTCCGATGGAATTGATGAAATGATTCGCGATATTGTAGCAGAACAAATTGAGATAGAACCGAGAGTTGCACGTCTATATGGTGATGCCGAAAAACCATTATATCCTGGTTGTACAGATTTTACGGTTTTGTCGGCGGTGTTAAGATTGATTAACCTGAAGGCGAAACATGGATGGAGTGACAGAAGTTTTACAGAGCTGCTACAATTGATGAAAGACATTCTTCCAAAAGATAACGATCTTCCAGATTCACATTATAAGGCCAAAAAAATATTATGCCCGATGGGATTGGGATACAGGAAAATACATGCATGTCCGAATGACTGCATTATATATAGGAAGGAATATGAATTTCTGAAAGAGTGTCCCAAATGTGGGACATCACGGTATAAGGTGAAAGAAAAATCACAAGCTGATGTAGAGATTACAAAGCTCCCTTCAAAGGTATTTTGGTATCTTTCTATAATTCCTCGTTTCAAACGTTTATTTTCTAATTCACATGATGCAAAAAGGTTAAGATGGCATGCTGATGAGCGGGTATGTGATGGAAAAATACGTCATCCAGCTGATTGTCCACAATGGAAGAAAATTGATGCCCAGTACCCTACATTTGGAAATGAAATTAGAAATCTGAGACTAGGCTTGTGCACAGATGGAATGAATCCATACCGAACCCTCAGTAGCACACATAGTTCATGGCCTGTTTTATTGGTAATTTACAACCTCTCTCCTGAAGTTTGTATGAAGCGCAAATATGTCATGTTGAGTATCATGATCTCTGGTCCAAAGCAACCCGGCAATGATATTGATGTATACTTGTCACCGCTGATTGATGATTTGAAACTTTTATGGGCTGATGGTATTAGGGTGTATGATTCTTATAAAATGGAATATTTTCAACTGCATGCAGTGCTTCTATTCACTATAAATGAATTCCCAGCATATGGAAATTTGTCTGGATACATTGTTAAAGGGCATAAAGCATGTCCAATTTGCGAACAACAGACGTCATATTGTCAATTGCATCATGGGAGGAAAATAGTGTACATGGGTCATCGAAAGTTTTTGCCTATGGATCACCCTTATAGAAGACTAAAAAAGGCATTCAATGGCTCACAAGAATTTGATACTGCACCTCAACCTTTATCCCCAGAATTGTATTTTGAGAGGGTGAAAAACCTTGATGTGACATTGGGAAAGACACAGAAATCTGGTAATGATAGACATATTTGGAAGAAAAGGTCAATATTTTTTGAGCTACCATATTGGAGGTATCATGAAGTCAAACATAATATTGATGTCATGCACGTGGAGAAGAATATCTGTGATTCTTTGATCGGAACATTGCTATATATTAAAGGAAAGACAAAAGATGGGTTGAATGCAAGGTTAGACCTACTGTCAATGGGAATACGTTTAGAGTTAGCTCCCACTCCTAAAGGAAGACGAACATTTCTTCCCCCGGCTTGTCATACATTATCGAAGAGGGAGAAAAGTAGCTTCTGTCAGTGTCTTCATGATATCAAAGTGCCTCAAGGTTATTCTTCAAATGTAAAAAATTTTGTCTCATTGAAAGACTTGAAGTTGATAGGTATGAAATCACATGATTGTCATGTCATGATGCAACAAATTCTACCAGTTGGACTGCGTGGAATATTGCACATCCGTGTCAGAAAGACTATAATGAGGTTGTGTTATTTTTTCAATTCAATTTGCAACAAGGCGATTGATGTGAATGCTTTGAACATTTTGGAAAAGGATGCAATTATTATACTTTGTCATTTGGAAATGTATTTTCCTCCAACTTTTTTTGATATGATGGTGCATTTACTGATTCATCTGGTTCGAGAAATAAGGCTTTGTGGACCTGTATATCTTCGTTGGATGTATCCTTTTGAAAGGTATATGAAAATATTAAAGGGATATGTTAAAAATCCATATCGACCTGAAGCCTCCATTATTGAAAAGTATATTTCTGAGGAGGTAGCAGAGTTTTGTACGAGTTACTTGGCTACGGCGCAACACATAGGTTTGCCTCCATCTCGCCATGAACGGGTTAATAATGAGGGGAAGGGGATTCGTGGCTTGAAAGTCAAATCACTGTCAGCTGAACATATGAAGAAGTTAGAATCATACATCTTGAATAACATAGCTGATGTTCAACCGTATATCACATTGCATATTAATGAGTTGAAACAATGTCATCCAAAGAAGAAAGAAATGTGGATTTTGAATGAGCACAACAAAACTTTTTTGCCATGGTTTAAAAAGACCTTGCTTGGTAGATCAGATGTATCAGAGACATTAAAATGGATAGTGGGTGGTCCATCTTTAAATGTGATAACATGGTCCGCTTATGACATTAATGGCTATACATTTCATACGAAAGCTCAGGACAACAGAAGTGCAGTTCAGAATAGTGGTGTATTGGTGTTTGCAGAAGCAATGCATTTTTCGAGTGCTAAGGACAGAAACCCAATTTCGGCATCAAGTGCATATTATGGAGTGATTGAAGACATATGGGAGGCTGATTACTTTAAAATTAAAGTTCCCGTTTTTAACTGTAAATGGTTTATCGGTAACAACAGTGTCAGACACGATGAATTTGGAATGACACTTGTTAATCTGAATAGATTGGAAGACACAGCTGATTCTTTTATAATGGCAACACATGCCAAACAAATTTTCTATGTAGTAGATCAATCAGATATGCAGTGGGCTGTTGTTTTACAAGGGAAAAACCAATATGTTGGTGAGGATGAATTTGATGAAGATGCTGATTTATGTGAGATCCCTACTTCCATGGAAAGATTAACAGAACATAATGATGAGTATGTTGAAGACATGGTTTGTGCCATTAGGAACGATCACGACGAAGGAATTTGGGAAAACAATCCATCTAGACATGAGAAATGGAAAAGAGCTCGGAAGGGCAAAAAAGGACAATATCTTTCGGAAGAATCGAGACTCGTAGTTGAGAGGATTGTAAGATATCTATTTTATTTATTTAAGTTTACTATTTTCGTCATATATTTCCAATCATTATAGAAAAGTTCAATTAATTATTACAGGACTCTCTTGAGGAGCAGAGTTCACAGGGGACATTTACACCATCTGGGAGGGAAGATATTTTATCTGTGGCATTGGGAAAGCCCGAACATCCTGGCCGTGTAAGAGGATATTCGGCAGGTGTATCGGTAAGAAAAGTGTTGCCACGTTCCTCAACTTCTAACGTTGAGGGAGTTTATAAAAAAAAATAGAATCGTTGGAGGCTGAAGTCCATAATATTAATGCGACAATGGAGGACAAGATTAGAGCATCGGTGCAGTTAATGTTTGCAGACTTGCAAAGACAATTTCAGGGTGCAGCTCCCACTCCACCTCTCCCAGTAGCTCCCACTCCCCCACCTCAGCCTGCGGACCCCATTTTTGATCCTCCTCCTCCGCCGCAGCTACCTACTTATTGTGAGTTGTATGTTGATGATCCTCAACATCATATAGTTGCATATGGGATGGTATATTGTATAGGAGATACAGTTCATCATCAACAGTTAGAGGTAGAGAATCAGAGGGTCACTGTACAGGATATTATAGATAGATCAGCTCGGATACCATTACCTACAGATGAGGTGATGACAGTTGGACATAGTATCGGCCATTTTTTACTTTGGCCATCCAGACTTCTTCGACTCATTACCATAGAGGTATGGATGTTATATCTTTTATTTTATATTTTTATTAATGTTTTATCATTTGAAAACTAATATATTTTTCAATTTATTTTTACAGGAATACTTCAAAGGTAAAGAAATACTGTATAGACAACAACAAAGACAGATAGCTATGACATCAGATGCAGATACTAGCAGTCTTGACAAATTGTCAAGATATTCAAATTTGTTGGCGGATCATTATGACTTTACAATGGAAGCTCATGTCTGTGGACGTGAACTATGTGTGGGGATTATGAAAAGTGATATCATGGAGTTTGTCACTGGAGATAAGATGGGCATCAACGTGGTGCAAATTTTTATCATGTAAGTCTTAACTCCTTTTCCTTGCGTTATATTTATTAAAAATGTATACTTATGTCTGCTTTGTATTAGGTATATGTATAAAATTTGTGAGAGGAATGAGCTGACAGATGTATATGGATTCATGGACCCACAATTGATTTCCCCTGAAGCATGTGCATTGGATGAGGAACAAAGAATGCTTTATATTGCTGATAGATTTGAAAAGAATGTAATCACACAGTGTTGGATGATGCCTTTTTGTGAGAGGTATGAAACACATCCCTCTCAAATAGTTAATTATATTTTAACATAAAAAACCACTAACGTTAAATTTCCTTTTCTCAGGGATCATTGGATGTTAGGGGTTTTTTGCCCTAGGGAGAAAACACTTTATTGGATATGCTCTCTCCATGATGATGTGCGAGAAAGTTTTAAGAATATATTGGAAACGTAAGTTTCAATTTCACAATAGTTTTATATATTATAATGAATTTTAAATTTACCCCATTCGTATTATTTTCTAACAGGGCATGGGTCCACTTTCGAAAAAGCGCAAAGAAAAGGAATTACAAGATCAAATATGTACATGCGAAGGTAAATATCCATTTATAATTTGTACATTTTGATTTATTACATAAAAATAATATATTGAATTTACACTCATTCAAACAGAAATGTCATGAGCAACAAGGCATCATCGAATGCGGATATTACATGTTAAGATTTATGTATGAAATAATAACAACTGGGACAGTTCTGAGTTTTGACCTGGTAAGATTTCCTCTTTCTAATAATATTTCAATTTGATTTATTCATTATACACGTTGACTACTATCCTTTTCCTTTGTAGCTTTTTGATGACCCTCAACCCTTTACTGCTGAAGATATCAAACACTTACAAGTGGAGTGGTAAAATTATTTTACAGGTTCGATTGACTTTTAGTTGTTTGTAATGTAAAATGTAATTTTGAATATTGTCAATGTAATTGTGTATTTCGTAGTCGTTTAGGTTGGATTTAGTTTTTTTTGAAGTTGACATTGTAAGTTTTGAATGTTATATAAGTGAATGTTTAATTTTTCTCTACTTCTTGTTTTGGTCTACTGTTGATGGTTTTTCTGGTCTGGATTTTGGTATGGGGGGAGAGGTTCCAAGGGGGTGGGTGGGTGTTTGGGGGGTGTCCAAGGGATATGGGAGGGGTGTCCAAGGTGTGTTTGGGGCTGTCCTAGGGGTCGGGGGGGGGGTGTAAATGAGGGTGGGGGTGTCCAAGGGGTGGGGGGTGTCCAAGGGATATGGGAGGGGTGTCCAAGGTGTGTTTGGGGCTGTCCAAGGAGTCGGTTGGGTGTCCAAGTGGTGGGGGGGGGGGTGTCCAAGGGATATAGGAGGGGTGTCCAAGGGGTGTTTGGGGCTGTCCAAGGGGATGGGGGGGTTTCCAAGGGGTAGGGGGGTTTCCAAGGGGTAGGGGGGGTTTCCAAGGGGTAGGGGGGTTTCCAAGGGGTCGGGGGGGTGTCCAGGGGGTGGGGGGCTGTCCAGTGGGTGGGGGGGTGTCCAAGGGGTGGGGGGGTGTCCAAGGGATATGGGAGGGGTGTCCAAGGGGTTTTTGGGGCTGTCCTAGTGTTCGGGGGGTGTAAATGAGGGTGGGGGGGCTGTCGAAGGGGTGGGGGGTGTCCAAGGGGCAGGTTGGGTGTAAATGAGGGGGGGGGGTGTCCAAGGGGTCTGGGAGGGCTGTCAAGGTGTGGGGGGTGTCCAATGGGTGTTTGAGGCTGTACTAGGGGTCTTGGGGGTGTCCAAGGGGTGGAGGGTGTCCAAGGGATATGGGAGGGGTGTTCAAGGGTTGTGGTGGGGCTCCAATGTGGTGGGGGAGGGCTGGCCAGGTTGTTAGGTGGGTATAGATGAGGGTGGGGTTCAGTTGGGGCTTGGGGGAGGGCTGGCATGGTTATTTTTGTTTGGTTTCTGGTTGCTTTTTGGTGAGAGCAGTGCAATTATTTAAAAAAAAAAATTCTTTCACGTCGGTTATTTTATAACCGACGTGGTAAATAAATCGGTAGGGGTTTATCACGTCGGTTTTTTCAAGAACCGACGTGATAAACCTTTCCCGGGGATTTTATCACGTCGGTGCTTAGTATAACCGACGTGATAAAAGGCCTGGGAATCGATTTACCACGTCGGTTATTGAATAACCGACGTGCTAAAACGTTTCCCAAGCCTTTTTATCACGTCGGTTTCCTAAATAACCGACGTGGTAATAGGCCAGGGGAAGGGTTTATCACGTCGGTTATGACATAACCGACGTGATAAACGATGTCCCAGGCCTTTTATCACGTCGGTTTAGGGAATAACCGACGTGATAAAGCCCCCCGCGCATATTTATCACGTCGGTTATTATATGAACCGACGTGATAACCACCGTGAAGTTAGGGATATTACGTCGGTTTTAAATAACCGACGTAAAAAACGTTATTTATAACGTCGTCCGTATTAACGTCGCCTAAAAACCGACGTAAATATTAAAAAATAACCGACGTAAAAAACGTTTTCTGCACTAGTGTAAGGTGTGATATTGGGAATTCACTTGATACTATCACCATGAGTTTTCCTTACTTCCACATGACTCATATTAGTCCCCTATGGGATAAAATAGGGATGGGATTCATTTATATATGGTTGTAGATGCTGAAAATCTGGAGAAGGCCTTGAGTCGACATTTTGGGGAAATTGATGGAATATTTTGACTGAGAGAACTAGTTTGGGATAGGAATAAATGGTGAATGGAAAATAGGAGGAGTGTGCATAAAGATGACCGCACAACGCACAATGTTACACACCAAAGGGATTTTTTGCGCACTGCGAGGAATGTTCTGTGCAGCCAACTGTGGGGTTGGGTTTCTGCATAGACTGAATTCATTATGCACCCGTGGCCCCCCGAGTGCCTATAAATATAATGGCACCCCCTCTCTTTTGGGATGAATAATTCAAACTATCTCCCCTGCTCACAATACCCCTCTTCCGCGTGCAAAATATGACTTTCAAGTATAATCTTTTCCACAAAAGGTATCCCAGGGGTTCTCCTCCACCCCAAACCCCTCGGGCTAGACCCTCTCCTTGTTCTTGTATTGATTCGTCAGTTGCGCTCATGTTTCTTTACCTTCCCATAATCCTCGGCCTCTTGCATGCAAAGCTCTTCTATTTCATGCAATCCTCATCCAATTAATCACATGACTCCTTTATCTATGCAACCCATCTTTTTATGCACATCATTTCCCATTGTTGTGTCTATTGCATTAAAACCCCTTCTTTTGAATGCTATCCTCTCTCATTTTCCACTCCGTGTCTCCTCTTTATCCTAAGGCACCATGTTCGATCCCCTCTAATACATGACACCTCTTTCATACACACCCTTCCACCATACGACCCTCCAGATTTGTATGATTTGATTTCATGGTCCCTTGGGAGGTGCTTTATGTTGCTTTTCATAGACTTATGCTTCTTCTCATATGCATGACAACATATATGACTTCTTCACACAGTCATGCTAGCATGATCCCCTCAATGGATAACTCCAAAACACCCCATCTCTACGACATTGTCAGTGCCATCCCTTCACCAAGGGTTAAAGCGTTCTAGTTATGTAAGTCCTACGAGTACGGAGTGAACTCGACTCAACTGAGATAAAGGATATTAAACTACCATGATTCATTTTCCTCATCACATGACATTAATCGGTAGCATATCCATGTGAAATACTTGAGGGGCACCCTATCTAAAACATTTTATACTCACACTCGTCTCAATGTGAGTGATAGATTTCTCACATGGGATGAGATCCTCTCTATTTTATTGGTGACTATCTACGGGGAAGGGTAACCATACTGGTGAAATACCCTAGCCTTTCTTGAGGGAGGAAGCACCCTTAGTCCTCCTCTATTCTTTAGTTCCAAATTCTGGAGGTGAGATGGGCCTAGGGACCTTCATTAACCCGTCATACTACCACTGGTATTTATCACCACTGTGCCTCCATCCTTGAGTAAGTCCCCATCTCCATCTCCCTGGGCTGCTAACCAAACATAATCCCATGTTACCTCTTTGCGATGCTAACCACATTTAAGACTCATTGCACTTCTCGTGGATGCACCTTTCACAAAGTGATTGTTAGGTCTTTACTGCCTCTTGTTTCTAACACCGAGCATGACTCTCGTTGTTTTATATTAACATCCACCATGACATCCTATATGATCAATCATGTCATGTAATCCCCAACCCAATGATCTATGTGGAATTTCATTCGTTCCACATCACGATAGGTATGTAGGAAGCCTCTCAGAGGTTCTAGCTGGACACCTACATGTCCCGACCCCTTCACCTCTGTTCACCATTGTCCTGCATGACGTTAAATTGTATCATCCAATACAAACTACGTGGGCATTGATCTTTTCCCTCTTCAATAAAGGTACTTAGTGAGACTCTTTGAGGTTCCAGCCCAACACCCATCAATCCTAACTGCCCCATGTCTGTTCACCCTCATCCCTTATGATGTTAAACAGTACGCCCCTTTCCATCCTGAATGATGTTAAACTATGCCCATTAGAACTACGTCATCTTCAATCCATTCCTCCTAGAAATGGGACGTAGGAAGCCACAATAAGGTCCAACCCTATCTAGTGGTAATCCATTGTGATCTACAACTTGCAGTAATCCATTGTTATTCACATCCAGAGGTAAGCCACTGTGATCGACAATCTGCGGTAAGTCATTGTACCACATCCAACGGTAATATGTTGTGATCCAAGACCAACAGTAAGCAGTTTTTATTCCAATCAAGAGGTATGTCATTGTGATCTTCAACCAGTGTTATAACCCAACTAGAGCTATTGCATTGTGATCCATAGCCGACAGTAAGCTGTTGGGAACCACAATTGACAGTAAGTCGTTGTGATCCCCAGTCGACGATAAGCTATTGTCTCCCCAACCAGCGGTAAACTTTTGATGTCTCCAATTGACGGTAATCCATCTTCATATGAACTATGTGGGTTTGATATTTTCCCTATTCATTCAAGGTACGTAGTAAACCTCCCAGAGTTTCAACCACAAACGCTGGTAAACATTGGTTTCTCCCCTTTTGGAACCCACATCTCTAGTCTGACCCTCGAGCGTCAGACCAACCCAGGATACTAACCACACGTAAGCCTCAGTAGTCATCGAGTCGATATCCTCTGCACACACCTTGGTTCCATTCTCCATAATGAACTAAGTGGACTTTTATTCCCTACCACGAGAATACATGGGAAGCCTCTATAAGGTTCAATCACATCACTCACTTCCCATTTTGGCCTCTCTCCATCGAGCTAATGTGTTTCTGGAAGGTTGTTCCCTTACTTGGATATTCTACTTCCTTTGGTTCCATCCACACATCCATCATCATAGGTCACCTACTCAGGTGTTTTATCGCCCCTCTAAACTATGTGGAATTTGATTCCCTGCCATGGGGATATGTAGGATGTCTATTTTAGGCTCTATCCCAACATCACTATCACCCTAACATCGTCTCCATATCATTTTCCATCCACTATCAACTCTCAATCATCCATTTGTATTTTATCCAAGGCCACCACATCTCGATGAGATTAGGTTACCCACATTCTCGCTGCTTTTAACAGAAATCGGGTAACTAACCACGTGTTAGTCCCAACATCGGTGTTCCCTCTAGGGTTTTCACCCATCTAATCCACGCACATCGGTGTTCTGATCAGTCTGATCCGTCTCTACTAGTTTGTAAACTCTCATAATACCCTTTTTTAATCATGTAAAGCTATGTAAAACATCAAAGACACGCATATGGAAAAAAATTCCCCAAATTCAATGTGGGATGTTGCACGCTCATGCGCCCTCAATAAGACCTATCATAAGGAGAAGAAACCCAGACACACCTCTGTTCCAGCATCCATACACGAAAGCATTGTACAACATGACTACGTCCCCGGTCAAGGGTTGATTCCCTGACCAGACCACTTGGAATATCCTTACAGAAGCAGTGTAATTAGCTGGTGTCCACGAAGACATGTCACTAGGAAGAGTTTCACGAACAACATCATAAGTCTATGAGGGATACCCGAACTAGGTAATGAGTTCTGAGGAGGAATCCATAGAATTAGAAACTAAAATCCCATCATCCTATTTCAAATATGAAGATAATTTCCCTAAAAAGGTGATTGATGTCGCCCTCCTTTGGAATGTGATAATGAGGGGAAAATAGCATGTCCTTCAAAATAGATGTATGTGCACCACGATGAAAGTGTTAGAAATAGAAATGGTGAATCCGAAATGAATTTATTCTCCTCAATGTAGAGTGTAGTAGCATTGGAGACATCAATGTATTAGCATGTCACTTTATCAATGTATCTAATGCCCAGTCCCACTAAGAAAATAGTGGGATTGGAATGAAACTCAACGGATAATGGGGCATTTGAATGTTAGACATCCTGACTTGCGATGTTGTCAGTGTGGATCCTTTTTACCATCCGTGGATGATGGAACAGAACTAGGTAATTGGACATCAGTTTACTTCTTCTAGTACTAATGGTAAAATCTCCCTTCATTTCAGGACCAAAGCATTTATGACAGGAAACCAATAACCACCCACCCACTGATAGAGGGGAAGGGGAAATATCAATGTCTCAATCCCACACTACAACATCTCTTCTGTGATGGGTTCCATAGCCACATATGTCGGGCACCCAAGCCCCATATATGCATTTGAATTCATTCATATAATGGTAATTAATGACCTCATTCGACAAAACAAGGAGGGGGATTATCCCAACTCAGGATATGGCCCGACGAGACCTAGAGGATTCTGCTCGTTGGCCTCAAGAACAACCCCAAGGGTCGCGTAGGGAGCCACTGCTACCCACCCAGATGCACAATCATTTTAGGAGCCTCACCCCGGAGAGCTTCGACGACTCCCTTACCTATACCAATGAGGTGAGGGATGTCCAGGCTAGACCAGCTAGAAGCTTAGTCCAGGGGCTCCCAAGGAGAGCACCCACCAGGCCGTGTCAGCACCGCCACCCAGCTACACAGGCTGAGGAGCTGGTGAGCTATGCACCTGCGCTACCAGCCACAATATGATTAACCTAACACCAACTTCAGGTGAAGTCCTAGGAGGATTCCCTCTAAG
Organism: Viscum album; assembly: GCA_963277665.1. Classification (NCBI taxonomy): domain Eukaryota; kingdom Viridiplantae; phylum Streptophyta; class Magnoliopsida; order Santalales; family Viscaceae; genus Viscum; species Viscum album. Next base: position 1,696,486,150 of record OY728132.1, on the reverse strand, counting down.
GGGAATCAATGTCAATGGTTATTGTGGTATGTGCCACCGCTGATGCATACCATCAGTCACATATTTTGGATGAGTAGGGGCACTCATACACCCGGCCTGAATCGAGGCCCCAACCACCCCACGGGTAGCCTGGGATGACTCTCCTGGTCACCGACACAGGTGGAGTCCATTGAGAGCTGACCCACAACATTGACAATCTATGTGGAGGTCCTCCCCGTATTATCACCAATTAGAGCGTGAGCCCCTCCTGCTCACAAAATCGACATGGAGGTTTTCCTTATTCCACCAAAAATCAATACGATGTTCATCCCCACTACATTGACAACCAATACAAAAGATTCTCCTACACCCATGACAATAGGTATGGATCTGTCCCTCATGTCAGAAGTTTCTGATGTGAAAATGCTACCTATCCGGTCAACTCTAAGCATTGGGGTATTCCTCATGTCCTTTCTAGAACCGAAAAAGGTCATAATCATCCCCAAAACCAGAAAATTGGAGGTTTTCCTTGCTTCATGGGCACCCAACATGGAGTTCGTACCCATGATCATCATGACCAATACATGGACCCTCACCGCACTGATGCTTCCAAAGGAAATAAGCATGGATTTATTACCCATGATCCCACTAGCAGAGGTACTATGCACTCCAACACATCCTACATAGATTCCCTACATGATTCATCTAGTTAGAATGGAGGTTCTCCCTGTGTTCACTTTAAAATGTCTCCAGGTGCTCGTCTCACCCCAGAATTACCAGGAAGAAATTCTCTACACCCCAGCATCACTTTGGATGAAGGTCTACCTCGATCCAAAAATCTATCATGACTTGAAGAGCCATCCCTGGGCAGGATGGCGGGTCGCCGACACCATAAGAAGAATACAATGAATATTCATACTGCTATTAAGCGTGTATCCTTCTTAGATTCTAAGGCAGAATGTGATTCAGGAATGAAACCCTCACTGTGATCCTTTATGTCAAGGGTCGGGGTAGGAACGAGGGGTATCAGCCTCATCCCTCCGGAATGTGAGGTCCATCAGATTATCACCTCCCTTCAGAGATACATCTAAAAGGAGGAAGATTTGTCCCCTTCAATGGGTCTGGCTGAGCAATCATCCATACCATCCCCAGGTTCATTCTATGCTTCGACTAGATATCATGAAGAAACATTATGGGGACCGGTAAAGGATGAACAAAAACATGGACCACCATCAGTGATTGTATCCCCGGCACCAGAAAACATGTTCGCCAGCCCATATTACCAAGATATATTTGCTCAGTAGTTGCAATAATCACCGGAAAGCTCGAGATACGGTAGCTTGTCAGCCCGTTCTCTATAATCTACACTTTCCAGTCTACCATCTTAGTGGTCTGATTTAGTGCTGCTACTGGTCCCCCAGCCTCCCCTAGTTGATGAGTGGGGAAAAGAGGTCTAGATCATGAATCTGACCCAATGATCTTTTCGGACATCCATGCAGCAGATCATTTCCCAGAAATGTACTTTCCGATTGCGACAGAAAACATCAGTGCACCGAAATCAAGTTCCTAGAAGGAAGTCGCTTGCTTTCACCAAACCCTTTAGGATACAGAATTCTATCCCCATTATCAGCGAGTCGAATACCCCAATAATCTAACACAAATTGAGTACATTGGTCAGCAATTTCTTATAGTTGACCTGTCCATGCTCCTGGTGGCCCAACACCATGAGTGGCCTAGTCACCACCAAACCCTCCAACAATAATGTGTTCCGAGATTTAATGTGCTCTGAAGAATTATCAAAGAGGATTCACACCGCATTCAGATCCATGGTTTGGGACAATATGATTCATCCTATTTCAATTCTATCATGAACCATCCCGAATTTCTAGGAAATATATATGATATATCTCCAGAGAGATTTGCGGTTATCATCGCCGATCTATTAGAGGGGGCGAACGATCTTGAGATCATTGATGAAAACATACAGTTGGGGGAGTCCCATACTTATTGGATCTGTTGGGAAGGGATTCTCAACAACCGAAAAAAATATCGTGTCTTCCCATGCCCACTGAGGCATTAGTCATCAGAAAAAAAACCTAATAAGCTTAAAGAGATCCTTGGAGCCATGAAGCCATATGAATCATCTAGATCAGTGTAGAAGGAGGAGGATTATCCAAAAAATGACATGTTTCTCCAACACATTGTGGATTACAAGAAGATAGTCGATGAACATCTTAAAAAACATTTCGTGGAGTGGCGGTTGTACGGTGGCGATCCTCGACTGGGAAAGTAGGAGAAGATTAAAATTTCCCTTAGCGAGTCACCTCCAAGAGACCCTAAGCATCTCACACAAATAGACACGATGGATGCCGAAGCTTATGGAAAGGGGGAGTGGTATATGTCACTAAATCCACTTGAGTTGGATGATGATCCTTAAGACCCATCTTAGGCTCCCCAAGCCATTTTCCCCCAACCACTCCACATGTAATCCCACCAGCCACTCCACAAGCCACTAGGCCTTCTTATCATATTGACGGACCATCCAACAGACTGGTGGTTAGGGACCCTCGTCAATAAATGAATCCCTACCCAGATGATCTGATGGAGAAACTAATTGCTCACCTCAAGGCATTGGAAACTCGACAGGTGGAAATCCATCCAGATAGTAAGAAATATCTGGCGTGGGTGGATGACATGCCAACACCCCCAGTTTTGGGATCCCCACCTTCTCTAAATTTAATGGGACATGCGATCCACTGTAGATTCTAGACCACTTCATCTCAAGCTGTGGACCCATGCTGGAAACTCCATCACAGCAAGATGCTACCAAACACCGGTGTTTCGTACAAACATTGGAAGGACCCACGTTCATCTGGTACAACCGGATAACCATTGGGTCGGTCACTACCTGGTAAGATCTGTATAGATAGTTCCTTTACCATTTCACATCTACCACAGAAAAGAAGATTATTTTAGATCTCTTTCAGTGAATGTAGAGGCTAGATGAGAACGTTCTAGAATTTGTCACTCGTTGGAAAGGCCTCACCTAATCCTTGGTTATGTTGAAGACTCAGGAACAACTATTGACAATGTGTGTTGGGAAATTCAAGATTTAACTAGTCCCCTCTCTCATTATTAAGAATTACTATAGGGGATTCTAGGAATTCATTAACAAGGCCTAGTGTCTATAGGAAGCCATGCAACAGGATAAGTAGGCACGTATGTTGCCTCATGTGGTTCCCCTGAGAAGGACCGCTAAGGCCGAGCCCACCATAGTGGACCCAATAGAGGCCCTAGGCAACTGGATTTCTTACCAGTGGAACGAAATCCAATGTATCACAGAGGCCTGGCACCTCAGGTGAAACCTTAGGTCTAGTAGTGCCCACCTCAGAATTGGTAGGCACCCTAGCATAACGTGTCCCCGCCACCCAGGTGAGATAACGAGATTCCCCCTCCTTGACAAACTCCTCCGACCCCTCGTCTGGGTAGGCTCCTAGATCCCCCCTCACGAATAGGATAAACCAAACATACCCATTAAATGTGGTTTAGGTCCCTGATTATTTCTGAAGTACAATGGAATATGGAATTATACGATTTCCTGAATGTAGGAGGCCATAAGAGACGAATCTCAATGATCACCCCAACATCATTCCCTATCACCGGATCCTGGGGAACACCCTCAACCAATGCTACTTTTTTAAAGAATGGATTCATGAAAAGACTGATAACAAAAAAGTTAGGTTATATAGAGTCCCAGCACAAGTGGCATGTGTATTTGTGAATCTAGACAGTGTCAGTGACATCGAAGGTTAGTGGTATTAGACTAATTCAACTTGAGCCTTCAGAAGATGCTTCGTAACAAGTAGTCTATAATTGTATGTTGATGTATCAGCCTCCCTCTTACAAGAAGAGAAAGCATATGCGACACAAGGGAATAAAAGTCTTTCATTGATGTCATCATCAACCAATACTCTCAACAACTTCATACCCCCATAGATAAATATTCCACCCAGAATACATCCATTAGTAGAGGATTCTACAGATGATGATCAAGGGTATGCCTTGATTAACACCATGGAGCTCGTAAACCCCTACATGATTTTTGACAGCTAGGAGCGCCAGGTAGATCCTCCCAATGTTCCCAGCAGTCGCCAGCATCGACGGGGTCGTGGTTATATGGGTCATCAGAGTTACTCGTTTAATAATTCCATCCAGTATGTGAATTCCACCACAACCAGATAGTATGACCAAGACAGATCACAACATGTGCATCCTTTTCATATGGTGTTATTGGATCTTCCATCACCGTCATTTGAGTTACATGATCAGGGATATCCACTTCAACTATGTAGAGATCATCCACACTCTGTTGTGGACCAACCAAAGTCATCTATCCCACATCTGGTATTCACTCCACAAGATTTGGATAGAGATAAGTGGTTCATTTCTTGCACCAGTTAGTCGCTGATTTAGTTGGATGGTCCCGTCATGCCTCCTATGGCAGAATGACCTCCTATAAGTAGATACTAATGCTCGGAACAAAAGTATGATATCCATAAGATTCCTACCTAAATTCATGCAAGGATCTCTATCCATGAGTCTATATGCCTGTCAATTGATATGTGTGAAGCCCAGTCTAATGCATTAAGAATCCCCCTCCATTGTGACGGAGGTAGCAGCTGTAGAAGCTTTCCATGCTGAGGAGGTCGAGCATGTTGATTGCTAGAACATTATGTCATTCTCTGGAAAAGATGAAGTCTCTCTCATAAAGAGGAACATTCTCACACTCTATATCACTGAACACCAAAATGGCATTGAGATTCTTTACAATCTTATAGAAACAGGATCTATGTTCAACCTAATTCCGACCGTACACTTTGGAAAATGGGGTAGTCTAAGGAAGATCATAGTCAATCCCACCAAATTATTCAATGATATAATAGAACATAATAGACACATGTTAGAAAGATCTATTTGAAGACCATGTTCATTGGTCTGGTAGCCAACACCGAGTTTATGGTTGTCTAGCAGGATACCTACAACAATGTTTTGATGGGTAGGCAATTTCTCCAGCTACATGTGGCGGTTCCTTCATCATATCACCAATGCCTTTTGTACTTCATTAATGGTCAAGTGGGCATATTCCATGGTGACTCTTCTCCCATTGCCTCGTTTGAAGCCCACTTCCTAAATTTAGATTATTACAAGTGTGAGGAAAATAAGATTCAAGATAATGTGGTCGATCACTCTACGGTTGTTGCCAACCCATGGACACTTCTAGATAATGGCTACATTTTAACAATCCACAGATTGGAGGCTACGGCCTAGCATAAGGGGAAATTCTTCGTTGTTTCATGAATTATGGGGAAGAACATTCCCAAGTCTAATAAATACCAGATGATCTCCACATATTCTAACTCAAATCAGGATCGAGTTATCCCAGAGCCCCCTAATCCCATAATGTATCGGGATGTCCATACCTGGGAAACAACAATTTATTTTACTTGTTTATTCCGATAGGATAGGATAAACTATATCAAGATGATGCTATAATATTTCTTCAATATTATCAAATGTTTCCCCATGGGATGAAGGCCAGATAGGATCTTATTGATAGCTTTCATCACTATGGTTTTAGCAGTGAAGGTGTCCCCCAATGTAGTGTCTACTATTGCTCAGGCAGGCACCAATTTTCCATCGGGATATATTGAATCAGAGGAATATCCTCCCACTCTGGATCCCCCCCATAAGTGATGGAGAATATTTGGAAGATACGACTCCTTCTTTTGAAAAGGTCATCTCTGCCATGGATGATGAATTCATACAAGTGAACCTTGGGAGCAAGACAGATTTGAAACCCACATTCATTAGTGTCACTAGTTTTGTTGAAGAGAAATGGAATAAAATGGAATTCCTAAAACAAAATCCTGATATATTTTCTTAGTGTGATGAAAAAATTATAGGTAAAGATCATCATGTCTCCGTCCACCACCATGGTGTTCCAGAAAATCACTGCATATTAAAAAAACCTCCTAGAATGAAGCACCCTTCTCATGGTTCCATGGTCATGGTCGAAGTTGATAAGAACATCAGAGCCAATTTCATCAAGGAGGTCTAGTACCATATACAGCTAGCCAGAAATTTTCCTATTAGGAAGATGAACAAACACATCAAGGTCTTCATCGAATTCTGGAATATCAATCGTCATAGTTCGAAGGATGATTTTCCCCTTCTAGTGACAAAATTTTTGATTGACACCACAACTTGGTTCCATGACCTCTTCTTCATGGAGGGGTATTCTAGGTATAACCAGATCTAAATGGCCCCCAAGGATTAAGGGTCTACAGCCTTCATGGAACCACAAGTAACTTTTTTTACCAGGTAATGCCCATCGTTCTAATGAATTATTGATCCACCTATCAGTGTTCCATGAACCACATATTTATGCTGATCCTCGGGACATTAATGGAATGCTATGTGGACAAACTGGTGGTAAAATATCATCAGTTTCTCAACCATATCAATGATCTTGAGAAATTGTTAGGCATCCTCCGATCTAACCATCAGAAGATGAACCCATTGAATTGTGCCTTCGGGGTCAACTAAGGAAGGTTTCTTAGCTTCGTTGTCAGATATAGGGGTATCGAGATCAATCCAAAGTTGATAAAGACCATCAGTCAAATGTTTCCTCGAAGCAAAATTTGGGAACATGAAGGCTTTCAATGAAACTTGACTTAAATATGCTGATTCATTACGAATTTGGTCAGAAAGTTTAAGCTATTTTCTTTGCTCAGGAAGAAAGGCATTGTCTATAAGTGGGACGAGGAATGCCAAACTAATTTCGAGGAAATATTGTAGTATCTGATGCAGCCTCTAATCTTGATGTCAACAATTTCCAGAAATCCAATGGCCAATTATGTGACAACCCGAGAATGATCTCTCGGCACCCTTCTCACCTAGAAGAACACCCAGGGAACAAAGAACAGTCTCTAATATCTCAGCTGCATGCTCCTCACTACGAAGACAAGATACGTCCCCATTGAGAAGATCTGGCTTGTGATGGTATTCACAGTACAGAAATAGTGATATTACTTATAGCACCATGAGGTACACCAAGTGTCCTGAGTGGACCCGCTGATGTACATTCTGACACACCGATGTTGAAGAATCATCTATCTCGGTGGGAATTAATCCTCTAGCAGTTCCACATCAGGTTTGTTCCCCTAAAGTCTATTAAGGGACAAGAATTTGAAGTCATATTTTCCACCCATCTAGCTCTCATGGACCAGTCTCTAGATCTTGATTTTTCTGATGAGGCAATCCTCTCGGTAGAATATGCCATTCTGTGTTGGCAAATTCATTTTTATGGTTCTTCCCAAAGTCTTACTAGTAGAAGAATCAATGAACCCAGACTCAGCAGAGTAGGCCAGGGTATTGTCTTCATCCTGAAACACAAGTTGTTTCTCTATATTCATTCCTATTGTCAGAAGGTTGTACCAACAATGAGGTTGAGTACCAGGCTCTCATAACTGACCTTGAGCTGGCCCTCGATATTAACGTTCCCCACTTGAATGGGAAAGGGGACTCTGAACTATTCATCAAGCTGATTAACAACAACCATTTTATACAAAATTCAGAGCTCGTACCATTGATTGAATGCACCCTCCAGTTGATGTCCCAGATCCCATTTCGGCCTGAAGTTAACCATATCCCTCAATCCCAGAATGGCCAAGACAATGTCTTGTCTAGCCTAGCTACATCTCTTAGGAGGCCTAATCAAGATGATTTTATTATCCATATGGAACACCAGATAATCATCATCCAGGTCACTCCAGGTGACCATGAAATCATTCAGGTAAGTCACCTACTACTTGTGCCTCCAACTCAGGATATCTATGTCCCCCTGATGCAGTGATGGAAGTGACCACTGACTGGAGGACCCCCTTTGTTCAGTACCTCCATCACGATTGCCTCTTGAAATATCAATCCATGCATGAGTGAATATGATGTCGCACATTGTAGTTTACTCTCTAGAGTGGTCCCGGTCTTGAGAAGAACTTCTACGAGTGAGGGTTTGATGGGGTTCTCCTCTGTTACATTCCAAGAGGTGAGATTTCTTAGGTCATGTAGGTTCTTGTGGGGCTCATCAGATCAGGCCGGAATTATCTTACCAGATTCAAAGACGGGTATATTTATATCCCTCCATGTTTCATGATTGCATCGCGTTTTCCGAGAGGTTCCATGCATTCAAAATTCTTTATAACATTGTACATCGGCCACATGAGCCTCTCCACACAACCAAGTACACTTGGACCTCTGTAGTCTGGGGAATCAATGACATGGGATCATATCCACCAGCAACAACTCCCTAGTGCAGGCTCATCATGACTGATACAGATTACTCCTCTAAGTGGACATAGACAATTACACTAAAAAATTCATGTCCTGTTCTATATTTGAATTTTTGAGCTCCAACATCATCTACTGATTTGGAGTCCCTCATGTCATCCAAACTGACAATGATACAATCTTCTGGGAAGCCAAGTTGAAGAAATTGTGCACCAAGTACAACATTCGTTCTATCCATAACTCATTTTATCACACACATGAAAATGGGAAGTTCGAAGTGTTCAAAAAACCCATCTATAACATCCTTTAGAAAATGGTTGGCCAAAAAATGAATGGTTGGCCAGAAAAACTCCCCAATTACCTATGGTAATATCGGATGATAACTCATAATTTCACCAATGTAACCTCGTACTCGCTAGTTTATAGAACAGAGGAAGTCATGCACATCGAAATCCAATTGCCTTCATTACGCACAACTAACTATGATCAGAAAGCATCATATAAGGTATATGAAATCCGTATGGATGAATTTGACGTGCTTGACACGAATAGGATTTGTTCCCTACGCAATCTGGAAAGGCATCAAAACAATATAGCTTGAAAATTCAACAAGAATGTTCACCTCCACTCTTTCTTGCAAGGAGATAGTGTGTTGGCCCTGAGAACACCAATGATACCTAGTAGGAAACCACCCAAGATGGATCCCAAATGTGAAAGACCCTACATCATTCACAAGGTTTAGCCCAGTGGCACGTACTCTATAGTTACAATGGATGATGGGTTATTAACTACTCCCACTAATGGAAAATTCCTCAAGAAGTAAATTTTATGGAGTATGTAATGGTCATACATGACCTTAAACTGTTACATCCATTATGACATTAAAATTCTTTGTCAACCCACATGATGATAAATTGCAAAATGGTCTGACCACTATGGCCATAAAATAAGATCTATACTGTCCCGCATGACCCTAAATTGTTCCCTATTCTCCACATGATGTTAAAATGTATTCTCGTCCAGACTAAAGAACATAAAACTACTCACATTCATCCTCAACGAATTACATTAAACTACATGGAACCTTCAAGAACTATGTGTGGATTTATTCCCATTCTCATGGGATATGTAGGAACACTCGGACACCTCCTCTTTAGTAAAACCCCCAAACACATCTATTTGAATATCCCCTAGGTATATTTTCCTTAGAGGATCCCACATGATTTAGTGTAGGCATCATTGGCCTCCACTCATGTTAGGATTAAGATGATTTCACCATGTTCCTATCCTCGTTATTCTATCTCACCATGTCTCCACCACACGACGGTAAAAAACATGGCTATTTCATAACTACTTATGTCTTGATTCCCATACCCATGGGATATATAAGACCACTCGAATATTTCATCCATTGGCCAAGCCCCAATTTTTATAATCTTTCGTAGGTTCAAAATGCATGGTGTGGTGCAGGCTTTTCCCATTATTAACATCATCTTCATCATGAGTGAACCATGTATCCCAGTCCCAGGTGATCTCCACCTCTTTCATCTTCCCTTATGATGTTAAATTACATAGGTGGTCTGAGCCCTATGAAATTAAACTAAGAGAACAATTTTCCTCACCACAAGACATTAAACAGTGTACTAGATAATACTTCCCTTCTTATATCCCTCATCCTTTTTGGGCCATTGTACCATGTTCTCATTTGGGATTGTATGTTGTGGTATGGGCTTATGTTCTCATTCAAGTCAGGTAAATTGTTGTTTCATACACATCCCTCATTGAGATACCTTGTCCATATGTGCGTCCTTTCCACATGAAGTAAAACTATAGAGCATACTCTTAGAACTATGTTTGTCTTGATTACCATACTTACATGATACGTATGACCACCCAACCATTTAAACTTCAGGTCCAGTGCCATTTAATAGAAACCTACTTATTTTCATATACCCCTTGTCCTGAGTCCTTCTAGGAGAGGGTCATGCTATGTGGTATGTGATTATTTCTTCACTCACATCGGGTTTATAACAACCATGCCACATACCGCTTTATTCTGAGATCTCTCCTACCCCATGTTCTACACTCATTATTTTGAGTTAGCTGCTCTTGAAATAGGCCCCTCATCCCTTTTTAGAAGATTTCCAATGTGACCTGGAGCACTCTGGCCCAATAGCTAGAGTGTTGAATCTTACATGGACTTGTTATCACACATCCTCATGATTCATGATAACCTTCATTTAGAATTTCATCATCTTTCACATTCAAAAGGCTCCCCTAATGATATAGATACTCAGCCTAGGAGATCTCCTATCATTTTGGACCAACGTCCCCAATGACCTTAATAGACAAATTGATTCATGTCCCATGTTGAGAATATGGTCTCTAGTCGAGACGCATTTATTGGTACAATTTCATGTCAAACGATATGGATGTTGTGTTTAGAACATGGTCAAATGTTATTCTCCATCGTCACATCATCCCCATCAATCCATACATATTTTTTGTTTGATTTGCATCATTTTCCACTTCATCATGTCAAAGTGGTATTTCTACACTCTTGGTACTATCCATTAGTGTGAATTTCCACATCAGGAGGAAAAAGCCACAGTGAGGCGTCTTTTGGGGCTCCACACCGATTTCCTCTTTTGCAAGTATTTTGTGTGTTTCAAAATCCTTCCCTACCCTTGTTTCCCTCATCGAGCATAGATCACGTGGGCTTAGGGATTCGTTCGAGGTTTTTGCCCATTTGGAATAGTCTTGCTTCTCTATGGTATGATCCCCAAGACCATAATCTATGATATTTGCACCTATTTTATGAAAGGTATAAGGACCACATACCCTCAGAAGTACGTATATCTTGATTCCTATCCTCATGGGATATGTAGGAACGCCCAGGTATCTTGTCTTCAGGTCCATCTCTAGTTATACTAATTACCTATTCTATTTGGCCTTTTGGCCTTGACATTCATAGGATTGCGTGGTGTGGTCTGTATGGGATTATGTCCTCACTCACGTAAGGTTTTCAATGGTCGTACCACATACTCCCTTGTAATATCTAGTCTCTCCCTCCTCCTATCCCTCATAATGTTGATCTTAACCTATAGAACTACGTATGGCTTGATTCCTATCCATTTGGGATACATAAGAACAACTATACATTTCGTATTTGGGTCTAGCCCCATATTTTATGACCTTTCTTGGCCCCTTTCCTTGAGGTTTCATCTATGGAATTGTGCGTGGTGTGGTGTGGACCTCATCTTCATTCATTTTGGGTAAGTTTTATCATTCAATGTACATTCCCCTCTAAAACCTCATTTTTTCAGTATATGTCCAAACCATATGACCTTAAACTATGCTGCCTAGTCCCAAAATACTTTAAACTATTGTGTCTTTGTTGTAATAGGTTAACATGCATGGGTTGGTCCCATCACATGACCATAAACTATGAAATTATCATCCTGGCCACATGATAAAAAACTTCACCACATTGTGATATCCTCTCTCGAGGGGACATCGTGGTGTGTATCGTTCATCCAACATACCATTATTCATGGCCAACCGATGGATTGATTTATATAGAAACACATGGATTCTCCGTCCTAGGTCTACCACTTCACATAACACACATCCATCCTAAATATCTAACATCATCTATCAAATTCCGTAGCTTTTGGTGTGTAGGTTAGACCCACATGAAAGTATTGTCCTGAAAATTGGTACACTACCATGCCTCTTCAAAAACTAAGTGTAGAGTGATCCCCCTCACAATGGGGTTTGAATGAATTCTTAGTCACTTTTCCTTGGGCCCAACCTAACGTTTCTTTCTGGTCCCATGACCTAAAACCTCTTTAGGGATCACATGGTGCGTTATGGACTCCTACCTTTCTTATTCACATCAGGTTTTCCAATTACTGCACCATATGTCTCCCTCCATCCTTTCTATATATGGTACGACCTCTAAGACCTTAAAAATAGATTAAACTGCCCTTATCGTAGGACACCAAACTATATGGAATTTTTCAGAACTATTGGTGGATTGATTCCCATCCTCATGGGATACATAGGAACTCCCATACATTCTATATGCAGGTCCAGACCCATGAATCTGAAATCCTTCCCCTTTTTTAGCCACTTGGCCCGAGCTCCTTTTGAAGTATGTGGTGTGGTGATAACCTCTTAGGTTCTCTGTGGCATCTAGTTTTGTGACAACCACACCATGTTTCTTTGTTGTTTCTTCCCAGGTTGGTTTATGTTCTACGACCGTAAACTATGATCTCCAAATGGGAACTACACATCGAGTTAAACTACTTTTCCCTCCTACGGGCATTTTGTTAAATTTGGTACCTTGTTAATTGTAAACACTACAACCTTATGTTATAGTGTGATACCCTAGGTCCCTCATCCTTGGAATGGGATTCAACTCCCTCTATCTAATGTGTCTCATAGTCGTACTCAAATTCATCATGACAACGAGCTCCAAGGGTGGAAATTTCACATGGACATTCCTTATTTTCATGTCCAAGCTTCATGAGCCCTTTAATTGGATCCATGTTCTCTTCTATGTCTGAGGGGACCCCCTTTAATGGACTGATTTCATGCCACATTGGCTCACTTATCGTCTTGGGCCAACACCCTAGATGACCTCATACGAAATTTTCAACAAGTGTTGTGTTTTGAACATCGTTAGCTGTCAAACCTCATTTTTCAATCTCCATTCCAGGATAACACGAAGAAGATACTGTTTTTTGAACATAGTCATTAGTTATCCTCTATCATCACTCCGCTATCATTGTGATCGAGATCTTGGGCATCACGATTAACATCTTTCCACACCCATATGTTCATGTGGAATCAAAAACACTCAGTTCTACCCCCAGCATGTTAGTGCATTAAAAAGGCAGGTCAGTAATAGTGGAACGCTACTCACCTAGTGGACTATCACTCCTAATGTGTTATTTCCTGCATTATGGAAATCATGTCGCTAATCCCAGTTTCCCACATCGGGCATGACTCACGTGGGCCTAGTATATTTCGTGGGGGTGTGTATGGGTGTAGCTATGCCACACATGTGTTTCGTCCCGCATGACGTTAAACTGTGATTCCAAAACAATATGCGGTGTGATTCCCATCCTAATGGGGTACATAAAAACGCATGGGAACATTTCATCGGGCCCAGCATGAAGTGCACTTTGGGTCCCTTGACCTAAAAAACATCCTTTGGTGATACATGGTGTGTTGCACACTCTTTATGTCCTCATTCACATTGGGTTTATCACTGATGCATCTTGTAATACCTTTTTGTGATATCACCATTCACTCTATATCCTATAGTATGAAATTAAGCTGAAGAAGTCCATATATCCTTGATGCATTACACTAAACAGCAGTCCTACCCCGAACAGGTTTAGGATACCCTATGTAAATCATGGGATGCGTCAGATTCCTCTCCAGAGAGGATTCCCCATACCAGCATTGGTCTCTGACCACATTGTGCTTTCATAAGTACTTTTGGCATGATGCTCAATCATATGGGACATTTAGAGATGTCCGAGCCTTTCTCCATGGGCCTAGAACTGGGATCATTATCCCTTCTAGCCCCTTAACCTCGATCTTAATCCATGTAGTATAACCTTAAAACAATATGCACCGTCCTCACCATGCGACATTTAAACTATGTGTTTATCATCCTTATTGGTATGTAGTAAAAAAAAGGGAATTCAAGGTCCTTACCATAGATTTCCTTTTCGAAAGAAAGTTTGATCCCTGATCAGAATGATGTTTCCACCTAATGTGTTTTCACCACCGTGGTGTAATTTCCGGAGTGTTGGACTCTATTCGAACAACCAATCACACCACCATCTATGCTTTGCATGTCTTTTATTAGGACCCTTCTTCTCTTTCACATATAAATGAAACCCCTAACAGTACAGACGCTCATCTTATGGCTCAGATACTATCATAGGATAATGTTCTGGAGGTCTAAAAGATGAAATTTTGATTCAGGATCCATGTTTTGAACATGGTCAGTGGCCGACCATCATATGTTATCCCCAATCCAGGCTAACATAATAGTGATACTGTGTTTTTTAACATGATCATCATTTTTCCTTCATTGACATTAAATCCCCAAAGTGTTCCGAATTTTGGGTATCGTGATTCAAAAATCCCATCACTCAATATTTGGAATGATTTTAACATCGTTGGTGTTACTTCGCCTGCAAGCTAGAGCACATTGGAACAAACAACAACTCGACTGTTCTGAGAACTTCATTATCCAGTCAGACCTCCCTCATTCTTCCTAGAAGCATGGATTGGTCATTTATACCCTGGATTCATGAAGAATGGTTGGAACAATAATGTTTAGATGTTGTAAGAATGTGGTCATCCATTGTTTCTCACATCAGGCATGACCCACATGGGCTTAGGGATTGATTGCTGGTTACTCCACAGTTATGGTTGGGTTGAGATAATCAAAATCTACAATCAAGAAGATAAAAATTCAATTCACGCAGTTCGGGATAAGAAATGAAAGGAATTAATTTTTATAGGTTTGGAAAAAACATGACCCTTATGGATCATCTGCATTGATGGATTGCTCATGTGCTCCCACCCTCTAGAATGTAGTAACTATGACTTCTTCTCACACTTCAAAATCCCTCTCATTGTTAGTAGCTATGAAGCAGATCTCATTGGATATGATTTTCATTCACTCCCATGTAGCTTTAATCCCATCCATTTGATAGTTTCCTTGCGCTTATTACTCTTGGGCTTTGGCAAACTAGGCCTTCAACCGATCGATAATCTTGTATTGGTCTGCAACGAATATGGATCTCTCATTTTTCTGCTCTCCCAACCTTTTCAGCCATTTAATCCTAGATCATTGCAGGATGGTGACAAGAATCCACCCCTCTGGTTTAGGGAATGCGCAACCAAGTTCACAGTGATCCTATTCCAGGAAACCATTCAACTATTGGATGTTTCATGATGTGGCGAATACACGTCCACCCCTTACTCCATGTCATATAGATTTCATCGGTAGCTTTAGGATAATAATCATCCATCTCCTCAGGGTTTTCATTCCTATATTTAGGGAACAGAGCAAAAGATCAGCAGTAGGGTCTCCATTTGACATTTCACCCAAGGGTTTAGGCTCTCCAATATGTGTGAGACATTCCTTTCTTGTCTCTGTTTCATCAATTTCTCTTCTTCTAACTTCAGACCCCACCATATTAGTGATATCAATGATGTCCACAACCCTTTTGTCACCAGGTTCCTGGGATGGCATGGTTTGAGAAGAAGGTTCTGATTATGTTGGTCTGGTCGTCATCGGATCCTCTGCAGATGGTCTAGATTCAACGACATTCCAAGCCTACATTATTGTGATTACTGAACAATCAATGATTTACATGATCAGATGAGTGCTCCGATAATGGATATGGGTATCTGAGTAATGAAACTTACAAGAGCTCAGCACGTCACCTCCAACGTTTCAGTCATTATAGGAGCGATAACTGTAGGGTATCCTTCAGCACTTGTCAGTTTAATAATGGGTTTTTTTCTCCACACCTTGTTCTATTGCTGCATCCTCACCCCCTTAGATGGAGATTCATGACCAGTGCTAATATGAGTGTGAACATGATATATAAAAAATATGATTGATGATTACGAACGATGAAAAGAGGAATTTTTGGGATACGAATTGAGACATACCTTGAGTTGATCAGCCATTTCCATATCAAATCCCGTAATATCCCCACTCTCTTGAGTACATCCATCGGTGTGATATCTTGGGAGTCCCTTCACCTAGAAACTCCTCTTTAGCTTCAAATATTTATTCTACCTCTTATTCTTCTTATTCTTCATCTGATTCACTACACACTCTCTCCACATTGCCATCATCATCCTCACACGGAATTATTTCTGGATCATACTCTCGACCGAGGATTTTCGTTACCAGGAGAGGTGGTTCCTCACATCAACCATATTGGAATTCATATGCATACATGGTCATAAAATATGCATGAGGATGTTGAAATTTCACCTTGTCATCATTCTAAATGAGTCTGTTTTCTATCAACTAGATCCCATCTCGTACCATCTTTTTCCAAAGGGATTTGGTGCTCATCCACTACCATAGTGTCAACCAGGAATACCATAGAACATGGAAGATTGCGTCCTCATAAGGATGTAGTAGAAACCTTATCTTCTTCCTCAGAAGCTCCATAGACCATCCATGCGATTCTTCACAAACCCCTATCTCTTCGGATAATGGGGGTATAAACGCACCTTTTAACGTTCCCACTGCTGATGTTCTAGCCTATACCAACCCAACTTCCCAAATTTTTCCTGGAATCTATTACCATGTGGCACCTTGTCTTCTCTCACACCTCCTAGGTTCCACACTGGCCACCTTGAGGTGTCATACTCTCTTTCGTAGGATCTCTTTATGATATACCGCTACCCAATGCTTGGAATACTTTTTTGAGAGGGCAACATCAACTCTAGTGGGGGGAAAGGTAATTAGGTCACTAGAGACGTAAGTTATAAACATAAGCAACATTTGATGAATAAAGAAAAGATTTTTCTCCTCTTGGACATATGTATACTCCATCTTCGACATCCACTGGAGGCTTCAATCTGTCCAGAAAACCATGACAATGCATAAGGTTAGCAAATAATCTGTCCATTAACATAGACCACATGAACCCCACCTTTGATGCTATGCAAGAATTTTCATTGATCTAGTGAGACTCTCCCGTCATCTATCATCTATACATATAGGGTGGGGAACAGACTAAAGGTTAAATTTGTGTGATTTCCTATCCTGATACTTATCCCCACTTCATTTAGTGCCAACGACATAACCCCAACCATGTTCATAATGGAAGGTCATAGGTTGTTACCTAGGAAATGAATGGCATTTGGAAAGGTGTAAACGCCACATGGAGTTGCAATAGAACCATGATTGATTTGGAATGGGCCAAAAATACTCCTCGGTGAGGCCCATATAGAAATACACCGTATAATTGCGTACAGTTGGGCCAGAACAGAGACCCCCAGGTTAAACGTATGATTGGATGCCATGAAGTCGGGCATGACCAATGTTTCTGGGTGGAATCGCATCCTTGTGTCCCTTACTAGAAGTATCCAAACACTCAAGAAAGATTCATGAAATTCAGCGTACAAGATGTTCGGGTCTCGGCTTTCATCCACCCTGAAGCCCCATGATTGATATTCCCCCCCCCCCCTCTATGATCCTCAAATATGACTCATTATTGCTCCTCTACAGTACGGTCAGACATCACTTCACTCACCCTAACATCATCACATCTGGGTCTTTCAACAGAAATAGTCTAAACCACTTTGAATGGGTGACTTTCTTCAGAATGTCCTTGACCCCCAGCCTCTCGTTGTCCAGCTCTATCAAATGCCTTGTTCGGATGAGATTTTGTGACCTGTCCCCCATTATATTCATGGTGGAAGGAACTCGTTGTATAGATGCACATCCATAGGGATACCCCCGATACAATGAATGTACCAAATGTTTATGAAAACCTCCCTATGATGGAGATAGAAGGTGTTGGTATAAGGGGACCTCTGACTAAATAACTCCGGCCCACATTCTTGCTGGCAGTAGAAATGGAATTACGACATCTACACCACCTCGAAAAACCCGATGTGCCTTAATTCTTCTCTAAATTGATCGCATGATTGGCATACCCAATATGCCTAGGCCCACTCACTTGTGAAATTGCCTCCAAACCCCAGTTCATAGTCTTGTAGCCATCCCTTGGTTTCATTGATGATGCTCAATAAAAATGAACTTTCATAATGGGCTGAAGAATCCTTGGTTACCAGCTCGATTCCGGATATGGTTCTGGTCCTTAGATTAAAGAAATATAGAGCATGTTCCTGGTTTCTCTACCAGGATGGAAATTATTTGTAATGTTTTATCATGGAATATCATCCTCGCACATCACCCATGACCGCGGTTTATCAACATAAAACCTCGGCACCAGTACCTCCTCTAAAATACTAAAATATTATAACATCACATTTTCAGAAATCACATAATCCATTTGGGATTGGGACATCATATTGGAGAGAGTTTGGTTATCGGATAAAAAATTCTTTGCTCCATAGACCTTAGGATTTACAACCATCTCATCCCTTCGAGCGGCATACATATCTTCTATCCCAGTGTCAACCTAGTCAGCAACCATTTTTTGGGTAAATTTTGGAATAAACTAAGAGCATTCCTGAAAAGAACTGTGGCTTGCACGTAAAATCAGAATTCTACATGAAAATCCAAAAACGAGGCATGGAAAATCATTGTCAAACAAAAAATTGTGACCAAATTCAGGGAAATCAACATAGAAAAAATCTGATTCCATGAAAGATAAGAGAGAATTATGCCCATGAGAGCTTCAAAGCTTATCGCACAAGAAATCCTGCATGGGCCATGGGACCCCGAGGGTTCTTTATAGGTGCAAACCAGATTTTTCATATGTGAAAAAAATGATTATGCGCCACATGTTCCATTTTCCATGAACCTCCATATATGGGTAAGATGTCTCAGCATTTCCCTCGGAATCTGACCTACCACTCCCTTGTTGATCTGATTTTAAGGGGGGGGGGGCACATGTAGGTGCCAGAAATCAACCGAAGGCCTCAGGATGAAATTTTTTGGAAACTGAAGTCATATTTCAATTGATAGAACTGGTTTGGGATATAAAGATATGGTGCGTGGGAAATCGGAGGAGTGTACGTAAAGATTCCCCCATATTGCACAAAGTAATGCACCGAAGAGATTTTTTGCGCGCCGTGTAGAAATTTTAACACAGCCAATGGTGGGGTTGGGTTTTCCGGTAGCCTGAATTCTGTATGCACTTGTGCTGCCCAAAAAACCTATAAATAGCAGAGAACCCCCCCTTACTTCATGACTAATGAATTCGAACCATATCCCATGCGTGCAATCCCCATCATCCGCACACTAAATATGAATTTCAAGTATATTGTATCCTGTGTCAGGTCTCCCAGTGGTCCGCCTTCATGCGAAACCCCTAGGGATTGAACCTCACCTGATTCCTTTATTGATTAGATGGTTGTGTGTATGTTTCATTAATTGCGCCCAATCCTCAGTCTCTTGCACGCAAAGCTCCTATATTGTGCGAAAACCTCATCTAATTACGTGCATTCCTTCTGTTATCCATGGATCCTAACTTTTTGTGTGCACCGGTTCCCATTTACATGTCTATTGTTTTCAAACACCTTATCATTCATTCAATCCTCAATCATTGTCCAATCCATGTTCCCTCCTTATCCTCAGGAACATTGTGCATGCCCCACTTATACGTGACACTGCTCTCATACACAACCTTCTCCTGTACGATCCACCATGTTTGTAGGATGTGATTTCAGGGTACCTTGGCCAGTGCTTTAAATTTTGTTTCTTAGCCTTATGCTTCTTTTCATAGGCACCCTAATGTATATTTATTTTCACATATCCAGGCTTGCGTGATCCACTAAATGGATCACTCCACCAAACCCTATCTCCATAGAAATTACAGTTCCTTCCCTTTAAAACAGGTTAAAGCATTCCAGTTATAAAAGTACCAGGGTTGTGGAGTGAACCCGCCTCATATGAGATGAAAGATGTTAAACTTCCAAGAACCATCATCCGCAGCACATGATGTTGAACTGTAACCTCTCCCAATGTAATACACGCAGGCTGACCTATCTCAGACATTCTCTACGCCCACTTATCTCAAAGGGAGTGAGATATTCCTCACACTAATTGAGATCCTCTCTACTAAATTGGTGCATGTCTGTTGGAAAGGGAAACCATCTTAGTGAAAGCCCCTATCCCTTATTGTGGGAGGATGAACCCCATGCTCCTATCTTCTCTGGTACCAATGGCTAGAAGAGAAATGGGCACAGGGACCTTCGTTACTGCACCCTCTCCCTTTGGGATTTTTCACCACCAGGCCTCCATCCTGGAGTATGACCTAATCTCCATCTCCGGGTCTTCTAACCATGCATAAGCCCCTGTTTCCACTTTGGGACGCTAACCAAAAGTAAGCCCCATTCCACTTATTGTGGACACCCCTTTCATGACATGATCGTTAGGTTTTTCTTTATCTTATTTCTCACACCAAGAATGACTCATGTAGGAAAAAAGTAAGCATTGACTATGAAATCATATCTAGGATGCCTTGGTGTGTAATCCAAAACCCACCAAACTACATTGACTTTGATACATTCTTCTTCATGAAATGTATGTTGGAATCCTCCTTGAGGTTCATGCCCGACACCTACTGGTCCCGACCGCTTCACGTCAGTTCACCCTCATCCCACATGACTTTAAAATATATCCTCCATTCAAAACTAAGTGGATTTTGATCCTTTCCCTCTTCTAGAAATGTCAATAGGAAGCCTCCCTATGGTTCAATCCCAACACCCATTAGTCCCAACCGCTCCACATCGGCTCACCTTCTTCCTACATGATGTTAAACTGTACCCCCTTTTCGTCATCCATGATGTTAAAATGTACCAATTCGAACTACATGGGATTCAATCTCTGTCTCCTAGACATTTTATGTAGGAACCCTCTATAATGTCCAACCCCATCTAGCAGTAAGCTGTTGCGATCCGAAACTAGTTGTAATCTGTTGTTATTACCATCCAGTAGTATGATAATGTGATCTGTAACGAGCGGTATGCCATTGTATCCCATCCTACAATAAGAAGTTGTTATTACCATCTAGCGCTAAGCCATTGTGATCCAAAAATAGTTGTAAGACGTTGTTCCCAATCCAGTGGTAAGCCGTTGTGATCCACAAACGAAGGTAATATGTTGTGAATCCCAATCAATGGTAGGCCATTGTGATCCAAAATCGACGGTAAGTCGTTTTCACCCTAACCAGAGGTAATCCATTGTAGTCCACAATCAATGGTTAGCCATCGTCATATAAACTACATGGGTTTGACCCTTGCCCTCTTCAAGCATGGTATGTAGGAAGCCTCCCATAGGTTCAACCCCAAACAATGGTAAACTTTGGGGTATCCCTTATTGGTACCCACATCTATGGTCCACCCCTCTAGCGTCAGACAAACCTTGATTGCTAACCACACGTAAGCCTCATCGTGTCATTAGGATGCTTTCCCTTGCGGACACCTTGATTCCATGCCCCATCATGAACTATGTGGACTTTGATTCCATACTACAAGAATACAAAGGAATCCTCTCTGAGGTTCAATCCCATTAGTAACATCCAATTGTGGCCTCTTTCGCTCGATCATATGTGTTTTAGGAAGGTCATTCCCAAACCCAGACGATCTACTTCCTACGGATCCCATCCAGATGTCCTTTCTCAAGGGTCACCACATCAGGTGCTCCATCACCCCACCAAACTACTTGGATATTGATTCCCTTCCACAGGGATAGGTTGGAAGTCTCATGTAGGCTCAATACCGAAATCATTGTTTCCCCCACATCGGCTTCATATCATTCTCCATCCTCTCTCAACATTCCAAAATCCATCATGATGCTTACCCAGGCCACCAAATCCTAGTGAGATATTTTTACCCATTTTCTCACTCTCCTAGCATAAATCATGAAACTAAACACACATTGGCCCTCGAATCAGTGTTCCCTCAGGGGGTTGCACCCATCTAATCTACTCACGTTGGTGTTCTGATCAGTCTGATCCATCTCGTATAGATGGTAAACTCGTGGAATACCCTATGTTAAACATGGGAAGATGAGGAGAACCTCTGAGACATGAATATGGAATAAAATTCCCAGTATTCGACGAGGCATTCCTCAAGCATTAATGCCCTCTAGAAGCACTATCATAAAGGGATGAAACTGAGACACACCAGTGTTCTTGCATCCAAACAAGACAACAATGTCCAACATGACTACTCCAAAAACAGAAGGTTTCCTCCCTGACCAGAACCCTTGGAATGTCATGATAGACGTAGAATAATTAACTTGTATCTATGAAGACATGGAACTGGTAAGAGTTTCATGAGAAACATCTTATGTCTATAAGGGAGACCTGGAATAAGAGATGAGTTCCGATGAGGAATCCATGGAAGTAGAAATGACATCCCATTAGCACGCTTAGATCAATGAGAAAACATCCCTGAAAATGCGAAAGATGCTTCAGGCTTTTGGAAAGAGGGAATGCGGGGAAACAAACAATGTTTCCTCTAAAAGTCACTGATGTGGGCCCTGATGAAAGCTTTGAAAAAAATGGTTATACTAGGACACAAATGATACTCATTACTCGGTGTTTGACACAATGGATGACCCATATGATTCATATCATCTTTAAAAATATTACGGGATTGATAAATTGGAATCCATTTATGAATCACCTTGGAAGGACTTCGTAACAACCAAGAATATTTACAATTAATTTTATATTATTATAATTAATTCATATAGTATAAATCACATAAAAAATATAACTTATAAACACATTATAATTGATGAAACAATGAAATAAGTGGTATTACTAGAAATTAAGGAACCGTTGCCGATGTAATAGTATCATGACCGTTGGAATAGTAATATGACCACGAAATATATTAATCATCCAATAGAATAGTAACCTCACTTATGAATGAATTAATAAAATATATGGATATTATAAATGAATATATAATATACTGACATCATTGACCATCTAGATAAATTTCATTAAAATGTTTAATTATGTGTTGAATTTTTGTGAAACGTGAATGTTTATTTACAATTTTATAATTATTATAATTCATTAAAAGAAAATTTATGTTCATAATTTATATTTATAAATTAATATTTTCATTTATTATAATTAGAAAATAAATTTATGAGATCATAAATATTTTTTCAATGTTTATAAAATCTGATATAATATGAAATTCTGTTTTTTTTCTAAAAAATGTATTATTTTAATTGAAAATTATATTTATCATCTAAAAAAATATATTTTCCTAAAATTTAGTTTACTTGGGAAATATAAATGTTTAAAAGAAATTTTCTTTAAATTTTGGGATTTTTTATGATATAGTTGTATTTTTGGTGAATAGTGAAATACATTAATTTATTATATTTAAAATTATATGTAATAATTATATTTTTTAATCAATTATGAAGATTATATGATGAAAGAACTGTTTGATTGAAATATTTGGGTCTGTTTAATTTATATATTCATTTGAATCATCAATATTAATAGTCGTGATCCAAAATAATAAACAACTAAACAAAATAATCAAAAACACCAATCACATCCCACTATAAATACCACCCCTCACCACTATTTATCTTAAACCCATTTAGGCCTTGAAGCATTCTTATATTATACTTAAGTTTTCTCCCAAAAATCATACCCATGATTGGGTCTTTCTGGAATCAACAAATTACAATTTCTATTTTCCTTAAGAAGGTTATCACGTAGATAACAATCAAGAGGAAAAACCACCCCTCTTTCCCTTTTAATTACATTTGTTTTATTATACATCACTTATTTCCCCTATTTAATGTAACATGATAACTAGAGTATCATATATATATATATATACTATAATGATATTATGTTAATGTTTTGTGAATCATAGAATCCATTATCTCGTCTTTTGTTAATAAAAACGAAAACATCATACGTGATGTGTCAATTCTCAACCATCATGGATAAAAATTTATCATTTTTTATTACCACATTCGTGGGTGGCCATAATATTATTAAAATCGTTAAAATCGATTTAAAAATGTTTTTTGTTAATTTTCTTAGTTTCATGAACTTATATATATATATATCATTATATAATGAAACAAAAATAATTCATGATGATCTAAAATTCACCAAAATTAAATAACATTCATCATAACAAATTTATCTAATAAATCCTTATAGGATATGAATAAAAAAGGATATATATGACCATTTAAAATTATGTTGGTGAATCAATTTCATATAATTCCACATCTAGAGTTTTGATTACATTTGATAATAACTCCTATAATTAAACTCATAGGAACCAATCATATATTCTTGAAACAAACACTCCCAAAATGATGAAAATAAACACTTTATGTCAGTAA
This sequence comes from Viscum album, assembly GCA_963277665.1. Taxonomy (NCBI): domain Eukaryota; kingdom Viridiplantae; phylum Streptophyta; class Magnoliopsida; order Santalales; family Viscaceae; genus Viscum; species Viscum album. Next base: position 1,696,461,723 of record OY728132.1, on the reverse strand, counting down.
TGTCGCCGTAAATGTTCCTAATAAAAATATAAATAATTAAGTAATTTTAAAAGATGTTATTAATTAATCAATTGAAAAATTAAAATTTTTATACAATAAATTAATAATTATTTGTGAACACATTCTGACATAAGGTAAGTGATTCTCTATAAAACTCTGTTTTTTCCATTCAATTGAATTTTCTCTCACTTAACACTAATGTAATTCCTATATATTATTATATAATTATCCAAAATTATATGTGTATGATCCAATATTATGTACCTATCCCAATTATTCAACAATTTTTTGGGAAATTCTTAATTTATATGGTTCCCTTTTCAATTCATAATGATAAGAAATCGAGATAAATGAGAATTTCACAATTTATTACCGATTTTAAGTACACTACATAATTTACTTAAATACTACATAATTATTATTAATTACCTCATTTTATAATGAAATAGATTAATAATTAAGTAATTTATTTATTTTATAAATTATTATTTTTCCCCTTTAAGCCTCATTATTGTTTCCCCTTAAACCGCAGAAAAGTAGAACATATATAAATATTTTCTAACAATTTTTTTTAATGGTTTTCAAAAAAAATTAGAAAAAAATTCCATTTTACACGACTAATTTCACTTATTAATGCCAATTTATTATTTAAATCCATTCTTTTTGGACACATTTATGAAAACACCATTTTTTTGGAAAAATGAAATTATTATAAGGCCCATTTCCATCCATGGATAACCCTTATGTTTATCTCATACGTTTGATTCTTCATGTGGAACCCATATGACTGGACATGTCATAATGGGTCCACCCATATATTTTACCAATGCATTGGTTAATTTTTAGTCTTATGATATGTCATGTTGAGATATAGAGTCAATTAGATTCATTATGGGACTCTGTCTACTATATTATATCGTCCTGACAGTTAACCATGACTCAAGTTAATGTAATGTTAAACGTTTCATCCAAATTTCTATGATTCCTATATTAAATGAACCCAATGTTCTATATTTTATTCATCCATATTAATATCAATGTTCTATACCGTTTTATTACATCATGGTATACCTTCTAACCCTTGTACTATGATTTATTTCTATGTGAATTCCACTAATGGGATTTTAATGTCATCCCTTTGTCTATGTATTTTCCAGGTTAACAGAATTAATTATAAGAGATCAAATGAATATCAGTGCTCATTTTGGATGATTAATGTAAACATTTTCCTCCAATATCTATGTTCTTAGTTTTATATACCTTTTTTTCCAAAGACAATACTTATTGGGATCCTTGTTTTATATTTGATTAATAAAATTTCCTAAAACCATATAATAATATCTGTAAATGATTTGGGTCACTATTGTTTTTTTAGATGATGGACTAGTTATTTTTTTAGATTGGAACTAGAAAAATTTATTAAGAACAATAGGTATAATTCTGTCAACATTTATAACTTATATTGAAACATAGGGCCTAATACGATATTATTTTCAATTACATGTTTATCCTTCTTGGATCACTATAGAATATTTATATTATTATTACCTTTGTATTAAATTACCTTTAATTTTACATTATTTTTTATATAATGGATTGAGATAGGACAACCCAGTACAATAATCAATGTGATAGGCAATGTGACGATTTATGTAATGAAATAAAAAACCTGAGGGTAACGGGAGATCAAGACTTCACGATAGTACTTGCTCAATATCATCATGTTATGAATAATAACATGAATGTTTCAAAAATCCATCCTTACCATAATAAATAAAATTTTTCAATTGAAATATTAATGTCGAAAAGGCCCACCACCTTTAGTGGATCTTTTGATCCCATCATCATTGAACAATGTACTTACTCCATTGAGAAGATATTCACAATCATTTAATTATAAGAAGAATGGAAATTCGTACCATCGGTCTATCCATTTGATGGGGAAGCTGATCACTATTAAACATTGATCAAAAATAGAAATTATATGTAGGATGTTGATTACATGGAATGGGAAGATAAAAAAAATTATATTTTTCAATAAATATTTTCCCATAAACTGTGATTCTTAATATAGAAAGGGAGATCCTCAGGCTATGTAAAAAGGAATACAAGTTTATCTATGTATATAAGGAAAACTTATTCGTCTTGTATGATTTTACTTTTGATTTTTCATGAACACTAAAAGCAAGGTGGGAATCTTTTTTAGGAGACTAATGATAAGTCTCTGAAAAGAATTGGTGATTTTAGACTTTGAGAGCTATGAGATGATTATCTATTGATCCCTATGGTTGAAATAGATATTGGATACTCTCATTGGTCTCATGGTAACAATGAAAAATATCTAATAATGGAGCTTAATATGTTATAATCAAAATATAAATATGATGATCGAATTAAAAACCAACATTCCACATGTCAAAAGTGTTGAATGAATCATGCTGGGAACAACATAGAGGAAACATGAGCTGATTACAATATAGAATAGTGGAAGAAATGACTAATAAAATCCATTTAGGTATCAATTATCCTACAAATATGGATGATGAAAGGACATTTTAGATCTATATGCGTCCTATAGTTCAGCGTTTCAACTGTAACGAACATGTACATTATGAAATCCTATTTCCTATAAGAAGGGATCTCAGAGGTAATCAATAACAAAATCCAATTAAGCATCGAAGGGAATATGATATCACTAATTCTAATGTGGATCCATTAAATTATGTGGTGTTAAGTAAGATTTTTATTCACATAATAATGAAAAACACACTATTTTATTCGGCATCTATACATTTTTTCATATCCTTCATTTCTAGTATAACTATTCAAACACCACATCAAAATATGGCGGATGAATCATCAATGAAAAAAATTAAAATGGGGAAATTATTGAATCTAATGTATATAACACCTCCCTATTTATTATTTTTGTTTTAAAACTCCATGAAAATATTTTCATACTTTCTTTAGTGGAATTTGATTCAATATTGGGAAATAATTCACTATATTTATAAAAATACAACATTTAATACTAGGAAAAGGAGAACAATATTCATATTCTGAGGCATCCTATGATTATGTAAATTCATATAGGGGTGGGATTATATAATTTTGAATATAATTATCATGATCAAATATAATTTCCCCATGATCAGTCATATCAATCTCAAATGATTGAGGAAAAGTGGAGAACCATTCTCGAATGCATGTTGATTCATAGGGACCACATAGATTTTTTCCCTGAAAAATTTCATGTTCTTCCTCATAAAATAATGTATTGTTCCTAATTGAACATGTTCAAAAATATATGACTACATCCAACACACTATATATAATGTACACCATTTAGTTTGATGAAGTGAAGAATTAGTTAGAAGATAATTTGGATAAATGTTTCATATGCATGATTTCTTATCCATGGGGCGCGCAAGTCATCTTCATCATGAAGAAGTATTGATGGATGTGAATTTGTATTGATTATAATGAGAAAAAAAATCATGATAAAGAAAAAGTATCCCTTACATGGATAGTTAAATTTTTTGATCAACTATGTGGGGAAAAGTATTTATATATGGTGGACCTTCGGTCAGGATATCACCAATTTAAATGCTAGGAAGGAAGATTTTACCATGGATAACATTCAAAAATAATATTGAAAATATGATTTCTCATTGATGGCCTCTAGACTCACTAATTCTCTAGCAATTATCATGGAAATAATGAATAAAATAATTAGATATTACTTCAACAAAGTTGGTAGTATTTATTGATGATATTCTAATATAATACAAGAGGTAGGTGGTATTCAATGGGAGTTAATATTATTATAAAATACATGTAAAGGGAGAAAATATATGAAATTTATAGTAATGGTGAGTTCTGGATGGAGGAAGTGTCATTCTTGGAGAATTTTATCACCATCAAAGGAATGTTTGTGGACCTTTCAAAAAAAAGGAAATTAAATAGTTGCCCATGAAAACATCTATATTTGAGATCTTCAGTTTCTTAGGACTATCTTGGTATTAATGAAAATTACAGAATACATTATATTGATTTTAAAACACACAATACAAGATGATTCAAAAGGGAGTATTATTTTTCTGGACAAGGGAATGTGATGACTGCTTTAATGAGATAAAAAAAGGCACACAACTGCACATGTACTTACAATTCCAACCAGTGTAGAACTATTTGTGGTATACAGTTATGAATCAAATGAGGGATTAGAATATTGAATTATACAAAATTATAATTTGGTAGCCTGATCCTAAAAGTATTTTAATATTCATGAGAAAAAAATATAACACCCATGATCTTGTGTTGGGGATTATGATAATCACATTTAAAATTAAGAAGGATTATCTCTACGATGAGAAGTTTGAGATATATAATTATTATAAGAGAGTAAAATATATATTCACATAGAAGTATCCTAAAATTTTCAATCCATGATGCTGAGATATCATCATGAATTATGACAGATCAATCCACTACAATCCTAGTAAAAAAAATGTGGTAGACGCTCTATATTGATTGGATCCTGTAACTTTGTCACTGATGACAACTAACAAGGATAAAATATTCTTAGACCATAAATGATTGGATATGGGAATCATTAAGTATGGAACATAATCAATCCTTTATCAGATGATTGATCAAAATCCCTTTATGGAGAAAATATAAGAAGCTCAAGCAAATGTGAAGTATGTTTCGAAAAAAGTGCACGCTATTAGAAATGGATAATCCATAGAGTTTAAAATTTATGAGTAATGATTTGTAAATTCTAGGTAATGAATATGTGTACCATTCAATCGATATATAATTAAATATATTCTGAATGACAAATGTATCCCACCTTTATATATTCACCCCCCGAAAATATGTATTAATATATCTCAGGGTATTATTTGGGGGACACTATGAAGATGAAGATCATGGAATATACATTAATGTTATTGGTTAGTAATTGACTGAATATTTAATGGAAAAATCTTAAGGGAATGATGATACCTTTACCCATTAACACAAGGAAATCAGAAAACAACACCATTGACATTTTCCCTAGACATCCACTGATATCCATAGGAAATAATGTAACATGGGTCGTTGTTGACCATCTTATAAAGAATTATAAATTTGAATAAATTCAAGAGGAATTATCACTCGATAATGCTTCCAAAATATATATTAGAGAAGTTGTGAAGATTCATGGAGTACAACTATCAATTGTATAAGATCGATATATGATATTTACCTCCATGTTTTCGAAAAAATCCATCATGATCTAAACACTATGCTGGACTTATGTACGTATTATCATTATCGAAATGATGGCTAATATAATCAGACTATTCAGAAACCAGACTAAATTTTAATAGAATGTTCAATTGACTTCAAGGGATGGTGACACAAACATATATATATAGTATATTTATCATACACTTATAGATTCAAATGAGGCTTCTAAATGGTTGTATATGAATCCATATATGGGATAAGGTTAATAAGACTATCATGATGGGATACAGATATTGAATGAATTATTATGAGACCTAAAATGGTCGACATAATGGTAGATAAGGTGAAAATCTTTTGGAAACATATATCGGCAGCCCAAAGTTGGCATAAGAGCAAAGAATAAAATCATTGATGTGACATGGAGATTAAGGTTAGGGACATCTTATTCCTATACATATCTCTATAGAAGACGATCATGAGATTTGGGAAGAAACGAAAGTTGAGTCTCAGGTTCATTGACCTCTTCAAAGTTCTTTATCATGTTAGAAATGTGGAAAATCAACATGAACTTCAACCAACCATTTGTCAATTATATGATATTTTCCACATATCTATATTGAAGAAGTAAATACTAGATCAATCACAAGTGTAGAATCAAGAGGTGGTGTAGTTGGAACATGACTACTCTTACAAAGATCAGTTAGTGAAGATCTTGGACCAAATAGATACGGTTCTACACATGAAAAATAATAACCTGATAAATGTTCTATGGCATAAAAAGTAGTAAAAAGTGGAAAAATTGGAACATAAGGAAGTGATAAACATGGTATGGAAAAATAAATTTCAATGGTGAAATTCCATAAGAGGGAATAAAGTAATGACACAAAATATAATCAATAAAATTTACCTACTATTAATTATGTCATATAAAATAAATCATATAAAATAAAATAGCGAACAAAATAAGAAAATTATAAATGTAGAATGAATTAAATAATAAGGTTTTTCTAGAAACTGTGGAACCTTATCCAACTAAATAATATCGTTACCATTGGAATGGTATTGTAACCATTAAGAATAGTGATCTGGCTAATTGAATAATACCCTCACCTATTAGTATATAAATAAAAATTATGTATCTTATATATGAAAATTTTATAGATTAATATCATAGAGTAAGTAAATAAATGTTTAAAATATGATGAATTAATTGTTATTTTTTTGTGAATCCTAAATGTATATTTAATATTTAATATTTAATATAATTATTTGTAATAAAATTTATTATCAGGAAAAAGATTCATAAATTATTATATTGTTCTCTTATGATTATAATATAATTTTATGTGTCCATGATTAATTTTTCAATGTTTGATAAAATCAGGTATAATATTAAAATCATTATTTTTTGAACAAATGATGATTTTAATTATAAATTAAATTTCTCAGGTATAGAATTTAATATTCATAAAATTGATTCTAGAATTAAATATACACATTGAAAAAGTATTTCGGTGAGTTTTTGATATATTTTTTTGAAATAGTCGAATTTTTTTTAAATAGTTAAATATGAAAATTTACAGTATTTATCATTATAAGTAAATAATTTTTTTTTTCAGTCATTAATGATGAATAAATGAGGTAATATTGACAATAATAAACTATCCTTCACTATTTTATTTAATTATTACGGGGAATCATCACTATTGATAGTGTTGAGCCAAAATAATTAACAAATGAATAAAATAATCAAACACCCATTTCCCTCCACTTTAAATACCACCCCTCACCCCCACTTATCCTGATATGATATAATCATTGAATATTTCTTATATTCTAACCAATTAATATCTTATGCCTCTTAAAAATGTTATTTTCTTTCTTGTCTCACCAATATACCACTTCCAAGTTCCTTTAGGAGGTTATCAAGGAGATGACAATCATGTGTTAAAACCATCCATCTTTCCTTTTTAATTTCATTTCATTTTTTATAATCCACTAAACATTCCTATAAAATGTAACAGGAGAACTCTATTATCCTGTATATATTAAAATTTCATTGTGTTAATTATATATCCATAATCAAGTCACTTTTCTTATCTTTTTATCTTATAAATGATAACATCAACAATGATGTCTCGATTCACCACCTTAGGGGATGACAATTTTAGCTTTATATTAGTGACTTCAAGGGTCACCATAAAAATAATAAAATGGTTAAAAAATATTTTAAAATTTATATTATAGCATTTTCTGTTCTACAACTAATATATATTCATAATATTAAATAATGAAACAAAACTAGTTAATGATGATTGAAAATTAAATAAAATAAAAAACATTCATCATTAAATTTTTATCTAATGGATCATTATAATATTGAAAAAAAATTATATAAGGGACTAATTAAAATTATGTAGGGAATAAAAATAATATAATTATGGATCTTTATTTTTTCATTCATATGATAAGAACTCCCTTAATTAATCAGAGGGGAACTGATATTAAAATCATGAAACGAACACTCCCAAAAGAACAAAATAAAACCATATAAGTTAATTAAATGGAGAAAAAATAACCTTATAAAATTATAATAAATTAATTACATGTATAATAGGATCACAAATAATTAATTTATTCATTTAAATTATTTATCTAGAATTTTATGTATACTTATTTAACAATTTAATACACATGGTTATGGATTCTCTTTTAACCTCATTTTTTTCCTTCCAGTTACACTTTCTCTATTTTTTAAACCAATTTAATTCCAAATTAATCTTATTTACATATCGTAAATTATATTTTTATGCTCCACGAATATGTATGTATATCAAATTTTCTTTTTCTTGTTTTGATTTGGTAATACATGATTTATATAGAACCCTTTTAATTCCTCCAAATAAGGAAGCTCGATTGAAAGGAACACCCAAATTTCATACCCATTTTCATGTACACTCAATAATATATTTTATTCAAAGAATTATTACATTTACCCTCGAAGAGTATTTACTATGTTCTATTTAACTTCTCTAAAGTTGTTCATTTATAATGTTTTTAAACACATTTTTACAAGTTTATACATTATATGAACATAATTTACAAGAATATAAGACTAATAACCGTTAATAAATTTCAAGTAATTTTATATCCAATCATTCAAGAAAACATTTATAATATGGAAATTTCTTATAACTTATGACATGGCTACAATACTAATTTATTTATACGGGTAACCCTTTTGTTTATTTATTATGTTGGATTCTTCTTGTGGAACACACATTCAGGAACATGTAATAACAGGTGCACCTGAGAGAGCACTAAACCATAGGTTAATGTTTAAACTCCTGAGAAGGTGTATTGGTATATGGAGTATACTTGTTTCTTTATGGGACCTTTTCCACCATTTGATATGTTAGTGGAATTTATCCCCAACTCATGTTTATCTCATGTTATATGATACATCCATATTCCTAGGTTCACATTATCACATTGTCCCATGTTCTTCATGGTATGATTTCATATGTTTATTCTTGTTCCATACCTTTTTATGAAATCATTTTATGACTTCTTACCCATGTACTATGTTTTATTTCTATGTTTATTCCCTTACTCATCTTTCTAGCTCATCTATTTTTTTAACTTTTTCTCCAGGACATTATATGAATATGAAAGAGATCAAAGGATGTTAAGAGATCATTATGGATGATTATTATGATGATTTTTTAATTTTTTCCACATTTTTAATTTTATATACCTAATCTATTAATGAAAATTGAAATTATGATACTTGGTTTTTATTTGATGTATAATTATGCATAAAATCATTTAATAATATGATTAAAAGGATTATCTCATTATAAAATCTTATGAAATTGAGTACTTATTGAGATATTATTGTGAAACTTGGGTTTTTCAATATAGTTCTCCTTGGATGGGCCTAAGATGATTCTTATTAAAAAAAGAGATTTATTATTAAATAAACTCATTAATATTAATTTATTCACATAAACAGTATGTACACCAAGAAAAATTAAATTCTTCGGTATGGTCAACATCATGATACATTATTTATGAAATCCTAATGTACCTTATAAAATACGTACACAATTTACCATTATACAAAGACATCTGAATTTTCTCGAATCAGGTATATTCAGATGAGTATCCCATGTGTAACCTAACCTGATGTATTTATTTATTTATTTAGTTCGATGCAATTATATTTATCAGGACACTAAAAATTTAATGCATATAGATTGGTCTGATTAATTACCCTTTGGTCGTGGACAACTAAGTATATATAATACCCTTATTGTTATTCCCTTTGTACATAAGAAGACTTTATGATTTTAGGTGTACATGAATGGAAGTTTCTGGATTTTAATGCATGATTTTTTGCTTCTAGTATGGAGTACATGAGTAGAGGGCTGAGCCAATGATTGTGATGGTAGTTGTATAAGGTTTCTGTTTTTTTAATTTTTTATTTATATTGCGGTATATACATGCTTCTCTATAACCTATGTCCTCAATTTTTTATGTCTATAGGTCATGATCATCGTATTTTTATATCTATTTATTATTTAGATTCTCCCTACGTAACTATTATCTTGGATAATTTTATATTCCACTTCTTACTTATTATAGATCCCACTATTATAATTTAATGTTTTTAATGATCTACACTATGACTCGTGATGGAATAATATCCCCATAGGCACATCCTAGGACCACAGTGCTAGTCAGAATCCTTATTTGAATGGAAAGTTGCAAATGAGGTCATGTGGTGATGTATCTTGGGGGGTCTGTTTAGTGGTTTCTAGGGTGGGACACTACAATTTTGTATTATGGGAAATATATATAATCATATATTTTATCATAAATATTATCTTTCAATATAATAATTTATGGATATTATAATAATATATTTCTTTTTGAATATTTTTAATATTAAAAAATGTTTTTATGTAATCTAATATAATATTTATAAATGAAAATAAATAATTTTATAACTAAATTATAATATATAATATGTTCATATGTATGTGCATGTAAAAATGAATTTAATGAAATTAATATGAATAATATATATACATATATATTTAAAAAATCAATAATGTATATATAATTACTTTAATTATTATCATTCATGGATTAATAAAATATTTATATATAAATTATTAAAAATGGGTAAAAAAATTATAAAAAATTATAAAAATATCTAAATATTATTTTTTTCTGCAAATATATTTTTTAAACTAAATTTTTTTATGGTAATTCTATTTTAAGATCCCATATGATGGTAAATTTTTTATGTTCATCTAGTTGGGTTTCATTAGACCATTTAATGGGAAATATTATAGGATTTTATTCCCATTCTAAAATATATGGGTTTCTACATGTTTACTCTATTTCATTTCTATATATAATTTCACTAATTTATTTACTCACATCATAATTGATGATTGTATTATTTCATGGGTAATTTGTCAGTGGAATTATAGATTATATGCTGAGGTATTTTTTCATTTCTATTTCATGTTCAAAGTATTTTATTTGAATTGTTTCATATGTAATATATTTATATTTTTTAAAATAAAATTTAATTATGTTTGATGGTAATTAAATTTGTGATGATTTCAACTCTCATAAAAACAATTTTTTTCTTAAATAATATAATTTTGGAAAAAAATATAGAATTAATTTCATTAAAAAATAATAATTTGTAAATTAATGTCACTTTTTCATTCCATTACAGGATAATTAATAGAAAATAATTTTTTTCATTAATTACAATGAATTAACTATTCCCAAATAAAGTCTCTAGATTATTACACTATAATCCAAGAGATTGGGAAAATAATTTTCTTTATTAAAAATTCGTCAATTTCCTATAACATAGAAATAAAAAATTTGACATGTTAATTGATAATAGTGGAATAATTATCAAATATGATTTTGATTTCTCTCTAAATTCTTACTTTACATGAATTTATAATAATGGTTATAATTGATTCATAAATTTTATTTTTATGTCAATAATATTTTTATTTTTAAAAATATTACTAACTAAATAATTAGAAACATTTCTAAACTGATCTGACATTAGTTGAAACATGTTTTTCATCAAACTCATTTGTTATTACCTATGAAAAAGTTTTCATAATAAAAATATATTTTAAAAAAATACATTAATTTATTATTTATTTTTTATAATTGATATTTTTATCCATTTTATTGTTTTACATATGAGTAAAACTATTTTATTTATGAATTTTCTATAGTATTTTATTTGATTTTTTAAATAATAATTTACTATTAGTAATAAGAATAATGGATGGAGGAAATATGTTATAATTTTTATTAATTGACCGTAGAATGATTTGTGACCTAAACATACACATAATTTTAATATAAGTCGTGTATATGTAAATATGATTGAAGGGTTTCTTACACCATTATCACCAAAATTTAAATTATAGGGGTCGATTATGTGTGCTTCCATGAACTGTGATCTGAATAGATTTATAAAAAAATAAAGTATTGTATTACATTTATTACATTTTAGATCCAATTTTGGATTTAATTTTTTGTTATCCATTTATAGAATTTCAATTGTAGAGATATTTATTATTTTATTAATATATCTCAACATAAAAATTTGAAATGTGAGTAATCTACGTCTTTTTTTAAAAAAAATTTGAATATTGGAATTATATATAATCCCATAATCCAAAACTCTCTCATGTGGATAAATTAGGTTGGTTAGAAGACTTCAAGCGTGCCTCCCCATATAGTAGAGGTTGCAGTACAAAAGTGGTGGTGTGATATATATAGTGTGAGGACTATACCCCTAGTTATAGAATTAAAAAAAATAGATGAAAATTTCATTAATAAATAAATATCAGAGTAGAATATATAATGTAAAAAACAATTTTATTTTGAAAAGAAAAAAAATCAATGAAAATTGATAAACCAATAATGAATAAAGGAAGCTTGTAATGTCAGGATAAAAATGTAACAATATGTATCTACTAATGTATTAAAAATTAATGACTTTCAGAATTCAAATAAATACTCATGAATACCACGAACCAAAAGCTATATCAGTCCCACCTCCGTACTCGATCCCATCAAACAGGACAACAATCCATATAAAGGTCCCTTTCCATTCATCAATAATTTATCCATCTAATCTTCTTGAGTTTCAAATAGGCTGATATTGGTGTCAGTATATCTTCGTAAGATGATATCACCATATCAAAATATATCAAATGTGATACAAACTATATGAAATAATTTAATTAAATAGTGTATTAAATAAATACATAATTAAATTAATACAAAAAAACTTGTGTCAATGCCATGACAAGATATCAATGAACATATCTCACAATCATTCAAAACAAAACCTTATAAGCATGATAAATATAACAGGCCTCAAAGTCAATCCGGAATGTCTTTGATCATGTATTATAACAAAGCAAAGAAAAACTATATAAACATTGTAAAACATAACATTATAACCAAGTTATAAATCAAATAAATCTACATTATCACCATATATATACGAATTTCAACATTTAACCAGATCTGGGCCTCATATATAAGATTTTTATTACGTATCATGGAATATTATGATATCTATGATTTCCAACATGTATCATGGTATAGCCCTATATACAATAATTACAACATGTCTAAAAGAATATATTATAATATAAGGATTCTCTCAATCCATATACCAATATATAATAATTTTAGTATCAAACTCGGAAAACTCCCCATGTAAGAATTATAGCATAGGAATGAAAATATAAGTATTTTAAAGAAGCTTATCAAGTTATGGCCTCAAATTGATCAATGGTTAATTATAAAAATTACAATTTATCATTCAATTAAATATTTCTATTATACATAGTTCTTAAACAAACAATAATCCAATCATCTAAATCATCATGCCAAACCAATTTAAATCTATATCATTTAATCACCAAAATCCCATGGTGATCTATAAAAAATTAATCCATTAAACAATTCATTTATAATCAAGGGTCTCCTCACGTGAATGGTAGTGAAAATCTTGGTCAACAACCAATTGGATCCAAAGGGATTCTAAGGAATAATAAAATAACACATTTAATTCAATTAGTGCAAAATAATATAAGATCTAGTAGAAATATTTTCTATACATGTAAATTATCAAACCAAAGGTGTTAGGTTCATACCCCATACCCTAAAAATGATTTCCAATCAAGGATTCCTATGAAAAAAATACCATGAGGAGAATAGTGTTGATGAACGAAAGAATATTCACTGATCAAAACTGATCAAGATCAAAACCAACAAGGGACTTGGTCAATAGATTACAAAGAAATGGATGGAGAATAAGGGAAGATAAGGGAAAGCCCAACCAAAATACCTGACAAATAATCATGTGCATGATAAGGTTGTCTGGAATCAAAAGAGGTAGTCCAAAAATTACAAGAATCTTCTCTAGGGTTGAGAGGTGGAGGCTAGATTAGGGAATGAGAAAATATCAATAAAACAACACAGTGAAGAAACCTACATTATAAATTACGTTGTGTGTAATGTAGTTGCATGTTTTCTAATTATTTTTAAATGTATAAGCCAAAAAAATTCATCACATTGGGTTATTTTAACACTGTAAGATCATTCAAACTATGTGTAATTTTTCCATTAACTATATTAAATTGATAACAAGAACTAGACTCATATTCTATTCCAAGAAATAGGTACACTTAATGTAACATTATTACATGGTTCATAATTTGAACTAAAAGACATCCTTATGTAGGTATCCTATGAAAATATCCTAATCCAACTCTAGATCTATATGCATCAAAGAAAACCATTTTAAATTTATTCCAATCATTTATACTTATACATCAATATTTCAAAAAATTATATATCCCCAAATTTTTTTTTCATTCTACCCAATAATGAATATATGTATATGAATTAGGTGTGGCCACCATGGTTCAAATGAAAAACTCAAAGAAGGACATAACTAAAAAAGACACATGATCTTACTTCTGCTAATACTTATAACAACCTATATATGAGTTACTCAAAGCATCACTATGGTGTGTCAATGAACATGTCCTTCCAATGTGCACATATATCAGACTCCCTCTCCCATGTCTCTTATTGAACACACCCATGATTCCACTATACTCAATCCAAATTAATTTCCTTACGTCATAGATTCTTCTAAATTCGATTCATAATCCTTATTATATTCTATTAAAAATAAGAATCCAAACTATGCTCAAAACATAATACACATATCACATGTGAATGGTCTGAATAATATCACCAAATTTTCTAACATGAAACACATCCTGCATGGAACTTTACTTCTGTGGATGGAATATTCTATATGCCACTAAAAAAACCCAATCCACTATCTAATAATTCCATGAAATATAGGTTACTATCTTTCCCTATTTCCTGATATCGTGTTTCCATTACCATGTTTCCACCTAAAAAACATGATGACCAAAATTAAACTAAAGAGGTCATAATTGATGGTTAGTGTAGAATTTCATCCTTCTATGTGTGGTGACTAGCTACCAACTAATCAAATCAACCTACTCAGATGTCTCTAGCATGATATTTAAACCAAAAAGTGCTGACTCACATGCCTCAGACTACAAATGTGGTGAATAGTATTACCTTCCAAGAAAATACTTGAAGGGATCCATCGAGATTGATTGATGGTAGGTTTTATTATAGGAAAAGTCCATGAGATCTATATTTTACTAGCATGAAACACCAAAATATATAATATAGGCTTGGAATACATCCCCATGAACATAAATAATCATATCATAATTATCATCATTATGAGGATGATAGGTCTTAGGAAAAAGAACACATTGTCTCATATCTTTATAAAGTCCTTTGATGAACTACATGATGAAATGAGGATCTCTTCATCACATGATACGCATCAGAATAATGTTTATCTCAACTTCCCTGCAAAAAAAAAACTTCCTTGACCATCAACTATGAGGGTCTCCCTAATATGAAAGAAGTGTACTGCCTTCCTCAATTAATAAATAGTTGACCATACATCGTAATTCATATGGTTAGTCCTAGTTATTCCTATCAAAAAATATATTGTGACATCATCCCATTTCCACTCAAGAATTAGAAATGGATGAAAAATCATATATATCATTTGACGACTGGGTTTCTCCTACAGAAAAGAGAAAAAGCTCACCAAAATGGCTACTTCCCACTTCTCTATTATGAAAACTTTTACCGTATGTGTATATTACAATATATAATTGTTTAACCATTATGTACTACACAACTAGAATCTTGAAACACTCTTATCATATATTCAAGAAATCCCTTAGGGACACATACATGGCCACAAAATTGAATATAATTTATACTACTATGAAACCATCTTGATGGTGTATCCGCACAATATAAGATGTATCTTTGAAATAAGACCTCCAGAGATGATAAATAATCTATGTTGATCTTTCCAAAAATCATTCGTATAAATTCTTTTGAAGTCATAAGTACTCATCATTGAGACTCCTGAACAAATAGATGAATTTCTAAAAAGCGTTCCATCATCCACCACTCATCTCAAGTCTCTCCCACTAAATCTTTATATTTATTCCTTCTTAATGAATTTAAAGTGATGTTTTCCCAGACTGATGTATAATCAAATTAAATCTATTTATACTTTATATATTTGACCCACCTCCACTTCCAAATGATTATGTTCTGCTAATAAAAGATTTACCTATGGCTCCAATCATATATGTATACCTCAAAACTCTGACCCATGAGACAATTCATCCAAAACCTAAGGTAATATACCTATACTACTAACTTAATATCCTTAGTATTCTCTCATGTGGTATTAAAAGTCTGAATCCATAAGAAACCATATGATCCTCCAATATTATAAATACTATGAGTTGAAATCCATATGTGTCACAGTACATTGTATAGGCTTCACTCGAAAATGGAACAGTAACAATTGGTAAAGAGTTCATATAAACATTGATCATCTAAAAATATCAAACATATTCATCATATCAAACAAACATTAGTATTTTTTTTATCTTATACATCGATGCGACCATTTGGGAGAAATCCCTGATAATGTTCTGAAAATAATTTGATAAACATGGAAATATAAAATTTTTGAAGACATTCTTGTGCTACTACAAAGATACAACTATTATAACATTATATTGGCCATATAAAATTTTTATTTTGAGTGGAAATTCCCCATGAAATTCAATTTATTAGACCGAAAATTGCATTGGATTAACTTAGCATAAAGCTAATGCTCTCTCAATATACTTAGGATCATGTCATGTTGATGGGAATGATCACCTACTTAATGTTTGGAAAATAATATGTATTTATAAAAAACCACGAAAAATAGTCTATAAAAGTATTAAATATCATATTATTCATGTTCATGAATAATAATGGTAAATTATTTAAGTCAAACGGTATCACTATTAACTAATAAAATCTATACATGCTCCAAAAAATGGTATATGGTATGTCTGATAGTCTCAACATCAACTGATATTATCATAATAAAAAATTGATCTTCAAGAAGATTATATTACCTATTAACTGATTTAAAAGATCACTAATTTATGGAAGTGGATAATGATTATTTTCCATCATCACGTTCAGTCTTCGACAATCCAGACACAAGAATGAACTCCCATAATCTTTCTTGGTGAAGAGAATTGGAGAACCCAAATCAGATGTAGTAGGCCATATGAAACTATTTTCTTCTAGATCATAAAACATAACCATCATCAATTTATTCTCTTATAATTATATTCTACATGGGGGATAAAAATGGATCAACACCTAACACCAAGATGATTGTAAACTCCACATCCCGCTCAGGTGGTGAGCCCTATAACATGGTAGAAAAATATCCTAAAAATGGTCTACCATTGGGGGAAAATATACCTTATTATTTCTAATATTCTCTTGGGAAATACTAGATATCTATTCCATGATAAAATCTAATATACATTGAAATGTTTCTATATGACTAGCCTAAATATTTGACTCAACTAGGTGAGAATATCTGTTTTCTTCAAGATATAAAAACGTAACTCTCCTTTGATTATAGTCTATATGAACCAGGTATCGAAACAAAAGATCCATACCAAGAATGTAGTTTAAGCCTATCAATTCAATCATAAATGGTTCCAAAAATAAATTATAACCACCATTATATAGATATCATTCCAAAAAAGGTATTTCATTCTCTGATTAGACTCCCAACGATATGTCTATTATTAAAACTCTATCTATTATTTCCACATAAAATCCAAATATGTTTAGAAAAAAAGATAAGATAAATTGGAATGTGATTATAAATTATAAAAAAAGTAAGATAGATACATGATACATGAATAATACATCTTATAGTAGATAATCATACATCTATAGTAGCCATAGTAGTTATCATATTGTGCAGCTCACTTTATATCTTCCCCGGGAACCAAAAAGAGTCCCCTAGGATATACCGTCATCCTTCTACTACCATTCCAACATAAGGGTTCCATGTCACCTTCCATGACCAAAACATCTTGTGGAACTCTGGCTACAAGTCTTCACTAGATTAGATTTGTATTTTCAGATTCCCACACTAGTTTTGACTCACTAACACTTCTCTACAGCTTCATTACACTAATAAAACCCCTATAGGTGGCTCAATCTGCTACAAGAATGACATTACGATGCAAGGTATGGACATTGAAGTTGTTTGTGGCCCATATTTCAAAACTAATATAACTACAAAAAAACAAGATCCTTAAATGGGCTCCCGCTTCCTAGATTTCTATGACAAAAATTTCATTGGGGGAAACTATCATAGTGACACATCATATGACTATATTTAGAGTTCACAGTATTCCCTTTAGGAATAGCCTATGTAACGTCCCGGTTCCGGGTGCAACCCAAAGGTTCCCCGTACCCAGTTGGTCATGTGCCCTTAAGTACAATTCCATAAATGGAAAAGGATTACAATTAGCAGCTAGGGACATGGGTGTGATAGTGGGGATACTATGCCCTCATTGGAAGAGTAAAATAGTGGAAGTAAAAGATGTAACAATAACGGAAACAATATTAACGGCATACACAAGTAAACAGTAGAATACTAGTTGTAATAAATTAGAGAACATATATAATGATGCTGGATACATATCTCTAGGAAAGCAGCCAAATCAGTCACAATGATGGAATACAGTGCTAAGTCACTGTACAAAAAGAACATGTAATCAACTCTACATCATCGCAAGCCTCACATTGGTCCAATGATCTCCAACTCCAAAGTAGTCAAGTACCAGAAGTATAAAGGAGCATTCCCTTATCTATACCATCCGCAATATAATCTATTTGTTCCTAGAAGCATGACCCATATAGGGTGTGAGGATAATCCCAGTAGGCATCCAACCAAAGATCTGTAGCTAACAATCAGTGAATATATAATGTAAGAAATAATCCCAGAGAAGATGTAAGCAAGGAATTACTCAAAAGTAAGAAAATCATATAGTCTCAATTGAATTCAAACTCATATATCAAGTAAGTAGATAATAAAAAAGGTAACCCTCTGGGATGTATTCACATCCAAACCCCTCTGGTTCAACCAAATCTAACAAAATAAACCCTCTAGGAAGCATACACAGTCTAAACCCTCTGTTTCATCTTTAACATAGACTCTTTGAGGAAGCACTCACAGTCAATTCCCTCCGTGGTATTGTATCATTGACTAATAGGCACTCTGAGAATCACTCAATGTCCAATTCCCCCTGTGGCCCATAACGAGAAATCTAAAGAAACTCTAAGGGAGCAGAAAGTCCATCCCCCTATAGTCTCAAAACAAAAAGTAGACAGACACTCTAGAAAAACCCTCAGCATCAATTTTCCATATGATCTACTACACCAGGTTCTCAGGGACCTATGTAATTCAATCATGCACAAAGATATATGGTGTCCAAATAAACCTCAATAACTAATTGGCCAAATAGTCTATATCATATCACATCATGTCAGATAAAATAACATCATCCTACAATACTAGGAATGGAATGAAAAGAAACCTAACATGCAAGCTATACCAAACAGTCAAAATACAAAAACATGAGAAAAACATCCATAGCAGGGAAAGATTAACCATATTCACAATCAATTAACCTCTTTCCAAACAAACAAAGAAAAAAAGGAAAATGTAGGGTGAAAAACCATAAACACGCAATACACCAAACAAGGGTATTGGGAAAATTGGAATATATAATTAAAAAAATAACTAAAAAAACGAACAAACCACCTACCTCGACATTGAGAGATCAATATACTCATCTTTAGCCTCTTTTATCCCCTAGAACGTAGTAGATCCATAAAATCGTTAAAATTGTTCAACCGATGATATCTCGTGGAAGAGGAGAAATCAAGATATGATGTTCAAGAATATGTGAGAACTCACAGATGTAATTCCAACACAATAGATAGAGTTCGATTCGTAAAATGAATGGTGAGTCCAGGACTCGGAGAAGATCTGTGGCCGTATGGATGCTCTTGGATGAGTCAAGTGAAGAAGAAGGTGTTTCTGCTGATTAGATGTGTCCCGAGTCCCGTTAATGAAATAAAATTAAAGTACACAATGTGTATTTTAAAAGTACACTGCGTGTACATTCCTTTACTAGGCCCCACATTATGTGGCCTCCAAGTCACCCTACATGACCATGTACTCGGTAGTTACACATCCAGTACACGATCACCCGTGCCAACCGAGTACACAACGTGTACTTATAAGCACATGACGTGTACACCAGAAATTTCCCGAAACTTTTCTTCTTCACAAAAAACAACAAGAAATAAAAAACATGCCTGAAAAGAAGATAGGGGTTCTTAAAAACTTCCCCCTTAAAGAAATTTAACCCTGAATTTCCCTAGCAATGCGACGTAGAAGAGGAATCCTCAAACATCTCCAGTTACTGCAATCGTACATCGGCCTCCCTATCCTAGGTATCATCATATACTCACCTGTTCTACCATAGATATCAAACCAGAGGAACTAACCGTCCATGGAGAACCTTCACACTTTGATCAACAATATGGATAAGATTCTCCTCGAATGTGGGGTCCAACTCTAACTCAACCTCCTCAGGTTGGAAAGCATGAGACGGGTCTAAGAAGTAATATCAAAGCTGAGAAACATGGAATACATCATCCATTTCCCAGTACCTATGAGGTATTTGAAACCAATAGGCAACTGACCCAGCCATTTCCAAAACGTCAAATTGCTCGGCGTATCTCGGAGAAATATTACTATGTCTCATAATCCTCTTGTGTCCCAACCTCTGTCTGACATGTATGAAAACATGATCTCCATCCTCAAACTCCAGAGGTCATCTCCGTTGATAAACATAATACTTCTGTCGTGACTGTGTTGTAGACATCCTCTTCTGAGTGAACTATATCTACTATGTGGTCTCCTGGACAAGACGAGGTCTAAGAATAGCTTCCTCTAGAGCCTCTAGCATGCATAAGGGTGATCAGAATGGCCTACCATACAAATCCTCAAAAGGTGCCATCTAATTATTTTCTTGAAAACTATTATTGTAGGAAATCATTATAGGAGTTATGTGATTGACGCATGAACCTAAAAAATCAAGGATGATGCTCGAAGCATGTCCTAAAGAACCTAAATAATATGCTCAAATTGGCCATCTATCTGGGGATGGTAAGCTATACTCAAAAGTACCTATGTATTCAAGGCCTTCCAAATCCTCTACCATCCCCGAGAAGTAAAACGTGCCTCCCTTTTTTAAAAAATGGAGTCCGGAACCCCATGTAGATGTTTAATCTCTTCGATGTACAACTGTTCCAACTCATCAACATTGACGGTCTCCTTGATCAAAAATAAGTGAGAAATCTTAGTGAGTTGGTCAATGATGACCCATACTGCATCATTCCCTCGAGGCGACCTTGAAAACCCTGTCATGAAATCCATCGTGACATCATTCCATTTCCACTCAGGAAAGGGTAACTGCTGTAAAGGACATGCTAGTTGATGATGCTCCACCTTCACCTATTGACAGGTGGAACATCACATGACGAAACCAACAACATCTATCTTCATACCTGGCCACCACTACTAATGGTGTAGAACACGATACATCTTGGTGACATAAGGACGAACTTCCCAAAATGAGTAATTAATGTCCCACATCAGTTCCTCGTGTATGTATGCTAACCACCATATAAACCAGTGAAAATGCAAGATCTCATCCTCGCCTATAGTCCACCTCGGAATTGGGTTCTCCCCTGATACACTCTCCCGTAGGAATAGGCCTTTAGAATTTGATAGTTGCCTCATTCGTCCTCGATCAAGTAGAGTAGAGTAAATAGATACATAAGAACGAAATGTCTGTCCCTGACTATTGTGCAACACCAAATTAATCTCAAAGAACAGATCCATAAGCTGACACTCACTACTCAACTCCTGAAATTCCTGAATATGATTCATCCTGCTCAATGCATCAGCTACTGCATTTCCTTTACCTGGCGTGTTGGAATGCTCAATGTCAAAATTTTTAAGGTACTCAACCAACCTTTACTACCTCAAATTCAGGTCACACTAAGTGAATATGTACATGAGTATTTTGTGGTCAATGAAAAACATGAAATGTTCACCGAGAAGAAAATGTCTCCAATAGAAAAAGGCATGAACAACCACTGCCGACTCGAGAGCGTGTGTCAGGTAATTCCTCTCATTTGGCCTCAACTTTCGAGACCCGTACACAATGACTCCTTCACCCTTCATAAAAAATTCTCGTAGCCCGATACCTGATGCATCATAGTAAACATTGTATCTCTGTCCCAGCTCTAGAAATACTTGTATCGGTGCTGATGTCAACCTCCCTTTCACCTCCTAAAATGCTAACTCACAATAATCTGAGCACAAGAACATTGTGCCCATCTTAATCAGAATCATAAATTCTGGTGATAAGAGTGAACATTCTTATCTAAGACATCTGTAGGATCCATCCAGCACTTGAAAAATCTTTACCTCAAAGATGATCTTTGGCTGCTCCTAGGATACTACTACTCTCACATTCTCTAGGTATAATGATACACCTGTCTCTGAGATAACATGACCCAATAAGTGAATATAGTCAATCCAAATGTGGAATTTTGAGAACTTGTCATATAATTAAGGCTCTTTCAGTTTACTCAAAACGATCTCAAGATGGGTGGCATGGTCGTGTCGAGTTTGAGAGTACACCAAGATATCTTCCACGATGTCTACCATGAAATAATCCAAGTATGGATGGAACACTCGGTTCATCAGTACCATAATGACGTCATGTGCGTTCATTAGATCGAATGACATAACCACATTCTTGTATAGTCCATACCTTTTTTAGAAGGCCGTAAGATGTATATCAGATGGTCTAACGTGAAACTGATGGTGACCGGACCTCATGTATATCTTTGAGAACACCCAGGATCCTCAAAACTCATCAATGAGACCATCAATACTCAAAAAGGAATATCGGTTCATGATATTCAACTGGTTCAACTTCCGATAATCAATTAAAAAAATCCTAGTGTACCATCCTACTTCTTCGCAAATAGGATAGGCGAACCCTAAGGAGAATTATTGGTTCAGATAAAACAGTTTTCCTGCAACTCCTCCAACTACTTCTTATGATCATGCAACTCCTGTGTAGCAATTCTATAAGGAGGAATGGACACTAATGCCACTGCTAGAAAAATCTCAATACAAAATTCCAACTCTATATCTGGAAGAAAACATGAAAATTCCTCTTGAAAGACATCCCATAAATAATCCACCAATGGAGGAAAGTCCATCTATGAAGATCCCTGGTCATACAAATACAGACTAGTAATATGGGATGTAACCCCTCCCAACCCGTGATGCTCGGGTCCCACTCTACTCGGTTGGACATCCCATTATCCATTATGATGAAAGGATATACCCTTTGGTTACAGGAAACCCACCCTTTGGCGATAGCAGTCGACAACTACTGGAAGGGAATAAACTAATCCATTCCAAGAATGATATCATAAGCTATCATGTCTAAGACATAAAGGCCCCATAAAAAGTGACACCCACCAACCTCTAGAGGTCACTCAATGAAACGACATACACTAGTTGTTCGTGTCCCCTATAGAGTGTCTAGCATCAAGATATCAGCAGATGAAAAGATACCGAGCACAAGGCTCATCACAATAACAACATATATAAAGCTATGGGAAGCACCTATATCAAAAAGTGCAGAAGTTAAAACTGAGGAAACTAGGATCGTACCTCTAACTGTAGAGGTTCTGGGATCCTTATCCTACTGGGTCTACTCCACCTCAAAATTAAGACCCACAACGTGACCCTGTGACCCTGCCTGGCCACCCTTAGTTGATCCACCCTACTGTCCCTGAAAGCATCGTGACTGACTACCATAGCCTCAACCTCCCCCTCGGATTGAACGAGAAGATGAAATATAGTTCCCTAACTATTGAGAAACTGGTGGTGTTGCCCCTGTTCTAGGAGAAATAGAAGAACCCCTATCACCAGCTTCTGGTGAGAAGATTTGACAACAGTGCTAAAGAAGACCCATCTTGCTGCATGATGGACACTCCACCGGTCCACTCATGGAATGTGGCCTCATATGCCCAAACTTTCTACACTGGTAGCATATTACTTTCTTACCAGAAGATGTATCAGGCTTCCTCGGGTCTCATCACGTAGAATCCCTACGGTGCATCCTACTGTTAGTAGGAGGGATACCAACATCGGATGTTGAGCCGCCCTGGATCACATCACCAGAATCCCTCAGATTGTGCTCCATGATTAGGGACCGATTGACAATAGAAGTAATGGATGTCAACCTGAAGATGTTCACATCAGATCAGATGTTGTGCCTAAGATGACCCTCAATCATCCATGCCATAAATAACTCATCACCTCTTGGGATGGCTGTCAATCACTCGAACTCTGTAAAGTGAGAAGAGTACTCCATAATAGAAAGTGTACCCTGCTCCATACTCATGAACTCTTCAGATGGATCATACCTCACAGTCTGGGAAAATGTAGTCATATAAGTAACAATAGAACTCATCCCCAGCCATTACCTGATGGAGTCCTGCCTCTGAGATCACATACCACCATATCATGATGGAGTCCCAAAGCATATATGTAGTGAGCTTGAACCTCCTCTCTGGAAGTGTCTTTAGTTACTCAAAGATAGACAACATGGATTCGAACCATTACTCTACACCATGAGGTCCTCTTTTTCCTATAAAGGTGGGAGGATGCTGTTGCTAGAAAACCCAAGTCAATTCTTCCATATACAGGGTAGGATGCTATACTCCACAGAAGGTCTGCATGAAAATCATAATGCCCTCTCATAACTATGAAGCAGAACCAGTGTCCAGAATGAAGGCTGTTTCCAAGACTGGAATAACTAGAGGATCTTCTAGTAGTACCTAATCATCTATGTATGGTTTCTAGTAAATTCCCCTAACTTGCGTAAAACAAGAGGATGTTTTAGTGTCATGAATCTTCAGGGTTAAGAACAGACCTTAGATCAATAATATCAAGGACTAAAAATACATGTTTATGATGGGAACAAGGGAAATAAATAATTCATATTTTTCAAAACATGAATATAATTCATGTAAAAATGCCAACACGGTGTGTTCCCATAAGAATTCACATG
Organism: Viscum album; assembly: GCA_963277665.1. Classification (NCBI taxonomy): domain Eukaryota; kingdom Viridiplantae; phylum Streptophyta; class Magnoliopsida; order Santalales; family Viscaceae; genus Viscum; species Viscum album. The sequence continues at coordinate 1,696,436,707 of OY728132.1, read as the reverse complement.
GGGATTTACTACTGCCAAACACGGTCATGTAACACCCAAAAAACATGGCGTTTTGACCTAACACATGGAATGTACTTTAATCTTCTTCCCCTGCCTGAATTCCCTTACACGTCTAAGACACATACTTCCCCCAAAACAGGAGTACATGGCGTGTTAGTGAGAGACACAATATGTACTAGAAAAACCTTTACCATACCAGGTTGTATGTCACCCAGCCGGTTACACAACTCACTCTACACTGAGTGTTCTATAAGGACAGGTTGTGTACTTGAATGATTTCACTGAACCGTGTTTTTCGTTACACGTTCAGATACTCGGTTTAATCTACATGGTGTGTCCATCCTTGAAACTGTGTGTATATGTTATGTTTTTATCCATCCATGTCATTATACACATGTGTGGACACATGGACTCCACAAGACATCATGTACCTCCGACACATGTTGCTTTCAACCATGATTTCCCGACACTATGTCCCTTCCCACACAACCTGTGACACAGTTATATACTATACGGTGTGTACATAATGTATACAGAGTGTACTTAAGAAAAACAGTTCCTTCCCAAATAGAAGGAAACATGGCATGTATTCATCCTTACACGCCATGTATGATGGGATTTTCTAGACAAACAATCCTCATGAAACTACTCTGGATGCCCAGAAAATACCAAAATGAACATTTAAGTTCCAAATTCTGACTTGTGAGGGCCCAAAATCCCCTCAAAAAGGTGTGCATCATATAAATATCATAAAAAAGGAAAAAACTCAATGATCCAACAAATTCCGGTCCATGTGGGCCTATAACACCTCAAGAACCAAACTTTTGTGTTCATTCAACCAAAACATTACACAACCAATACCCCATCAACTGGAAGGTATTATATCAATTGATCTATCACAACATCATGCATATCATGCACAACATCTATCACAACAACATGCAATCTCTAACACTCATTAAATTTCATGGCAAGAATGGATGACATGTGATTTCTAGCAAGTTCAGATATGATGCGCAAGATGGCATACCCTCATCTCATCTGGTTGCAACAGAAATTGAACCTCAATAACATCAACAATAACAACACAATTCATGTTAATCACCCAACGGTGAAATCCAATAAATTATATAATTGAAAAACCAGAAGAATAACAATATAAGATGTAAATTGAATTTTCCATGTACATGGGTTAGCTACTCATTGGAAAAACATTTTAACAAATAAATATTCCTTCATATCCCTGTCTATAGGCTCCAAACAGTAAGTCAATAAAAAAGAAAGAACCTCCCTCTGATACCAATTTGTAACGTCCATGTTCCAGGTGTCACCAAGAGCTTCCTCATACTCGTTTGGTCACATGGCCTCAATCACATTTCCCCAAACACTAGAGGCTTCCGACTAGTAGTTATGGCCTTGGGTGTGATAGTGGGGAAATAATTACTTAATTGGTATAGTAAAACAATCGATGTAAAATAGGTAACAATAACAGAAGACGCAATAAAACATAAAAAAGTAACCAAAAGAAGACTGGTAGTAACAAATTGGAACCCATATATAATGATGCAAGATACATATGTCTAGAAAATTAGACAAACAAATATCAATGCTAGAATACAGTGCTAAACCAAAGAACAAAAATAATATGTAAACAGCTCTACAATATCGCAAGCCTCATCATGGTCTCATGCTCTCCAGCTCCAAAGCAGTCACCATAAGTAGAAGGACACTTTCCCTTACCTATACATGTAGAAATATAATCTATTTAGGCCCAAAAGTAAGACCTATACAGGGTGTCATACTAATCCCAGTATGCAACCACCCAAATATCTATGCCTAACATTCAGTGAAAATATATTGATGGAAATAAGAAAAGAGATGTTTCAAACAGGGAAGTATGCAAAAGTAATCAAATCCTACATTTTCAATTTCATTCAAACTCATATATCAAGTAAGAAGACAATCACAAAAAGGTAACCCTCTGGGTCAACCAAAAATAACACTACCATCCCTCTTGGAAGCACACACAGTATAACCCCTCTGGTTCAGTATTAGTAAAGAATCTATGAGGAAGCACTCATATTCAATTCTTCCTTTGGTATGTTATCAGTAACTAATAGGCACTCTAAGAATCACTCAATGTCCAATTACCCCAGTTTTCCATAACGAGGAAACTACAGACACTATCAGTGAGCATAAAGTCCATACCCCTATGATTGGGAAAATTAAAGTAAACAGACACTCTAGAGATGCCCTTAGCATCCATTCTTTATATGGTCTACTACACAAGGTTCTCATAGCCCTATGTAAGTCAATTGTTCACAATGATATATGGGAGCCAAAGGAAACTTCAAGAACTACATGGCTAAATAGTCTATAGATTATCACAACATGTCAGATAAAATCACTCCATCCTACAATACTTAGCATGGAAAGCATAATAGCCTAACATGGTAGCTAGCCAAACAGTCAAAATGATCAAACATGGGAGAACATCCATAGAATTTCATGATTGACCCTATTAAGAAACTATTAACCTCTATACAAACAAACATGTCAAAGCAGGAAATAGAAGGTCTAAACCCAACAAAAAATCAATACCCTAAACAAGGGTATTGGGTTTTTTTGAACATATAACTAAAATAATAACTATAAAAAGACAAAAACCACCTACCTCGGCATCGTGAGATCGATATACTCTGACGTCACCCCTTTTATCAACCTAGAACGCAATAGATCTACAAAAATGTTAAAAACGTTCAACCGAGGATATCTCATTAATGAAGTTAAATCAGGATATGAGATTCAAGAAGAAGGGAACAGTCACCTATTCGATTCCAACACAACAAGAAAAAGATGGATTTGGAGAATAGACGACGAGCCGGGGGCTTGGAGAAGATACATGTCTTTATGGACACTCCTGGATGATTCGAGCGAAGAAGATGGTGTGGTTTCATTTTCACTACTAAAGAAAAAAACTCTTTTGAATAAATGTAATATCCATTTGGTCAAATTCAATAATTGAGAAAAATATATAACCACTGACTCATAGCCTCTCTAAACATGTCTTATAATTTCTTTAGAATGGAATATTAGTTTATTTTATTTCATTGATCAGATGTAACTGGTGTCTAGTATCACATATCAAACATGAAAATATATATATCACATTCAATGAATATCTTCTAATCATATAAAATTCATACCAGTATATATCTCTATATTCATATCATAATTAATTCATACTAGTCCCACTCCTTATATTTCTATTCTTTTAAATATCAAGAACTAATTAAATTATGAAATAATAACCTCACACAATATGTTAATCACTCGGATTTAAATAACATCAAACCTAATAAGAAAACAATATAAATTGTAATACACCCTTGGGAACTCGAATTTTCCCCCATACATGGGTTAACTACACCTATAAACAATCTCACTACCATGTATTGACACATCCTTGTCTCTTATCCAACATTTCCAAATAGTAATGGAATAGAAAACAGACCCATCATTTTCCTATACCACATTGTAACGCCCCCCCTATTTGGAACTCTCCCACATGGATGAATAAGGTTAGTTATGTGACCTCAGGTGCACCTCTACATACAGCAGAGGTTACTAACTAGCAGTGAGGTTGTGATTTGTGTAGTGGAGAGACTATACCCCCTGGTAAATAAGATAAAACATAGAAAAACACACACACACACACATATATATATATCATAGTGGGGTAAATATTGGGAAAAAAATTAAAAAATAGCAGAACATTTAAAAAATTAAATCAAACTGATAATAATATAAATTATAAAATAATAATGTAATGATATGATGAAATGTAAATAGATGTAATGAATTATGTAATAACAATAATATACTAGAATGCTCCAAAGAAGAATAGAACTATCCCCTGTCATAAACTCTATATTGGTATCATTTCCTAAATCCATCCTATCTGATAGGAAAACAATCAATAACAAGGTCATGTTCCCATTTTCCAGTCCGGTATTCATGTAATATTCAAGGGTACAAAACATATTCCTGAATAGGGTGTGATTTTAACTTAATAGGATGACACCTGTAAGATCCTGATTTTCGGAAAGGTATGTTCTCATTATGTTTCGATTGAATCCTTTATTTTGGGCCTCTAGGGATTTTACCTGAAAGTATGAAGGGCTTTGGTGGTGTTTCAGGGACTTGGGGCGTGGAAGAAGGGAGATCTGGGCAAGACAGGACGGGGCGCACGGCCTACGCACGACCAGGAAAACCATGCGGCCTACCCAGGTGAAGCTGTGCGGCCCTTCCTCTTTAGACACTGGCGTGCACAAGGTTTGCACACGGTTTAGTAAACTGTGTAGCCTCTTAAACTTGGGAAAAAATAAAGTTTTTCAACTCTGGGATTTTAAAACCCACTCGGGATTTTCCTCTCCTCCTCCTCTCCCGACCCTAGTGACGAACATGGTTGACCCAAGCTTAACAAGGGTGATTCTCCTTCAATTATTGGCCGGTTAGAGCGTCGTTGGTTGCAGATTGAAGCTCTGAGTAAAGCTAATCCCATTTTTGGTTTCTTTTTGGTTTAGGGTTGATATCTTTTCTCCCTATCATTCCGAAGACATAAAACCCTATATTTTGTGTGAGTTTTAGGTTGAAGCTCCAAAGGTTTCTTTGATCAAAGACTAAGGACCCAATTGAGGATGCGTTCAACTGCGGTTATGAGGTAGGTGGTCTACAAGTTATATCCCATAGTATTTGAGTAAAATGTGCATGTTGGGTTATGTTATTGTTTACCATTGGTTATGTTTTAGATAACCATGGAATGTTTGGAATTAATGGTGTTTAAAATGGAAAATGGGAACCCTCACGATCCCTATGGGATGTATTGGGATTGACTTGACCTATTTGGGTCAATCCATGGAATGTGTCGACTTATCCCGGGATTAGGGATTGTAATTGAACAAGTGAACTTGTTGTAATTAAGGGTAGAGACATTAATGAATAAGTTGTAATGATTGGTTGAACTTGGAAAAGAAGTTAGGTGATGCACCTAGACTTGTAAATAACCAAAGGGTTAATTATAATGGGTTGAATGGAGGAATCATGGAAACTGAGAATGGGTTGAAAGGGTTAATGTGTAAATTGATTAAAGACCATAAAGGGATGGGTTATGGGTTTAGTATTAAATTCATAGTGAGTTAGGCATAACACATGAGAATTGGGTGAATAGTTAAATAATGTGAAAGGGAAAATGTGTTCATGGGTTAAGGAATTATGTGTAATTCCCATGTGGGGTATTGTGAACAGTGTTTGCTGTAGGGAAATGGTTCAGATGGTTAATGGTTTCTTATATATAAGCATGTGAACATGGCTTCGTAGAGTAGGTTATTACATGAGGATCTACACCCACGGGTCGAGTGAATACTGAGGCTCTAAACTCCACCCAAAATGAATGGGTTAGGAAAGGGGAATGTGGGTCTACTCTACTAATGGTTGCATCCACCCGGACTGAGGCATCAAGGTGAGGATATGGTAGCTATGAGGGAGTTAGTACTAGTGAGATAGGATAACGATGGGTTTACCCTCTTTCTTGTGATTGATGGCCTTATACCCATGTAACATAAGGTATGTGATTAACTCATGGAGATGTGATGAAAGGGTATGTGATGGTAAATGGAAATAAATGGATGGTAATAGAATAGAAAGGGATTTGGCTTTAAACTGGTTAATGGAACATTAAATAATTATATGGAATTTATCATTCCTTTTACTTTTGCAAGCACAAATGTTTATACTAGATATTTCATAGACACTGTTGGTGGTGGCCTACTGAGTTGTACTCACACCCTGTACGGGCCGCCATTGGGTACTCGAGTAGACTTCATGTTTGTAGGTCAGGACAAGGGCAAGGGTCCTTTCTAGTTAGCTGAGTGGACATGGGTAACACTTTGTGGAGGATCCAAACTTGGAGTCGGGACCATTTTGGGATTTTGGATGTTGTAATTATTTTTTGGCTTTTGTTCACTCTTTCACTATTATAGGACATGGCATATTTACTTGTGGAAATGGTTGTTATACATGTTCCTTGTTTATTTTTAATAGTTTCCGCTATCTGGTTAATCTGCTGAGGCTTACTCTGATAAAAAAGGGGTATTGTCTCCCCACATGAACCCATATACCCCTACTACTAGTCGGAAGCCTTTGGTGTACGGGGAGGCGCGCTTAAGTTTATGTAACCACTCGGCTCGGAGCATCAATTTAGTGTCTTCCGGGTCGGGGATGTTACAAAGTGGTATCAGATGAGGTCTTTCTTCTCCTTCTCGGAGGTCTTGTTATTTGGGATTGGTAGCCAAGGGATAGGATGTGTCGGGCCTTGGAAATGAGCTCATGCGTGGGAGTAGCTAACCCAGTTATAGGGGAAAAATCCATGTCACCCTGGGTGGGAAAGGTTGTTCTTGGTTGTGTGCTGTTACAGTTGACGATATTTCACTGTTGGGTGATGCACATGTGGTTTGATATGACTGTTTAATGATATTTGACTCGTGGCCTTAATGGAACGATAATTTGCATTCATGCATCATTGTAGCCACCTTGGGAGGTACGTGACATGCATTGTTTTAGGCAGAAGCATAGGGTGGGTGTGTGAGGCGGGAAGGTAGGGTGCATCAAGCATTTCATGAAACCAAGAAATAATGAGAAAATGAAATATAAGGGTTTGAAATGAAGTGTAAAATGTTGTGTAAAGTGTTTTGTGAGTTTTGTGGTAGTGCATTGTGGTTTACCACATATGGATCATGGCCGCGGTAGGGATGGTTGGGGCATTTGTAGCTAGTGATGAGCATTGGTTGCAGTTGTGATGTTTTATGGTTGACGTTCTAAATCTTGTTATGGGAATTATAGAGAGATGCCACCACGACGTCGATTGCCAGTTGGGAAATTGGAGGATGTTGCTGAGAACACTCCTCCAGTAGAGGAGTAAAAATATTCGGTGATCAATGAAGGTAGAGAAGACCAGTTTTGAGAGAGAATGGATCGCCTAATGCAGATGATGGATCAGAACCCAGGGCTGGTTGCACCGAGTATGTTTGAGATGACGAGGGAATTCCAGCTACAGCACCCTCCGACATTCACCGGAGAGGGTGGGCCAGAGGCAGCGGAGTTCTGGTTATGTCCGTCCAGACGATACTGGATCATCTGAAGACTCCGGTTGAAAAGCTAGGGAAGCTCACCGCTTATATGTTGCGGGGCCAAGCTAGGAATTGGTGTGAAATTCAGGCTCAAATCGAGCAGGCTAAGTAAATGTCATGGAAGGTTTTTTAGGAAGAGTTTCTAGAGAATTTCTACCAAGAGAGTTTGAGGAAGGAGCAGGATGTAGAGTTTATAAGCCTGACTCACGGATCGTTGTCAGTTATGGACTATGTTAGTCGCTTCACTGATTTGAGATGCTTTTTCGCAGTGTTAGCAGGGTATGATGCAGCGGTAGCAAGACATTTTGAGGATGGGCGGAGGCAATAGATCAGTTCTCAAATAAATATCTTACTCTTGAAGAGGTTCTCAGAGGTAGTGGATCAGGCATTGACCTCAGAAGGAAACCTGAAGGGAGATTCAGGTAGTGGGCTAGTGGTGCCAAAGGGGAAGAAGCGTAGTAGAAATACCAAGGCCCGGAAGCGACGCCATGAGGGATCACAACATGGCGGAAGTGTGCAAAGCGGCTCGAAGAGAGGGTCTGCCTCTCAGAGTGGGGATCAGGTGTTCTGCTATCAGTGCGGTTGGTCGGGGCCCATACGTGGTCAGTGTCCTCGACCTCCAGTTGAGTGTCATCCATGTTGCAGGATGATACATGTGCCGAGGATCTACAGGAATCCTCAGCAGGCAGGTGAGCATGATGGTGGAGGGCAGATACCAGATACAAGAAGGTGATCAGTTGCCCCGTATCAGGCAGGCAGCTAGAGCTTCACGGGCCATACTGGGAGGGGTGGTGGATGTGGAACTCCCATGAAAGATCGCTCATGCCAGCAGGGCAGGGCAGCGCATGCAGTTCAGGCTGGAGCCTAGGGTATAGGGGAAAGTCAGCGTCAAGCAGTTTAGTATGCTCCTAGCGATGGTGAGGGCAGACCGTCAAATGTTCAAGGCATGATCCTTGTAGGATCTACGTTTCTAGTGCATTGTTTGACGCAGGTTCCACACACTCTTTTATATCTGCTCAACTTGTGGTATTTCTGGGTTTACCTGTGGAAAGGGTGTGTGGGTTATGTCAATTAACACCCCGTTGGGAGTGCAGGTTGAGGATATAAAGTAGTGAAAGGGATGTGCCTTGGATGTTGGTGGGTATCGTTTTTTGTGGAATTTATTTGTTCTCAAGATGTCAGGGTTTGACCTAATCTTGGGAATGGATTGGTTGGTGTTGTTCCAATCACACGTAGACTGTTATCGTCACAGAGTATCGTTCAGGTTGCTTGAGGGTGACACTTCCGTTCACCGTGGCGAATGAGATGTTTGAGTAGGGCGTGCGGGGCCGTTTTGTCAACAGATGGGTGGACTCATGGCCCAATTGGAATCTCTCATGATCGATGATGATGAAAGAGGGGAACAACATGTTTTTTCCACCTATGGTGGAACGGTTCTGGGATGTGTTTCGTGTGGATTTCTCGGGGTTTCCACCCGAGAGGGATGTTGAGTTCACGATCGAGTTGCTGCCAGAAGTGGAGCCGGTTTCTATTCCACCCAAAAGAATGGAACCGAATGAACTCCATGAACTGAAGGTTCAACTTGAGGATTTAGAGTGTAAGGGTTTTATCCATCCTAGTACGTCTCCTTGGGGATCTCCTGTGGTTTTTGCAAAGAAGGTCGATGGGTCGTTGAGGCTATTCATGGACTATCAAAAGTTGAATCAGATGACATCGAAGGATCGGTACCCTCTTCCGAGAATTGATGAACTGTTTGATTAGATGAGGGGTTCATCAGTGTTTTTTGAAATTGATCTGATCTCAGGTTATTAATAGTTGAGGGTGAGGTATTCTAACGTACCACTGACCGCTTTCCGAAGTCAGTATGAGTTGTTTGAGTTTGTGGTAAAGCCTTTCATCTTGACCAATGCATCGGTGGTGTAGAGACCCAATGCTTGACGTACATGAAAAATACATTAATTTTTCAGAATACTTAATACATAAAAAAACAGACACACAAGGACCCTAATAGTTTAGTGTCTTTGGAAACTCGGAATATATTCTTCTAATCATGGTGAAAGATCTTCAACATCTCCCATAAAGATCTTCCCCTTTTATTTCATACCTAAAACCATTCTTTATATCCTGGGGATAAGAAAACATAAAAGGGGTGAGCTCAAAATCTCAGTAAGGGTAAGCATAGAGAACATAAATCAATCCATAGACATTTGAATGTAAAAAAACATGAGCATAAAATCTAAACATCAAAATCTTGAGTAAAGACATAAATCTTGGAAGTACATAAGGAATATATCATAAAGGAACATCAATCATGATAAAATATCTTGTAAATAATAATTTTAATTGTTGAAACCATTAAGCACATGATATGATTTCCATAGTAGCCAAGGCATTGCTGCCAAGACCATCTTAGTGGACAAAGTCCATTTCTGGATCGAGTTCACTCCTTGTTCCAGTCCTGTATTACTGAACCGGTTTAACATTCTATTCCAGCCATGTCTATCTCATGAGATATAAATCTTTACTTAATGCATTTGAGGGAGATATAGGTCCCACCCATCTTATAATGAAATCATTCTTACTTGTGCCAAAAAATAATCTTAAAACATTCATCATAACCCTAAGAATAAAATGGGTTTCATAAACATCATCCCACCATCTCATAATCCATATAAAACAAATGGATATTTCGTCATAAGAAAAGTGAAACCATGTAAATCATAGATACATTAAACTTGAAACATACACATATGAAATAATATAATCTTAGATGGAAAATGGTTTTGATAAAACATTTGAAATGAATTCTTGAGGATAATATCATTTCTTCGTTAAAATCAATTTCCTTTCACAAAACGTCATGAAATTTTAAAAGAAAGATATTTTTCTCAAAATAGTCCTGAAATATTTTGGAGGAAGCTTCATGAAAATAAGGCTTTATAAAATTGTAAAAATCCTTTCATTCCATATATGTTAAAAATTCATTCTTCTCGTACTGTTGCCGGAAAAGTCAAAAAAGTACCTCCTAACGTGAAAAAAAGAATGATTCCTTACAATCCATGTAGTATAAGTCAAAATGGGTAAAAAGGGATTTAAATATACATGAAAACAATTTTATAAAACATGGACATGGATGATATAAATAACCCCAGTAAATACTTACGAATAAGTAATCTCGAATAAAAATGAGATTTGCATAATTATCCCTTATCTTAGGTCTGATATGTTTCATACGTATCAAATCCTCCTGTATAATTATTTAAATAATGTCATTGACTTATTACAGAATCATATTCATTGTAATTAAATCATATATGGTTCACTAATGACTTTATATTACCCGTTCTTTTGTAAATTCGTGTTAATGTAGTGTTTTGGGTAAAATCGTTTCATTTGTCGTTCGTGTTTTAACTTGTAATTATTCGTATGATTACATAGATCATGATTACTTACATACAGAATGTAAAACATGATTAATATATAATATATATTCAGAATATACATATATATAACAGTTAGATAAATGGAAAGAAATACACCGTTCATGGAGATGGTAGGCCGTACGTACGCATGAACGCTGTTTTCGTTTCCTTATTGAATTGAATGGAATTAAGTAGATGAAATAAATATATATATAAATAAATCCAATAGCATTATTATGTCATTTATTTCATGATTACTTATTATATATACTTTATAATCCTTCTTGAATGTTTTTCATGGAGAGTAAATCTCATCACGTCGTGGAGACGGTATTCCGTACGTATGCATGGGCGATGATATCATTCCCATGATTGTGTAATTGTATTAATGTGTATGTATAATATTAAAGACTCAATATCACTTTAATATAATCTTATATATTCATTATTTTCACCATTATACCTATCCAAGTAAGGTGGTGGTGGAAAATAGATTACACCACGGCGTGGAGACGGTATTCCGTACGTACGCACGCGCGGTGATTTCTTTTTCCATAGGATGGATAGATGGTGAAATATGGTTGTTTCATACATATAATAACATATCCTTATATGAGATATACTGATTTTATTACTTCATAATGAAAAAACTAATGAATAATAAGTGGAAGAATAAATAAAGTTGAAAGAATCGGTAACAGACATTACCTCTTCTTTGAAGCGCCTCTTTGAGACCTTCTCTTAGGGCACTAAAATTGGTCTTTGAAGAAGACCAGAACCTCTATGATGTTTCTATGGAAGTGGAAAAGATAATTTTTCTGGGGTTGGCCGGGATTGAAGGCTCAAAGTGGTGTGAGGACGAGAGGGAGGAGGTGCCCTTTTATAAGGGAGGAGAGGGGAACCTTTGGAAAAACTAAAAATATTATTTTATTATAAAGTCATATTCAGTTATTACTATCTCCAAATTTATTTATTTCGAAGATAATGTTGGTATGGGTCGAAATCCTCTCATCCAATAGAATTTAGACATGTTTAGGTTTCAATTTTAACCTTATCATTTAGATTTAACCTTAAGTTAAATAATTTTACTTTTACCGTGTCTTCTTGTTTTCTTACACTATATGGTTAATAAACTAACTATAACAAGACAAAAGAACCCTAAGTTGTTTATTATTAATATATATAACCTCATATAAGTCATTTTTCCGAACCATAGGTTTTTATTAATAAAATAACAGTAAATAATATAAAATATTTTTTAAAAGCCATTTTATGTCAATTTTGACACTATTTTGTAATTTATTTTTGTAAAAATCATAACAGAATGATTAGTTCTAAAAGAGTCAATTAAATAAATAATAACATGTAATATTAACCTATAAAATTAGTGTAATTCATAAAAAGTCTCAAATTTCATTTTTTGGGTATTTATAACATCAATTATGTAAATATTTCATTAATAAGATAATTACTCCATCATCTTGTGTCATAAATATATTTAATTATTTAATGTCTAAAAATTATAAATAAAATATCATTATGTAATAAATTATTTTATCATTCTAACGAATATTTATATTAGAATTTATCTTATGTATAACCATATATTAAAAATGATTTACTTATTAAACATTCTTGTTAACTATTTTAACCCTTATTTAAATAAATTAATATTAAATGTCATAATCTAATCCAAGTGGGCCTAAATGGTCATATTATATTCCTAAGGTTGTTTTTCGTCGATTTAAACTTATCCAATAGAATTAGGTCATGTTTTAGGGAAATAATAATATCATTTTTACCCTTAATTATCCTATTTACTTTTAACCGTGGTAAATAAAAGTAAAAAGTCACTATTCACTAAAAATTATTTTCACCTCATTGAACCACATTTTAGTCCTTGATATTAACTTTGTCTCTCAGATTTTTGAAATTCAATTCATAGAAGTGGTAAAATTTAATTTAAATTAAAAAAGTAAGTTTTTTTAACTACCACTAAGTGGTTTCACTAATCATCGAAAATTGAAGTTTTTCAGAAAAATACAAAAAATTCATCTTAAGCATTATTTGATAATACGAATTCAAAATTTATGTATATTTTTCCAAATTCATAACATATAAGTGTCATTAATTAATTTTAAAATTAATTCCCGTTATCAAAACAAATAGTTTGTTATTAAGAAACAATAACTATCAAAAGATTGATACTTGTTTATATACAATTTCAAAGTGAAATTAATTCCAATGATCAACATTGGATTAAATGGTAAAAATATATTCTAATTAAACTTTAAACCCAATTAATAATACAATCTAATCATATAAATTATTGTGTTGAATTAAGTTGTTTTTAATTAAAATATAGCGTGTTTTTACAATTCATTAAAATATGAAAGTTATCAGAATAATATGAAAAATTTATCCAAAGTAAATTTTTATATCTTGATTCCAAATAATAATTTTATTTTGTAAAATTGAACTTATAGACATGTCAAAAACAATATTTAAGGTGGGTGCGTCATCAAAAGGCAGGAAAACTACAATTTTTTAGAAATACATTTTTTACACGAATAAATTATTTTGTTCTCATACAATATTCTAGAAAATGTGTAAGATGAATAATAATGTTATAAAATTCAAAATGTAGTTAATTTTATTCATAACGGCTAGTCCATAATAATATTATAACAATATATTTTTTTTAGTGAAACATTGTATTGCGTACAACACACGCTATCGAGGAAGGTCGCGATTGCGTGTAATGCAAGCCAAGTCAGGGTTGCGTGTTGTGCAAGACTCCTCCATTGTTTCGTATAACAGAATCCAACCATATTTCATTTATACATTGAATATATATATATATATACACTCAATGTTTCGTAGAATAAATACTATCAAAACTGTGTGTAACATGATCCAAGAATAGTGTTGTGTATATTGAAAGCTCATACAGTGTTGCGTATAGCGCAAGGCAATCTTGGTGTAGATTACAACACAAGTCATCAATCAAATTAAAAGAATATTTTTTATAAAATCTTGGGGTGTTACATGTGGTGTTTATGACTTTGATGAAACAGATCTTTCATCCCTATCGTGATCATTTTGTGGTTGTCTTTGTTGACGATATCTTAGTGTACTCTAAAAATCATGACGATCATGCCCAACTTCTTGACATCGTCTTGGGCACACTAAGAGAGCATCAGCTATATTCCAAGATATCCAAGTGTTGATTCTTGATAGGTGAGGTGCATTTTCTTGGTCACATCATCTCGGTGGTAGGTGTGACAGTGGATCCAGAGAAAGTGCAAGAAGTTGTGTCTTGGGAGCAACCCAAGAGTGTTTTTGATGTTCAGAGTTTTATAGGTCTGGCCAGGTATTACTGAAGGTTCATTCATGATTTCTCTCGCTTTGAAGCATCACTCACGAGCTTGAACAAGAAGGGAATCAGGTTCTAGTGGTAGGGGGCTTGTGAGGATTCCTTCAAAGAGTTGAAGAACCAGTTGATGACTGCACCTATTCTGATCCTACCTGAACCGAGTAAGAAGTATGTCGTGTTTTGTGATGCGTCTGGAATCAGTATTTGGGCTGTGTTGATCTAGGGTGACCGGGTTGTGGCTTATGGGTCAAGGTAGTTTTCACCCCATGAGCAGAATTATCCAACTCGTGACCATGAGTTAGATGTAGTAGTGTATGCCCTGGAGTGCTGGAGACACTATCTATTGGGGGAACAGTTTACCATCTTTACGGACCATAAAAGATTAAAGTAAATCTTCTTACAGTAGGATCTGAATCTTCGGCAGTGAAGATGGGTTTAATATCTCTAGTCTTTTGACATTGAGTTGGTGTACACACCGGGAAAGTGGAATAGTGTTGCTGATGCTCTGAGCAGGATGATTCAGAATCAGGCAGTTCAGTAGTCCAGCATCGAGTGAAGGGTGATGGTTTTGTTTGCAGATATGCACCTGGAGGTGCAGGAAGAAATTGGTTAGGTCACTCTTGCTTCCTTAACGATGGAGTCGACGCTTTTTAGTCGAGTTAGAGAAGGTCAGCTTGATGATTCTGAGTGTTTGTCCATGAAGGAAAAGATTAAAGGTGGGGAGCTACCTTCTAGTTGGTCCTTCAACGCTGAAGGTTTTTGTCGCGTTCATGATCATGTGGTTGTGCCCATGTATGTGTGTGAAGAGATGATGTGTGAGTTCCACACGTCAAAGGGGTAAGTGCATCCTGGTTAGACCAAGATGTACAGTGATATCCGAAGGATGTTTTGGTGGCTTGATATAAAGAAGGAATTTGCGGGCTTTGTGGCACAGTGCCTTACCTGTCTGCAGGTGAAGGCCGAGCATCAATGTCCAGGTTTTTTGTTGAATCCATTGCCCATTCTGGAGTGGAAGTGGGATGATGCAACAATGGATATTGTTGTGGGTCTTTCGAGGATACCGTAGAAGAATGATGAAATTTGGGTGGTCGTGGATCAGTTAACGAAAGTGGCTCATTTCATACCGATTCACGAGACCCATACATTCGACCAGTTGGGTGAGATGTATGTTTGGGAGATATTACGGTTTCATGGGGTGCCGCAGACCATAGTTTCGGGCGGAGATCTGCAATTCACGTCACATTTCTGGAAAGTATTGTAGAAGGAAATTGGTACACATTTGTTTTTGAGTACGACTCTCCACCCACAAATAGACGAGTAGTCGGAGCATATGATTCAAGTGTTGGAAGACATGTTAAGGGCCTGTTTCTTTGACATTGGTGGATCTTGGGAGAGGCATCTATCATTGGTTGAGTTACCCTACAACAATAGTTTTCATGCTACGATTCCATATGGCACTATTTGAGGCACTCTACGAGAGACCATGTAGATGTTCATTGTGTTGGATAGAGGCCGGTGAATCTGAGTTGTTGGGGCCATGTCAGGTGCAGGAGACATCAGAGAGATTCAAGTTGATCAGGAAGCGGATGGATACAACTTAGAGTAGGAAGAAGTTGTATGTTGATCGGAGGCGTATACCTCTTGAGTTTGGGATGGGTGATAATGTGTTCCTTCGGGTGTCTCCAAGGTTGGGATACCATTGGATCCTGAAGCAGGGTAAGTTGGTGCCAAGATATGTGGGACCATTCGAGATTGTGGAGAGGATTGGACCAGTGGCTTTCTGATTGGCCCTTCCATAACGGTATGGTAGGATTCTTGATGTGATTTATGTGTCACAGCTTCGACGATATCACCCTGACCCATCTCATGTTGTTGATGTTGAGGATGTGGAGCTTGAGGCTGATGTTTCCATTGAGAATCATCTGTTCCATGTGGTGGATCGTAGTGAGAAGGTCTTGCAAGGCTAGGTTGTGCCATTAGTGCGGGTCATATGGCAGCATGGGGAATTTTACGAAGAAACATGGGAGAGAGAATTGGATATGCGGGCTCACTATCCCGAACTCTTCTCTTCAGTTGATCAATGAGGCTTGGGAGCTTGGCTCAAGGAAGAGCCATTATAAGGTGGGGAGGTTGTAAGATCCCGATTTTAGGAATGGAATGTTCTCATAATGTTTTGTTTGAATCCTTCGTTTTGGGCATCATGGGATGTTTTCTGATAGGATAAGGGGCATTGGGAATGTTTCAAGGACTCGGGGCATGATAGAAGGAAGATCTGGGCAAGACAGGCCAGGGCACATAGCCTGCGCATGGACATGCATACTGTGCGGCCTGCCCAGGTGAAGTCATGTGACCCTTCCTCCTCAGACAGTTTAATGCGCATGGTTTGTGTATGTTTTTCAAAACCGTGTGGCTAAACCATGTGACCACTTAATGTTGGAAAAAATTATAGTTTTTCCACTCCGGGATTTTAAACCCCACTTGGGATTTTCCTATCCTCCTCATATCCCAACCCAAGCGTTGATCTTGGCCGACCAAAGCTTCCCATGGGTCATTCTCCATCGATTCTTGGTCATTTAGAGCGCCGTTGGTTGCTGATTGAAGCTCCGGGTAAGGATAATCCCATCTTTGGTTGTCTTTTTGGTTTAGGGTTGATATCATTTCTCCCTCTCATTCCGAAGACCTAAAACCCTATCTTTTGGGTGAGTTTTAGGTGGATGCTCCAAAGGTTGGTTGGATCGATGTCTAAGGACTCGAATGAGGGTTCATTAAACCGGTGTTACGAGGTAGGTGGTCTACAAGTTATATCCCATAGTATTTGAGTAAATTGTGCTTGTTGGGTTATCTTATTGTTTACCATTGGTTATGTTTTGGATAAACATGGAATGTTTGTAATTAATGGTGTTTTAAATGGAAAATGGGATCCCTCACGATCCCTATGGGATGTGTTTGGATTTACATGACCTAATTGGGGCCATCCATGGGATGTGCCGGCTTCTCCCAGGCTTAGGGACTGTAACTGAACAAGTGACCTTGTTGTAATTAAGGGTAGATATTTTAATGAATATGTTGACATGATTGTTTGAACATGGAATATAAGTTAGGTGATGCACCTAGACTTGGAAATAACCAAATGGTTAATTAGGATGGGATGAATGGTTGAATTAGGGAAATGGTGAACGGGTTGATGGGGTTAATGTGTAAATTAATTAAAGATCATAATGGGATGGGTTATGGGTTTAATGTTAAATGTATAGTGCGTTAGGCATTACACATGGTAATTGGGTGGATGGTTAAATGATGTGAACGATGAATTGTGTTCATGGGTTAAGGCATGATGTGGAATTCCCATGTGGGGTATTGTGAACAGTGTTTTCCATAGGGAAATGGTTTGGAGGGTTGATGGTTTCTTATAAATAAGAATGTGCACATGGCTTCGTAGATTGAGGTATGACATGAGGATCTATGCCCACGGGTCGAGTGAAGACTGAGGCTCTAAAATCCACCCAAAATTCACGGGTTAGGAAAGGGCACTGAGGGTATATTCTCCTCACGGTTGCATCCACCCGAACTGAGGCTTTCAGGTGAGGATATGGTTGCTATGAGGGAGGTAGTCCTAGTGAGCTAGGATAATGATGTGTTTACCCTATTTCATGAGATTTATGGCCTTATACCCATGTAACATAAGCTATGTGATTAACTCATGGAGATGTGATGAAAGTGTAAGTGATGGTAAGTTGTAATAAATGGATGGTAACGGAATGGCAAGGGATTTGGCATTAAACTGGTTAATGGAACCTTAAATAATTACATTGAATTTATCATTCATTTTTCGTTTGCATGCACAACTATTTATACTGGATATTTTGTAGACCCCGTTGGTGGTGGGCTAGTGAGTTGTACTCACACCCTGCTCGGGCCGCCGTTGGGTACCCGAGCAGACTTCTTGTTTGAAGGTCAGGAAAAGGGCAAGGGTCCTTGCTAGTTAGCTGAGTGGACATGGGTATCCCTTGGTGGAGGATTCGAACTTGAAGTTAGGATCATTTTGGGAATTGTGTCGTTGTCTTTATTTTTGGGCTTTTGTTCACTCTCGCACTATAGTATGACATGGCATATTTATTGTTGTAAATGGTTAGTATACATGTTCCTTGTTTTATTTGTTATTTTTTCCACTATCTGGTTATTTTTTTGTGTCTTACTCTATTAAAATGGGGGTATAGTCTCCCCACATTACCTCATGGACCCCTGATGGTAGTTGGTAGCCTTTGGCGTATGTGGAGGTGCCCTTAAGGTAATGTATCCACCCTGCTCGGAGCAACAGTTTAGTGTCATCTAGGACGGGGATGTTTCAACACCACTATTTAATGAATTTTTTTGATAATAAGTATATTAAGTAATGACATAAAGAGTTTTATTAATTAATTAAATAGTTTAATAAATAAAATGAAATCCTGCTTCGACACCATGCCTAAATATCCTTGATCATATCCCTCAACCATTCAAATCCTAACAATATAACCAAAGTAAAACATAACCTACCATGATGTTATTAAAGGATGTCTTTGATAATGTATCACAACCAAGCCAAGGATTATCAAATAATCATGGTAAAAAATAACCTCATAACCATGGTATAAATCACATAAATCTAGGTCAACACCCAATAGATAATCATTTCATGGTTAAATCATTCTGAGCTGAGTATATTAAAATTTAAACATGTATCAGTGAATAGACTGGAATATAGTAATATTAACATGTACCAGTAAATAGCCAAGTATATAATAATATTGGAATTTCATAGGGAATATATCATTATAAATTAATTTCAAAAAATCTGAGGGAATACTCTATTATATAAATTTTTTTTCATCAAATTGGGCCAATTCCCCGTAGCAGCATCACAACACAGGGATAAGAACACATGTAATAACAACAAGAAAATTGTGAGATCAAATAATAAGTATAACAATATAGTCCATCCCACAATCATGATATTTTCCTCTTTGGGGATAGCCCACACATATTTTCATTCCATAGGCTCTGGCCCCCAGGCATCACCTAGGAAAAGGCCACATGATGGGAGACGTATCCACCCCACCTTGTATAGGGGTCATTTGTACTCCTCCTTCGATGTTGGATTTAAATAACGAAACACTAAAAGGGTACAACATACTCTCTGAAAACTCAAATGGGCACTACCTCTGATACCATCCATAAACCTGGAATAACCCTGAGGTATAGATAATGATGATCTCTCAAAACAATGAAATCTGATGGATCGAGGATCGATGATGACATGGAACCCCTTTCACCATAAATGATTTTTCCAACCTCGAGGTAGGGTGTCAATATCTTTGTGATTTATTTTCCCCTTCATAGAACCAAATGATGAACGAAGACCATCCCAAGAACAGGTTGATCTTCAGTTCGATCATTCTTGGGGGTGGGATAATTATTATATGATTAAAGGGAATATGTCATGGTGATTATTATAATTTTTTATTTTTCATGTTATAATAACATTAATGGATCATGTCTAACATGAACAATTCCATGATCCATTATTCAGGTGTTCTATGTGATCATTCTATCCTCATTATTGACATTCATCACAATTAGATCCTCATGGTAATGTCAAAATTTTCAGGGAGGATCTGAATGCAACCAGACCCCTGATGTACTAGCAAGGAAGATTAAGTCCCAGGGAAGTGAAGTCCGCAACTCAAGGATTAAATAAGTGTATACATTTCAAAAAATGGATCCCTATAGTAGTGGGTGGGACCCCGCAGCCTAGCGGGGAGAGCCAGTTTTGGCCATGCCGAACCATGTTGGGCTAGGTTGGGTCGGTCGGACAGGGTCAGGTCAGCCGATGGGTGTGGTCAGATCTAGAAGGTCGAATCAGACCCAGACCAGAACCATGGAAGTCCTTTTTACAAAAACAACTATAACATTCAAACTATGTGACTTTTTGACAAAATATTTTAGGAGTTGGGAAACTTTTGATGAGACAGACTTTCTATGATAATCTATGTTTGTTTTTCTAGAAGTTGGAATGTGACCTAATGGATTGATGTGTTGGTATTCCCAGAATAAGTGTTCTATGAAAATAATCTTACGACTATCTCTGACTGCATAATCTTGGTGACTACGTATCATGGGGATGCATGATCTATTGATGCTCCATGAGCCACATATACTTTGTTCAGCATTGATGATTTATGCACCATCGATGTTTCATGTTCCATCGATGGACCATGCGCCATCGATGTCACAGATGGCATTAATTCTCTAGGAGCCACCTAAGCACCATGCAACAATGACACTCCAGGCACCCTCGATGCTTCATCTTCCATTGATGTTTCATATGCCATCGACCCTCCACATACTTCCGACAGTTATAATGTCATAGGTACTGAGGAATTTTTGGGCTACAACTTGAAATACATATCATTTTTGTTATACTTCTACCTGTGTGAGATGAGTATATTGACCGTATATCCTGAGTTTCATTTGTGGTGTACTTTTTTTTACTTTGTGGTATACTTTGTATATTTTTAGTGGTATTTCCTTTGTGGTTTAGGGTACCTATTTATTATTGTTTTACTCAACATTGAATGGGAATTACCAGCATGTTTCATGTCTCTTGTAGATGATTGATGCTTTGATGGAGTCCTGGGTGGACCAAGACCAGGTGGTTTTCAGAGAGAGGTCCAATAGATGAGGTGTGATTAAACAATTTGAGACAATTGTTTCTGTACCAACTCTTCAGGTAGGTTTTTCATCGGATGATATTCATGATCTTGTGTTTTGCCTTTTTGTTGGTCATGTATTCTAGCCAAGTTTACTTTCATGTTTTGTACAACTATATTATAGTGGTTATTTAGTGGTATGAATATATGTTTACATTGTGTTTTCAGTTCATCACTTTTTCTTATAGAAGTATTAATGTGTACAGGTTCATAGGTAATTTCCTCCCATTTGTGGAATATTCATAATCGCTGCTACTTACCAACCCCTTGAATATTAGAGGAAGGTTTCAGGTAGTCAAGGTATAGGCCTCAGGGGATAGGTCATGACAATAAGGTTGAATGGTTAATTTTGAAAATCACTATTTACCTTTCAATTATTGATTTCAATTATCCTTTGGTCATAAACCAAAAATAGTCCAATCATGTAACTAATCAATCCAAACCAAGGGGAATCTGTATCATGTAATCACCCAAATATCATGTCTTTCTAAGAACTCATTATCCCAAAAAACACTTCATCTATAATCAATGGTTCTCCCACTCAAATGGTATCCACATTCCATTTTAATAACTTGTTTCGTAAAAAAGGGATTCCAAGAGTTAACCCAATTCATCATTCAATTCATGAAGTGCATGATAGTGTTTGATCAATTTTAAATATTTCATATTCATGAAAATTATGAAAACATAGTGTAACATTTTACTCCCTCTACATTTTTCATTCAATAAAAAAATGTTTTTTGTAGAGAAATCCCTTTAGAATGAAAGTGATAATGATAATAAGAATTAATCTACATCGAAACCAATGTTGAACAAAACCAACAATGACCACATTCAAAATAATACATTTCAACAACTGGAGAATAAGTTATGAGAAATGAAGACCTATATAAAACCACTTACTAGGGATTATATCGATTATCAGAATGTATGAAATTAAGTAAGGCACTCCAAAGTCTATAGGAATCCTCTCTAGAGTTAAGAGGAGTATGTTGAACATATTAATGAGAAAATAGAAAATCCATGGAACACATAAATAGCTACTCAGGAAATTACATATCATGTAATTCAGTTGAACATACGTTATTTATTTTTAGAGGGATATGTTGGAAACTGATTCTCCTTTGGATACTAAATACATTGATAGATTATTTACATGATGTGTGATGCCTCCATTGAATATATTCATTTGAATTCATGGTCCAAGCTCACAACCTATGCCTAAAAATAGTTACATGTCAGGTAAATTCATCACACATCGTGTAATTTTATCTACAGATAGCTTTCGTCTTGTTTCCAATAGAATGATCCTGAACCACCTATAAATTTATAATAATCATGCAAAACCCCGATACACCCATTTCAAATATATATACCTTGATTCAATTAAATCAAAATGACATATATTACAGAATATTTGGTCACTATCAGAAATAAAGGAACTCTATATCTGAAGAAGACTCTTCTAACAAGGGTCAGCTGAAAATTTCAAGGAGGTATATACCTCAAAAAAGATGTGATCATTCAAATTATATTGAAATTTATAATTTTATGTTATAAATATTTTTTTATTTGACAAAATTATTTTGTAAAGAAGTTTTTTTATTCAGGTAAATTGATTTGAAAAATATTATATTAATTAAATAAACATGTATTTATACTGATTATATATATAAAAACAACATGACCATAAATAAAGAATTTAATATAACAATATTCTTGAATACTAATAACGATCCAACAATGATGACACTCCTAGTAATTTGGAAATGATAATAACAGTGACCCATGGATCGTACAACCAATAGGACATAGAGACCTGAAAAGAGCCAGGGGTGAAAATATATATTATGAAGAAATGTATATTTTTAAAATTAATAATAAACCCATTGAATATCCACAACTATAAAATTTTGTAAAAATACCAACATTAATAATAATATGATCTATTAGTTCAATAATATATCAATAGAAAACAACATTTTCCATAAACTATAATAAAATTATAGATTCATATAAACATACCTAGTCATTGTTAAATCATCTCATTTGTAATCCAATTCCACTCAACAACCCCTTCAATACAACATTACATGTCTAAAAAATCAAAAATAGGATGACTGTATAAGACATAAAAGTATGATCGTCCTCCATCTTATCATTTACAAAGTGAATATCAATAAACATTCCCCGTAAAATAAATAATATTTTTTATTAATTAAAAATTATTGAAAATGAACAACAACACTAGTAAAAATCTATCATATTCAATCCATAATCTTCTCTACACCACAACCACCAATTACCCACCAATAATATATTATTCACTACAATATTATATCCACATCATATATGATATTAGAAACCATCAAACTAACCTATTATAATCATAAAAAAAATATTAATCTGATAATAATAACTGTTTGGTGATAATTTTTCAATAAATAATTTGTCTTCATTGAGAATATCATTTACCTTACAAAACATCGATATAATTGAATACCACATGAACTTATCCAATATTTTATAACACTTAAAAAATATAATATCATCCTCATATATTACATCATGTATATCAAATAACTATATTAGGAAAATGGATAACCTGGAGTCACCACAATATAATAACCACACAAAATTCTTCATAAATATCTCCTTGATACTCTAAATAAATTAACCAACCCTTGTACAATAATTTAAATGAACATGAGATAACTACCATGACTATTCCTTACTGGATCCCATAACCCAAAAAATTTACCACTTATGACTGTCCATATATCTCCCATCATACCTCTCTTTCCACCTTATCAAATGTAATTTTCAAGGATTTCACAATAAACAAAATTTCAACAAGATAAATAATAATCAACACAATATCATATGAAACCACCGAAAGGGTAATTTAATTTCATATATTAATACTTCCTACTGTTAAAAACTCATCTCATTAATCCATGATTTTTCATAACAATTTATTTCCCTTAATTAATTAATTGTTTCCAATGAAAACCTCACTTTAAAAAATATATCTTACAATTAATTTTTTTATTAATTATCCTATAAGAATTAAAATAATTACCTATTACCCAATTAACAACACTCTATAAATTCCCGTAAACTATATAAATTATAACATAAAATCTGCTACATAATGTTTTCATTGATGGCTGAGGATGATGATTTAGAATCTTCCATTCACCTAAATATATCCACATGTAATTTTAATTGTGTTGATTATATTCCATGAGAAAAATTTCTACATGATATACCAAAATCACTAAAAAATATATATTATCCTCTATATACATATTAACTCAATTTTGACAGTTCCATTAAGAATAAATAGGGACACCAATTAATATTTTAACATGGGATGATAAAAACATGGCTTGTATTCCTAATATATTACATGTTATGGACTTGACATATTTTTTCAGAAAAACTTAGTGAATTTATTCATTATCAAACTTAGTTATTGTTTACTATTTTTCTTTTTAGATCTAATCTATCTAAATTATCCAAATCATGTTTAGGAATCCATGATTTTTTACATAAATCTAAATTAATCTATGATATTAAACTGTGATCATACTAAAAATATTTCCAACCGCTTTATTATAAAACATGACATGGTTATCATTCTTATCCGATAGAAGCACCTAGAAAATTTATTTTCAACGTAAATCATTTGTTATGAAATTATTCAACTATATTATGTTAAAAATGCATGACATAATTTCTATCTCAGGGTGACAAATAAATATTTCTATATTTTCAGAAAAATAAGAAATCTCTATTATGAAATGCTCTATAAGAATTATGAATTATAAAAATCCCAAAAAAATGACCAAAATATGGTATCATTTATCTCAAAACCATAAATTTGTCTCTTTTACAATAATATGATTCTTAACCTAATCATGAAGTAAACAAACCTCAAATAATAATAATTAATAGATCAATAATTATCAATCATCTTATTTAGATATCCATCAAATATTCCTGATATATGAGAAAAGAAATAGTAATGTGATTAAAATATTTCTAAAAAATCATTAATAGTAGATGAAATACCTAGGAAAAAATAATATATCTTTATTACTGAGTGAATCCAAATAAAATATAAAATATAAAAATATATAACCCACAACAATAAAAACATAATATAACACTAATTTCACAACGTGGATCATGGTTAAAAATAAAAATGTTTGTTGAAGTCTCATATATGAATCACACCCCTAGAAACATTCATCCAACCCACTATTAACCCAAAACATGTGAACAAATGGAAGGAACATCCAATGAAATATATACTCAATATCCAACTATCCATAGTCAATTAAATGATATTTATTAGGAAGATACCTCTATATATGTTTCATATATAAGGCATCATGACCTCAATCCATTATGAGTGTAGTTGATAACATGTACATTGTATCATAAATTTGGTCGAAAAGAAATTTGGATAAAATTTACTATATGAAATATTACACCCATTATTAAATATCTAGGTCACATGATTAGAATAAAAATATAGGGACACATAGTCACTAACTATTGACACCAACTATCCCTTACTAAAAAATATATAAGATTTTATATGGTCATATATTTCTTTCATAAAATACTTCATCAATTATACCTTTTCCATTAATCTTTGAACCACATCTAACACAATTTTGAATAGCTCTATTACATCTATCATATAATAATTTGTCTAAAATTAACACCCATTAAATTTTTCAAATAATTTTTTGCTAATAAATTATTTTATGGTTGTTATTATAGAAAATATAAAATAATAAAATATTCATTAACCATTATATTCCAAAATCTATCACCTATTCATGAATCATGTCATTATTTTCATATATCATAGAATACATTATAACACCCATTATAGTATAAAATATTTTTTTATGTAATAATAGAGTCCCAAAATCACAATTCCAACCTCTAAACATTTAGGAAGTAAAGCAATTTTCATTGGTTGAGATGATCATCCTAGAAACACAATATATTATCACCACTGCTTCTATATAAATGAATTCTGATAAATCTATGACACGTTACCCAAGAGTCACTAGAATATGAGTATAGAACACAAAAAATCCTACAGGAACATACATAAAATCTTAACATCCTAATGTTGAATGATTTTTTTAAAAAATCAATAGATTGGTATTCCCATTTCCATTTATATTAATCGAATTCATGGAATTTTTTTTAAAAAAATTAATTATTATCATGATCCCACAAAATAATTTTAATTTATTTGTAGAAACCTCCAATAAAAACATCATAATAGGACAAAAAAGATAATTCATCATTGAATGTTTCCTCATCGAGATTCTAACATAAGATGTTAATCCTTGGATTATAAACTCATGTAGAATAACTCCTTATATATCTTATATAAAAGATAACATTACATTAAAAAAATACATTCCACATCCCACAACCATTCGTATGGGTAATCACTATATTAAACAAATTCCATCTAAACATACACCTTTAAATCCCCTCATAATTATCAAAGACAATTCACAAGAAGGGAAAATTGACAATTACCATAAAGAAATAACTCCATCCAAAAATATTATCCAAAGAAAAAATTTAATGTTATAAGATATTCAATAATTATTTATTTATCATCTATTTTGTAAACCAGAACCCCATTTTTTTATTAATCCATATGGTAACGAATTACCCTTAAAGAGATTATATAAGACTTAATAATGACTTCACCGATGAAACTCTTCCCACATCCAATAATGTAGGTTAAAATAACAGTAGGATAATGTATAATATATGACGTTATGTTTATTATATACAATAATATGTTCCAAAATCAATGAATATATCAATATATTCTATATAACCACCATATTACCAAATCAAGATCATGGTACAATAATTATACTCAAGAGGTCACAATTTCTTTTATATAATTATATAACCACCATATCTTGTTCCATTATATTGTATAATTCCTTATGTAATTTATCATAGTATATCTAAATCCATAATATGTCATCGATTTATTAAAGGATTGGTACACTGATAGTGAAATCTAATATGTAATAAAATGTAATTTTAATTCCCAAAAACTAATTGAATGATTGACTCTTATTTGATAGGTTCGATGTGGATTTTGAATCGTAGTTTAATTTAATTTAATCCAATTTTATAATTAAACTAAACAAAATAAATACTCTTCTTACATGGGGGTTATATGGAGATTAAATCATTGATACATTTCATATAAAAAACTTGAATAATTTAACCAAACCTAGAATGATTCACAATATAAAAGAATTTTTCAATACCTTTCATGTAATAATCAATGTGAAAACTGATGATTCTATATCTTCTACATGATTTGAAATAGACTGGACATGAAAATGAACTACATGGTCACGATACATGCACCACCACATTATTCTATATTTGTGAAATTGTTATTTATGACCCACCACTGTATATAAATTCACAACATTCGACCCCTTATCATTGAAAAAACTAATATATAGTTAATAAAAGTTATTAAAAAATAAAAAATGTTGGTCATAAAAACCAATTTCTATGTCCCATATATAATGTTAAATAATTTGTGACATCAAATAGTATCACATCAATAAAATGTTTCCTATAGAAAACTCAAAATGACTTTTTCTAAGTATCGCCCGCCATCAACCTCATCTGAAGGTATCCCAGCTATAATTATATCATTTAAAAACAAACATCTTCCTTTAGTTGATCAAATTAATAATTAAAAATTGGTACATAATACCAATTACAAAATATCATTGTATATAATAATTTAAAATCAAGATATAAAAAAATGCATCAATTTTATTTATTAAAAATAGAATTGATGAACATCATAGAGGCACACATGGATTAAAAACCCCCTATGAAATTTAAATTTGATATAAATAAATAATTCAAAATTCGGAATAGTGACAATATGATATATTCCCTTAAATGAAAATGAAATACCATTACATTGAACCATTGTACACTCAATCAGTAACCTAAGATGAAAACATGATATCTATTTTTTGGAATATATTGATAAAATATCAATCTACTCATGGAAACTCTTTTACATCATCCACATATGAATGATAGACTAAACTCACATCATTGGAATTAATTATTTTATTTTCACCATCTTACAACCCATTTCCTTAATATATATATATAATGAATAGAATGATATCTCCATCAATAGTATTGTAAATCAAATATCTAAAATAAAAAAAACACATTGTCATACTAAATGGATTTTATAAACACAAATCAGGAAATTTTTTGTTGTATATTCAATATGTAATGAGAATATATTATATTAATTCCTATAATCATAAATTTCCATGGATATATTACCAAATGTAAAATTGTTCACTCTATTGTAGTATTAGAAAACAAAAGTTATAGAAAAGAACAATTAATTGATAACATCATTCATTTACAAATAAATAATATTCAATTGAATATAATAAATGATAAATATATTAAAAAATTAAAATATGTAGAGATTATAAATATCATAACTCTAAAACAATGGGCCACTAAACCGAGTAACCTCTAATTCAAAAAGTCTACCAAACCCAACTACATAACCTCTCTACATTTACTTCCTATTAAGTATTTAACTCTGATCATTAACCTAAATTAATAGATATGGAATATTTTTGGGTAGATTCATACCAAAAATAAATAATAGTACAAATCCATTGGGTCATGATATGCATTTATGTTTTCATTCATCATTGATTTTTTGTTTGAAGTCGTTGCCAATCTATCTTAAATTGGCAGTTTATCCCATCATATGCAACAAAATTTGATGCATGAAAAATGTTCCGATGTCCATTACACCCATAGATAGTTCTTTGAATATGATACTGACAATCAATACACTATAGAGGAAATGACTATTTATACCCATGTTCATAATATATAAATGTTAGAAAAAACAATAAAAATGAAATGAAATACATTTTATAATATATTATAAATTTTATATTGCGATTGAATTACTGAATCCAAGAAACCACTAGTGCTAACTAATAATTCTAGTCACAATTGATTTATAGGAATTTTCCTTTTTTCCAAGTGATAATATTTATTTCTCATAAGTAATGGAAAAGAGAAGGAATGAGTAGGCCACTTCATATACTCATTTATGTGAAAATTGTTAAACTCTATTTGATGATGAGAACATGTTTAATATTTATTAAAAAGGAATAAGTTATAATTCAATGAAAAAAATTTATTTCTATCAATGAAATAATGTTTAAAAATATATTAATTTCTATTTAGGATATAATGGGAAATAAAAAACATCCTTTAAAAAACAATAAAGAGCCCCAATGTGACTTTTGAAGCATGAAATAATATATAAAAGAGTATTAACTCGAAACACACACTAGGAGATTCCATAATGACCCTTTAAAATGGTTTATGGTAGAAGAGGCATATGGTAAATTGTATTTTCAGGTAAACTACCAAATTTTCCAGGGGTCATGGGCATAAAATTCAATTTCTCTACACCAAACACCAAATAACATTTGGATCCATTATTTCCTAATAGAAATATACTAATAATTTAAATAAGTCATTATTATATTATGATGACATATTAGTCATTATATTAAACAAATATTAATTAATTTTATATTTTAACTATATTTAAAAAATAATATTTATGTTTAACCAAAAAATAATCATTTTAAAAACAAGAGGGATCAGATTTTGTAATGAAATATCATTAATCATTTTCTAATATGGACCCCATGCCCATTTTAAAAAAATTTATATTTTTAATATATATAATAAGGAATTATAAATACATAGTTGTATCTTTCCAAAAGTCATATATACCAAAATATGGAATGAGATTGCTGTGATTTAATCCACCACGTCCCTATAAAAATAGTCCTAATGTTTATTATATTGATATTAAGAACTAGAAATGGATGATTTGGTATTACGAATTTATAAGTCTATATAATATAACCGATAATTTTATATGATGTTATCACAACATAAGTATAGTCTATTATGTTGTAACTATATTTTAATAGTTATTTGTAAATCGATTTCATCTTTTTTTGAATGAATCTACATATCTTTATGTTGTGGTTTTCAAATATTCATGAATTATTTATTTCTTTGGAAATAACTCAAATCAAATCGAACTTCGTCTCATTTATGATATTGTTTTCCTAATATAAAACATAAGTCCATCATCATAACTTTTGAAAGAATGATCACATGAAACATGTTATAGAATGATCTCAATGAGATAATAGTCAATAAAACCCATTTTTGGGGTGAAATAATTTTTTTTGAGAGTTATACAATAATTCGTGTAATGGTAATTAATATAGTGAACATGTTACAGTTTTAGTTTTCTCACAAAATACACACTTTGAATTCAATTCATTTAGTATTTACAATCACTAAAATCATGAAGGGATAATTATTTGGTTTATCATATTATGAAACTACAATACCATTAACAAAATAGATTTAAATTAGATGAATTATACTTTAAAATATCCATAGTTTTCAATGATATTATATTTCAAATTCAATTATGTTGTTTTAATGAGTGCTTATATATTTTTAACTCCTATAATAGAATTAACAAATATTAATTTCGTGAAATATTTATTACTTACAGATCAACCATTCTAGAAAATAAATTGAATTTAATTGAAGCTCATCATCATATGTTTTTAAAAATGTAATTACATAAATCATCAAAAAAAATTGTTTTTCAATGTTAATTTCAATGAAAATAGTTTTTATTAAAATAATGGACATATAAATATTAATAAAAAAACCAATGAATTTCTGAAGGATTTCATTATAACCAGCATATTATATGTAATACACATGTTACATTATAAATATCACATAAAAATTATTATATGAATATGAAAACAACTAGAGTCAATCAAATTTTACTCATTCATTGTAATTCATCAATTATTACAAGAAAATATTCAATTTGGCGACTCTTTACATTATCTGTTTTTAAAAAAAATTTAAAATAATTTGATTTTAATTTTTTTTACATAATAATTACTTATGAATTATTATAAATGGTATCTTGTAATTTCAAAAAATATATATCTTCATTTATAAAATATAAAATTCTTTTCTTTGATCATTATAAGAAACACAATTATCCTTTCAATGACCACTTTATATATACATGGTCCATCATTTTTTTAAATGTCAAAATCAATGATAGCTTCATTAAAACTAATATTATATATATGATACTCTCATTTCTATCCTTAAATGGATTACATTATCTTATTAATCGTAATAAAATATTGGGGATCATGAATACCATCATGTTATGTTACATTTACATAAATGTATAATTTCCATTATGGGAATTCATTTTTATATCTATTTAATACACCTAATAAATATAATATGGTAATTTTTATAAAAGTGCGTAAATATATATGATCATAACCC
Organism: Viscum album; assembly: GCA_963277665.1. Classification (NCBI taxonomy): domain Eukaryota; kingdom Viridiplantae; phylum Streptophyta; class Magnoliopsida; order Santalales; family Viscaceae; genus Viscum; species Viscum album. The sequence continues at coordinate 1,696,405,458 of OY728132.1, read as the reverse complement.
TTGATGAATAGGTTTCCCCATTGTCTATATATTGAATTTTTTTCAAGAATATATCTAAAAATTAATATTTATATATATAAACAGTACATTCATATCATTTTCCATGTGAAATTATAACTTCCACTGAATGGGTGTTACCACATAAAATTAATTCACCAATATCCAGACATTAAATTTTTTTAATAATGTTGTTTATAATTAAATTTCATCAAACTTTTTATCTTTTTTTGAAATCATTATGGCTTAAATGTATATATTGAATGATCTTTTATCCCTATTAAATCACACTCAACAAAAATGAAAAATCCCAATTCATGATGAATTCTAACAGAATGTCATAATATTTATGTACACTAATATGTTTTGATTTCCCAATTTTTTTTTCTACCTCATATATCATAGAAATTACATCATCTTAATGGTCGTTAAGATCATTATGTTACCATTCTATCTAATAAATTCATTTAGGTAAAAAATACCTCCCATTTGGTATGGAATGATGCTATATAAGAACATCCTTTAATTTTGGATTTTAATAACACAATCCCACCACCAATTTTGGATTCATGATGAATAAAAATTTATCTAATTTGTGTTCATATTTAAATGGTGTGATAAATATCACTTATTCCCCACAACAAAACAATACCCATAAATGGAAAACACGCATTCAACAAAATAACAAACCATGTAATATTCATAGATGAAAAAGAGGATGATGGATTTTCATTGATTTTAAATACTGTTGAATATTTAATATTTTTATTGGATAGATAAATTCAGTAGTTTGGGGAAATTTATATTATTAAAAGTGACATTTTATTGTGTTGTTATGTGGAAATGATCTAGAGTGAATATTAATACATAAAGTAAATGATATTATATAATAATGTGGTATAAGGTAGCTTTATATCTGTAGTGGAAGGAAAATAAATCTGGGTGGATGGATAATATTTTGTAAACATATCTAGAAACACCAATTATTAAGTGGATACCTTAATTACATTGGGGGGGTGGCTACTCAGCCTCAATTTACGGGGAAATTATTGGAATAATTTTTATTTTTGTATAATCCCCATGATACCTATTATGTCTTACAAGACACAAACACAGGGAAGTCACCATTTCAACCTCCATTCTCCTCTTAGGATGCTACTAAAAATCGATTTGGCCTAGGAATTACTCAATACATCCATTTTTTATAATCCTCTTACCTCATCACCTTATTATTTTCTCCCCTTCTCCTATAATTTTATTATTCTTGTAAATTAAGGTTTCAAATGATTATTACATTGAATCCTGCTAGATTACTTCGTCCTATTTCATTTATTCAATGAGTCATGATAATGATGTTTTATAATTTTTATGATAATTTTAAATTTCATATTTTTTTCAAGATTAATTTATTTATGTATTTTTTTTTCTATTTAGGTATTTTGATGATTAATTTAGGAATTATTCATTGCTATTTTATTTTTTATAGGATTAAATTCTAATAAGGTGTTGAAAAATCCAATTTTATCATAGATATTACATGATAGAATCACATTCTGCGTCTATTTAGATTTTTGTCAATAGGTATTTTTGGATTAAAATGATTAATGTGTTAATATATGGGTATTTTTGGTTTAGATATGTTCACATTGGTGCTATAGAGGTTTTTATAATATATGATTAGAAATTTGGATGTATGACTATTGAATATAGACTTTAAATATTATGTCACATGATCTACATAAAATATCCATTTTTTGTGTAATTATTATTATTAATAATTGGGTCTTTTGGTTTGTATGATATGGAAATGGTAGGTCTTTTTGAAAAAAAAGGAACATAATTATTGAGTTCACTTCAATGGAATACATGATCAGTGCTTGGTCCTATTCCCCCCATTATTGCAATAACTCCTAGTTTTATCTCTTTAGGGGGCATATGGATTCCATATAAACTGTGAAATCCCAAAAATAGTGATTTTGATTAGTTTCCCCAAAAATATTTTATCTTTTTAAAATCCGTCAATTATGTGTATGCTAGAGAATTCACTTGGTAGGTATTTGTGGTTCAATATCAAAACCCGATTACATTCTCACCATGTTTCTCCTCAATTTTTTTGGAATACGACGCATCGATGTCGAATTTGGAGTATGTTTCCATTAAATTGGGGGAGTAATTTCATTATAATAAGGTTGTGTGTTTTGAGTTATGGGATGATTTCCGTAGTTCCTATAAGAAATTGGGTCACTCATGGTTTGCCTGTTGGCAATGGATCAACAACTACAAACAAATGTATGTTATGATTTCAAGTGGAAATTGAAAATGGTTCAGATCCTGTTGTTGGTGAAGGGCCAATGATAAAAATTTAGTGCGATGTTATTAACAACCATTGTAATGACAAGGTAGTTCAATGTGATTCACATAGTGTAAATCTATTTGGGTCCATTATTTCTAATCGATTGAGGATAGACCTTAGTGATCCCATGTCTTATTCTTATTTTCCGTTGGTTACAATATGAATTGATGTGGTATGTGTAGCTGATGTTTTGGATTCTCCGACCAGCAAAGGAATTGGGGTCTCTCATGGTGGAGAAGAATCATCTTCTAGTGGTATCATATTGTATGTGGATTCTAAACTGGTTGAAGTGGGAGGTTCAAGGTCTCTCAGGGCCTCATCCAATATATATGAAGTTCTTCATGGACATGGTTTCATTGTAAAAGGGGGATATATGATTCCTAAGAGCCATTTAGTTTAATTAAACTTAGTAAGCTACCAAATCTATGAAGTTAATTACATTGAAAAATCATGATAACTACTTTGAAATATTAAAACATTATAGGATGAGCCATGATTTGGAAGCAGTAAGAAAAGAGAATCCCAATGAAGTGTAGGGAGGATTTAGGTATGAATCCAGTGATATTTTTTTTAACAATTCCCAATAGGTAGTGCACATGATCATAAATTTAGAGAACTTATTAATATGTGGATAGATAGGAAATAGGAAGGTTTTAAAAGTCTATTTCTATATACCCCTAACAATTCGGAAAAGACCCACAAAACAGTCAAAAGAAAATGTGATTGATAATGAAATATCTAATCTGGAAGAGGCTGCATTTGACAGGTTAGTTACACTCAAGTCGGGTTTAAATTGACAGATGTGAGGTAATCCCATGTTTCTTGAGGAAACATTGGATATGATCATAAATTCAGAAGATGAAATGGAGGAAGTGTTTTAGTGATTAATGACACATTATAGGATACTTATATGATGATGGAAATATTTCTATGCATGAACACAAATCATGTAAAATGATCATGTATAGAAAAGTAATGTCATATATTCATTAGAGGATTCAATAAATGGAAGATCACCAAGTGATAATACATTAAATCATTGGAAAATATGATATATCACATTGAAGATATTATAAAGGATGAACCAAAAATATTGGTATCCTATATCTTATGTATATATTGTAGGGATAACTCTTCTAGTAGGCTTATGTTACCCTTAAATGTTTTTATGGTTTATTTTTGTATTCCCAACAATTAAATTTTATGTTATGATAGTGTTACCTGAAATAATATTTGATTATAGGAATATTAAAATTCTGAAAAATATGATATGAAATGATTTTTGATATATACAGATTTTACTATAAATAGTTTCAATGGAAAAAATTTAATATTTTCGAAAGAGAGTTTTGATATATAAATTGATAAAGGACAATGATACATTGTTGTTTGAGGATTTTCTCTATTTGACATCATGATACATATGAATTAATTTGTAAATGTTGTATCATTTTTAACCCTCTTAATTTATGATTACAATATTAGTTTTCTATGGTTCATTATTATGTATGATATTATAAAACCTATTAATAATACATGATTTTTTTGTTCAGCCGTAATTATTTTATTTATATAATATTTCATACAATGTAGTTATATTTAATCATTATAACTCCACATGTAAATAAACTAGTTCTCAAAATAATTTATTTTACAAATAATTAGCAGTGATTAAATGGGTTTAATGTGTCATTGTTAGAGTTATTTCATGAATCTTGAGATCATGTTGTTTGGTAACGCTGTAATTGATGTATAGTCCATTATACTGTCAGATCAATTTGTGTACCAATCATCATTTCCTTTACATAATTATTTAGTTCATATAATGTGTTATAACTTAAAGGACCTCTATTATGGTTAATTTGGATTAACTGTTGTTTTTGATGTGTGAGATAGATCTACTTAATATTCAACTGATTCCTAAAGATAGTTTCCTATGATGAATTATCAATTTTTTAAGAATCCTTATTATTGATATGGTGTTTGGATTATAGTATGATATAAAATCATATTATAAATATTTATGAACAAAATGAAGGTTACCCATTAATTTAAATTTAATATGATGGGATTTAGTTCCCTATATATTGATGTTATAAAATTCAATGTGACTTGGAGTGTTAGAGTAAATAGTATTTGAGTCTTTGACACATAATTGATAGGATTATTGATCTAGATATTACCCCATGGGGTGATACATCCATGATTACATTATTTTTTTGATATATGGAATGAATATCATGAAAAAAGTTTCATGAGAATTATTTTATTTCCTTTAATTTTATATTTGGGACATATATTCTGTTGATATGATAATCTCCCATGGTGTACAAATATGGAGTAATTTGTAATGAATCTAAAACATGGATGGTGGATGATTAATGAAATTATATTGACGATGACATGATATCGAGATGAGTAAATACATCTTATGGTTCCACCAAAGGAAATAATAAAAAAAATAAGAAAATTTAAATTATTGTAGATGATAATGAATTGAGAAACTATTCATTTGTGTGAAAATTACATTAATTACATCTTGGAGTATTATCCTAACCTTTTGATGATATAAGATTTAAGAAGCATAGCTAGATATTCTCTATGAATAGATTAAAACATATCATATAAGAAAATTGATAATATTAAATAGGTTATGGAGTGGGTGATATGATTGTTATTTTATGTGATAGGGCCCTATTGTTTTCTTCCAAATGATGTTATCAAAGACTTGTTTTTTATTGGTATTTAATATATTTGGTTCACTTTTAATACCATTTTATTTCTTTTTTATTATCAGTATTTTTTTATTTCTTGGAACCACATTGATTTTCCATTATTGAATTATATGATTCCATATTTGTTTCCCACTATACAATATTTCTCTATTTGTTTTTAGGATTCAAGTTAGTTTATGGTTATAATTGGAATTTAATTATTTTACCTTCATGTTTTAGATTACACCTTATAATTTATGAGGCTATATGACTCAGTAATTAATGTTTAGTATGCTATAGATTTATAAATATTTTTCTTGATTTATTAGTTGATATTAATTCTTGAAAAAATGGATTACACATACAACATAAATGCATATGAATTTGATATGTTTAATTTTTTATGTGTTTCAATTATAATTTATATCATTACTCTGATGATTTCCACACACATCAATATAATTATTAGCAGTCACTATATTATGGCGATTAAAGAATTCTATGATTAGAAGAGTATTAAATTGAGTAAATTAATGTATTTATTTTGTTTTACGATGTGAAATGTTGAAAATTTTAGTTTTTTGAGGGGTTGGAGAAGACTTTTGGTTTATGTGGTGATGTTGTTTATTTTGTGAGACTATATCCATGAAGATAGATGTAACTATGAACATTTTGGGATGGTATTAATTATGTTTTATATTCAAAATTAAATGGTTACTTATATGTTGTCTATGGACCACCAAATATAAATTTAATTGGTATATAGTGGTTATTAGGTACTCCAATGAAGGTTATCATGCACCTAGTGGACATTAAAGTCATCTTTTTAAAATTCTTAATGAAATTAATTAATATGATTAATTTTTTAGATTATTCTAACCTAATGTTAGTTCTCCCCAACCATGGATCTATTTCACCCAAATCTTCTCATTCTCCATTCCTCTATAAAACAACATTATTACAATTTATCAATCTTACAAACTGTAATTTTATAGATTTCATCAAGGGAATATATTTATGATCATGAGAGTGAATTGTTTAGTATTATCAATATTTCTTAAACTAAAATTTCTTATGATATAAATCTGCTATTTATTCAAAGTTTATTTGTCTCTATAGAAAGAATTCATTTCCATTATTGATATTCAACATGAATGATCTATCATATATATGGAAGGTGGTTTCTATATATCTTATTCTCTATATATATTTATGAATCATGTTATCTATGATATGGTGTAGGGTTTTTTGTTACATTATGATCATAAACAACATATAATTTTAATGGGATGGGGGTGGAGTCCTGAGGGTTTTCATTGAGGTGAAATTATCATTTTCTATTATGGATTAGCTTTTGTATGGGTTAGTGAGTATGTTCATGCTCAATATGTTTCTATATATTATGGTGTTATGGTTTGTGGAATTAGATGATAAATTTATTTCCATGATTATATGATGGGTGTGATATGTGTGGAATTTGAGGGATGTGTTTTTATGGAATAAATGATGATGGTTTTGTCCAATACCAAGGGTAAAGATTAAGTTTGTCTAAATTATATCAGAAGGATGTCTGTTATGTCACACACTATGGGGTTATGGAGGATAAGTATATGTGTATTCAAAAAATCCATATAATGTAGTGTTGACCATTAGGGTATTAAATGTATCATCCCTATAAGATTATTACAGGATGTCATTGTCAATAACTATGATATTGGAGGGATAAATCAAATGAGTGATCACATGAATTGGGAAGTGATTGTGGTCACCTATTGGGATCCAATCAATGAACATGTGTATAGTAGTCTAGGGATATTTTTCATTGAATTTCTGATAAGATTTCTACAACATGGATTAGTTTTTTTATGAATTACAAGAAAGAAAAATAAAAATCAGCGATTAGTTTTCTAATGTGATGATGAAAGATCTATCAATCTCTATCGTAGTGTAATCATTATTTTGGTACATCATCCAGTTGATTAACTAGAAGTCGAAGGTTTAATTATCCGCCATGGATTTCCAATAATTGTAACGTGTTAGTTAGTTTCATCATATTTTTTAGAATATATTGTATATTTTCTAAAATTACAAACATGTAAATATTATATTTTTACACCAATAGTTTTGACCTACTATGTTCATAATTATATACTTCACATTCCCTCTAGATAATGTACATACATTATTTATTTTTATTGAGGAATTGGTAATTTTATTATGTTCAGAAAATTGTGGCTAGACGTATACATAATTCTCAAAAACATTTCAATATATTTCAAAGAAATATTATGTGGATCTTAATTTTAATACAGATATTATTATAGATATTTTATGGAAATGTATATTTGTTATTGGACATAGAGTTATCCAGTTTGTTTTTGTTTGATATGGAAGATTTTATATATTATTGTTTTTTAAATAAATTTCTATATACCTAATATTATACTCATTTTTATAGTTATTTGATTGGATACCATTTAAATTTCAAAATCTTCTGTTAATGTTTTTTATTCATAGGGTATAGTATCCCCAATTTCACCTCAAAATTACTCTATATCATAATCCTATGATTTATAATGAGGCATTCTTGAGGTGTAGTTTATGAATGTAGTGTACATAAATTTTTCTATCTTGGTGAGGGAGGGAAATAGTTTTTTTATCAAATTAGTGTTTTTATAATTACATATTAGTATTGTAGATGGTTATTTATGAATGTATTAGAACATGGATATAATTTTTTATCATGATTTTATCAATATTATGTAGAGGATAAAAAATATATCAACATGGATCAAAAATATTTGTTCACCATTCTCAATATTATATTAAATTTAATTAATATGGATAAATGTGATGTTTTTCATTATTTATTTATGGATTTTGACACATTTTCTAGTGAGGATTATTGTGTTACCCATGCCCCATGATAGAAACATTGAATTGAAAAGATATTCAAGAGAATACATGTAATCTATTTTCCTAAAATAAAAATGGTATTAGTTTTTATAGTGTGATACAAAAATCTATATGTTGTTTTTCAATATAGTTTTAGGTGAAACTTCAATTATCTAAACTATGTTCTTAAATCATATAATCATCAACTATTTGAATTATCTCTATGTGTATATGTTGAGTCTGTGGTGTCTGGACTTTGAAATGGGAGGTGAGTCCAAGAGGTAAAATGGTATGAGATCTAGGTTATGGTAAGTAAATTCAATTGTTTTATGGAATGTAATACCTATTATTGATTTCGTGTTTTTTTGACATGTAACTTTTTAAATCAATATTGATCTTAAAAATTTATTCTCCATGATATTCCACATTGATGACCTATGTGAGTTTGTAAGGATGGAAGGGATCTGGATCTATCATGAAATGACGAAATTTGGTCTCCTGGGGGTATATATTAGCATGATATAGTGAATATGTTGTAGGTAAAACCATAATAGTCTATTGGTAAAGGGTAATTTCTTGATGATATACTGATGGAATGTCTGATAATGGTTATATAAATTATCAAATGTGTTTCCATAGTATTTAAATCAAATATGTAATATCTAATTAACAAGTTATATTATATGGATCCTCTATTGTTTTATGGAGATACAAGAATCAAGAAATCTTATTTTTTTTTTTGATTTAGTTAGTTATGACCATTATCTATTAGATAGAGAAACCTCATGGGTTAATGGTTAGGTTGGGTATGTATATTATCATTAGTATAGTGTAAATATAATTCTATATAATTATATAGGTACATAGAAATAATTAGCTTTATCAGAATGAATTTTTGGTGTGGTTCTCCTGGAACTCTTTCCCAGAGTTATTGGTCTGTGATATAGAAAAGTATTTAATAAATTTGAATTTATAAGATATGATTTTTATGTATTATGTTTCTTAATTAATGAGTTTTATATAATTTATATCTATGTTAGTGATAGATGTGATAAGATTGTTTTTTTATTTAGGATTTACTATAATAGTCAATCTGGGTATATGTGAACAAATTTGGATTTAAATAATTATCTTAAGTGGTGAATCATGCATTGATAGAGGTTATGTACTCAAATTATGGTATAGATCATATTCCAGATGCTAGGAAGAAGGCATCAGGATATCAAAATTTAGGGATGTATAGAGTCTAAGTAGAGATGAAATGTAATAAGCTAATCATTTTAACTATGGGGTGGGACATTTGTGAAATTTTATTAGTTTTTAAATATTGAACACATTTTTTTATTTACGTGACCATACAATAATTTTTTCTATAGATTTTTATAGGTTGTTGTCATATAAATTATCTTTATTGAAACATCACAAAAAGATGGTAGTTCATGATATTGTTAGGCTCAATTTTATGAAGTAGGACATGGACTAGTGCTAATAAGAGGCTGATAGTGTAAGTTTGAAACTTCTATATATGATATTGGAAATTGTAAATAAGGTTGAGGATATGGGGTAAATATTATTTTAACTCTATAGGGAAGTCATACATCTAGAGGTTAGGGATCATGGTATATAAATTCAATTGAGAAAAATTTTTATTACCCATATAGAGAGTTGTTAACAGTAACATTGATGTTTAAATTGTTTTCATTAAGGTTTATCATACTATTTCATGGTTCAAAAAATAAATATATATAAGGGGGCCAAAGAGGTGATGGTTTTGGTTTTGGAAATAGATATGTTTTATAGAAACAAGATTATTGAAAGATTAAATGTTTCATTTTGGGTTGATCCTCAAGCATGATACCATGATAATAATGGGTATTTTTATGATGTTTATAGCTTATATATTTTATTTTTTAGATAACACAATTTGAATAGTTTAATTAGATTATATTGGTTTTGGTGATTAGGAGTTTACATATTTTTCATCATTATACCGAGTTTCAATTATGTTATACTTGTGGCCTTTAGATTCCAATCTTTTTTTTTCAATGTCATGTTTAGAGATATCTTAAGGATAATCCTATTGATGGGAGGGTTTTTATGAAAAGTGTGATTGGATGAGGGAAATTGAGTATATTTTTGGTTGACTATGTGTATTTGAGAGTTTTTGTTTATTTCCAATGTGTTTGGTGATGTATTAGGGGTATGACGTTTCAATGTTCCATAGTTTGGGAAATATTTCCTTGAATATTGATTCCACTGAGTAATCAGAGTGTTAGATAAGGTATTATTTTTTTAAATAACCCACCAATATTTTTTCATATTAAATTATTAAAATAGTAATAATGGTTATTTCAAGAATATGTTATATGATAAATTCAAATATATACATTGTTAAATTTTTTAAATGATTATTGTACTATGGTTTTTTAATTAATTTAACTAATGTTAATATAATTAAAAATTAGTAATAATTTAAAATTAGATAATATCTTAAAATAAATAAAATTATTATTTTAGATTGCATACTTGTTGATGTTTTAATCCTAATAAAATTCAATTTTTCCTATTTGACAAATCTATTATCACATTCTATATCTTCATGATCAAATAAAGACAATAATGACATCAAATAAATATCCTGAAATCATATGAAGACAGGATATAAGGAATTTAAATTTTTATATAAGTAATTTTATTTCCTTAATACCTTAGATCAACTAAAATAAATTAAACTCATATTTATCAATAGAGAGTCCTCGTTTACTATATTTTATAAGAGATAAAATGTAATTTACATTCATCGATGGAAAGATGATATATATAATATTAAAAGAAAATTAAAACTAATTATATTGATATCATCCTAAATAAAGTATACAAATTCAAGATTTTTTTTAAAAATAGTGATGTATATACCAAAAAAGGTAAAACATCATTAGATCTCCACAACCATAACCACCTGATAGGTTAGCTAATGATTGATAAATTAACTACCCTCTATTTTTCATTATTCAGTTGATCTCTACTTAACAACATATATAGATACCTATCTATCCTAAAACATTAATTTATGTAATGAAAAAATATATATAATGATTATGTGTGGAATATTTTTACTTCAATTTTTTTCACAAGATTATTCACATTTGGAGTAGTGAATGGTCAAATATTGGAATATATTCTTCAGGGAAATTGTTCCAATATATATCCAATATTTAGTTCTAACTTTTATCTTAGTTAATAGAATGTATATAATGAAGTTATTTTATTACATGGGAAAATATTTCATATTATAGAGACTATTCAAATTTCTCCAATTTCACATGCACATCACATAATGTATGGAATAAAAATTTCAATTAAATGTAATACAAATTATAATCACCAAGTCTAAATTCATTATCAGTATTAATAAAAAAATTAGTTTATATTATTCTACTATTTGATTAAATTATTTATTGTTTCTCAATTCCATAATCTTTAAATAATTTTTAATATATCATGTAATTTTACATCCAGATAAGGATGGATTGGGAAAGAGGCTTGTAATGAGGATTAATGATAACTCATTAGTGGTTGAAATGGGAAGAAAATTTTAAAACATTTAGTCCATAAATAATAAATATATTATATTTAATATGTTCATTTAATTTTGAATAATTTCCTCAATCATCTTCAATACAATTATGTTCTGCTATAATTTTTAGGACTAATAAATTTAATTATTGTTATAACAGTAATGTTTTGGCTTCCTAAAAAAAGTTCAATAAATATAATGAATTTGTAAAAAATATTTTTAGAATCCACATATGAGGAAGATTTTATAATTAGGAACGTGATTAGAAGAATTCAATTAAAAATCTAGACGAATTTTTCTGAAATTATCTTGGTTTTAAATATGAATGAATGCTAGTTTCAATTATCATTTATATATAATTCCATTAATTAAATTGTTTTACCATTTACATGAGTCTTATAAATGGAAATTATAATTATTTAATCATATAGGTTTCAAATTATTTATTTTTGAAGAATAACATAAAAACGAAAATCAAAATTGTATAATATTTGAAAACATAATATAACCAGATCTTATAAAATGATATTCCTCCCACCACAATTATTTTTTAAAATTTAATAATTGTATCACTTCATATTAAATATGTGATGTTAAATAATTTTAAACATTACAAAAACATTTGGAAAGGAAATTAAGAAGATAATTTTTTTAGTAGAACATTCCTAAAGATGGCCTCCAAGATTCTAAATCATAAAAACATTAACATTTAAAAGAATAAAAACACCACCAGATTATTTAAATTAAAGTGATAGAAATGAAAAAAGGAAATTTAACATGGATATAATTCCCATGTGGTTATACATTTCATTTTATCAAAATACATTCCATTAGTAGTAGGCCTTCCCCAGTTTAAAAGTGGTTGTGTCATATAACTGCAAACCCACCAAAATAAACTATCATTAATTTATTTTAACTCAGACAACCTATAGAATAAACCATGGAGTTATTTTGTTGAACTACCTTCCATGATATTGTAGTTCCTATATAGTAGTGAAACGTAGAATAAATTTAATAGTAACATCCCAATAAATGATATTCAGAAATGATGTCCACTCATAGTGTAAATTTAAATCAATGATGTAGTTTCTCTTGAATTTTATTTTGAAATATGATTTCTTCTATTCCATCATAATGGCTTCCATAATCATCATGTGAAAAATGATACACAAATTATGTTCCCACATTTTCTCTCCCATTTCTTCCAAAAACCCTCTTTATATTTGGTAATATTATTAAAAAATAAATTATTAAAATAAATTATACAAAAGGTGAAGGTGTGAAAAATTTATTATCAATAAAATACATCTAAATTAAATAAAAATTTTAGACTTCTATCTATGTTATCATGAATGATTCCGGATTTTGTGAGTTGAATGATTTAGGAATATTATCAACACAAGTGAGTAGTATCCTAGCTTATTAATTGTGTTATTCAAATTTTATTAGATCATATATATCATAATATTTGGTTAGTGAATGGAAATAAGGATTGAAATTTTCATCTTCAAAAAATGGATTTCATATGTAAATTTTATTTCAATCAATATAATCATAAAAATTATCTGAAGACATAGGATTCCCTAGAATCACATAAATGTTTAAAAAAATTAAAATTTCAGTATTAATTGTTTAAAAAATTAAATCCTAATTCGTTTTGTCACTCTATTAGATAAGGATTTTCAATATATAATGTAGTTACAATATTTCTTTCATGAAATCATTTTATTTAATTTTCCCACAAATATAAAAAAGTATTTCAATTTCATTACTAAAATTTATTTAATATATCACCCACTCATATTAGTTTTTGTTAAAAATTCTCACTACTAGAATGAGGGAAATGTCCATATATCGGAAATTAATATATGTAATTAATAAAAACATTTTATTAAAAAAAAATATAATAGTTTTTAAAATCCTAGTGATGTAAATCTATTTAATATGCCTATAAAATAACCCTTGTGATGATTTGAATTCATCAAAATGACTTTTTATTGAAATTATTTATAAATAATTTATTCATAGAAAAGAGTGCATTTGTAACTACATTTTTGTTATGAACCTATATAATCGTCACCCTACTAGGGTGTCATAGAATTTTTGATACATTTATCTAATAATATTACTAATACCAACATTATGGAAATAATATCATGGAAATCTGTATATAAAATTATTGGATTTATTTTAATAATAAATAATTCTAACATCGGATCCATTCCATCAACCGTATTTAATATTTCTATACCTAAGTGATTTATGTCGTCAACATTTAGTTTGAAACATAAGAATATAGTAAAAATATATAAAATATATATTAATATAATATCATTTCATAATAAAATAAAAAATATGATAAAAGTAAAACTATTGACAAAAAGAAACATTAAGAACAAGGGAAGATGATATGGAAATATTATTTATAATCCCATACTTTTTAATATTTTCTAAATATTAAATTAATCATTTAACACATAACTATGTGACAAAGTATAATACCACTACCATGTGATGAGAAAATCCCATATAAGTATTCACATATTTCAAGAGATTAAATTCTCTTTCAAACACATTAAAATGGAAACAATATTAATCTTTATAATAAATACATTTAATAATAAATCATTGTTCTAATGAAGTAATGAGTGACAGAAGAATATTTGAATGTTTTGTTTCAAAATAATATCATGAGGGGTATACTTATTAATATAATGGACAACGGACCTATAATTTGGATGTATTAGACATGACTAATTCCCTCAATGAGTGGAATTAGGCCACAACCACATCACTAGCTATTAGAGACATTACCCACTGTATCACTACCATATCAAGTGAATAGGGAACCTCATCCTTCGAATGTTAGTATATAATAGAACCTATGGTTCATATGAGTTGTTTTCAAATGAAAAAAATATTCCTAAATCGTTCCTTTTCATTTATCATTTAATAAAAAAAATCCAATTTATAGATAAATTTAAAAAATTTCCATCAACAAGGAATAAAATAAGAAAATTTTTAAAATCAGAAGTATCAATTAATTTTAAAATAAATAAATTATATTTTTATATGATTTTATAAATAAATTTAAAATAATAAATTTTATATAGTAAAATTAATATTTGAATGAAACCAGAAACACCACCCAAAATCATGACAAACTAGTGGAAGCCACTCACAATCAATAGAAATATAAATATAATTCCAAAGGGCTTACTATGCTGGCTCCAAAACCCAATAAATTCCAAAACCCTAAAATATATAATCAGTAATGAGTATCAATAATTAACCATTTGATTGAGGGAGGAAAATAACAAAAAAGTACAATGAATAATAATAATAAAAGTTTAGGTGAGGTGTTTAGTTGGATTTTAACATGATTATGTTTGATGAATCCAACAAAAAATAAATATTGGAGGAGTGGGGTGGTTTGGATTGTTTATCAGGTGGTCCTCAAGTCATGAAATTGTGAAGAATGAGGATTAAGGATACAATTTTGAGTGAGAGAATTGTTTTCAACTATGTAATTTTAATTTTGGTACAGACGAAATGGTTTTTTTAGAGTTTTCAAAATCATGTTCCAACCACATAGGCCAGACTACCTCATCTAGAAACTCACATTTCATTTCTTCACAGTTTGGTAAACCATGGTCCTACCATGTGAAATTATTATTTTAGAAACTATATAATCTATGAACGGTTTCCAAAATAAGTCTTCTATTTATGTGAGTAACTAGTGAGATTGCTCATTTTTATAACTTTATCCATATTCAATGAAAATAAAATTAAATGAAGGAAAAAGTTTATTGAAATTAAATAATTATTAATAATTGAAATTATAAAATGTGTGTTATAATTTTTCCTACAATACTACATTCTACCACCAGAAATTTAACGTGATGCTTAATCAAATAACAAATGACCCTACTTAAACCTCATATGAAATTCTTACTCCTATATTTTATGTAAATACCATTAGTTATTCCATAACACGTGGACAAGATAATAGGTTTTATTTTTGATAATCTAATATTAAAAGATAAGTCTCTTAGCTGGTCACTCAGAAATCAAGAAGTCTATTTATAAAGCGTGATATTACAAAATAATAACATGTGGTGGTCCAATTGAAACTTTTTCAATTTAAAAACATGGAATATATTTTATATTTTCATAAACATAAGAAGAAAATCAAATATTTACGAAACCTCCCTAATCCACATGGTGATCTCAAACTGAATAATATATCACCAAAAGAGTATCCCCTAATGCCCCAATCTCAACTAACCTAAACAAATTTTCACCTTCAGTAACAACCACTCACATATTGAAAATTATAATGATAAAATAATGACATCCAATCCATAATAAATGGATCAATAGATCAATTACTAAGAGAAATCAAATTTCCTTGATCTTTTTTACCTTCTTCTGGATAGTGCATAACCCTCATGGGAAGTCTCACAGACCAATATCCAACATGATGTAAAATGAAATGGTTTTTCATAGAGTGATTCAAATCGGGTTCTTCAATAAGTGGAATGATATATATTAATTTATTTTAAAAAATTAATAAATTGGTATCCCATAAATATCTAATGTGAAGGAGACATGCCCAAAAAATATCATCTATAATATGGTTATCCAATTCAATCATCCCATATATATAATGGTGGTATATAAAACACCTCCTCACATAGGAAACTATTTTAATTTAATTGACCTTCTGAAAATGAGATATAAATATGTTTTAGCTATGGAATATGATAGAGGATTACACATTGTGTAACTTAGAAAACATCCTGAACTTATAAATTTCAAATATCCATCACATAATTTATTGAATTAATTTGTATTCTGTAAGAGGATTTATTCAACCAGTAAATCGTGAACATAATAAAATTCTACCCCTGAGGGGAATGAGGTATTCAATTCGGAAATATATTAAAAACTCATCCCAATTACTTTTTGTAACAGTTATTTTATGGTGAAATATATGGAGTCAATAGTATTTGGATTTAACCAACTAGTTAGTTTTACAATAATAAAAAACCTACTACATATGTAACATCCCATGTAAATATAGAAAATGAAATTTTAATATTTACTAATATTTTTGAATTAAATATTAAATTTACGTAACAAGGGATGATATGTACGATAGTCTACTCAACACACAACAGCATATTTCTCCAAAATCATACATTTCACACAACAATGAGTTATATTTAAAAATAATATAATAATTTTTTTTAAATCGTACTAAACGACTAGTTTTTGTATTTGTGGGAATAAACAGAAATAAAAAATTATGATAATTCATGTTTTTCAAATGTATTTACAATAATCCAAGAAATTTTAGAGGCTTAATATAATAATGAAACTGATTTAAAGAATGAAATACTCTAATATTTTTCTTAAAGGTCAGGTTACCTCCTTTTGATGGAAAACCCATTTTAAATATAATTTTATTCTATTTTATATTTTACACTAGACAAAATAACTTCTTATTTATAATTGGGACCTAAAAATTTACATTGGGTAAATTTTTGGAATTTTTCTGTTAAATTTCATTTTTAATTAATAGTGAAAAGTACTACATTTGAAGTCAAAAATGCCATTTCATCTAAATTATTTTTATAGTTAAATTGCCATATTAATTTATTTTAAATTTTAATTGGATTATATTTTAATCTTTTAGCACAAATGTTTTTCATTTGATGTATTTTCACATTGAAATTGTACATAAACACATGTCAATATTTAGGTAGTTTTTTTTAAAACAAGTTTTTTGGTTTTGACAACCAAAATTAATTTTAAATTAATTTCTTATACTTTTTTATTTTTAATTAGGGAAAATTTATTGAATATTTGTAATCATATAGTCAAAATTGTGTAAATAGCTAAAATTTATTTATAGACATTATGAATAATGACTTATGTAAATATTATATTCACCAAGTTTGTGGGTAAACCCCGTAAATAAGGGAAAAACAATAATATTATAATAATATTAAATTAACCTAAAAAAATTCATAACCCTATTTTATGAGATTTGTGCGACCATGGGAATCCTCAAGTCAATTATAGGACCCTAGGATTGAATTTTGTGTGAAAATGACATTTAATTACTTTAAATTTAATGTAAAGGAAAAGGTAACCTAAACCTGTTTCTTTTAGGAAAAAAATTTTATTTGGGGTCATATAATTAATAATTTCTACTATAAGTAGTTATTATAATATAAAAATATTTCCTACATAATTGTTTTTTATTTATAATTTTTAGACATCATATATATATATTTATTTATAACACAATGATGATGTAGTTATTAACATAATAATGACTTTTTAAAATAAATGAGATTTTAAATATTAAAATAATGTTATTTTGAAACTATTTATGACTTACACGAATTTTAGGGAAGATTATGTATTATATATTTTAATTTATTATGATTTTTCTAAAGAACCAATTGATTAGGTATTTTAAAAAATCATGATATAAGTAGTATAAAAATTGACATTAATGTATTTAAAAAATCATTTTTATTAAATAATATAATAATAATAAAATTATTAGATTATGAAAAAATAGTGAGATAATGTTTTTTAAATGTCATTAATGAACCAATTTAGGTTCTATTGGCATTTTATTGAAACTATATTAACCATATATTATTAATATACCCGAGGACATGGTAATAATGAAATTGGTTAACTAAAGGTTAAAGAAAACTTATTAGGTTAAATTTGAAACCATAACATTTATAAAACCAATAATTTGAGAGGATTTATAATAATATTCAACTTATATTATAAATAAATCAGTTGGGGACCTATTGGAATCGAAATTCGGTTTATAATAAAATAATACTTTCAAACATTTCTAAAGTGCCCACCTCCCTCTTATAAAAGGCCACCACCGCTAACCTCTTACTCACATCTCCAAACCCCAATTTATCATCCATAATATGATCCAAAAAATCTCCCAAAATTCATATATTCATATTAATAGACTTAAATTAGGTATAAGGATATTTGGTAAATCCTTTTGTCTCAAATCAAAGTGAGATACCCGTTTTAAGATGCAACATATTCTCTATTGTTCCTTTACAATATTCTACTTCATCACTCCCTATTACATTCATATTACTTTATTACATAACATAAGTAGTATCCTGAATATAATATTATGTTTTTATGAGATTTATTTAAACTAAAATTACACACACATCCATCTAATGGATTTAGAACATACTGTTTATTTTGACGGTGAACTACTACCTCACGAAACGATGATTATTCAATTATCTCCCCCACCTCTAATGGTGGACATTATGATGGAACTATATTTATATATGATATATATGCTATTTATCTTATCTCTATGATTATATAATTATAATTTATAACATACCTTTATTCTTTTCACGTTGTATGAATATGATATTTTTTTGAGAAAGGGTTGACTACCGCCCCCTCAAAGTGATACGACTCGTTCATTCCATACATGAAACTTAGAAAGGATGGAATTAATTTAATTATGTAATATATATGAAAATTTATATTATATTTTAATTATAATATATCTATGTATCTTTAGGTTTTCATTTCATTAAATATTAAATAGAAATAATTGTGGCATTCTGTTGTACATACGGCCTACCGTCTCCATGAATGGTGCATTCCATTTCATATCTCCAATTGTCTTGGAATATTATAAATACATATATACTATAAATATATATGATATATATATGAATAATATTAAAGTTATAATTGACTTTTTTACACATGGAAAAATTGTAATTATAGCATGATCATTTTCGAATCAAGTACCTAATATGAACAAAACAACCGATATTAACTTATATAATTATGTAATTTTTATAACATGGTATTATGTGACATAAAATGAATAATAAACTTGAAAAAGGTTCTAAATCATGTATAAATTAACTTATGTTTATTATTCAGGAAATTAATGAAAGAACGAGTCATGTCAAACATGAGGCAAGGGACTTTATCTCAATCTCCTTTCATTGAGGAATATTTTGATAAAATACACCTCCTTCATTTACACAGTGTATAATAATCCCCTTTTAATTTTACTATCATTCAAAGGGAATCTATTATATATGATGCATTTTAGTAAATAACAAAATTATTTTTTAACGTTTTTACCGATAATGACCTCTCAGCCACGTTAATCGTTATTTGGCATCCTCTATTAGCCTTGATGTTTTTAAAGGAAAAGAAATACCTTATTCCATTTTTTGGTGCTTTGGTACTGAAAATGGTTTTTTAAATGGATTTATTATTTCAAAATCTTGAAATGATATCTTGTGATTGAAAATAATATGATATTAATGAAATGTTGATATTTATAATATTTTACATGTTATGATTATGTAATGGTACTTGGACAGTTAACAGGTATGTTATAAACCAATGATGGGTAGTTACGTGATAAACAAAATGACTTGTGGTTCCATGATAAACCAAGGATGGGTGGTTATGTTATAACCTCCATTGCATTGGGTATGGAATTCATCCATATAGATATTCAATTTTTTTATACGTGTGGAAGTCTACCATATGGTTTTTCCATTTTTTTATTTTTATGTCCCAAGATACCTTTCTGTGCTATTAATTGTAATTATATGGTATTTATGGTAATATTTTTGTTAAAAATGTGTAATCAATGAGCTTATATTTTGCAAAGTGTTTTTTCTACTTCTTTGAGGTAGAAAGTATTACTTTATGATAAATTATTAATGGTTTACACGTTGTTTTTGAAGAACTAATAGTTTTCCTGCTTCATGTATCCCTTACTAAGACTTTTATGCTCATCCCATGTTTTTAAATGTTTTCATAGAACATAAATATGAATAGGTGCAAGGATTGGATCAAGGAAAATTCATGACGTATAAAAATTAAACTAGACCTGTTAATTTTTGTAAGAGTTTTAGTTTTATAAAAAAAATTGATAGTGAGTAGAAGGGTCTAATTGTATTATTCAAGATGTTAGGTATATGTTATGACCTAATTATCTAAATATATAAACATGAAAATATCCTTAATGTGAATTTTTAACTCAAATCATTATTATATAATGTTTATGGTTGGGTCCTTACACTTGGTATCAGATGTTGGGTTAGATAACTTTAATGGTTAGGGTGTTATTTCAGCATAAGTGACATAACCATAATGGCTTGCATATTAGAAAAATTCATAGTTATTTAGATAAAATGAATTAGTTTAAGATAACTTGAATTATTATATCTTATTATTTACCCTTCTCATGTGATATTATATGATGATATTACTGATATACTCACACTGACCTTTTTGGGTTTTTAATTGAATAGATCATGTAGGAACCAAAGTTTCAATGGATTTGAAGAAAACTATGTAGATTTTATGAATATGAAACTGAATGAAATGGGAGCTGCAATGATAAATCTTGTGGCTATTCTTAACCAACTATCTGGAGTCATGATTGACAACATAAAACATGGTGATTTTTATAAGTCATCGTATATGAGAGACACCCATCCATACAGACGTTCAGGTTATAATCATAATGGTAATTATATTTAGAAACCAATGTGTCAAGGATGTTGAATGAAACACCTAGGAAAATGATTCAAATGGATTTGATGATTCTATAGTTGTGGAAATGAAGTTTATAAAGAAAGAACCATCCGTTAAAAAATGAATCCTCTAGTTAACTCTAGAAAATGCAAATATTTTTGTTCGGAAGGATCAGTTGAATGTTTTAAATGTGGTGAACTTGGTAATTATAAAAATAGATTTCTAATGAAGAAGGTTTGAGAATGGGATTAGTAGGACAATATATATATATATATATATATATATATTATTACCAATACCTAATTCCATTTCAATTTAGGATTAGGAAAGTAACAATGAACAATGAATGGTATGGTGTATTTCTTTGCTGATGTTTTGGAATTATTTAATCATAGGATATGATTCATAATTTTGTCTGTAGGAATGAAGTATTATGGAATAAGTTGGAAAATAATGGCTAATGGATCATGAAAAAAATTGAATGAGTAAGAACTCTACATATTAGGGATTCAAAAGTTATAGTAGTTGTTATGA
This sequence comes from Viscum album, assembly GCA_963277665.1. Classification (NCBI taxonomy): domain Eukaryota; kingdom Viridiplantae; phylum Streptophyta; class Magnoliopsida; order Santalales; family Viscaceae; genus Viscum; species Viscum album. The sequence continues at coordinate 1,696,383,788 of OY728132.1, read as the reverse complement.
TTATAAAATGCTTAAATGTATTATGGATCTTTTGATGATGGGATTACATTGGATAGATTTTTTTAGTACGTGTAATCCTGAAGATTTATATGTGAAAATGTTATTCAAGAAAGAATTATCTTTTCTTATGTGGATATAATTGATTACCTTAGGGGTTCATATTATTATGTGTTTGAGATGATAAATGGTTATTACATTTTTGGATGAAAAATGAATAGTGTTAGATAACCATTGAGAATAAAATAGGTTATGGTAATTTTATAGGAAATAATAATTTTTAGAATTTTATTAGAATTATATGGTTTTAGAAAAAGGAAACACCATAGGATTGGTGAAAACCCGTCACATCCAGCAAGGCCGTGGGAGTCAAACCCAAAACCGAAGGGAGACAAGTGAGCATGACCTACCACGAGCCTATGTGAAGTCCCTAGTTAGTATTACTGATTCTATATAGTTAAATTACTTTATTTATCAGGAATAAATTGATTTGGGGTATTATTTATTTTCAAAATGATATCCTTAGTGTTGGAAAATAATTTGTAGATTATGTGATAAATGATATTTTGGAAGATATTTTCACTTTTGGGAACACTATATGACTATGGAAAATAAAGTACATTGGGATTTCAATTGAGAAATAATGGTGGAATTTTATTTTCTAATAATCTATGTTTTTATTGAGAACATATAGATATTTGGGTTAACTGTGGAAATCATGAACCTATCTTTTAGAATATGTGATTAGGATAATTAGTTTTTAGTAGGAGACATTAAGGGTAGACGATGTTATTTGGAGATAAATGTTATGATTTTTGTGGAAGACTAGGTGATGAAATCCATTTGAATTTTTGGTTTCAAACATAGTTTGAATTATTTTGAAGAATTTTTTGGACAATTCTTAATTGAATTGTATTTTTTATACTTTGGGTATGGTTTTTTTTAATTTTGAAGATGAAGAATAGTATTTATTTCTATAAAGGATTATCCTTTTGTGGATCATGTGATCTTGTACTAACCATTTTGGTTTTGGTTAATGTATAAAGATAAGGGAAATATAAATTTCATATTTTTGGGATTATGTGATTCTATAAAAGTTCATTATAGTGCATCAGATGTGACCAAATCATCTTTAATAAAAATCATTTGGAGAAAAGATGAGTTTTTAGTAGAAACTTATTAAAGGATTAAAATATACATGAAAAGTAAGTATATTTACATATGTTATCATTACATATACTAAATAAATTCCCCAAATTATTTAAAGGTGAAGTAAAACAAAAAATTTGTCTATTTACTTATCCTACTAGGAAACCATAGACCGTTTAACCTATCATATGTTTTTGGTTTTTTGGTGGTTAACATTCTTATGATCATATTTTCTATCACTCTCCATCAGATCTTGATGGATAGTTTTCTCTTCCATATCCATGTTATAATGGAATCCTAGTATGTGTTATCTCATGTAACCTTTATACATCTCTTTATCTATTTTATTGTGATATTTTTGTTAACTCTTTTTCCAATGTGGAATTTTAATGATGTTTACGAACCCAATTTTAAAATTCTTAGGACGCAAATTCCCAAATGTGGGGGGGATGTAACCTCCTACGTAAAAAATGAATATGAAATTTTATATTTATTAATATTTGTGAATTAAATATTAATTTTACATAAATGGGAATTCTATGTTGAATAGAGTACTTAACACATTACAACAGATATCTCTGAAATCTTACCTTGCACACAACATTGAGTTATACCGAAAAATAATATAATAAGATTATTATTTAAAATGATAGTTAACGCCTATCCGTTGTATTGATGGGAATGAACTAAACTAACAACAATATGATAATATAAGTTTTTTAAATTTGTTTACATTTATCCAATAAATTTTAGAGGCATAAAATAAAAAGGAATATGATTTTAAGCATGAAATATTCTAATATTTTTTAAAGGTTGACTTACCACCTTTTGATGGATAACACTTTGTAAATATATTTATTATCACATTTATATGTTAAATTGTACAAAACAAACTTATTCATTATAAGAGGGAAATTAAAATTTACATTGAGTAAATTTTCGGTATTTTTTTAATAATGTTCATTTTGTTATTGAATGGTGAAAAATATTGTATTTTAAGTAAAAACTATCATTTAATCTAATTTATTTATATAGATAGATTATCCTTGTAAATGATTTTAATGTGTAATTGGATTATATTTTTATATTTTTATCCAATGTTGGTCATTATAAGTAATTTCACTTTGAAATTTGATTTAACATCACGTCAATCTTTTGGTAGTTTTTACTTCTTAAAAACACTTTTTTTGGTTTTGAAAAATTGTATTAATATTAAATTAATTTATGAAACTTTTGTGTTTTGAATTTGGAAAATTTTCTTCCATATTTTGATTCAGGTGGTCAAAATAATTTAAATAGATAACTTTTATTTATAGACATTACAAATAGTAACTTTAGGAAATATTTTATATACCACGATTAAAGGGTAAATATGTTTAATAAGGGTATAGAATAATATTATAATAATATAAATTTATCATGAAAAATGTCTTAACCCTATTTGATAAGATATGTCCAACCATTGGCATTCTTGGTTTGATTTTGGGACCCCATGTATCCACTTTTGTGTGAAAAAAGTCATTTAAATATTTGTAATTTAAATTTAAGGAAAATATAACCTAAAAATATATCTTTTAGAAATAAAACATTAAATGGGATTATATAAGATGTTTTTTGGACAAGAATTAGTGATTAGAAATATAAAATTATTTCAAACATCATCATATTGTATTTAATATTTTTCAACATCAAATAAATACATTTATTTTTGACATAATGATGATGTAGGTATTTACTAATTAATTAATTTTTTAATTAAATAATGTTATAAAAATTAAAATAAAGTTATTTTGAAACATTTTATGTCATAAAATAATTTAATGGATGATTATACGTTTTTTATTTTAGATTATGATGTTTTTTTGGTAGAATCACGTTGTTATGGATTTTTGAAAAGTCATGATATGAATATTACAAAAATATACATAAAAGAGTTTGTAATACAAATAATATTATATTAAATGATATAATAGTCCTGAAAATCAAATATTTCAACAAAATGACTTATATAATGTTTTAAATGTCATTAATTAACCACTTTAGGTTCTATTGACATTTTATGGTATCTTTATTATCCATATAGTATGAATATAAGAGAAGACATGATAATAGTTAAATTAGTTATCTAAGGGTTAATTCTAAATGATAAAGATAAATTTGAAACCAAAATATGTCTACAACCAATTGTCTGAGAGGCCTTCGAACAATATGCAATTTATCTTCAAAATAAATTTGTTAGGGACCTTTTGAAATTGAAATTATGTTTATAATAAAATAATACTTTCAAACATTCCTAAAGTGCTACTCCTCCCCCTTACAAAAGGACATCACCTCTAACCCCTTACTCACACCTCTCAAGACCCATGGATCATCTAAAATATTCTTAAATAAGATTAAAAAATCCTTATAGTTATTCTATAATCCTTAACGTAGGAAGAAGGAAATTAAATAAGGCCATTTGGATCAAATAAAAGGGATTTACCCATTTTAAGAGGTCACATCTTCTCTAAAGATCCTTTCCAATATTCTACCTCTTTACACCATATTATATTATTATTTTATTATTAAATAAAAACAATAGTAACATAAGTATACTATGATGTTATTATGAGAAGGATGTTCACTACACTTACACACACCTCTATCTTATGGATTTATAACATACTATTTCTGTGGACATCGAACTATTGGCTCATGAAATGATGATTGTTCAATCATCTCCCAACACCTCTCACAGAGCACATTATGATGAAATTTTATTTATATATTCTATATATGATATTTATTTTATCTCTATTCTTCTATATTTATCATTTAGAGCATACCATTAGGCTCTTCATGTTATATAAATACAATAATTTTATTTGAGGAAGTGTGGACTATCGCCCTGTCAAAGTGATATGACTCGTTTGTTCCATACAAGGGATGTATAAATGATGGAATTGATTAAATTATGTAACATATATAAAAATGATATTATACATGAATTTTAATATACCTATGTATTATTATGTTTTCCTTTCATTAAATATGAAATAGAAATTAATGTAGCGTTCATGCATACGAACGACTTACCATCCCCAGAAACGATACATTTAATTTCTTACCTCCAAATTTTATGAAATATTATAAATACATATATACTGAATATATTATATATATATATATGAATAATATTTCATATATAATGTAGTTTTTACAACATGGACAAATTGTAATTATATCATGATCATTTTTTACTCATGTACCCAATATCGACAAAATGAATGATATTAACTTAAATAATTATGTAATTTTTATAATGTGATAATAAGTTATATAAAAGGAATAATAAACATGAAAATGTGCTAAATAATGTATAAATTATCTTAATAATATTATTCTAGAAATTAAATAATGAACAATTCAAGTCAGAAACGAGGTGAGGGACTTCGTCTCAATCTTCATTCATTTAGGCATATTTTGATAATATGCACCTTCATCTTTTACAAGGTGTATAATAAACCCCATTGAATTTAATATCATTAAAAGGGAATATTTTATCTTTGAAGCATATTACTAAATAAAAAAATAAATGTGTTTAACTTTTTTTTGTGACAATGACCTCTCCGTCGTCGTAATCATTTTTTGGATTACACTATATGCCTTAATGTTTTTTGAAAGGAAAATAAATCCCTTATTACTTTTTTTGGTGTTTTGGTATTGAAATTGGTTTTTGAAATAGATTGATTATTTCAATGTCTTGAAATGATATCCTGTTATTTCAAATTAAATGTCATTACAGAATTGTTGATATTTGCATTATTTTATGCGTTAGATTTTTGTAATGGTACTTGGTCATTTGACAGGTGTTTACATGATATACCAATTATGGGTGGTTACGTGATAAACCAAATGACGAGTTGTGACTTGGTAAATCATGGATGGGAGGTTACGTCATAACCTCCAATGCATTCGGTAAGGAAGCTGGTCTTATGGCTTTTCCATTTAGTGATATGTGTGGAATTCGATCGTATGGTTATTCCATTTATGTATGTTTATGTCCCATGTTACATTTGTTTTATATATGTTGTTTATATATGGGCATTATGGTAATATTTTGGTTATTATTTGGGTAAGAAATGAGCTTATATATAGTGAAGTGTTTTTTCTACTTCATTAAGCTGAAAAGTATTACTTTATCATAAAGTATTCAAAGAATACATGTTGTTTTGAAAAACTAAATTTTTTTCTTTCTTTATGTATCCCTTATTAATATTTTTATGCTTATACCATGTTTTGAAATGTTTTCAATGGACATAAAGATGAATAGTGTCATGGATGAGATCATTGAAAAGTCATTCCATCTAAAACATTGAACCAGACATTTTTCTTTTTAAGAGTTTTTTTTATATAAAAATATGGATAGTGAGTAGAAGTGTTGAATAATAATATCAAAGTTGTTATGTATATGTTATGACCTAATTCTCTAAAGCAATAATCCTAAGTATATCCTCAATATGAATTTTTAACTTATTTTTATATTATCTAATTTTTAAGACTGGGGCTTACAATATATATTCCCACGCCTAATTGACAAAAATATTTTAGAAAATCATAATTCATGTTGCTTTTACTAGGATTGAAAACCCAATGGGACACTTTATTGTCCCATAACTAAATTTCCCTTAATAAATCAGGGACCACATGTCTATTTTTGAATTAAAATGATAATAATAATGATATAGAACTCACTCCTGTAGTATTACAAATATATGAAGTTCACAAGACATGTAATAATTCATTTACCTCCATATAATCATATTATATAATCTCATGGTTAGAAGGATTAAATTGAATATTACCTTGAGATATAGAATCAATCTCTTCCTTCGCCTTTAAAAATAGGTTATCCATGAGACTCATAACATATCACTCCTCACTACATTCATTCATGTCATAAAATGGAATCATCATACTCAAATAATTTGTAACATATTTAAAAAGTCCTAATGTATATGAATGATTGATGTCAAAATTCTAGAGGTATTTTACCCATCATCTCTGCCTGAGTTCTATGTGATTCGGTGATAAAATATAATTCAAATATTTTGATCCAGGAAAACTGTGAACATTGACTAAATAGGTTATGTAATCAATATTTTATTGTGTCCCTATAAAATTAACTACATGTCATGGATAGGGTACTTCATATATAATTTTTAGAGTATGTAAGTTATATAAGGAATATAACAATCTACCTATATTACAACAGATAAAAAGAACTCTTAAAGAATTAAAAATATATATCATATAAACCTCACTATTCCAAGGAAGGACCATAGTGAGGGATGTGGTCAACGGTTTCCCAAGAATAACAAATGGGTCCAAAAACTCAAAATTCCATGTGTATTTCACTAACATTCGAGTGAGTCCTATCAAGGTAGATTAAAACCTATTGAAAACACTAAGGAATACTTAATAATAACAAAATAATCTTATAAATTCAATCATATAAAATACATACAAGGTATTTTCCCCAAACATAATAACCTTCACCTTACATTGAATAAATAAAAGTTCTTATCCATAAACCACAATAACTATAATTTACCATCTTTATCTCGTAATAAACAATAAGAATGATTTCTATAAATCCAAAAATCTAAAATAATTAACACAATGATGTCAACGTTATTTCTATTCTCCCATTTTATTCTATAATGAATTAGGATTTCATTTAAAAACACTATAATAAAATGATCAAGATACTGATAAGAATTTCGGTTCATAAGATCCTTAATGGTTGTCGTGTAATTGGTTAATGAAAATGGAATAATAAGGAACCAACTATTCACATACATGATTAAAAATATAGTCTTAGGGATAGTAGCATATTTTAACATATTATTTTCATATTATGATTGAGGTATGATCAAATAAAACAAAAATTCAATATCAAATAATCAAATAATTAAATTATATTGGGTGAATAATCCCATTTGGCTCTAAAAAATAAAATTACAATTTTTGATTAGTATAATTTAGATTCATCTATTTGGTAATATGATGAGGTTATTTTTTTATTTTAGGAAAAATTTTGATTGAGAACATGACATATTTATTTGGATTTATACTTGGAAATACTTCTAGAAACACATTAGTGATTTACTGGGCCGTAGTTTCTGACAGACTCTAGTGATACCCTCAATGGAATCCCATAAAAATGTATTAATATTTAATAATAGTCTATAAAATTCATGAATTAGATTTATTTTTTTAATGGATTAGGGAATCCATTCTTTTTGCAACATATAATCATTTCCATATATAGATGTAATGGAAACCCTTCAATGATAATAATCTACATGATACATGAATGTCATCATCAACTCCATCGATGAAATTATTTGAAAAATATAAATTTTTTAATGTGTAAATATCATGAAACATACAGTGTATATAATAAGTTTGACCTCAAAAGGTACAATAATATATACTCCTTTTTTATCCAATGAGGACTTGAGATTTTTTGGTGTAATTTATATGATGGATACTAAGGTTTAACATTTCAAAAAATCACAAAAAAATAAAAGAGAGAGAGATACAAGTATCTAATAAATAATACTCCATATATGATTCTATAAGAAATGTATGATGCCTTATAGGTAGTGCCACCTCATATTCTAGGAGGGTATTCTCTTCACAAGTAACATGCCTGGTCTTTGCATGTTCCTAACGTCGATAATTATAATGATGTTCCTCTCACAAGTTGATCTTACCATGATACAAACAAAATCTACATTTTTGGTCCCCAGAAAAATTTACATCAACCTTTAGTGCTTCATATTTATATTAATATCCATTATGTGATGTGAAACCTACACAACTCATTTCTGGAATACAAATTCAACCAAATCACTTTATATTCCCTTCTTACCCACAATGAGGGAATGTCTTCAAAACTTTTTAATTCAGAGGGTTAGTTTTGTAATCCATACTAAAATGATGAAAATTAGTTTCATTACTATAAGATGGGGTAAAATATTCATGATGATATGAATTCTAGGAGAAAATGATACTACCTCCACATAAATCATATATCCTTCTCTTCTATTTAAAAAATATAAATTCACTATCTCTTAGTAATGACGTGATCCCCCCAAAACCCAATGGTATAGCTAGATCAATCACAATCATGAGCGTTTGGTACACCACTTGAACATAAGTTTGGATCATGGGATAAAATACCTAAGAAAATATATCAAGTCCAAAAACCTTTTAAAAATTATAATCTTTAAACCAATGAATTCAAAAAACTGAAGATATAATTAGATTATTTCAGAAAAGAAATAGTCATGAACCAGTATTTTCATCTCTCTGAAAAAGTCTTTCAAAATATATAGATTTTATCAAATCCTTCATTTATGGATTGTAATACTTATTAAAGGATACATTAAAATTTTCCAATTATAGATTATCATGTTAATTTTATTAAATTATCACATAATATAACCTCTTGTATGGATCCTCAAGCATAAAATAAGGAATATTCAATATAATATAGGTCAGAGTATCATGAAACACAATGATTTTCTCAAAATTTTACAACTAATAATTTTATTTTTTAGGATAGTTACTCCCTTATATGAAAGGAGTCTTATAAAAAACTAAGCCAGGTATATTATTTAAATTTGATCCTACATCTGCTTCTTTAGATGGATTATATCTAGGAATACTTCCATGGTCAACAGATTGAGTCATTCTGACAAAATCGTCTTTTTTGTTCTGGTCAATTAGAGAGGAATCTTACTAATTTTTTTTCCACCAATTCATCAGAAGGTTTAGCTATAGATATTCATAAATGCACTAAAATATTCTAAATCAAATAAAGAGTAAATTAATTAAAAACCAAATCATAAATCAAAATAGTGAAAAATATTTATGCATTCACGTAATCTATACAAAAATAGAAAAACAACCTCACCCATACAACGAAATATACTATTTAAGTACTTTAAATCCCATGATATTATATTATAATAATGAATAAATGAAATAAAATTTAAAAAATCACATCAAATATGCATTACAAACATATGAGGTGGAACTTAATGTTTTGGCTAGACACCCCATTTCACTGACCATCTGTGAGTCTTAAATATCATTGGTATTTTATACTATGATATCCCAAAAAATAATGATCCAAAGGCATTATTTGATACAATTATTTAGAGTACCAATCACAGAATCACCTATTTATGGTTCTAAATATAACTTATGACATTGTATAAAATTGAATTGTTGATCTGTAAGGTTTGGAATAATCATCATGGGAATCTAGAATCAAATTTTTGAGAATAGTTTCCTTTATAAACAAATCAATCACGATGTCCTGAAAAAGAACCCTACATGATCTAGATATACATTTATGACTGATTTACATAGTTGGTGGTTACATAATCAGCCCATATAATAAAAAAAGGTAATGATAAATGATCATATTGACATAAAATAATAAAATAATCACTAGGACAAAATGTATAATTATTATAAAAACACAATAAATGATGTGGGAGGTGAAGGTAGTTATATAAGGTATTATAAATTAGTTTACTAAATAATTTAAATTAGGAATAGAAACCAACAAACCAACTCTATATATCATAAGATATCATCCAACTATCATGTCACCACGATAAACCCATATATGACTTCATGGATTACACACTTCTTCCATGCAGAGACCATACAATTCCATCATCATAATAAACATGGTCTCTATACTCTCATGGATAAACATGTGATAAAAAATTCTAGTAGGATACCATTAATATTTTTATTTCAATCAAATGAAAGAAAAAATAATCATTCTTTTTCCATCATTATAAAAAAACAATAATGAAGTTTTTAAAAAAATTCACAATAAATAATTCTAATAGTTGTGAAAATATTATAAGAGATTTAAATGTTATGTTTTTATAAAATTTACTTGGATTATACCCAATGGCTATATAGTTTACACAACATATTTGTTCTAATTCATTTATTAGTTTCATTCCCAGAATTTTTGGAATATGTATACTTGTACATCATTAACCAGTAGAAATATAAACTATTTACACACTATAATTTTTAGTGGTTGGGGAGCTATACCCTATCAAGGATATCATCGTAAAATACCCATGGTTCCGATGAGTTTTTTTCATAATATAAATTATTCATAATTCAATCCATTATATACTTAATTTCATATTATGTTCTAAATTGTTGTTAAATCAATCATTGTGTTACTTTTGGGGAATAAAAGAAGAACATTCCTCACATGGAATTATCAATTCATTTTAAAATCATTATATAATATCATGATAAGGTTTTATAAGTAAATATAAATTATGAAAACATTATTATATATACTATCAATGGAATGCATACATAATACCCTATCAAATTCCTTTTGAACTAATGGAAAACAATTCACCAACAATTTTATTCCCCTGAGAATTCAAAAAGGCATTCCAAAAATGGAAAGATTATCTCATGTATACTAATATTGAAACAAGTAATATCTTCCAATATGAACACCATGCCACCATATATTATGGAATTACGAAAAAACAAAAATAATTATGTATAATCATATAAAATATGAGAGAATTAGTTTATTTTTTGTTTATCATGAATATATTTAATGATATATTTTTTTACATAAAGAAAGGAATACCTAAGATGGTATCATCGTGAATAATATTAATATGAAAAATATATTATCCCCATATTTTAATACTTTTTTCTCAACATGAATAACACTTATATCACTCAAATAATTACATTATTTTATAAATGAGAGCTTCAAAAAATAGACGAGATTACAACTTTTTCATTTTATCATAAATATTCATAGAAACATGAAAATGGATTTTTATCAAATTCACTTATAAAATTAGAGTGAACTTGTTCTATTTTTAATAAATATTACATTCCTAAAAACCCCCAATATCACTATCAATGTGTGATATGAAATTCTCACAAACTCTTTACGAACATAATCACACAAGAACCGTTCAGAAAAGAATAATTCTTTAATAGAAGGGACTTGTGAAAATAATCCTAAAATGGTTTGTATCTTTATAAAAAACCTGATTATATTACCATGAAAATATTTTCAAAGAATATCCTTCTTCAATTTTAAATTTAAATATTCTTGAAATCATTGAGATCCAACAACCAATATTTTAGGAGATCCCCACACTCTTCATTCTGAGAAAATATATCTCAAAATATTGTGTGTAGTTTTATAGAATTAAACAACCATAATTTATTACAAAAGTAATGACCATGTAATTATACCTCTCTCATCATAGAATCACTAAAATGTGTTACCCACAATTCAATGGGGTTAGAGAGGAAAATTTAATTTACATTAAACTACATAGATTTCATGGAAAAAAGGCTTGTATTTTTTTTGAGAGATTTCACGGATATTTCATCATAAAATGTTCTATGAAAAATACACCTTATTTCTAAATATCACCACTTGATAGTCTCATTCAATATGGTACATAAAAAGGATCAATAAAATTTTATAGTTATTGTATTCTACTATATACTATTAATTGTTGTAGACTTGAGCAATTTATCACATTCAAAAATCTTCACTATGACCTACCCATGAAATGAGATGAACACTTCTATCATTGTAACTCAACAAAATTGTAGTGGGATGACCATATCAAACATGCAATGATCTCTTTTAGTATTTAATGGAATCAAAAAATTAAAACTACATAATTCACACCCTCAATGTTGTAAAGAGTTATTATAGTGTGGATTATTCCTTATGAAATGAATATTGTGTACCATATCCTCCAAATAAATTTTCTCCATAAAACACCAATGATATTAAGAAAAATATTCATTCCTATACAACTCCTCATAGAACAATGAAATATATTTTGTCATATAATACACTTTCTTCAATAGGTATGTTGTGGAATATTCTTTCCATGGTTTAGGAACCCTAAATAAGGCATAATGATTTCTATATCAAAAACTATCTACCATATCATAACATATTGGGTTGTGGTGTGGGGATTCTTTTCCATTAATATTTCCCCCAAGAATCTAAAAACAAAAAGTATTTGAAACATCCATAAAAATCCTCCTAGAATCACCTCTTTTATAAAACCTTCTTCAATCTTAATACTAAGTGAAAATTTTCCAAAGAATAAAAAAATAAAAAACACAATAGATATTAGTGTCAAAAATATACCCTTTAGGGTTGTTTTAAATTTAAAATCAAATAAAACAATACATTTTTCCTAATAAATTTTATATATATTTATCTCCAATTTCTAACTGTTCGCAGAAATATTTTTAGACCTTACTAATTGTTGATGTCCTTAACATCAATTAGTGAATCTATAATTCATCAATTCAAATGATTATTCTCACATGAGTGAATTTTCAAGTTGAGAAACAATAGTTATAAGTGAGATTAGTAATGATAATAACACAAGTAACTACATTATACTAAACTAAACTTCCAAAACTCCTTAATTAAATATTCAATAAAATTCCTATCCTCAAAAGTTGTTCTCACCCACTATCAATTTATAAAATATAGAAATTTTAACTATATATTAATTATCCAATATAATATTATTACCTCTTCCCCTCTTTTCATTTAACCTAATGAACCCATCATTGATGGTTTAAAAAGTGATTTAGAAATAAATTATATGAATAGAGGATAAAAATGATACATTTCAATGATTAAAATTCGCATTTTAATGTTTCAGTATCTATTATTAGAATAATCTTTTGATATTGGAACATTATTACTCCTTGATCCAACTTATCATATTCAAAATTATCCTTAGTTTTTACCATAGTAATTATTTATTCTGTTTTACCATTATTCTATACATACTACAATTATTGAATGTTTTTCTAATCATTTTATTCAAGGAAGTAGTGTTTAATATCAATGTAATTTAGACTTATGTAATGAATGAGTCTTTTGATAATTTGTACAACACGTGATTTTTCATATATAATTGGTATAGGATATACCATATCAACAAAAATGTATTTAATTTATTTTTCCATCTATATCTGTCTATTAAAAATTTTAGTGTCTTTAATATTTTTCACATTATTATTGTTGAATGATATAAATTTTTTTTAATACATTTACATGAAATTAAAGATCTACAGAGAATAAATAACCCTTAAAAAGATGATTTTTGATCAAAAATTAATCCCATCCAAATAATATCTTTAAATCCCAATAGTTGATCATATGATTTTTTTTAATTGAGTATATGATAATTTTTTATTGATATATCAAAGTCTTTATCTTGTAACACTCATATGAATTCATCTTTAAAAAAATTAATAGTTTGTGGATTCACAAATGTAAAATAGAATTCCTTTTTCAATTGATTTCATATAGTGTAAACTATAAGTATATTTTTTTAGAGAGTCACACTAACCTCCTTAGCAACACAATAATTTAAAATATTCATTTGAGTATCTTCTTGAGAATCCATAAATTTAGTTTCATACATTTGAGTAAATATAATATCCTCTTATGCATTTTTAGTGTTTGAAATAAACATCAAACCATGCAATTGATTAACTTGTAGAATATAGAAAAAGGATAGATAACTAATTTGAGACTTTTCAAATTGACAGCTCATTAGATATTAAAAATAATTTTATTTAGTATATTATAATCCCCAAATATTAATATAATCAATATATACAAGTACCAAAATCCACTACACTTTATACATCATTATATAGTGGTTATGTTCAACCAATCCCTTTATATAACTGGGATTATTTAGGTACTAATCCACCTATCAGTACATGTCTACTGGGACACATTTTATTTATTATAAATTTTTATTCAAGTTAATGAATATAATTTTGTCATAGTGAATCATAAATCCATATGTTTTCTTAACATATATATTCCCATAAAGATATACATTAATGAAATCAAAATTTAAGTGTGTTTGATACACATTAAAAAACATTTCCATAACCTTAACCAAGAATAATATATATTACCAATACAAGACAAATATGAAAATGTCTCATCTACATTGAGCTCTTAAATCCCAAAATATCCATTGAACAAAAGTTTTATTTGTGTTTCAAGTCACTTGTACATCTTCATTATTATTTGTAAAACACATTTTAATCTGAATAAATTATTATCTATTAGTATTTGATCAATTTTATGATTAATACTTTTTTATAAATAGTAAATACCCTTATTAATTAATTTTATCGAACATTAAATTATGGTAGCTTTATCACATGATTTTTGTTCAATCATTTATTACATAGAAATTATCTACTATTAAATAAATCATATTTTTTTGAAAACGATCTGTATAGTCATAAAACATATTTTTATCATTGATTATGCTCATTTGGATTATCTACAAGAACTTATTATTCCTGTTTATTTTCCCTCTTCATAAGATATATTATTGTATTTAAATATATTTAATTGAAATCCCCCTAAAATAGAAACATATTCATTGGATTCCTCCTTTAAAACATGGAAGACTCAGAAAAATTTAATTCATTCATATCTGAAATTGTCTCTTAATAATTTAATTTCTTATAACATTTAGTTATAAAATCATCATGACTATAGAAACTTATTCCATCCATTTGTTAATTCATATAAATGATTTTCATTTGGCAGAATATCCATATCATATCACACTATCATAATTTGAGGCATATATTATATTCTTTTCAATGATTAGAATAAAAATATTACATAATAAAACAGAGAAATAATTGTGTTTTGGGATATTTTTGTACTAGATTTCATATATATTTTTTACCTATCTGGACATAACCGTTCCTGATTAGATAAATAAAAAAATATTGGATTGTTTAATTTCCACTAAATATTTTATATTTATCAGTAAATTAGTATAGTTGGATCCATGTTGATTATTATGTGGTTCCTCCTTTCTAAAACTTGATTCTCCTAAGGATTTATCGTGAATAAAACTTTATGCTAAATCCTTGGAATCCCAATATTTTTTCAATTGTCTATTTATAAATTGAAAATAAATTTTATGGTGAAATTTTTAAATTTATCATTAATTATATTTTCATCTTATCATTGTTATTGACTAAAAAACTTGAATACCTCTATTTTGGGAGGAGTCACCTTTAACCCAGTCAACCAACTAATACTTCTAAAAAACATAACATCATTTTCTATCTATAGTTATAGGATTCAATGGATAAAAAACATCAACGTGAATTAGACAAATAATCCTTGAGTATTTTATATTTATTGTACTTTTACACTTTGGAATAAGATTATTCTTTTTAAATGAGTAACATGCATGAGTATTGTCACCAATTTATTTTATGATATATTATTCTCTATCATTCATGAAAATATTTTTTGGGGATTTTATTCTATGATTTCCTTGTCCTTATTTAATAATTTATTTTCATAATTATTAGAAAACAAAAAGAAATATTGTCACAAAATAATTTAATTATTTCATTTCATTCATATTCCATGAATAAAAACTTAAACATCTCTATCCAAAAAGGTGAAATCATTATTGGAAACTCTATATTGTTCCTTTATTCAAAGAGTTTTCTCACAATTAGTAGTTTTATGATAAGACCTATATCCAATATAATGACTATCTTTTTGAGAATTGATTCATAGACATTGGATTTCCCATTTAAAATAAGATTGAGTCATTTATTATTACCAAAACAAAGAACTCAATTTTTTGTTCATTATATCAGTAAAATGATAATCATTTATGGACATGTTAAAGGTACCCAAAATATATAAAAACCTATTATAATGACATTTTTATTACTCAAAAATTATTATCAAAAAAATTCCATTTAATTTCTTATTCTTTTTTTCTATTATTGTTGGTCTATATCTATTAATTATTGAATATTTTGTGGTACATTCCCCTAATTTTTTCATTATAATTTTCTAAAGACAACAATATATTATATTAGTCATATCTATTTGAGATAAATTCCATCTTTTGTCAAAACATTTCTTTTTGTCTTATGATACCTTATTTTGTATCCTTTTATAAAAATTATCCACTTTTATCAATTTCATTTACAAAAAAAATATTCATAAAAATATTTAAAAATCATGTTATAATTTATTTCTAGTACTTGGTGTTGATTCTCACATCTAATCAAGCACCAACATTCTAGGTGTCCCTATTTTCGAAAATAGTAACACATTTGTTGGAAGTAGTTTTTAATCATTTGATGCTTGACTTATAGAATTTCATGATTCTATGAAATCCACATGTCACATAGGAGTTAATTTTATTTGTCTATAATAAGATAAAACTATTTTATCCTCGTTATGATGATATGTTACATCATTCACATATTTAAAAATGTTTCAAATGTTATTTTATAATATAATCTTCAATAGTAACACTAGGTGCTTAAAAAATAATAGTACAGGTTATAGCCTTTGAGAATGTTGACTCTTTTTTATGTGTAAGGAGTATTTATTGATACTTAGTGATTCCCTACAAACCAATAACTTCTTCTTAGAGTTCATTAGTTATTTTATCTATTTATTTTACTATATTTTTTATGAAATAAATGATTAATTCACGATCCTATACTTTTATCAAGAGAAACACTTCCTTATTAATTTTTTCAGAATGTCACTGTTTTTTTCCATTCTATAAATTTGTTATTTGACATTTATTAACCATATTATTTCATTTATAGTTTAGAAACAAGTAAAAATACATTTATATTCTTGATTTTAGCCCTTTATTTTTCAAAGTCGTCTAGGGAATAATCATTCTAAAACTAATTATTTTATATTCACATAACATCATAATTTTTAATATCAATGTGATAATCTACAAAACTAATAATTATAGCTACTAAATCATCATCATATAAGTACCTAAATTCCAAAAACACATCTACTTTTGGATCATCAAATCATTCAATGTAATGAGAAAATATGTTTATATTATTGAATAATTTCCACAACCCTCTTATATTTAATTTTATCCCTTCAGTGGTTTCTTCATAGACTTTCCATACTCTTCATATTTTATATTTTTAATGAACTAATCAATGATATTATCAAATTTTTAATATTGGAAAAATGAAAATGCAATATTTACTTATAATTTCCTTTTTAAACATTTATGGTTTGAAGAATGAAAATAAATTATTCAATCAACAATATCATTGTCTGGATCAACATTTATTGAGTGTTTCTTTGTGAAATGAAGGTAACATCGTATGATTTTTCCATTGATATTATTTAATTGTTTTTATTCACCTTTTATATAATAAAAAATTGTACATATGACTTTCGATGAAAACAATTTCATCCTTTTCTGAATATGAACACATTAATAATTAAATGTGAAAGTATTGAACTCAATATTATTTTCCAAATGCTGAAATAATCTTAATATTCCACAATTACACAAATAAATTCTACAATATAATTTAAAATAATAAATAATTATTCAAATATTTCAACTAAGATTATCTGAAATTATTATAAAATATTTAATAACACAAGAAATAACTCACTTTGAAATTTACGGTCATCATCATATAAATTAGATATTTCTTACGATATATAATGCGATATATTTTAGTAAATTTCCATGTTGAAGATAAGTATTTACATAGATCATCATAGAGAAAATAATTCCCTTGATTCTACTTCCAACTCATTTTTATACCATTCCAATAAGCAGAAAAATTAAATTTTATCTTATGTAGCATGAATGACTGTTTGGGGAACATCTATAAAAAATGAAAAAATATAGTCTTTAATCATATTATTATTTAATATTTATTTTTTCCTTTTAAAAATAAGTATACATTATTGATTAACTACTTATACTCCTTCCATTCTTCTTATAGAGGGAAAAATAAACACAAAACCCAATTTTTGATATCAATTATTGGTCCCTTATAAAAAAATACCACAAGATGGATTGTGTAAATAAATTTAATATACCACAAAACATAATCAATTGATTTGTACATTCTTCAATCAATGCATTGAACTCTTTTTTATAGTCATTCCTTAGTATCATTAATAAAATGTGTATAAATTACAATATATATTACATGGTTAAACCTAATGGGGATACACAAATGAATATAGAAAGTAAATGTAGATATTCAACAATAACAGTAAATCACATTGTTTATATGTTTTAAATAATATAATAGTCATACAGACCCTTAAAATCACTATTTATGCCCGATAAAAAAATATCACTACCACTCTTCAGTAATAAAACCTATTACTTGTTCGATGATATCCTTTTTCATCATGATTGAATAATTTCATAAAACCCCATAAATAGTGGTTCAATTAATTCATAATTATATAGTGATCCATTGCAATAATGCTTATGTAATTTGATTCCTTATTTCTTAGATTCATTTTTTCATAATTCCATGAAATCCCCTATTCATTTTTCTCTTATAGACCTATCTCTCATCATACTACAAAATTATCAATCAATAACCTATATGATGATAAAAATAACTAAACAACTATAATTTTATTGGGAGGTTAAGATCAAATATTTATTTATATTTATTTAGGTTAATTACCTTAGTCACCCACATATCCATGTGTTCATTAAAGAACATTAATGACTCTATTAAACCCATATTTTAGGGGCCACAGTTTCAGATATTAATTTCATGAAACTATTGAGTTGTGTTATGGTCAAAAATGCAATAATAGAAATCTAAATCTAATCCATTACTATATTTTTTTGTCCTTCCCTAGGGTTCATTATTGGGATTAGTACATGTATGTGGGTTTAGTTTACTTCTCATAAACATGAACTCCTATTTAATATATTATCCAATTTCACACATTAATCTCCTTAATAAGATACCCTTGACCACTATATGATCTCATTTAACTTTTTCACTGATTAAAATAGCTATAAAAATTACATTTCCACATTTTTTTTTGATATTTTATATGAATTAAAGAAAGAAAATCCACACTATCATATTTTCAGCATTCACATTTTAAATTTTTCCCATAGCATGTGGGTTCTTCCTTTAAATGAATATGTCATAGACTATGCCTAATATGAAAAGAATTTTTGAAACTTCGTTGATATTAAAAATTATTCTGTCATTTATAAAAGAACCTCATGAAACATCATGAAATATTATGGTTTTGATATCTCTTTAAAAAACATGAGTATGGATAATGATTATCTGCACAACACAGAAACCTTGAATTTATAAGGGAGAATAAAATATCTAAGTAATTATCCTAGGAAACAATGATATATGGTATACCATTTTGTTTTCTAGACATATTTACCTAAAATATATACATGAAATTTCTATGTAATGAATCTAAAAAAATCCTCCATGTATCACATCTTATAATAACCTTACATATACCTCAAAAAATAGATGACTTTTTGAATAAAGACAATCAATAGAACACAAAAATTGTGTTTTTTTTCAAAAATACCATATTATATAATGGTTGGAAGAGAGTGGAGAAATGGATCGTTTGTGATGGATCCTTGTAGTCAATTGGTGGTGAGAAAGCAGGATTAATAGTTTAATTTTGAGTGAGGGAAATTTTTCCATTTTGTATTTTTATTTTCTTTACAAGACACAGGATTTGGATGGATGGTTTTAAAATTCATGCTCTATATATGAGGTCCATAATACAATTCCTCAGCACTCACATGGTTGGTTTACTTGGTTGGTAAAAAAATGAAGAAATCATATGAAATACCAATGTTAAAAACAATAAATGTTGTTCGTAGTTTCAACTCTAATTCATCTAAATAATCGTGAAACACTTTTTGTAGCTCTATATTTCCCGAATTTCACCATTATTAAATAAAAATCAGAATATATAGTTGAAAAAAATAATTAAATGAAATAACATATATTATATATGAAAATTACATCAATTGGATGAAAAGTTTTCTGACACGGAGGTTATGCAAAAACATCAAAATGTCACTTTGATAATTTATTTTGTTGATGTTTAGTAAAATTTTTATTTTAAAAAGTATAAATAATGTTGAAAAAATTAAAATTATGTAAAAAAATAAAATTATAATTGATTATGAAGGAATTATAATCTATACTTGAGTCATTATCAACAAAAAATATGAAATCATTGAAAACTCCCCATTATCAATATTTAAAAATGATTTATTGTATTATAATTAATAATTATCACATAATGATACCAAATAGAACATGTAAATTACCCATACACTATATTTGAAACTCAAATATTTTTGTTTATCCCCTTCTGAATGTGATTTAATTTCCCAAAGATTGTTGAATAACTGTTACCGATTAATCTAACTATTCTCAAAAGATATTCCTCACCAATGAAATTTAAATATAGAAAATAAAAACATTAAACACATATCATGAAAAAATATCTTGAAAATATAAGAGGAGGTAGAATAAATTAATGTAATATATATCTTTCAATCAAGAAAAAATACCCTAAAGATATTAATAAATGAGTACAGTGATTTACAAAACTCAAAACGTTCAACCTAGTCAGATCTCTGATTCAATGTCTACCTAATATGTAATCCAATAATGTATAATTAAAATAATATCATTAATTAATTATCAAGATTATCTACTCATACAATAATCCATAAGCATGTATCTCACAAACATCATGAATATAAATAGAGAGAAAAAATTCTAATGAAATTTTTTGGAATGTCTCTCCTCCAAAATCATTTAGTTAGATGTTTATACATTATTTTAAAAATAAATAATTATTTTAAAGAAATTGATATTCATTAATTTTTTCCTATATATTATTCACAATCATTGAGATATCATATTAGTCATTAAATATATGTAGTAAATGTTAATTTAGACAATATATCTATCATAACAGACAATTAAACTTCCTCTAATTTAACATGGGCAAAATCTACTTTATATAACGATATTTTACAGTAAATAATATTTATCATGGGTTTTATTGAGATGTGTTTCATTTTATACTATAATAGAATAATTATGAGACTTGTTCTTTAATTTACCATCCATTAAAATAGAATTTATAAATTATATCCTTTCAAATGAATTCCAATTTTCATGAATTAATTTTTATTATAATTTATCAATAATATATTCTTGAGTTTAAATAAATATTAAAAAAATATCATAGAGCTATAAAAATAATTGAAAATATTAACATTATGAAAAAAATTATTTATAAAACAATATTGTGATAAAAAATAATAATATAATAATAATTGATACATTTTCACAATTTAGAAAACAAATCCTTAAAAACCAATAATTATTTCATTTCACATAAAATAAAAAATAGTGATATTTAGTTGCTTGAAATACATATAAAATGAAATTAAAAGATTATCAATGTTTATTTTTGAACACATAACACATTAACTACATCATGGTTTAAAACCGAGACTGTATGAATGAGAATTTAAAATTTCATGACCATGAATCCAAAATTACTTCACCATGAAAAATAAAATACTGTGATTTCTTAAAAACAATTATTTCTTGATCTATATTTGGTTATATCAATTAATTTATACTCCAGTTCCCCCCCCCAAAGTACACAGAATACTTACCCCATAGGAATTTTTCCTCTTCAAATTACTATATAATTTTAACAATGATATTCTCTAAGAATCAAATAGAAATTTCACCATTGGGTCAAAAAAATGAATAATATCTACCCAAAATTAGTAAATAAATTTTCTTTTATCAGTTTAATTTTGAGTAGTATTCAAAGGGTAATTGTTTTTTTGGTTTTCATAAAAAAATATGGATTATCATTGTAAAAAAATTATTGATACAAATTTATACCCAATAGTGAGTCCTCTTGACTCCCTTTCGAAAATAATTATATCCAACACCTTCAAAATATTCACAATGATTGCACACATTTTTTTATAGTAAAAAAATTTGAATCTCTTTCTCTATTCACCCATTATATAACTGTTCTCTCATGTTTTTCTAATATTAGAAATTATGAAAATATTAATTAATTTTTAAGGAAAAGGAAATATTTATATTTTATATATACCACAAATAAAATCATTGAAATTATTATTATTCCCTTTATGTCCTCAAAATATTTTTTTATTTTACATTTTTTATTTTTTTCAACTATGTTAGCACCTGATGATTACATGCCGATGTATTATTTCAAAATTATACTAGAAAATAAATTTAGTTGAATTATTTTTCCAAATTATAATACTTATTCTAAAAATCTAATTTTGATCTCAATTTATAGAAAATGTTGTATGATATTACAAGATAGATCCCCCACGTTAGTTCAATTTGATAATTCATTCCAAATCTAATTATGAAAATTAATAGATCATTCTTGGATAATAAATAATCCAACATATTAAATATACAAAAATGATAGAATAAAATGGTTATATTGATAAAATGTATCTAATATAAATTAAATACGATTATCATATTTAATACAAGTACTACATGGTCTCATGTTTTTACAAAATGAATAGAATTCTAATTATAAAAATAATGGTTTTGTATTCTCAATAGTTGATGTGAATTTGATGAATATGTTAAAAGATATGTAAAAAAATCAAAATATAGAAATTTAAAAATTATTTCATTGAATTGAGGCATGGGATTCAATCATCAATGATTTAATCATCAAATTATCAAAGTGTTGGACATGAAATAAAATTCATTTTGTGTAATCATTTTAATTCTTTTATGTGACTCAAATTTCTTCATTAATTGAAATAAATTTTATATATTATAAGGGTAATCATTTAAAATAAAAATATAAAAAAATAAAAATTAATGAAAAATAAATATAAAAATGTAAAATTTTAGAAAAGAAAAAAAAATAGAAAACAATAAATTTACAACAACTGATTCCCTATTCCCTATAAAAACTTATTTTATTCAATTTTTTATATTATAAAACATATTATAAAAAATGTTAGAATAAATAATTTTATACTTTACAAAATGACGTAGAGAGTAAGGAAGAAATAAGGATTTTATTTAGTAGGAATATCCATGGACTTGACACCTGGATGTAATAACTTAGAAATCGATATGAAAATAATGAATCATAAAATCCAAAAATAATTAAAATGAATAAATTATATAGGAAAATAAATTTTGAGATATTCATGAATTGAATCCCCATACATATGGGGGATTTTTTGTTTTCTATAACTATACAATGGAGGTGTGTTATTACAAGTCCAAGAGTTGTTGTTAATTCTTATAAAAACCCACTAAAATAAAATGTCTCCTATATTTTTATTGTTTATTAATATCCTTGATCTTGACTAATAAAATGTACAACATAGAATAAAATAATAAAATGATGAAATAAATCATCCAAACAATATTTGAATTTAATAAATAAAAAGGAATAATAAATACTAAAAGAATCATTGATTAAATTCCAATGTCGATGCAATTTTTTTATTTTACATAACTATACAATGGAGGTGGGTTGTTTCTATTCCTATAGTTTGAGCGGGTTCATACAAAAAGGACATTGAAAATTCAATATCTCTAATATTTTTCAACTCACATAGATTTTATAACTTACTGTGGGTAGATTTCATTTAGTTTTAATTAATTAAATTTTATTTCCTATATAAAAGTTAAGTGGGGACATAGTATAATAGAATTGTATCAAAAAATAATTATTATGAATTTTATAGAATGTTTTTGTTAATTTCATTCTAGGATATGATTTTTCTACAATTTATAGCCAAATCATGTTGAAATTAAATTTTAATAATCACTCACTATACTAATTTTATATTTTCCCTTATAATTTCATCTAATCATGAATTGTGTATCAAATTATTTTATTTGTTTATAGGGAAAATTATTATTTTTTAATGTGACTATTCACCTTCCATGATTTACATGCATGCATCAACTTACATAATGAAAAAAATTCCATCATATTTAATAATAATGTTCTCCACCAAGTCCAATTTCATTTAAATCTTTAACCATCAAATTTAGTGTCTTATATCCCTTGATATGATTCAATTACTAATGGATTGTTTATCTATCATCGTAAAATATTTCAAATTTGAATGATTTTTTTGGGCCAAATTATGTTTTAATAATTTTTTTGTCTAATTAAATGAAATGAAACACCACACTGTGGAAACCCGAAATTTGCGAATTTCACAATCTAGATAAGTATGGAATTTTTTTTCTATAATAGAAAATTTTTAAAAATTGTTATAAATTTACAAATAAGATATTTTTACACTATAGATAAAAAAACCTTAAAAATGATTCAATTTCACATAACATAATAAATATATGTGGTTTTAATAATTGGAATATAAATAGGATTTCATGAATATTTCATCTATATCAATATCCTAGAAACAGGTTCATGCTGTTTCCAACAATGAAGGGGTTTATTTTTTTAGGGCCTTTAGATACTCATCAGATTTGGTATGGGTATCTAATGTTTTATGAGAATTATATTGATGGTGACCTGGTACACGAGGGTTCCAAAACATTTACAAAAATTAATGAAATTAATTAGTGTATTTTAAATGTTAATAAATGAGGGTATACTCAGATTTATTCTCCCCATCCAAGGATCTTGATCAATCTTACCCTAGAATGTTCCATTTATACCATGTAATCCAACCTTAGATTCCATATATACCTCAATATATTGATGTCTCGAAGTCTCTTTTGGTGTTTCTACTATTCCTTGGGTGTCTACTCTCAAATTTTATCACTATTTAACCATATATTAGTACTGACTCCCGAAGTATGGTTTTTATAATATTTGTATTCATTTAATATTATTGGTGTCAAATTGACTAATGTTATTATACATATGGGACCTCACACGTATCAATAAGGGATTTCCAATATATTAGTGTGGTTAAATGTGTGTTTATACACCATCTGATTTAGGGGTGTGGTTTTGGTCTTCTGTGTTATTAGGAAATTAAAAACTAATGCTTTCAAAATGAGAGAGGGGGAATCAAAATGTTTATTCCATTCGGGGTTTGAACTATATTTGTATTTTAGTTTTTCTATATATAGGATAGTGGTTATTAGGATATCTACGTATTTTGGTTGTGATTTTTTAATAATATATCACTTAATTCTATTATATAGGAACAAGATATGAGAAAATGTGTGTCTTTTTATTGATAACATTCATTTTTATGATAAATAGATGCATTAAAAACAACTTTTATTGATTATTTAGGTATTATAGGTAATTTAAGTAGTTTTATTGATTTATTTCCTAGTGTAGATAATATTGTTGGGGTCCTCCATAAAAAGGAAATACACATGTTTTTTTAATTAGGAGTTCAGTGATATACCTTATGAGATATATGATTTTTATTGTAACGTTAATCTGTGGGAATAAGGATGGATACAACATAGGTTTTTCTGTGCTAACACTACGGGTTGTGTAATCATCTCTTAGGAGAAGTACAATCACAACCTATGGAGTTATCTTTTATTTTTTAAATATATGCTGTAGATTATTGTAATTAAATATCTCAAGGGGATATCTCTTTCACCATGATGATAAGTATACTATAGTGACTTGTTTTTTGAGTAATGTGATAATGGCTACTACATTATTCCCTATAAGGGTTTAACATAAATAATGGAGCATTATCTGAACAAAACATAGGGTGATGTGGTTAATGTAACAACTATTAAAATATGCTGTGTAACAAGGTGTTATGATTAATTTAGTTGTTAAAAATTTAACATTTATACAATGATAAATGAATGGATATTTTCTAGGGACACCTTCGATGGTAACCTATTAAGTTCATACTAATATATAAAATATGATCTCTTGGATTCATGTAACCACTAGGTATAGTGATTATATCTTAGGTGATGGCCTTATTACCAATGAATTGTTACTATGTTTTTATATAATTCATGAGCATATGATGATGGTTTTAAAGATTTATCGTATTGGTATTTTTTTCGTGATGGGTTTTCTTTAAATTCTCATTGTTGTACTTATATGAGATCATTTTTATAGTTATTCATGATATTTTTTGAGATATTAATACATGAATGATTTCTATATATGAATGTGATATATATATACAATTATTATCAACAATTTATTTATTAAATTGGTTACAATTTATATTACTGTAACTGTTGTTATATTTTTCTATATAGTGGCTATAGTCGACACAAAATAACCTCCGTGATATTCACTACTATTTTGACATATTTGGAGTATTTAGAGAATCATTAGAGCTCTAGTTGTTATATATTTATTGTTTCCATTTATATTTTCTATAACATATAGTATTTGAGAACACTATATGATTTTATTGAAACACCCCTACCCATGTACTTTTTAAATAATTTGATGTAAATGTATATAATTCTTTCTCTATTTATTTGTTAGGTATATCTGTAGAGATAAAAATCTAACCAATTATGTCTATAAATTAGTGTTGGACAAGTCTCTAAGAGAATATTATGGGTTTGGATATTCGAAAATTATAATGTTTTAATAATTTTATATTTATTGAATATATATAATGACAATATAAACTATTAGTTAATTTAATTTTGATACATGTTAAGTATTTTATTATCGTACCTTTTATATTATTATATATATATATATATTACATACTGTTAAACTTATATCTCATAAAATTAAATATTCCCTCTTAAATATCTTTTTCATTATTTTTGATAATTTTTGTTATATAAATGGGTTATTGGAAAATTATATTATATTCAATGATGATAATTTTCATTTATAATGTAGTAAATAACCCCTAATGAATATTTTTATCCCCTAGCATTGGTATATTTCCTCTAGAATATGGGTTGGACCACATAAGTCTACATGAAAATCCTCTATTGATCACTATTTGGTGACAAAAGATATGGTTGTAAAAAGTGATTTTCAATCTTGTTATTCTATAGAATATTGTCAAATACTACTTATTTTTTGGATAGAATTAAATTTGTTTGTATGATTATAGTGAACCTGGATAATATATAATTATTTTAAATGTTGTTTAATATGGGATTTCCGGAGTGGTTGATTAGGAACACAAGGTTGTGTGAAGTATTTGACACAAAATCAAAGGGTGAGATCGATGTAATGCTGGATAAGTTATAGTGAATAACAAGAAGTCAATTACATAATAAATGTAGTATAATAGTTTCATACTTATTTAATCATACATATCTATATTGGTGGATATATATTTATATATATCGTCATCCGAATCTACTACTAATTGAATTAAAAAATAATTAATTTTGAACACTCTTTAATATATTAAAATAGTTGATAACATTAATTTAAATAACGGGGATTGCATTAATAAAAATTAGTAGTGTAACATGTTTTATTCTATAAGTGGTTTATTTTTAAATATACTTATTTATAGCCTACAGGTAAATGACCTTTTGGTGTTATTATTTATAGAGAAAATACAATATCAATGAAACATATTTTGTGGAATTTGGAAGGTGTAAAATTATTTTAAACCCAAATTCATCGTAAAAAGGTTATATATATGGTTTTTATACTAGTTTAAGAAATTTTCAACGTTTTAAGAAAATTGTTTTGAATTTTATTTCAATATGTATAATTTAAATGGGTTTGGTTTTAAGATGAATTTCATGATTTTTTAGTGATAATTAGTCTATTAGTATTGTAAATGAAATTAAATTCCAATGGATGTCGGAAAACATCAATTAAGTTTTTGATTATGTAATATATAATAATATTGGTTAACAAATGTGGATCGTATATTGATATAAAATATTTTCTCATTGTTCTATGTATGTTATCATGTAACGACACATATTTTTTAAACATTGTTTTGGGTTTACCTATCGTGATCAATTATAGATGATGATGTATTCTATACATGTTGGGAAAGGGTTTATTGATATGATGGGGTACTGAGACTTATAAATTTGTAATTTTATGTTTTGAACTAATTTGAATTATATTATTTTGTAATATCAATTGTAAAAAGTCCTATTATAGATAATTGAATTTATATATTTTAACCATATGGAGGATAAAACCATGTGATCTGGGGAATAAAGAAAATTTAGTATTTTAGTATATTATATACTGATTAATGTGATTGTACCCAATCTTTTTAAAATGCTGGATTGTGTGAATGAGACACTCATTTGATATGTTCTATATTGTGAGATCAATTTAGAGTAAATAAAGTATTATTATGAATGTTTTTTAATACTGGTCATGGTATGGTCAAAGATAATTATTGTATTCAAGTTATATATCTATCAATAAATAGTATGGTTAGAAAGGGTTGTAGAATAGTGGATCATTTTGAGTTTTCTGGGACAAGCTGAGAGAAATGATTTTTTATTAATTCTATATTAGGGTTAATAATTGTGAATACATTATTTAAAACACACTATGGGTATAATAATATTTTTGGTGGTTAGATTACAATTGTTCACATATTTATTTCATAAAATACGAGGATGAGTATGTATTAAAAAAATATGATGATGGATTAATTTTAACAATTGATAATGGATTTAGAATTTATGATTTAAGAGGGGTTTAGAATGACTAAATTACGAATTTGAGATTGAAAATTAAGTGTTTATAAGATGGATCTGATATCAAGGAATTGGTTGAGTTAAATGGTGGTGTTTTATGGAATCTTGGAACCACCAAAATATTAATGAAATCTTATAGTTCTCTAGGTGGGACTGCCCAACTACACTAAATAAGAATAATTATTTGTACTAATGGTAATATTTTTTAAAACGCAACAACCCAAATTTCTATAGTAAATAATGAATAGGGTTATCTCATCTCCTCTTCTTCCCCTCACATTTATGGATTCACCCATAAATTGTTTTTAATATGAAAATTTATCTTCACAACAATTTTATATAAAATCATTTCTCCATTTAAAATTTTTTCAAACCATCAACATTATTATAATATAAAACAATTTCATTAGAGTTTTGGATAATAACTCTACAACATATTGGTGGCATTATGATAAATCATGTAGTTATAATTTTCAATTTGTAGATAAGGGTTAGAAATAATGCATTTACGTAGTCATAAATTTTTATAGGTGTATTCTTTCATG
Source organism: Viscum album (assembly GCA_963277665.1). Taxonomy (NCBI): domain Eukaryota; kingdom Viridiplantae; phylum Streptophyta; class Magnoliopsida; order Santalales; family Viscaceae; genus Viscum; species Viscum album. The sequence continues at coordinate 1,696,354,440 of OY728132.1, read as the reverse complement.
ATTAATTTAGTAAGGTATTTAATTATGTTTAGGATATATTATAATTAATTCTAGAATTATAATTAGGGATATCAAGTGGATTAAGATCATGTGCATGTTTTATATGATCTATCAAATGATGATCATTATATTAAAATGTATGAATCATCATATAATTGAATTTAAATTATACCAAAACATGATTTTAGTTTTAAAATGATTGAATTTTTTTATGGTTTTTTTATGAGTGAGATAGGTTATTATTTGTTTTAGGTAGTACTATTTTTACTAGTATAAATGAAATAGAAGTGTGATCATGTTAGTTTTCCTTTACATTTTGAGGAACATATTATTTAATAATATTTTATGGTTTATTTTATTACTATTTTACGGGTAAAATTATATGAAAGGTAGTTTCATTATTATTTGGGGTTTTAAAAAATCCAAAGTATCATTATTGAGTTCGTTATTTAATGCGTAGGTTATTACGTGAGTTTTTATTTCAGATATAGTTATAAATAATATGTTCTAATTTAATTATGCATGCTAAAAATATTCATTAAGATAATGTAGTTTTTTAATTTTATTTGTACTTGAATGGTATGATTCTTTTCCATTTTCACATGAGAATATAAATGTAGCCTACATTCATCAGAATATAGTGTTGTTTGTGCTGATGTTTCAATTTAACTGGATGATATTTGAATTTGAATTTTGTATTTTTTACAACGTATTCCATAAAATGAATAATTAATATGTGGAATAGGAGAGTTTGAATTATGATAATCAATATTATAGTCATGTTGAATATTTAATCATCTCTGTGCTATGATAATTATTTTATTGAATTTTTCATTAATTTACAATAAATACCAATTTTTGATGTATCTCAAAATCCTCAAATATTTACTTCCAATAGTTATTTATTTGATCCTGATGAATAATGAGATTATTGTGTGGAATATTTTTATATTGACTACTATGATTGAAGGGAATTTAGGTATGTAAATTATAGAATTCAATGTTATTAAAAATGAAAACCTATATAGAATTAGTTTATCATTGAATCATGGATATTGAAGTTGTTTTCGGGACAATAGAAACAAGTGTATGAGGTTTTATTCATTGAAGTTTTGTTTCTTTTCATCATAAAAACATCAAAGAGATTTATAATTCATGATTATCCAGTGGGACTTGGACACCTTTTTACAATATATCAATACTCTAAACACATTGGATTAAAAGTGCATTATTCTTTTAATTATATTTTTTTTATTTATAGAAATTTAGGGGTATAGAAATTGTTCTCCTCAACTCCATTAATTATTTTACATTATGATTATATATTACACATCTTAATTTTTTTATCCGATAGATTGTGTATTTCGATTAGAATACACTATTCAATTTAATACGTTTTTATCATGTTATTTACGTTCCTATATTTTTAATTTTCTCTTGTATATTTTCTAGGTGTTATATTTTGATTAAAAATTATAACATCTAGAAAACTAGATACTGATGTTGAAGAAAAATTATAAGCAGGTTTTTTATTAATATTCAGCATCTAACTTATAATTCTATATCACTCACCATCTAGTACATAATTTTGTATGAAATCCAATATCATTATTTAACCATCTATATTCTCATTTACCATATACTTATGTATTTAATTATGTTATTATAACTCATACATATCAATATATATACCATGTTTTAGAGGAATTATCATTCATTGAAATTTGACAATATATCCAATCATAACCATATAGAATTTCATAATGTCATTTCCAATGATATTTGATCGGGCAGACAATAACTAATTGCATGAGTGGGTTAATTTTTTTGAATCAATATTATTTTAATTATTTATCTTAATAAAAATTAAAATTAAAAAATTATATAGAAATAAATTTTTCAATTTTTTATAGATTAAATGATGGAGAATCTTTCTAATTACAATTTTTTAGTTCTATTCCTCACTTACTGACTAGTAACATCTATAGTCATATTTTATAATGTGATACTGCGAAATGAATTTATAAAAGTAGTGATATTAATCTCATTTTAAAAAATATAATTATTTATATATGAAGTCAACTTTTATCATAGAATTATCATGAATTTTATTTTTTACTGCATGAATCAACGGTTGAGAGAAATCCCCATTTTGTGGTTGCTGTTAATTGATTATAATAATATATTTTAATATAAATATTTCATTATTAGATTCCATAGAAAATTTTAAATATTTTAATTATGAAATACTTATATATGAGAATATATATAGGTGATACTAAAAATATACCAATTGTTTTTGTTCATAGTACTATATCTGATTTAATATAGTACAATAAATTGATAAAGAGAGATAATAAAAATGATAAAGGAATGAATTTTTTTCATCTATGTCAACTACTGGTGCCTAAATGTTATTTATCAAACATATAAATCTATGTCAGTTATTAAAATTAAATTGAATCATCATTCAAATATTGGATGTTCAGATGTTTTTAAATGGGTTATATCAAAAAATTAAGTTTTTAGAAGTAATATTATATCAATAATGATCATTTTATATAATTATTTATATAATAAAATTGATTTTAGTGAGGTGAAAGAATCATAGGATACTAGCCTTTATAACCGGGAAATTCAAGGGAATATCATATTTTATTTTCATAGGATGAAGATGATAAATATGTATTTGAAATCATTATTGTTTGAAAGAGATAAAAGTACTCAGAGAAATAAAAATTTCTTGTAGTGTTAATGGGGATCCATATTTTAAAATCACAAATGATATATATATATATTGAGGATAGAGAAATGATTTGTAGTATTTTTAAAATAATACTAAAAACAAATTATTTAGGGGGAATTTAAGAGTAGATTCATTTTTATAATATATCTTGATGATAATTTTCCATTAAATTATATTTTTTGTAGTATATCATTCTTGAATGAACTGTAAAATATTTAATCAACTGATTAAAATGTTAGATATGTGTCCTTATTAGAATAAAAAAATAATGAATTAAAGAAAGAAATTGATTTGAGTATGGAATATCTTAATAAAGTAGAAGTTATTATTTTAAATTATAAACATAAAATGATTTAATGGATATCCAATTACGATTTAAAATCTAAACATTATTCATGAAATGAAATTTTAAAACTAGTTTTTAATTAAAAATGTTTTTTAGTATAAAGAATATTTTATCTAATTTTTTATTTGGAAGGAGAACATTTATAATTTCTAATATAATATTAAATTAGAAAATAATAATTAATCAATATTTTTATTTATTGGTATTCATATTAACAATAAATCTATTTTTCTCCAAAAAGTCCACTATACACTATAATGTGTCATAGAGAATTACATTGTAGAAAAAAATTACATTATAAAATCTCAATCCTTTATAACTCAGAAATAATTAATTTTTATGAGAATATTATATATTTAATACTATTGAATTTTATAAATGTGGTTTCTATATATATTTTTGATATTTATAAATTGTAACATGTTTTCATACAAAAATCTGAGATCCATTGCACCTTTGAAAGATAGGCTGAGGACTAACTGTTAATATTTTTTTACATAGATAAAAATTTCTATCAAAATATTACTAGAGAGAAGTATAAGTTCTTGGATATATATAATGGGAATTATAAATGATATCTTTTGGATAAAATCTATACTTGAAAATCATTAGTATAATTTTTTTATGGAATTAATTTCCAATATTCATTATTTTTTATAAAATAATCAAAACCATATAATCATTAGTAATATTTAGAGTAAATGATACATAATTAATGCTTCATGTGATTATTTATCATTAAAAATTAATATTGAGTCATCCATTTATCTACCATTAGGAATGAAAATGTTTACAAGATATAATTTGAAGACCTTAATAAATACACATTAACTTGTGTTAGAGTTGTTTAAGACTCATTATGGAATTAGAATTGGGTTCCATGAAATTGAAATAGCTAGTAAATAACTATTGATTATAAAAACAGACTAGTAATGGATCATATGAAACATATATTTAAAACTGCATGTGATTTTGACCCTTAAATATATAGTAAGGAGAAAAAGTCATGATTTAATAATAATAGTGAATTCCCACCATTTGTATAATTACATCTACTAGAGATGAAGCTATTTTGACCTACATAATCATTGAGTACCGAAGAAACACTATATATATGTCTTAGATAGTTGATCCAATGGATATACATGGACCAATTTTATCACATTAAAAATTTATTCAGCCTATATTTATAAAATTATTTTTTCCCTTGGTCATTTTTTATAAAAAATGCCTATATTCAGTATTCTATGATATTAGTGTGGTGATTTTATTACTTTAAAATTTTATTCCTTTTTAGTGAATAAGGTATTAATCGTAATTTATTATCACTATGAACACCATAGAAGATGGGGAAGCTGAAATCATTAATAAGACCCCTTATAATATTACTATGTCTATATTATCTTATAATTTATTAGAAATTTATTTTTCTATTTAGAATAAGGGAGTATATATTGCCCCAATGTATAATATGTTTTCATCAATCCATTTTTAGGATAGAACCATATTCAACTATGTAATTATAAGATGACTAAAAAATATTACATTACATTTATTGGATATAAGGAAATGATATTAAATACTGATGATTTTATTTATAATTTTGATATGTGGGATGATGATTGCACTTTTCTTGTAGAATCCACTTTTAATAATGTTTTAAAATTTCTAAATAAAAATTTAAGAAACAATTAATGATATTTTTTATGAATGTGTCTATTTGGGGTAAATAAAACTTCTATAATAGACTTATATGTACTGAATTTTTGAATCACAGTATTTTATAAATAAGCACAGAGTTACACACATGAAAATTAAATATATCTGAAACTAGAATAAAAAAATATCCATACAATAATTTAGTTCATTAAAATTAAATTTTTTAATTAATATTGTTAAAATATTACTTATACTTAGAAATTATTCAATCATAGGGAATCATTCTAACATGAATATAATTTTTTGAATTGGAAAAAAATTAAAATGAGAAATTGCTTAAAAAATTAAAGTATGCATCTTGAATTCAGATCAAAAAAATAATATAAAATTGAATAATTATTCTTATGTGATTAATTTTGTGTAATAAAAACTAAATGAAATAAAAATAAATTTGTAAATAACAATACCTTGACCTTGGTAGATAGTACTATGGTTCACCCAATTATAATAGTAAAACAAATATTTGTAAAAAAATTTGATGGAAATGTTGTAATTTTCTTGAAGAGGGAAATACCATTTTTTAATGTATATAACCAAGAAAATTGAATGAGTTATAGTGATACTTCAGTTGTGGTATCCTGACTCAAATATATTTTTCTTTAATATTGTTTTTCACATCACCATAGAAATGATCAATTTCAAATAGATGTATTTATTAACAAACACAATTGATATGTTCATAATGAGATTATAATGAATATAATATTATCTTTTAAGGGAAAAAATTTATTAGACATTTATATAGACATACCAAGACACCCTATGTAATTAATAAATCCCTATGATATAGGATCAAATGAATGACCAGATTTTGACATCCAAATAATGTTTTCAGAGAAATTTTATAATACAATAATTTTAACAATATTGTTTATTGAATCTTTTTTTCTTAAGACTATAGTGAATTTAATTATATTTTTCTCTACATTATGTTCTCTCATATATAGTTTTCCATGACATATTGAGACTAATATTGATGTGAGAATTATGTGTGGATATTATTTCATCCATGGATTAGAAATATCTAAGAGATTGAAATTAATAATATTAACTCTAAATAATTATATATTACAATTACATAGTTGTATTTGTTTAAAAAATTAATCCATTATTACTACACTCATACATATCAATTGTAAACATTATCGTGATGAGTTATTTAAATAGATAGAATAAATAATTTTTACAAGGATTATATAAATCTCACTTTACGTAGTCCAAAGTATGTTTTTTTCTATTTAAAAATTCAATCATAATATTCTTTGAAAAATTGATGTCATTATTTTTTTGTATGTGATTTATAAGAGATACTATTGTGTGAGTTACCATTTACAACACCTATTATTCATTATAATTTATTATTTTATTTTCTTTATAATTGATGTTATTTTGGTGGGGGAATATGTAGATATCAGGAAATAGGATGAATGGACATACATGGAGAAGAAGTTTTAGATTTTGACATGTTTAAAATCAATAAATTCGAGGGGATTGGGATTTCTACCAACCAAGGAGATCAAAGAGATATGTGGTGGTATAAAAACCTATGTCCACCATTTATATAATAAAATTTCATTATTTGGATACTAATAAAATTCAATAGGACTAAAGTGGATGAAAATTTAGTGATACATGGATTCATTTTTTATGATGTCTAATCATATAAAAATTTCTTTTTAAAAAAATTGAAAAATTTCTCTGATTGATATTTTTTAAATAATATTATTTTACAGGGCTACGAAAAATGGTACTTATTTTATTATATTGTTATATAGTGTTCTCATGATTAATATAACATTTATATGTTTATTATATATTATTAATGAAATGATAATTTTTTTTATATATCAAAGTAAATATTTTCTAATGTCATTTAATAATCTAATTTTCAATACCTTTTTAATTAGATTTAAAGTTTGGTTCTAGGATTTTACTAGAAATCATAACATCCAATCAGTTTGTAACATGAATTTTAGAAAACATGTAATTATTTATTTTAACTACTAGTCACCAAATCTTGTACATCATTTTTGGTTTTAATGTCTAAAATCATGAGTTTCGTTATTATCATTATCTAATAAATTACATGGAATAACTCTATAAATCATATTGTATTGATTTATTCAAATAGTTAACATAGACTATATATTTTACCAAAGGGGTTTTTGTATGTTCTTTTGCTGAATAATTAAATTTGGACAACATTATAGTTTTACTTTTTATATGAATTTAGTTAATTATGAATATATTTTCATTTATATTATTGACTCTATAAAAAGAAATTTACAATATAGATGATTTTTTTAAATAATTTTTTTAATTTGAAAACGTAAATTTAAATGATATGTTTAAAATAATTTTAAATTAAAATAATATAGCGTGATATATTTAAAATGGTTATTTTATGTGATAATATTTTGTGAATATAATTTAAAAGGAGAGTTCTAATTTAGAAGATCAGTTTTAATAGAAAATTTTAACAAAAGGGTTTTTGTTTTCAAATGAGGATTAGATTCTATTAAACAAATATTGGGGTGTTTATTTAGATTTATAAATATGATTTTCTATGATATTTTTTTGTGTTTTATTATAATAATGTATGTGCATGAAAAAAATGTTTTTATTGGGAATTATTCGTCAAAATTATATTCACGACAAGGTGTATTTGTATGGTATAGGATAATTACTCCCACACTTGTTAAAGAAGTGATTGGTGGATTAGATGGAAATACCATGAATTATTTTCATAGATAATTTTTCAAAACTATCAAAATTTATATTTCCTATAAAGATCAAGATAAGAACACATTCACATGAAATTTTGGTTATTTTACATATATAATAATTCTCTTTGGTTTGTATAATTTCACATAAACTATTAAATGTTGTCTGGTGATAATTTTCACCACATATCTAGAAAAAATATATGGATAAATTTATAGATGAATTCATTATTTATAATATATATATTGATATATTTGAAATTTTTTTCTACTATCTTATACACTTTATTTGAAAAACATACTTTTCTTATTTATGAAAAATTTTATTCATGGATAGATACTAGAAATATGATTGGTTATATTATGTATCAATATGGAATTAATAAGTGAAAAATCATGGATGATATCAATTTTTTCTTCCTTCTGAAAATTAATTAGAGTTATGATATCATTCATGTGAAATTATAGATTTAATAAGATATTTATTAATGATTCTATGAAAATATCCTCACCTTTGAAAATATTCATTAAAAAAGTGTCACAATTTCAATTGTATGACATTTTTGAATAGTCCCTTAGATAAATGAATGAATGGTACATTCCCTCTGAATTAATGAATTACGTATCCTTTTTTTTCCTTGGAGGGTTTTGAGTCAAAAATTAGGAATAAAATATCATGTGATTTCTTATTTATAGAGGAAATTATATTATTTTAATCAATACTACAGAAAAACTATCAAATGGAATTTTGAATTAAAAATATATTTAGACAAGTTTAGATTTTATTTGTCACACTTTAATCTGATTTTTTACCTGTCATTCTAGAAATAGTTTTTTAATGAACAAAAATGATAGAAAACTAATACTTTTGATAATGATATTTTTATTATACATATTTGATATTGAAATAAATTTTATGATAGGGTTTTAAAGTCTTATATATGACTAATTAACCATATGTTACAATGCTTTTAGACAAAAAAACATCAGATATCATCACTATTTAAAGTGACATTTCCATACGAATAATTTCATGCACATAAATCCATTACATCATGGTTTACTGATTGGAGTATTACTTGGATTACAATGAAGAAACATAATAGTTTTCTATCATATATGTTAATATTATTTTTAGGCCATGATGAGTTAAATTTGGGATGATAATTTCTTATGGAAAGTTGGTAGTGATAAAATGATAATGATATGCATTCTAAATTTTAAGTTTTTTGTATTGTTGATTTTATTATATATATTATTTATTTTGTATTATTTATATATAAATTTTCATCTATTAATGTTATTGAATCTAGTTTATATGACCCCTTTACTCATAATTTTGATTTTTAAAATTTTAAAACATTTGAAATAATTAAATTTAATTGTAACAATCCTAAGAGAAATATAATCCATAACTCTTATTGTTTTGTGATGTGTCTGATGAATAGGGCATATGTTTCACAGAAATATTTTCCAATTAGTATGGATACATAAAATTTTTTTTTATTTTTTTATTTTCAATGTGGGATTATTCTATTCTCAAAAAATATGATGATAAAATGGTAGATTCTATTTTTATAAAAGGAAATCAATTTTCCATGTTTGCTTTATCAATGATAAAAAATATTGTTCAAAAATTCATATTCTATAATAGTAAATTTGAATATCTTTTTATGATGTGTAGAGTTCGTCATATCGTATCAACACTCTATTATCCATAATCAAATTACATCACTATGTTGGAAATCAAAAAACTAAAATAGATTTTAGAATAAAAAATATATACCTGAATAAGAAAGAATGGAGTTTGAAATTAGATTATTAAATTTAGACTTATAGGGATTATTAAACATTATAATTATGATCTAAATTTTTGTAATTCTTTGTAGATAATATTATCACTAAACAATTGAACTCATAGATTTTCAATTTGGGATCTTAAAACATGTAACATTTGGAAATATTTAACTATAAAATATTAAATATTATACTTTTGTGAGTTATGAGAGATAAGAAACAATGAATATAAAAGTCTCACAATGTAAAAGGAGGAATGTAATGTATTTCAAATGGAATAATTTATAATTAATACATTGTATCTAGAAAAGAGTAATTATGATTAATTATATAATAAAAATTACTCCATATAAATTTCATTCCAAATGGTGAATACCATTCACTATAACTCATGTTTCTAACATATAGTTTTGTAAATAAAATTGATATTGATAAAAAATTACTATTGATATTAAATGGTTAAATATTCATTTATTTATTTAGATTTATTAATACCCTCTATATGAGTAGACCAACTATCATTTTATATAGTACACATAGATAATAATTCATGTTAATCCTTTTAACTTTTTTTTTGTTAACAAAATTTTATATTCTAATTTATAATATAGTATACTATATAAATATTATATTTTAGAACTATGTGTAGTCAGTGGAATCCCATTTTCAGATTATTATTTGTTTTCTTTCCATTTTATATTTTATACTTTCATTCTCACATTGTTCATTTTCCTTATTTTTTTGACATATTTAGTTCAATTTTTATGATTTTTTGAAATAATTGAATTATTAAGTAATTTTTAAATCAAATATCTATAAATTAACTAATTTAAATAATGGAATAAAACATAAACAAATTTATTAATATAATTATCCCATATTAAATTTTATGGGAATCTTGTGGAAAAAAACTGAAATTTTAAATCTCATGACACCTTCAATTTCAAAAATATTTAAATAATCTTGAAGTCAGGAATATAAAACCATTATAAATATCATTCACTATAATGAGAAATTATTTATGAATCCAAAATTATTTTCAACATAGAATAAGAATTCACTATGTTGAAAATTATTTTTTTAATGTATTTATGATTCAAATATTAGAGTTATTTATTTTATTTTAGAAAAAACATTTTGAATATAACCTATTATTAAAGCGTGTCCTTCACATTTATCATATATTATCCCTTAGATATCATTGAACAACCTATTATGAATCAATATTATTATCCGTTTCTATATAAAAAATTATATAATACGTGAATTGAATGATTTAGTTAAACTATTGTGTTTTGGAATATATTTTGGGGTTTTTACATCATTTCAGAATTCTTTGGGATGGAAACCCCTCGTTTATTATTTTGTATCTGAATTAATTTTATATTTCATAATAATTATATAAGAATAATTTTGGAACCTCAATTATAAATATAAAATAAAAAAATCTACAACAACTATAAATTAAAATAATGAACAAATTTAGAATGTAAAAAATAAGTTTGATCACATTAGATATGGGTGGAAAATTTCACTCCTGATTTGGAAATTGAAGACATCCCAACATTCATTAAATATCAAAAAAAAATGGTGATTTTCAGATCATAGTGAACTGTAACTCATTAATCTAAAATTGTGCATGTGGGTTGGGAAATCAATTTTACTACTAAAATAAATAAACATATGTTATATCATTTATTTTTCCCAATGACGCTTAGAGCTTATTTATTTATAATTATATAATTTAAGAGACAAATCTTGATTTTAAACTGAATCGTGAATTTTTTATTGATAGAGTGGCAAAAAATTCTTATTCCACATGAGAATTTTTCAACTCTAAATCCTACCATCCCTAAACCTATAAAGAGCCCTAATAATAACTAATTATTGACATAATTATATATATAACATGGTTATAAATATACTATAATACCAATCCAAAATTGATCATTATGATTTTTTATGTGAAAGTAATATCTTTATAATTTCAAATCAATTAAAAGGAGAGAATTATTGTTAGGAATGTTTTTGAGTATATAGTTTGATATAAGAATTCGGAATATATAGAATGAACAAATAGGATATTTGGATTAATAATGTATAAGGATTCATGATAATTTAGGATTCAATGTTTCTAAATTAGTTTCTTTCAATATAAAGGTTTAAAAAAATTTCATAGGTATTTAATTTAATTTTTTCTCATCTAGGATTCTATGACATGACTGTGAGATAAATGGCAGAGTACATATTTTAAAAAAAATATTGTTTATTTTAGAGAATAAATCCCAAACATATATATTTTATAATTAAATTTTTTATTTCTTATTTTATTGATATTATGGGAATTATAGTGAAAATGGTTTTATTAAATATTTTTAATTGATAGTAATCATTTATTGAATTCATTGATGATACCATGTATATAATTTTTTGTGAAAAATTATTTATTAACATTTTCTAGGAGGAATGTTTTTTATGATAATAATTTCATATGACTTTATAATACTATATGACTTTTGGTCATGATCATATGCCATTTCTTTTCCAAATAATATGACTATAATATTCATATTTCATTGAAAATTTTAGAATTTATTATATCACTTCTATTTTATCATATGAATTTACCTTGAAATATTTGAATTTTTATTTTATTTTTAATGTAATTGGTATGACATTCCTCCAACATTAATATTGAATATATAAATTTTGAAGAATAATTTATGACATTAACATTTTTTATGACTAGAATTCAATCATATGACTTTCTAGGAATTGGCCTGTATATGTCATTGAGATCAAATAAATTTATAAACTAGAAGTCTATTAGACTTACTTTTCACCTTAAATGATAATAATAATTTGAATTTGAATTCTGTAATATTTGAAAAGTATTGTTAAAATGAAATCACTTGAATTTTTTTGATGATTTAAAATTTTATCCATTTTTAAAATTTAGGATAATGTCGTGAAATATATTACTAGGTTTTAAGGATGATATTTTCCATTAATCTAAGATATTTCATTTGGGAAGATTATGAAGATGTGGTGGTTCATGAAATATATCAAAATGAAATAAATTCGATGAAATAATTTTTTACATGGAATTTGTTGTTGTTTCTTGTGATGATGGAATTGTTTCTAACATTGAGAGGGTTTTCTTGATGTTATATTATTGGTTTATAGAGCTTCCATTCAAGAGATAAGAAAGACATAAAAAATATAAAAATATTTTAACTCTATTTTTTTGAATGTATAAGGGACATGAACTCATCAATTTCTTGCCTGAGGATATAGTGCATCATGCTGTTGGAGGATTCACACAGATATCTATATGTAATATAGTAACTCCAGAAGATTTTTTGATTTTTCCAAATTAATATAACCATTCCAATATTTTCAAGTACATTATTCACGTATTTTATAATTCATTAAATCCAAAATAAAGGTTATATTCTATTATACACAGCACCATGTTTCAATGAAATGTGACATATGATTATGAAATTAATATGTAATATTATAGGTATCAAATAGCCATTTGAATTGAGTATTTTAACAGTATAAAAATATTTATGAAAATACATGATTTATAAATGTATATAAAATGAATTAATTGGTGAAAATTTAATTATAAATGAAAATAAATACCATTTAAATATAAATAAATTTTATTTACAGAAAATTATTTTTAATAAGAATTTTTTTTTAACATAATAAATGAAGAATCACTATTGGTTAACTAATTTTGAGGAATCATATATAGTATAAATTCAATATACTAGTTAACAATAATATAATGTGTTTTCTAGTAATGAAATAAGAACAAATAATATATTATGCATTAAAACATATTTTTTTTTAAATATTTTTTATCACATTATTGAATGGTTTATGAAAAATAAATATCTGACAGTTATATAAAATTTATTTTAAAAAGAAATATTATTATTTGAAATCATCATGCCACCATTATATTTTTTTAATTTTTTATAGTTTCTTAATAGATTATTTTTTTCAAGAATACTAAATCAAATCCACATGACAAAATTTTCTTATATCTATGGTTTAATAACACTACATTTTAGATCCTTGTTTCCTAAAAAATGGGTATCACTTTTTCTTCTCAAAAAATAATAATTATCACACTCAAAACACTTAATAATGGTCCCACAATCATATCCTCTTAACACATACATACTATTTGGAATTAGTGAATTCCATAAAAAATAACACCCAAAAATTCTTCCCAAAATTATAAAATCCATACTTTTAGAATAATAACATCAAATAAATGATTTTGGAGAAATCATATGTGTGATACCAAATATTTGGTAACCTTCTACATAGAAATTTTTTATATTATTTCTTCCTCCAACTCATTCATTTTTTTAAACCATGATGATATAATATATTTAGCATATTATGTATTCGAAGATGTTATTATGTTATGGATGTTTCTACACCCATCTTCAATTTCATCAAAAAAATTAAAAATTTATTATTTAGGTGCACGATAGACCAACACCTTGCATATTGATATCATTATTTTTTCCATTACTACCTCTCATGGTAGAAAATGATAACACAAATAATATAAATAAAATAATTTTACCTATTGGGTAATTTTATCATATTTACATTTTTTATTCCATTCTGTAGGGGATATGATAACATTGAGAGTGTGTATAGAAGACTATCAGTTCGAGAAACAATGTGATTTACTTTCCAATAAATCATTACATAGTCTATAATAGGGATAATGATAATTAATATATTTGAAATAAAGGTTATAAATTTTTTTATTCATGACACATTAATAGTTATTAAAAATATATTATATCAATTCATTTATTACCATTTCACTCAATTATATTTGGTAATGTTGTTATTGTTTGTGTGGACTGCCACAATCTTAAATCAATGTGACTCTCTTTTTTAATCAACACACCACATTGATGATATGTATATGTATTTTTCAATAAATAATATTGTGTTTATGATATTATTATTCTTATTTAAATATTAATTATATTTTCACCTTTCTATAATTATCATTGAAAAATGGAAATGTTACTCATGATTATGTATGGTCTACCATCTCCATGATAATAACATTGTTCATTTCTATGAAAAATATTTTCTCAATGGTATAAAATGTATAATTGTTATATTAATATTATATGTGTTTAATATTTATAATTGTGGAGATTAATAAAAAATAATAAAATTGATATTACCATAAATAATAAATCAAAATATATATAAATAACAAGGTAATTATTAACGAAAATGTGATTTTAAAAAAGAATTGTAAATAAAACAAAATAAATGGAAATATATATATCATATATGGTATGATATATATATATATATATTAATTTTTATACATTTTATATTTAATATATATAATTTTTTATAGATTTGGCACGAATGTGTTTGAATGATGTTGATATTTATGTTAATAGATTCATAATCTCAAAAAAAAAATTGGGAGGCATTTGAAAATTCTCCACTTATTTCATTATTATGTTGTATATAATTAACCATTATCATTTTAGATCATGAATCAAATCATATTAATTATATTAAATTTTTCAATTATATTTATTCTTTATTAGGACATATGATTCTAAAGATTTATAAAACAGTATGAGATTTACTGCCCACCTTTTTACTTATGTGAGATACATTCCATATTCAGTACTTGTTCTTATATATTTTTTACTCACTATCCAATATAGTACTCTATATTTAAAATAATTATAATTAGGTGAATATACAATTATATTAGATTATATCTCTTTCATAAGAATTATGGTTCAATAAATACCCTAGCTATAAGAGATAATTGTCAGAATTTTATTTTTCAGATATATATGTTGTGTTATGATCATATCTTCTTCATAATGCATATATTCATCCCATTTTACTTTTAATATAACAAATTTATTTATCTTATTTCATTATATGTTTTTTCTAATTTTATCTTTGTTCTTACAGTTCAATGTGACCAATGTGGTAATGATTTTACCATACAATCTCATAGTTATCTTGATTGTTAATGATTATATATCAAATGATTAATTATTGATATTATAATCTCATAATTTATAATTAATTTTATTCTACTTAATTTATTAATGATATTTTATAGTAATTTTCATATTTTTACAGTCATAATAATTTAAAAAAATGGGTAAAACATTTTTTTACAAAGCCTATTTATTCATGTCTTCAGTCAGAAATTTGTTTTCATATAGTCTATGATTTCTATAAATTCTCTAAAAAAATTATTTAGTATTCTCCTATGGTTTTGAAAATACATTTTGACCATGATTTATTTTTTTAAAATGTTTTTTAATATTTAGTCATAATGTATTTTTCTAAAACAATTCCCATTTGTTTTTTTGTTTTTAATTAAAAAATTAAAATTATGTTATGAATCATTTAAAAAAGATAATTTTAAAAATAAAAATAATTTTTTAAATCAAAATTTCAATAATATCAAATATTGTGTTCTTTTTTTTAATGAATCATTTTAATTTTCAGTAAATATAGAAAATATTGGTATTTAATAAAATATTCATTTTCTAATAATGCAATTATAGGGTTATATTTTTTTAAAAAAAATTTAAAAGTTATATTACCACATTTATAAATATATAATTAAAATTTAGTTCAATAGAAAATTTTTAATTTCGAACATTGACATAATTTTTTTTAATCATTTGAACATCTTCACATTGGAAATCTGATTTTTTGTTGGGTATGTGGGTTTATATTTAAATTAGACATTTTCCTCTTTTTTTATTGCAATTTGAAAAAAAATTAGAATCGTAATAATTCATATTATAAGGCCCCGACCATAAACATTACATAATATTGAATTAAATGAATAATTCCCGTTGAGGATCTTTTCAGGTTTAGAGTTTTAGAGAATTAGATCATAACTATTACATCTCATAAGATTACAAAGTAGACACTTCTACTAAGTTTCCATAAAATAAAAACACTTAAAAAGAAACATGCCTAGTTCCATGTTTTAGATAACATGACATTCCCTTCATCCCATCCTTGACCCTATTCCAAATTAAGTCCTGTGAAAAACATTTCAAAAACACTTGGGGTGAGCATAAAAAGCTCAGTAAGGGATACACAAAGAATGAAAACTGTTAGTTTCTCAAACAATAAGTAAACCATGTATTCATTATAAAATGAATACCTTTACCTTTATGAAGTAGTTAAAACTCTTCACTGAATAAAAGATCATTACTTACCCTTTTGTAACCAAAAGATTACCATAAAATCTATATAAAGAACACATAACATATACATGTAACATGGGACATAAAAATTCTTAAGTGGAATAATCATACGGTCGACTTCCACACATATCACTTAATGAAATAGCCATATGGACAACATCCATACATACTTAATGGAATACCCATACGGCCAAATTCCATACCCAATGCATTGGAGGTTATAATGTAACCACTCTTCCGGGTATTCACGACACCACCCGTCATATGGTTTATCACGTAACCACCCGTCAAATGTCCAAGTACCATTATAAAAATCATACGATATAAAACAAACATAATGGTAAGAAAACATTTCCAAACTTTGATCACAATATATCACTCAAATATATTAACATAACAAATCCATTATAAAAACCATTTTCAATACCAAAATACATAAAATAGTATATGGTATTTATTTCATTTTAAAAACATCACGTCTTGTTGAGGAAACCAAAGACCAAATAAAACTCGCGGTGGCAGAAAAGGAATTTGTCACCGCTTACATTAAATGAAACATTAATTTTTGTAATTTAGTAAAATTCTTTGTAGAAAAAGATTCCTTTTGTATAAAAGTAAAAGTCAAATGGGTTTATACACCGTATAAAAGATAGTTATGTATAAAAAGAAATATGCCTCAATGAAAGGAGATTGAGACGAAGTCCCATACCAATATCATTTTTAAATAAAATAGATATATTATGTGTATTTACTATAAGTACACATAATGAATTTACAAATACAAGATAGGACATAATAATATCATGACATAATTTGAAAGTAGGAGATTAACTGAAAGAACGAAAATTGGGTAAAGAAGATCCCTTACCTCGTGTCCGACTTGACTCGATCGTTCTTTAACGTCCTCAATAATAAACTTTAGTTAATTTCTACTTGCTTAAGATCCTTTTTAAAATTCATTATTAATTTTATATAACTTATTACCATGTTATAAACATTATGAAATCATTTAAGATAATAATGTTTTTTTTGTCGATATTTGGTTCGTATGTCGAAAGTGGACTTCTTACAATTACATGTTGTTCGTGTGGTCAAAGGTTATTTATATCCATAATTACATTCCTGATTTGGATATCATATATATCATATATATCCAGCATATACATGTATTTCTAATATTACATAATCATTTAGAGGTAAGAAATGAAATGCACCGTTCATGGAGACGGTAAGCTTTACATACGCAAGAACGCTACTTTCATTTCTTTGTCATATTAATGGAATTATAATTAAATGATAGGTATTTATATTTTAATTCCAGAATTATATTCATAATTTATATGTATCATTCATCATATATATCCATTATATACATGTACTTATAATAGTACATTACATTTGGTGATAACAAATGAAATGCACCATTCATGGAGATGGTAAGTCGTACGTACGCATGAACGCTACTTTCATTTCTATATAATAATTTAATGGAAAGAAATAATAATGATATAGAGGTATATTATATTTCCAGTATAACATCATATATAATAACTTTAAATCCATCCTTTATACATCCCACATATGGCATTAGCGAATCACATCACTTTGAGGGGGCGGTAGTCCGCATTTCCAAAAATGAAATTATCGTGTTTACCCACAATGGAAACCATAAAAGTATACCAAAAATGAAAAATAAAGAAGAATAAGGAAAACATAAACATAATATATATCATATATTAATATAGTGACATCATAATGGACACCATTAAAGGAGTTTAAAATAATATTGAACAATCATCGTTTCGTGAGGCAGAAATTCGCCAACCACAGAAACAATATGTTCTTTAACCATTCGATGTAGATGTGTGTGAGTGTAGCTCGAAATCGTCTTATAGAAAAATCCTAGTATATTGAAGATACTGGATTTTTTATCAAATAAATGAATAAAAAGAGTTTAGGGGGTTGGACAAGCAAAATAAAATAAAAGAACACAAGTAAAGACATCACCTTAAAATCAGGTAACTATCATAGATTTGAGCTCAAAGGCTTCCTTGGGAAGACTTATGCCCAATGTGAGGCTTCAAGGAGTAATAGAGGGATGTAGAGAGGAAAAATGGGCAGGGGTTGGCCGAGCCAAAGGCTTTGGATGTGTGGGTAAGGTGGTAGAGGTGGGGGCCTTTTATAAGAGGAGAGGAGGGTCACTCTTGGAAAGTAAAGAAATGTTACTTTATTTTAACATGAGTTTCGGATTCAAAAGGTCCCATATTGATAAAATTCTAGGGTAAGGTGATAAGGGTTTGAAATCCACCAATCCAATAGGTTTTGGACATGTGTAGGTCATAGATTATACATTATCATTTCATTTTATTTAAATCCATTAGTAATGAGGTAATCACTGCATCATCATGATGTCATAAATAATTTAATTTATTTAAACTCTAAAAATTATAAAAAAAAATATGATGTAGGAAATCCTTTTAGATTTCCAAAGAATATTTATTGTAAAATATTTGACTTGTATAACCCCATGTAAAAATTGTTTTTGTAAAACAACTCATGGTTGTGACATTTTTATTTTAACATTAAATAAAAAGATATTAATGTCATTTTCCAACTAAAGTGGCTCCATGGGGTCCCCAAGTTGACCCATGGATTGTCTTGGTCGGCCATGACACATCCAATAAGGGTAATACAAGTGTCTAGTTCATTTCAGATTTTTAAAACATTATTTTTACCTTAAACTACACTAATTACCTCTAATCGCGATTAAAAACTTAAAATTTACTATTCACCAAAAAATTATTTTAATCTCATTGAACTACATTTTACTTCATAATGGCAACCATGTATGTCGGATTTTTGAAAATCAAATCATATAAGTCTCTCATTGAACAACATTTTACTTCATAATGACAACCATGTATGTCGGATTTTTGAAAATCAAATCACAGAAGTGACAAAGTTTCATTTAAACGAAAAATCAGTTTCTTTAACTACCACTTAGTTGTTTCACTATTCATAAAAAATTGAAGTTTTTCAGAAAAATACCAAAACATCACCCTAAGCTATATTTGATATTCTGAATTCAAAAATTATGTCTATTTTAAAAAATTCAAATCATATAAGTCACATTAATTAATTTAATAATTAATTCCCGCTATCATGACAAATAGCGTGTTTTTATGAAACAATAAGTATCAAAAGATTAACACTAGTTTAAGTCCAATTTCAATGTGAAATTGATTCCAGTGACCACCATTGGATTAAATGGTAAAAATATATTCTAATATCTCTTTAAACCCAATTCAAAAGATTATATAATCATATAAATAAATTAGATTAAAAAGAGGTTTTGAATTAAAATACAACATTTTTCACTATTCATTAAAAATGAACTTTATCGGAAAAATACAAAAAATTCACACAAAATAAATTTTGATGTCCCAATCATAAATAATAAGTTTATTTTGGAAAAAATAGCTTATAAAATTTTCAAAAGATAGATTTAAAAATGGTTTTCCATAAAAAGGCAGTAAAACAATCTTTTAAAAAATATTAGTGTATTTCATGCTTAAGATTGGATTTATTTTCATTTTAAGCCTCTAAAATACTATCTAATTCATTAATTGGCATAGATAAAAATATCTATTATTCATTACTTACTTGGGATGTTAAATCCTTCCCCCCTTCAGAAAATTGCATCCTCGCAATTTATTTACTTATCGAATAAGTGGGGGTATTTATCCCTCATTGCATTTTCAAATTCCCATTTTGCCTCTTCAATCATGTGGTTTTTCCACAAAACATTTACCTGATGAATCACCTTATTCCGTAACACCTGCTTCTAATGGTCAATAATATGGACCGGTTGTTCCTCAAAAGATAGGTTCTCTTCCAGCTGAACTACCTCTGGACTCAAAAGATGAGGTGGATCTGGCATATACATTCTCAGGATCGAAACATGAAAAACATTGTGTACATGATATAAACTCGGAGGCAATGCCACTCGGTATGAAACTAATCCAAATCTGTCCAGAATTTTATATGGTCCAATGAACCTTGGACTCAGCTTTCCTTTCTTACCAAATCACATCACACTTTTCCATGGAGAAACCTTGAGAAAAACATGATCACCTACCTCGAAAGATAGACCCTTCCTCCGGTTATCCACATAACTCTTCAGCCTACTCTGAGCTGTTCTCATGTGTTTCTGAATCAAATGAACTTTTTCTACCATCTCTTCTACCAATTCTGGTCCCATCAGCTTCCTTTCACCCACTTCATCCCAAAATGCTGGAGTTCGACACTGCTTCCCATATATTTCCTCAAATGGTGCCATCTGTATACTGGAATGAAAACTGTTATTATAAGAAAACTCAACTAAAGAAAGATGTTGGTCCCAACTTCCCTGATAATCCATAGAGAAAGAATGTAGCATATCTTCCAATATCTGAATTGTTCGTTCTGACTACCCATCTAATTGAGGATGAAATGTTGTACTAAAATTTAATTCAGTACCCAACGACTTCTAAAGGCCCATCCAAAATTTAGAAGTAAATCTGGGATCACGATCAGACACAATGGAGAGACGAACTCCATGTAACCTAACTATCTCTTTAATATACAAATGGGAAAGTTGATCTAGGGAAAAAGTACCTCATATATCAAGGAAATGAGCAGATTTTGTCAAGCGATCAACAATAACCCAGATTGCATTATTACCTCAAGGTGTCTTCGGCAATCCCACAACGAAGTCCATGGATATGTTTTCCCATTTCCACAATGTCACTGGAAATGGTTGAATCATCCCTTTCGGTAACTGTCGCTCTACTTTAATCTGCTAACAAGTCAAACACATCAATGTAAAATTAGCAATATCTCATTTAATTCCATCCCACCAGTAATACTCCCACAGATCTCTGTATATCTTAGTAATGCCAGGATGATCTGAAAACGGGGAACTATTAGCCTCACATAACAACTCATTCATCAATTTTGAATCAATAGGCACACATAATCTCTTCCCAAACCTCAAAACACAATCATTATCAATGTTGAATTCAGGAAACTTACCCTTCTGAACCATCCCTACCTTTTTCTACAACTCACTATCTTGCTTCTGTGCTCATTTGATTCTGTCTGATAGAGAAGATTTCATGGATAATTGAAACAAAACATAAGGACATCCTACACCAACAACTTCTATGCCAAAGTTAATCAAATCCTTAACCAAAGGATCACGTTCCAAATGCAACATCGTTAATTAAGCTTTACTTTTTTGACTCAAGGAATCGGCCACTTTATTTGATTTTCCTGTATGGTAATGAATTTTACAATCATAATCCTCGATTAATTTCAGTCATCTCCTCTATCTCATGTCCAAATCTTTCTGAGTGAATATACATACTTTATACTTTTGTGATCAGTATATATTTCACACTTTACTCCATACAAATGACGCCTCCAAATTTTTAATGCAAAAACAACAGGAGCTAATTCCAAATCATGTGTATGGTAATTTAGCTCATGAGTTTTCAACTGACGTGAAGCATAAGCAATTACCTGATCATTCTGCATAAGGACACAGCCAAGTCCCTTCAATGAAGAATCACTGTATATAACAAACTCACCATTCCTAGAAGGAAGTGCCAAAACTGGAGCATTCACCAATCTTCTTTTCAACTCCTGAAAAGAATCATCACATTCTTTTGTCCAGATGAACTTAACACCGTTACGAGTTAGCTTAGTCATTGGACTAGATAACCGTGAAAAATTTTCAACAAACCATCGGTAGTAACATGCCAAACCAAGAATACTACGGATCTTGGTAACATTTGTGGGTATTGGCCATTCTTCAAAAAGTTTTGTTTTAGCAGGATCAACAGTTATGCCATCTTTTGAAACAATGTGACCCAGGAAAGAAATTTGTTGTAACCAAAACACACACTTGCTGAATTTTCCATATAGTTTCTTTTCTTTTAAGGTTTTCAAGATAAACCTTAAATGAATTTCATGCTCCTATTTATTTAAGAAAACACCAAAATATCATCAATAAACACAACCTCCATTTTTTCTCCTGATTCAACTGAGTCATCAGTGCAGTAAACTGATCAATTCTGATTCCGACCATCTCTAGTTGCTGATTCGAAAGGTTATTATACTCTTAATGTTGTCATAGAAAATATGCTATGTTTCCTCTATGGAAGACAATTCTTATCACATAAATATCTTAGGCGATGCAGTATGGTAATCTGTAAATGCTATATCATTTTAGTCATACCATTAATTAACTTATAATTTATCAATTTTCTAACTCATAAAGTTGCCTAAACCGACCATTGATACCAACTATATGGCCCTGGCCTTAAACATTAATTAATATTGAATTAAATGAATAATTCCTATTGAGTATCTTTTCAGGTTTAGAGTTTTAGAGAATTAGATCATATCTATTACATCTCATAAGATTACAAAGTAGAAAATTCTAATAAGTTTCCATAAAATAAATACTCTTAAAAAGAAACATGTCTAGTTCCATGTTTTAGATAGCATGACTTTCCCTTGATCCCATCCTTGACCCTATTCCAAATTAAGTCCTGTGAAATACATTTCAAAAAAACTTGGGTTGAGCATAAAAAGCTCAGTAAGGGATACACAAAGAATGAAAACTGTTAGTTTTTCAAACAACAAGTAAACCATGTATTCTTTATCAAAGTAATACCTTCACCTTTATGAATTAGTAAAAACTCTTCACTGAATAAAAGATCATTACTTACCCTTTTGTAACCAAAACATTACCATAAAATCCATAAAAAACACATAACATATAGAGGTAACTTGGGACATAAACATACTTAAAGGGAATAACCATACGGTTGACTTCCACACAAATCACTTAGTGGAATAGTCATACGGCCAACTTCTATACATACTTAATGGAATAGCCATACGGCCAACTTCTATACCGAATGCATTAGAGGTTATAACGTAACCACCCATCCTGATATTCACGACACCACCCGTCATATGGTTTATCACGTAACCCCCCGTCAAATGTCCAAGTACCATTATAAAAATTATAAGACATAAAACAAACATAATGGAAAGAAATCATTTCCACAATTTGATCACAATATATCACTCAAATATATTGACATATCAAATCCATTACAAAAACCATTTTCAATACCAAAATAAATAAAATAGTATATGGTATTTATTTCATTTTAAAAACATAACGGCTTGTTGAGGAAGCCAATGACCAAATAATACTCACGGCGGCAGAAAAGGTTGTTGTCACCGCGTACGTTAAAAGAAACATTCTTTTTTGTCATTTAGTAAGACGCTTTGTAGAAAAAGATTTCTTTTGTATAAAATTTAAAGTCAATGGGGTTTATACACCGTATAAAAGATAGTTGTGTATAAAACGAAATATGCCTCAATGAAAGAAGATTGAGACGAAGTCCCATACCAAGATCATTTTTAAATAAAATAGATCTATTATGTGTATTCAATATAATTACAAATAAAGAAAGTAAAAATACAAGATAGGACATAATAATATCACGACATAATTTGAATGTAGGATATTAACCCAATGAATGAAAATTGGGATAAGAAGTTCCCTTACCTCGGGTCCGACTTGACTAGATCGTTCTTTAACATCCTGAATAATAAATTTGAGTTAATTTCTACTTACTTAAGAACGTTTTTAAAGTTCATTATTACTTTTATATCACTTATTACCATGTTATAAACATTATGTAATCATTTAAGTTAATAATGTTTGTTTTGTCGATATTTGGTTCTTATGTCGAAAGTGGACTTCTTAAAATTACATGTTGTTCGTGTGGTTAAAGGTTCTTTATATCCAGAATTAAATTCCTGATTTGGATATCTTATATATCATATATAGCCAGAATATACATGTATTTCTAATATAACATAATCATATAGAGGTAAGAAATGAAATGCACCATTCATAGAGACAGTAAGCCGTACGTACACATGAACGCTACTTTCATTTCTTTGTCATATTAATGGAATTAAAACTAAATGATAGGTATTAATATTTTACTTCCAGAATTATATTAATCATTTGGATGTATCATTCATCATATATATCTATTATATACATGTACTTATAATAGTACATTACATTTGGGGATAACTAATGAAATGCACCGTTCATGGAGACGGTAAGCCGTACGTACGCATGAACACTACTTTCATTTCTATCTCAACATTAATGGAAAGAAATAATAATTATATAGAGGTAAATTATAATTCCAGTATAAAATCATATATAATAACTTTAAATCCATCCTTTATACATCCCACATATGGCATTAACGAATCATATCACTTTGAGGGGGCAGTAGTCCGCACTTCCTAAATTGGAATTATCGTGTTTACCCACAATGGAAACCATAAAGGTATACCACAAATGAATAATAAAGAAGAATAAGGAAAAAAATAAACATAATATATATCATATATAAATAGAGTTACATCTTAATGGCCACCATTAAGGGTGTTTAAAAGAAGATTGAACAATCATCGTTTCGTGAGGCAGAAATTCGCCAACCACAGAAACAGTATGATCTTTAACCATTAGATGTAGATGTGTGTAAGTGTATCTTGAAAGATTCTTATAACAACATCCTAGTATATTGAAGATACTGTAATTGTTAGAAAAGAAATGAATAAAAAGAGTTATGGGGTTGTAGAATCAAAATAAAACAAAAGAACACAAGTGAAGACATCACCTTAAAATTGGGTAACTCTCTTAGATTTGAACTCAAAGGCTTCCTTGGGATGACTTATGCCCAAAGTGAGGCTTCAAAGAGTAATAGAGGGATGTGGAGAGACAAAATGGGCAGAGGATGGCTGAGCCAAAGGCTTTGGATGTGTGGTTAAGGTGGTAGAGGTGGGGGCCTTTTATAAGATGAGAGGAGAGGCATTCTTGGAAAGTAAAGAAATGTTACTTTATTTTAAAATGAGATTCGGATTCAAAAGGTCCCACATTGATATTATTCTAGGGTAAGGTGATAAGGGTTCTAAATCCACCCATACAATAGGTTTTTGACATTTTTAGGTCATATAGTTTACATTATCATTTCATTTTATTTAAATCCTGTATTAATGAGGTAATCACTCCATCATCATGATGTCATAAATAATTTGATTTATTTAAAGTATAAAAATTATAAAGAAAATACTATGATGTAGGAAATATTTTTATATTTCCAATTAATATTTATAGTAAAAAATCTTACTTGTATAACCCCATGTAAAAATTGTTTTAGTAAAACATCTCATGTTTGTGACATTTTTATTTTAACATTAAATAAAAAGATATTAATGTCATTTTCCAACTAAAGGGGCTCCATGGGGTCCCCAAGTTGACCCATAGATTGTCTCGGTCGGCCATGACACATACAATAAGGGTAAGACATGTGTCAAGTTCATTTCATATTATTAAAACATTATTTTTACCTTAAACTACACTAATTACCTCTAACCGCGATTAAAAACTTAAAAGTTACTATTCACCAAAAAAATTATTTAAATCTCATTGAACCAAATTTTACTTCTTAATTACAACCATTTATGTCAGATTTTTGAAAATCAAATCACAAAAGTGAAATAGTTTCATTTAAACAAAAAATCAGTTATTTTAACTACCACTTAGTGGTTTCACTATTCATCAAAAATTGAAGTTTTTAAGAAAAATACCAAAACTTCACCCTAAGCTATATTTGATATTCTGAATTCAAAAATGATGTCTATTTTAAAAAATTCAAATCATATAGGTCACATTAATGAATTTAATAATTAATTCTCGTTGTCATGACAAATAGCGTGTTTTTATGAAATAATAAGTATCAAAAGATTGACACTAGTTTTAGTCCAAATTCAAAGTGAAATTGATTCTAATGAACACCATTGGATTAAATGGTAAATATATATTGTAATTTCACTTTAAAACAAATTCAAAAGATAATATAATCATATAAATAAATTAGATTAACAAGAGGTTTTGAATTAAAATACAACATTTTTTCACTATTCATTAAAAAATGAACATTATCGGAAAAATACGAAAAATTGACACAAAGTAAATTTTCATGTCCCAATCATAAATAATAAGTTTATTATGACAAACATAGCTTATAAAATTGTCAAAAGATATATTTAAAAATGGGTTTCCATAAAAAGGCAGTAAAACAATCTTTTAAAAAATATTACTGTATTTCATGCTTAAGAATGGATTTATTTTCATTTTAAGCATCTAAATCACTATCTAATTCATTAATAAGCATAGATAAAAATATATATTATTCATTACTTACTTTTTATGTTACACATATTATCTAATACGGTGATATTAATTATTTTTCTTAATGAAAATTAAAAGTAGAAAAAAAAATATTGACTGCAAGAATTTATAAAAATTGGTTTAGTGGGGGGTTTAAATGAAGATATATGGGTAAAAAATGACCTCATTGTAGAAAAAAAATTAATGACATATTTAATGGATGATTTGGGAGACTTGTGACATGTGAAAATTTTGGGTACTCCTTTTTCATTTCAAAAATTACATGTTTTCTACTCATCTCACTTATAAAAGCCCATTGAAACTCCTATCATATTCACACAACAAAATTCATTTGGATCACAAAAAACTTCCTGAAAACTCATATAATGTTATATTTAAAACCCAGAAAATTAATGTTTTCATAAATCCATCATTTTAAGGATTTTAATGAAAATCTACGGAGGTTAACCGAATAAGACTTTACGTTCTTTAATGAGTATTTATATTTTTTCATCCACATCCATAAATTTATATTAAACCAATATGATATAATAAACTCAATATAATACAAATAGTTGGAAAATATTATGTTAATATAATATTCTATGTATTTCTCCTCTTCCACCAAAAGGGTTATAAAATCACCATTCATATGTACGGTGGAATACCACAACATGAACCGAAGTTATTTTTTTTCAATTTCCACTTCATATGTATTAAATTTATGATAAAATAAATAATTATATTTTCAATATTTGATATTATTATTTTTTAATTATTATACAACATATTTCTTCTATATTATAATTTTTCAGGGATTCATTAATGTCACTCGTGTATAAAATTGACTTCCACCTCTCGAAGTGATTTGAATCATTAACAATTTACCTGAAGAGAGGTAAGGATGATTTTAATAATAATATGTCACCAAAAAACGAAATAATATATTATTTAATTTATATATATTATTTAAATTTATTTTTTTAATTCGTTGTGAAATTTAAAATAGCCTTCATGAATATGCGTAGCCAACTGTATCTATGAACCATATAATTCATTTTCATTCTAAAAATCATATGGATTACAAAAAAATCATATATTATGAATATATACTATGTTTATATCATGGGAATATTTTGGGATATGATGGAACTATGATCAAAATTAGAGGACTGAGAAATAAAAAATCCAAACATGCATGAAAAACAATGTAGTTATTTTTCCAATGAAGAATTTAACAAGGAATTGTTAATAAAAAATTAATAAAAGGTCATAAGAAAATCATAAATGGTATAATATATATAATTATGGTTCTTTAATAGAGTTAAAATATAAATATATTTAATATTTACGAGGTTCAATCATGTGTGACTCAATTTGAGACTTGTGGTATGGGATATATGTCTAACATTTTACTTCTGTGAGACACATGCCATACTCACAACCTATTTATTTTATATGGTGTGTATATATCACATGAATGTATTTTATTATTATTATTTTATAAATTAATTTCATATACATATTCATTTGAGTGTCTCACTTTCTTTGGGATTACAATTGAAATATTCCAAAGCGGTATGATATTTATGTCCCAAATTACATTATATGAGAAATATATTATATAATGTTCCAATATTATTTTTTTGAGATAGATATACATCCTCATTGACAAATGATATAATAAATTTATTTATTCATTTGATATTATATGTTTTTATTTTATTTTATTTATAGTTCTTGTGATTAATTGTTACCAATGTGGAATGTATTTTATTTTAAAATCTCATCATTTGTTAATATTGTTCCCTATTATTCATCCAAAAGTAATATATTATGTTCTTTCTCTTATGAAAATCATTTATCTTAATCTTCTCATGATATTTTAATAGAATAAAGTATTTTCCCATTATTAACCTTTTATTACGTACTGAAGAGATAAATATAATATTTTATTTAAAATTAATCATTATTTTATCACTTCACTCAAAATAGTTTTTCATCAAAAATCATATTTTCTAAAAAATTATTTAAAAATAATAAAATTATTTATTAAATATATTTTCACTTATTTTTATTTGTAAAAAATAATTTTGACAGAATCATCATGTGTTTTCCAAAAAATTCACATTTCTATTTTACAAAAAATGTGGGAAAATTTTTTTTAACATGTAAAATAGGATATAAATTTCATTCCATTATTAAAAAATAATTATTTTAACACTTATTTTATATGTTTCATTGTTTTTATCGATGAATGTTACTTTATATTTTTATTATGTTTAATTTTTTGTATGAAGAAAATAATGTTTCCTCAGGGAATTTTTTTATTGATTTGTAATGCTTTATTAAAAGGTGTTTAATGTTTTATACAATGGAATTTTTTTTAAAAAATATATTACAATTAAAAAATTATTTTCAATTTGAATATGATATTTCTCTCAATAATTTTTTTATTATAAATGAAAATAATTTGTCATCTAATATGACATCTATATATGTTAAATATTACTAAATAGGGATATAATGAAAGGATACCATTATAATTATATCTTTAAATGTTTTTTATTTAATATTTCATTAGTTTTATGAAATCTATTTCACATCTAATGTTTCTTCCATGAGAAAATTCTTATGAAATACACTTCCTTCATGTTTTATTCTATGATAAAATTATGATATTATTATGAATCGTTTTTCTTTTCCCCTGGTTATGAAATTTACTAATGTTTATGAAATAAATTTTATTAGACACCCCTAATGAGGTTTTATATAATTTTATATTTTAAATATTATTTATATTTTCAGGTAAATTTATGAAAATACCACAATTTTTATATTTTTTTACTAAAACATCTATTTTATGATGAATTCCATTAAATTTTGGGTGAATAGGATTAAAGTTATCAGAAAAATTGATGATGAATTCCTTTACATTTTGGTGACATAAGATTAAAGGTATTCGAAAAAATTATGGTTTACCATATCTATGATGTTGGTTTTAAAATGGTTTATTAAAATTTTAAAATTATAATAATATATTTTTCGGAAAAGACAAACTACATGATTGGAAACAACCATTGATATCCAAAAGTTATGTGAGGCATGGACCCACAACTAAAGGGTGATAAGTGGAAAATGTCTACCACATGCCTACAGAATTCTAGTAGAATAACATGGAGAGTGATAGTTTTTTCAGTAACGTGGTACGTGGTATGTAATAATTTTATGGAATATTGTTACATTTTCAATAGGATTATGTAGTGATATTTCCAATAATAATGGAAATTGTGACCCCCCATGGATATTGTATGTGGACTCACTAAAACATCTATAAGGAAAATTTCATATGTGTTTTAATCAATATCCTAAAAACATAGAAGGATTAAACACTATTGGACAATATTTATTTATGTATCACCATTATATTAGATACAGTAATTAAAATATAAGGTTTTCTAGAGTAAGACATTCCATTATGTCTGATACATATCGATGATTTACATTGATTTTCATGAGAAGACTTCAATATGCTCTGGTTATAGAGATATGTTTAATCACTATATAATATCATCGTGCATAAGGTTATTAAGAGATTAAAATACATTCTTTATAGTATATATGAGTATATTATTCTTTTTATTTTGAAGGTTGTTTGAATCAGCACATTTCTCTAGTTCAGTTCTCAAAATATAATAGATTTCATATGAGAATTAAGATTGATCATTATGAAGACTTATATTGAAATAATTATAAATATCCAACTTAAATTAATGTAGTTGTAGAATAAAATTTATTGTGAAATTTTAAAGTTGAATAAGTGACCAAGAATTTTATAACCATT
This sequence comes from Viscum album, assembly GCA_963277665.1. Classification (NCBI taxonomy): domain Eukaryota; kingdom Viridiplantae; phylum Streptophyta; class Magnoliopsida; order Santalales; family Viscaceae; genus Viscum; species Viscum album. The sequence continues at coordinate 1,696,323,676 of OY728132.1, read as the reverse complement.
TAATAACACATAAACACTTCTCAGAGTCAGCATAAAGGTACAACAAACAATTATCAGTGTGATATAGAATTTAATGTTGATGATACTGTTTTAGTAACAATTTCTACTTGGATGATGGTTATTAATTTCATGAATAAATTGAAAATAAAAAAAGTTATATTAACACCATTAAAAATTTTAATCGTATCTGGATGGTATCCAATCAGTTGGGGAATCCACCATACCTCTCTCAAGTTACATACCTGATCCTTGACAATAACAGGTTACATAGGTCATACTATAAGATAAATATCATTCGTATAATTTTTATCTAATATGTATTCTATATCATCGATATAATTTTTTTTAAACAATACCACTCCCTTGGTTAATTATTTCATGAGAATCCGCTTGTGAAACTATACAACTCCCTTAGTAAAAGATTTGTTGAGAAACCACTAGTCCTAAGAATATTCCCGATAACATAATAAAATGATGGGGGAAAGTATCTTTATTTATTTTTATATGAGAGATGATGTTTAATGTTAAAATTAATAATGGTTAGAATATAATACAATGGGTTTTTATTAATTCCTATATACTACAAATAAATTAAATTTCATTGATATCTTGCATTACATGGAAAAATAAGTTTTAATAAAAAGTTATATATTATTAATAAAATCATATTAAAATTATCATTATGACCTAGATTTTAAACACACATATATAAATAATAATAAATATTTTAAAATATTATATATAATGTTTTTATATGAAGGATTGTTTTTACAAAAGTGTGTATTTTTTCAATAAATTCTATTAAATTTTTTGAAAATAGATTTTATTTAAAAAATTAATTTATAACTTTTTGGGAATAGTAATAAAATTAGTTTTTTAAACTTTTATACAATTATATTGACAAAAAAACTTTATTTATTTTAAAATAATGTTAAAATTATAGTAGTTTGAATTTTTATTTTCTGAAAAGATTAATTTTTAAGTGAATTTTGTAAAATACTTGTTTTGATTTGAAACTAAATTTCATTTAAAGAATATATAAGGCTACTTGTGGTAAAAAATTGTGTTTAAAATTAAAATTAACTCAATAATATCAGAATAATTCAAATTTATCAGTTTCGGATCATATTCTAATTTAATTTTTTAATAAACACTTTTAATACTCCTCAATATTGTATATTTCCAAAAACATTTTCCCGTCGCATTTGGTGGTTTAGTTTTAAATTATATTTTTCCACATATATGAATTGAAAGTAAAAATATTGATTTCATATTTGGATGAGGAATAATTTTTATGATCGAATAATGGAAAATTTTTTTTATCATATTTATTATTTTTCAATATATAAATTATGTTCAACAGTTAAGATAAAAACGTATCTAGATGGGATAAATATAAAATTACAAGGGTTAAAAAATAACCAAATTTTGAAAATAACCCTTTTAATAAAAATATTTCACTATTATACCCATTAATAAATTTAATTGTTCATTTTTTATCCTTGTATAATGTGAAAATGAGGTTACACCTTTTTATTTTCAAAAAGTACAAGTGTGACACTCACATTACATTTAAACACCTTCCCCAAATCCCCCCATCTTCACACATAAAAAAAATTTGATAAAGAAATTAAAAACCCAAATAAATTCATAAAATCTATCCAAACATCCTAGATTACTTTTTTCAAAAAATCAAACCTTGGATGTCTTTTTCTGAAAACCTAATGAGGTTACCCGAATAATATATAACTTTCATCATTGAGGGTTTCTATATTTTTTCTTCCTCCACATCCTTAATTTATTATTAATCAATTATTATATGATATCCATAGTATGATCTATATATTGGTATGTAATTATGTTTATTACTTAAAGTAGATATTTCTCATCTTCCATAAAATGAGATATGAATTCATCATTCTTGTGTACAGTGAACTACCACCTCACAGATTGATGTTATTTGTATTTCAATTACCACCCCTAACATATAGACATAATGACTGATTAAATGAATATATATATTATGTATTATTATTTTATTATTATATACTTATTATATCATATATATATTCTTATATTCCATTCTATTTGAATATAATAACATCACTCATGATTAAGGAGGACTACCTCCTCGCGAAGTGATGTGATTTATTCAGAAATTATATTATTGGTAGTAAAGATGAGTTTAATATTATTATTTCATATATATATATATATATGAAAAAAATTATTATGGAATGTTTATATTTTTTTATATGTATTTCCTTCGATCCATCTAGAAATTAAACAAAATTTTTATGCATACGTCCAACCTTCCTTCTCAATGAAAGTTAAATATAATTTTCTATATCTAAATAATACAGATTACAATAGAAAAATAAATTTATTATATATATTTATTTAATTTATAAAATTCACTATATGGAGGAACCATATGGAAGGTATGTTGTCAAAAAATCAAAAAACAAAACACAGAATAAAACAAGGTAGTAATTCCCTAAAACACAACATTAATATGGAATTATTAATGAATGTGTAATAAAAATACTTAAGATAACAATATATGGTATGATATATATATATATATATATATTTATGGTTCTATAATAGCATCAAAATAAACATATATTTATTATAAAGTAGTTTTTAATTTTTACAATGGAAGTCGATACTTATGGTAAGGGATTTCAATAAAAAAAATTACTTCTATAAGACACATGCCATGTTATGCACCTATTTTTTATATATTGGGTGTAATTAACATGAATTTATTTTTATGATTATTCACATGAATATTCATCGTATTTATATATTCATTTGATCATACCTATTTCATGGGATTTTGGTTCTATATTTATAATATCGATAAGGAATTTTTTTCCCTAATTTCCCTTCATTGAGATGTATGGTATATTATGAACCAATATTATTTTATGAGGTGTATATAAATACCCATAAAAATTTAATATCTAGATTATATTTAATTTCATGATATTAAATGATTCATGTTATGTTATTCTATCCTTTTTATTATGATACAATGTAAATGGTGTAGTAATAGTTTTTATTACAACTCAAAATTTATTAGGATTGTTCACAATTATTATTCCAATGATGTAATATTTTGATATATACCTAATTAATATAATGTATTTTAATCTCTTCTATTTATTTAATGATAATAAATTTTCCCTTTATTTTAAAATGATTATGTACTTAACAAATAAAAAAATGTTTTTATGAAAATTATATTTATTACACTCTTCAGTCAAAAACCGTTTTAATTCATAAATAATTTTTTTCCTAAAAATCATTAATTTTTTACTGTTTTTCACCCTTTGTATTAATGGAATTTTTATTCTTTCTATAATTTTTATAAAAGAAATATTTGAATTAAATATTGAAATAGTTTCCAAAATAATATCAATTTGAATTTTAACAAAAATGTGAATGGAAAATTTTTTAAATGTGCACGACATGAAAATAATTCCCCCCTATAATGAACAACTAATTTTTTTACTAATTTATTCATAACCGTCAAAATAACTTTTAAATTTATTTTTTTTGAAAATTTATTTATTTTTGGATTACTAGGTTTGAAAAAAGAAATGTTTTTTTCTTAAATTTATGTCTTGAATTACTTTTAAATGTTTTATTGTAAGCATTCAAGGTTATCAAAAAAGGAAATTACTTTTAGATTTTTTATAAACTATTTTCGTATTATAATTGATATTTTGATCAATAATTTTATTAAATTACTTTTAAAATTCATTTTACATCTAAGATGTAATATGTTGAATTTATATATTCTTCACTGGGTATATGATCCAGGGATACAATTTATATTGTTTCTCTGAATGGGGTTTTAATGAAGGAATGATTTTAATAAAACCAATATCACTTACAAGGGACACACTATTGGGAAATTATTATGAAGTATGTCTATTTTCATTGGATTTAATATGATGATGTAAAGAAATGATTGTGATACATATCTCTATTCCAATTTTTTTTTAATATATGTAAATTTTTTTGAAACCCATTTCATTTAAAAGGTTATAGTATGGATAAATGTTTTATAATCTCATGGAACACAAAACCATGATGTCAATTATTTGATTTTTTGTACATATAACTTCATATAATTCATTATGTAACCATCTATATATCCTGAGAAAGACAAGATGAGAATGGTGAATTAATTTTATTAATAATGGTATTGTTTATGCTATGATAGTATTAGTATTGAACCTTGAATACTATGATGGTATGGGTAGTGAACCTATCCCACTATGTCTTCCATGATCGCACACCTTGACTTCTACGGAAATGATTTTCTATTATTATTTGTATGGTACCTTTCTATGAATTATGACAATTTTATTCAGTCATATCCAATTTTTATTATGATTCATGTATTACGAACTACAAATAATTTTTCAATTACTCTATATTTTTAAATTCGATATGAATGGTGTGGTTTTAATATGATCACATATTCTCTTACCATTATGACCATGTTATGCATATGTATCTCCCATATTTACCCTTTTTGTGTATATGAGATCCCTCTTTCTTATGTTTCCTTTCCCGAGTATATGAATAAATGTATTATGTATGATATTTCTATGAATGGCGATTTTTCTGAATAACATAGTAGGATATGATTTAGTTCACATATAAATCATTTTTCTATGATTCATGGATTTGCAAGACACTATTCAATTACAATCCTCTAGAATATCACTGTGTAATGCAATGAATGATTTTATAAACCATGTAATGAAAATCCTTATGATGCTTATTTATATATAGTGACCCATTCATTCATACAAACAATGATATTTCCATCCAAAATAAAATTTCATCTATGGATGGAATAACTAATCTAGTGAAAAATTTATATATCCTAAATAACCAAATATTTTTTTTTATATGTTTATCCAAGTTGACTCAAATATACATAATTCATTTAGAATGTCAATAAAATTTTGGATTAAATATAAAACCTAAAAAACTATTAAAAACATTGAATTTTTTTGATAAATCATTTTGTAGATTCTTGTGTTTATTGAACAGATGAAATGCCATGGAAATTTAAATTTCAGTGATTACTAGATAGACTATTTCGTAAAGTAGGACTAGTAAAAAAATTATGATAGTTGGAACACATCACATTGTTTTATTTCAACATGGGTAAAGTCATGAGAGATTTCATAGTGGTCTCAAGGAGTTTTGGGATCACCAAGGCACATAAACTCCTTATTTTTAAGGGTTTTCATAGGGTGCATGGTTTTTATGAAACAAGGTGGACCTTGTAAAAAAGTGTATCACCATGTTTAGATTATTATATATGCCCCACAAAGGAAACACAATTATTTCCCAAACTATGAACCTAGCTTGCATAATTAGTTCCACTTATGAAATACACTCACACTATTCATCGATTGGTTTTTGAACAGTTAGTCTAACAATATGTGAAAAAAATGCGAGATGGTTTGTTATGTGTAGGTAGTTGTACAATTGGTGAATTGTTTTACCAATCTGTATGGCCAAACCATACAAATTGGTATTTAGGGATTAAATGACTAAATTACACATAATTAGGTTTAACAAACATTTCCTTCTTCATTGTCTGATAATACTAGCATGATACCTTCATTTAGGAACCTTGGATTCCTTTACAAGCGTAATATTGTAATGGAGATAAATTCTTCATCCATCATATGATTTGTGCACAATCATTCTCCATGGATCCACATCGATAAGACCTATATTCCTTTTGTGTTGTTACAAGTTTAATTTGGTATTATATGTGCTATTTCGGTGCAATATATATTTTACTTATTTGGGGGGTCTTTTTCCATTAATCAATTTTATCCATATTTGAGTCAAATCAGGAGATCTTATGAGACAATATATCCACTATAGTACTATGGTAGGTGGTCTCATGTTTTTCATTAAATTTTAATGTGTTTATATATACAACTATTCCATGCATCCATGTATTGGGTGACGATTCGAAATGGATTTTAATCTATGGTATAAATTGATAGGTATATCCTATTAAAATAAAGAGTTCTTTTAGTGAATGATTATAGGTTATTCACCTTTATTTATAAAACCCCATTTTGGGTGATTTGAGGTTGACTTAAACAATGATGGGTGGATTTTGGTATAGGATTATTTATTTGGTACCCTTTACCCTCATTTTTCGATGTTAATGTGCATTGAATTATGAATTGAATTTAAATATGACATGAATTTTAATTGAATGATTTATTTTGGAGGAATGGATGAACATCCCTTTTACATGGATATCTATTAACTTGTTGAATATTGTCATTCCTTACTAAATTGAAATTCCCTTGCAAGATAATTAAATGTTAAGCATAATAATCCTATCCATGATTTTAGCCACATCTTGAGGTGAGGTCTTGGTTTATTTGATCATTCCATTGAAATATGAAAAAATAAATCAGTAAATTAATGATTATCCCCCTAAGAGTATAACTAGAGGCTAATACATCTAAGCTAATTGTACATTTTAGCATCTTTTAGGTGAGGTGTAATGAATGATTCATTGTGTTGAATTTAAAATATAAATTCATCCCAAATAATTGTTATTGAATCAATGACATTGATTGAATCATTTTGTTTGAATTCTTATTATTGACATTCTTGTTTAATGAAATTCACATGTGGGTTACCATAAAGGGAATCCTTTTGAGTTATCCAAGGAATTGAGTCGCCTTATCAGATGATTTGTATATGATACGTCATTATTTTTGACATTTGAATTTTAAATGAATTTCAAAAAATCTTAATGATTTATATATTTTTTTTATATACCTTTGATCAAACATTGATTCAATGAATAAATAAATGGATGGAGTCAGTCAACATGTTCTTTGATTGTGTCGGAGTGATACATGGACTTCCTAGATGACTGGAAATGAAACTTTTTTAGGCTTAACTCATATATTCCATGTGATACATGGATTTATATGGGATTTTCCAGGTTGGAATCAAGTGGAATTTATCATATTTCCTTGGGTGATACTTGGCATCCAATAGTGTACTGCCAAGGATAGACATGATAGACATGGATGTTACAAAACACCGTGAACAATACCTAGGCTCCTAAAGATCTCCATGGATGGTTTTATAAGGTTTATAATTATATTACACATATAGTTCTACATGGATTCCCATATTGAAATGGAACAGACTTACATAAGATCAAAATTTTTTAATGAATGAAATAATTTACATGAATAATGTTTGAAGCATAAAGAATAAATTTCTATTAATTCATTTTCTTTCAAATTATGTATGACCTATTTAGCCATACATTGATCATATTACAGGGGGGATTTCAGACAATGCATAATGTATTGAGGCTTATTAATTAAATGAAATGAATGGTTGATGGAACATTCTTATATATGAAAAATTACTAATAGTTAAATCAGTTACTTATTTACTAATTGAAATGAATAAGTGAGTTGGTTATAAAATGGGTACCCAGAAAAAAAAATATTTTTTCCTATAGGTACATCTGTTACTTGTTTTATATATACATGTTTACAATATTTATATATATTCACACATTGTATGTCATAGACCATCGGTGGTTGCCTACTGGGAATATGTCTCACACCCCATTTAGGCCAACTTGGGTACTTGAATAGATTATTTGCTTTGAAGTTGTTAATTTTTTCATAGGATTAGGGTACTGAGCTAAGTATCATAATGATTGATGTAAGACTTTTGGACATTCTATATATTTGGTACATGTATTTAATATCTTATTTGTGACCATGTTATGATTTTTTATATTAGAGACATATGACATGATCGTCATTTGATATATGAGATTATTTATGGTATTTTTTACTTATCAATTTCCAATTTCTTAATTTTTGTCTATGTATTATACTACATTCTCTACATTTATAATATTTATTCTGTTTTGTTAAAACAATATGGAAGTTATAATGTCTCCATAGACACACATAGGGCCTCGGAATAAGTTAGATACCTCTAGAATTTGGTGAGATGTCCTTAGAGCCGCATGATGAACTGGGATTAGGGCACTATTGAGTTTCATCTGGGTCCGGGATGCTACAATGTGCTATCAGAACAATCTTTTACATTATCATAATGTTTTGGGATAAGAACCACGATAATAGTAATTTGTTGGTTCTTGGTAAAACATTGTTTCTAGGATTGATAAACCCATCAATAGAGAAATTTATAAGTGGAAATGGTTGATTTTGTAGTTCATGTGTTTTGATATTACAATTGGTTGTGATTTCACCTCTACTGAAAATATTAAATTCCATAACTTTTTTATTTATGTTGTTAATGGAATTTTAATATTTCCATGGTTTGGAAATTATAAATAATTACATGATTAATTATAGTAATAATTAAAAAATTCACATGCCATGTATATAGAGTGCCATGTATTTACAGTTGTAGGGTTCTTATTGATTTGATTATATACCAGGATTGTGAATACATTTAATTTATTTCATTAGAATATCTAATAATGTAACATGATTAGGTGATTTATTTACCATGTTAAACTATTACCTTTCTTATTTAATTATATTAAATTCTGTATATTTATATATCATGTTTCTAGATGTTATTTATTTTGATAAAATGCTAGTCATGTTGATATTTTTAAATAGTTTCATGGATAGAATTTATTGTTTATAGTTTAAAAGGTAGGCAGTTTTCAAATGTAAGGTGTATGGGTTCCTTATAATTTGGAAAGAGAGACCCACATACATGAAAAAATATATATATATATATATATATATTCATTTATAGATCGTTTTAATATTTAAGAGGCTACTACTATTCAAATGTTAAAGTGGAATGTTCTTGATTAACGAGATCCAAAATCCAACCTATAGTGATTATGGGCACTATATGAACTGATAGACGGCCACCCAAATCAATGAATTGTTATATGTGACCATGTGAAATTATGAAATGGGTATAATTATTAAATTTCATTACTTTTTAACACCAATTTGGTTATTGTCTTTCGAAATGAAAAATTGGACCTATGTAGGTCAGTTGTGTTATGTTTCTTATGAGATAAATCGCTATAGGTGTTTTGAAACATTGATAAATTGAAAACTGGTTTTGGGTTTCATTCGTGTTGAACCCGTGTTGGTTTAATGGGATCCTTATATGTCGCCATATCATTTCGAACAAAAAAAGTAGTTTATTTTATATTCTCCCTAACTATGACAGGATTTCAACAAATTTTTAATGATTAAAATAGATATTTGATAATAATTTTATGTCCTTTCCTTGATATTATTTTTAAAATGAGAACCACATGATTTCATTTTATTTGTATTGATATATGATATTTTTAATGATTTTAAATGATTACTTATCAAATAGAAATAAATGTGATGGCTTAAAATAGAACCCAATGTGTTTTTCTTTTTTACAAACTCCTGTAAGGGTAGTTTTAACATCTCACTATGTTACCATGTAATTGAAACAAGGTCATCATCCTTAGTTTATTTTATTTTCAGTAATGGATTAAATGATCATCTCTTGAGCCTAGTGAAATATATTTTTCATTCCTACATATATAGTTACCACATATTCTTCTATAAGGGGATATCCCATGGTAGGTATCATAGATAGATCTTAAATTCCTTGAAAAATTCCAGAGATTTTCACATGTTTAGAATGATTTGGGAGCCATATTCCCAAGTTGTAATTTTATTACTTTTAAACACCCTTTTTATGAGAGTTCAATATATATTTTACCCTTTTATGGGAGAAAGCATCGATCAATGATCAGATTCATGAGTTTAGACATGCATCAAGCATGTTCGGCCTCTAATTTGGTCTCATGATCCTATTTTATTCCTTGAGTGACTTTAGGGGTCTTTAATTTCATCACAATAATATGAGCGAGAATAACATTGAGTTATCTTTCTCTGAGAACCATGAGATAATTGAGTGCATTTGGTAGAGAACCATAAAAAATATTCAGGATATGATTGTTCCATTTATTACATTAGGGTAGTCTATGTTGATATATGTGATACTAATAGTGTTTCTAAATGATGTAATAATGGTCCCGCACTCTCCCGGTCCCCTTGCTTCGACCCTTAACTTGGGTTTTTCCCATGAATTATTCACAGTGGGGGATCCTCATGGTGTTCCGCATCATCGATTCTATGTGTCCTATAGTTTTTTTATTTTGTTTTCTTTATTTCGTAATTCCTCTGTGGGTTCAATATTTCCCACTGTTCCAATCCTGGTTGAATCATCATCATTCATCATAGGGATTTTTCCATGTGATCCACTATTCGACTGTCGTCCCCAACAAAATGAATCACATTCTTACATCTCATTTCCTTTGACTCTCTCATCTTTTCCTCGCCCATGTTTGAAGCTCTACTCCTGTGATGATATTTCTTATTAGCACTCGACTTTTGACTCATCCCTCAAGTGATCCGAGTTTCTTGCTTCGTGCCCCAATTCCTTTTCTTCCTTTCACACCATACAAATAACCCATCATGGTATATTATGATGATGACCTAGACAATTTTGGATGCTAATAGTAGATATATAGTATTTATCATCATAAGCTCTGGTGTTGGTTTGTTATTTTACATTTTCATAAGATATGTTTGATTTTTAACCCTATGATTTTTCTTATTCCTCCTCGATGGTGATGTAGTGTCTGACAGTATGGGTTTGGTGTAATTTTTCCATTAATCCTTAGTAATTATGTTGTTCATTCCAATTTCCAACAGTTGGATGTCACTACATCATCATATATTCTTCTTTATAGATTGCATATTTCTATTTTCTCGGAAACTATAATTTTCATTGTATACAAGGAGATAATAATCTATGGTGAAATTTATTTCATCTCCTCCGAAAATCCATGGTGGTATTCTCAAACTCTACTATGGTTTCATATTATAACACTCTTTCATTGTTCATACTGGTGCAGTAGTTCATTTGGAGGTTTTGGGATGGGTAGTTCATGCAGTCTCCCATGGTCAGGATGTGAAACATGTGTTGGTTTCTCCCCTTCCCATAGGGTTTAAATTATTGTTCTTTCAATGAATGTTGTTTTATGTAGTTTTATGTACTCACAAGGATTATACTAGAACCATTTCTGGTGACAATGATTCTCATCTCAAGGTGTGATATGGTTGGATGGTTAGTCAGTGGATCTTTCATTTGATTTTAAATTATAAAGATGAAAATTTTTATTGTAGAGGTTCCAGTTGTGGTAATTCAGGATTCAATATGGATTTTTGAATGGTCATTGTCAGGTTGAAATCTATAATGTTTTTTTATTAGTGTCACTTGTTTATGGAGGATGTTCTGGAGGTTCCCACTTTCCCGCAGAGTTTATTTTCAAAAAAATACAAAAATGGATTATGATGAGCTATATGATGTAATAAACTGGTTGGGTTCAATTTAACAATTGATAATTATGATTTTAAATTTCTTATCCGTTTATCTATGATGTATAGAGGTCCATATTTTATAGAAATAAAGTTGTTCACAATTTAGGGATTGTATTTCGAGAGACTATGGTGTATTCACCCACAAATCATTTTTTTTTCAAATTCATGAAAAATGGTTTGATATTGTGATTATGGCTCAAAGGAGTGCCACCATGGAAGTTAAGGGAATTTGAGATAGCACTATTATGAGAATATATTATTAATATATTAATTCAATTATTAGGTCAATCTTATTTTGGGGATCATCATGTCATTTATGATAAATTATTCCTTTCATATAGAAGAAGCACAACCAATAATGTCTTTTTTGGAAAGGTTAATTTTTTTAATGCCATTGAGAAATTCCAGTTCAAAAAAGTTATGTTGGTAAATTCTTGACCTGAAGATTTATATGTAGTTGTTTTTTTATTAAGAACTTCTGTAACACCATTGGTATTTAATGGACTTCGATAGTTATAGTTTAAAGATCACGAAATCCTATAAGTGGTATAGTCTGAGTGATCAGTTTATGACGATGATTCATCTAGTCCTATCATGATTATTTAAATGTAATTCATCCACTAGTGGGTTGAATTTTATTCTTTTGGGTTTTCCTCGAATTCTATTTATGTTTAACGATTACAGGTGAGAAATTCACATACCATAACGTCATCATTGATACAATAACCTCTTATACTGCACTACAGTTTAATGGATGTTGGGATTTTTTGAGTGGTTTACTCAAAGTTTCACACTTGATGCACAATTTTTATTCAGGATTGGTTAGTCCTATGGGATACTTAGGTTCCTATGGAGGAGCACAATGAATTTACTGTTGGAAACAAGCCTTATTATTCTAAATTAACCTCTAGATAGATACAACATTTTAATTGTCCAATAATATGATGTGTGTGTCGTGTATTTTTACCAACATCTCACTTGTAAACATGGAGTTTTTACTACCTTGGGATAGTTTCTTATACTATGGTTTAACGAATGTAAACATATACCATACGTATTGTCATCATCAAATTTTATATTAAAATGGTTGTAATTATTGTGTGGTGGATCATTATACAACATTATTATGTTGATGCACAAAAAATTAAATGATCATATGATGGTTTGATCTTGAAAAGTCACTATGAGTCAGGTATGAGGAATATTGATCATTCACATAGTGAATGTGTGACTCCTTAGAGGAAATCATTCTGGTGCGGTTTCTAAACATGTTGGTCGACTAAAATAAGCATTTTCGAGATATGTTGAATGTAGGGGTTCAACTTGTTTTCCTTATTTCCAATGTGTGTGTTTGAAGGGATCTATTTTTAATCACGTCATGTGAGTGTAGTATAAAGGATGGCTAGGTATTAATGGAAAGGTAGAGTGATCAGTTTCTATTTAGTCAATCGAGAGTCCACAATTTCTCTCTAATAAGGATTCTTCTATGACCATGTATGTTTTCTGGTTCATCAAGTTAAATAAACACTCATAGATTGTTTTTATAACACTATGTTCATGACATGTACGAAATTATGATAGTAGAGGTATTGTCTTTTGAAATTTTATACTTTATAGTGATAAATTCTAAGGATGGGAGAACCTTTAGTAGATGCTTAGTGAGAAAATGGTGGGATTAGGTATATAGTTATGCGAGCTTAGGTAAGACCAGGTTGAGTGTTTTTATCAAATGTAGAGAGTTTAATTAAATTTTGGTGACTTTAGCACCCTAAATTTAAGAAATTCTTTTAGGTGTGTTTGCAATTTTTGAACGCAATGTGACCATCTGTAGGAAAAATAATGGACCATGTATATCAGGTGATGTTTTTTTCCACAAGGTTTTTCAGGGACATGAAGTTCTACGGTGGGATGTTTGTTGAGTCCCTTGTATTTGGACTTGATGGAATTCTGAGGGAATTTGATTTATGATTATTATTAGATGGGTTGTTTTATAAACTGTGTATAAATAATCTAATTCATAGATTTTTAACACATCATTGTGTGTTTAGGGACATGGTTAAAGGCTTGAGAGCTCTATTGGATGACTTGTTGAGTTTTAGAAGATTCATAGCCCAGATAACCCTAGTTTGGGGGGTCTACATAACACACCTGATTTGTCTGAAACCGTTTGGACCTAGTAGAAGGTGGTTCGGTGATGATTAACGGATTAGATCTTCCCTACATGATGTGTACATAGTATATCTAAACTATGTACCAATCTCGCATGGTTAGTGTTACGTAGGAATCACCTTCACACTATTAATCAAATGGTTTGCGCAGGTTTGGATAATATTAATAGACAAACCATGTGAGATTGTTTCTAAAGGAGTGGTTGATGAATGGTTGGCAAACATTTTGGAAAAGTCATGTGGTAAAATTATGATACATATTTTTGGGGTAAAATGCTTATAATACCGTTAATGATGCTTAAACCTAATTACATTCATCCTTCTACTATAACACCAATGTGAGGCCTACTCCCAGATGCCTTGGATTCATCCTAAAACCTAATCAAGTCATGAAGATTACTTCTCCCTCTATAATATGATTTGAGTGGTGTTAATATCTACAGATCTATATCGATATTATCTACATTCCTTTATTTTCCTTCCATGTTTAGTTTAGTATCAAATACACTGTTTAGGTGAAATCTATTTTTCCTTATTTTCAGGGTCTTCACCCATTATTCTATTATCTACTAGTATGAGTCAAATTATAAGCCGTTATTGGATGATGTATCCACTATGGAGCTATGATATCTTTTTAATTGATTTTAAATAAAATTTAATCTATTTACAAACACCGATGTGTCATGAATTAAATTTTCAAAAGGAAACTTGAAATGTATTTTAATCTAATATTTAAATTACTAGGTCTAACCTATTAATCCAAATATTCATGATTGAAAAAAAAATTATGTTTTATACCATTATTTAGAACCACCTTTTCTGGTGATTTGAATTTTAATTAAACCCCCATGCGTGTACTGTAGAATTAAAGTGATTAGGATGATACCATTACCACTTTTAGGGGATGTCAACATCAATTGAATTATGTATTAATTTTAAATATGAGATGAATACTCATTTATTGAATTAATATAAATGGATGGATTACTATTCCCTTGGTTGTGGATATGTAATAGATTGTTGTAGCATGAAGTTTCATAAAAAATTGAATTTACCAATCAAGATTATTATTCAATCAGCCTTATAATATTATCCATTTTTTCTACCAACTTTTGAGATGAGTCCAGGGTTGATTTGATTATGGATTTTACCTTTAAATAATTAAATAATTCACTTAAAGCATATACCCATGTGACTAGAATTATAGGATAATCATTATAATCTATGCATTCTTTTAACCACCTTTTTGGAGAGGCATAATGAATTTTTCTTGGGGTTAATCATGATTTATTAATTCATTCTAATTAAAAGATATTGAATCAATGAAATTGAATGAATGGGTTTTTGAATGATTAATCATGATATTAATGTTTAATAAATTCCCACATGAGTTCAATTAATGTCAAGACTTTAGAGTTTTCTAATTTCATTATTCACATTCTTATGTGAGTTTTAAATGTGATGTTCTTGGTTGTTTCCAGGTCATGTTAAACGTGTTTCATTAATTGGAAGTGATTAAACATTAATTCTTATATTTCTTATGTTATACATCAGTACAACGAAGAATTTCATGTGTCTACTCAATTTTTAGGTGGGTTTCTTATGCTTGAGTAATAATTGGAGTCACTCACCGACTATCAAGGAAGGACACTAATGATATAGTAATATATTCCATTTTATAGATTAGTTAAAATAATAAATCCGTGTATGGACTCAAAAGGAGTTGATCTTACTTCCATTGGTTATACTTCATCTCCTTTTGTAGACTGTTATTGATTGAATCGATTGGAAGGGATGATATACCACACCAAGAGTGATACCTGGATTCTTTAGGATTTCCATGGATAGGCAGGTAAGGTGTTGATTTATATTAAACCTAGAGTGAGACTTGTATTCCAACATAGTAATATGAAGGAAATTGTTGGGTTCTAACATTATTAATGAATGAAATTAGGTACATGAAAAATCTTCCATTCCAAAGAACAAGCTTGGATTTAGACTTTGTATTTAACCTTATGAATGGAATGTTCTGGCATCCTTCGACCATATTACTAATGTGAGTGCAAGGATGTGCGCTGGTTCAGAGGGCCTATAAATTTAATGAGATGAATTGTATATGTAATTTTATTATAGATGACACAATCTATAATATTAAATTAGAGAATTATTTATTAAATGAAATGATTAAGAAAATATGTTCTAATATGGTAATAAGGACTTTTAGTATTTCCACATCTAAGTCCATCATTTACATGTATTATTTTATTCCATAAAACTATTGATATATATATATTCATTGATTGGATGGAATAGACCTTGGGTGGTTTCCCACTAGGATAATGTCTCATAACTTGTTTGGGCTGATTTAGGTACCGGAACAGATTATATGGTAGTAGGTTCATGATATCTTCATTGGAGTATGGGATAATGGGAATGAGATGAGGCTTGCGATGCTAGTTTTGATACATTATACCTTTTTTAATTTTTTTCTTCATGTTTTTAATTTCATTATTTTGAACTAGTTTTGGATTGATTATTAGAGACTGGTGATATATTTTTCATTAGGTATGTGATATGAATTATGGTATTGTTTACTTATAAATTTTATTACTTCATTTCTATATTTTATAAAGATTATAAAATAATAATAATATTTATTCTACTTTTTTAAACTCTGGTAATGATGGTAATTTCTCCCCATAAACACATGATGGCCATCACTTCTATTAGGAAGACTCTCACATTTGGGGAGATGTGCTTGAGGCCATCTGACCAACTGGGATTGTGGCACTATTGAGTGGAATCTGGGTTAGGGATGTTACACAATGATTAAATAGAAAATAATTAAAAATAATTTTATGAAAAAAATTTAACATTTATCTACTAAAATTAGGAAAATATAGAATCATATAAATGGTTGTTTTATAGAAAAAAATCAACTAAATCATAGATGAAAAGTGATAGAATGTGTGAGTTAAAAAGAACATTATAGTGGAAATACATTTTATTATTAAAAAACAAAATGAATTAATAATGACATTGAGACCACACATGCTACAAAAATTTCGTCAAATTTTTACTTAGTTTAAAAACAAATTAGTGGGTACTAATCTACTATTTAATTAAATAAAATTTTATATTAATTTTTTACATAAAAATATACTAAAAAGATGGAATATGTTACTTAAAACCCATGAGTCTTTAGAAAATGATTATAGATCATAATATTTATTAAATCTATTATAAATTTTTTTATGAAGAATATAATACACCAACATATTTCCTTATAAGTGAAAAAATTGTGATGAAAATGTTGAAAAAAGTTAGTTTATAATGAATAAAAGGCATTTAAGAAATCCCATATCAATATCCCTTTTACTGATGTTGTGAAAAAATTGCCATATATGCAATGTTTTTAAAAGAAATGACTTCTCAAAGTATAAAATTCATAGTAGGAGAAAAAATTCAATAATGGAGGGAATTTTTCCACAGTGATTCTTCCCGAATTTCCTATTAAATTTAATGACCTTGTATCTTATACCATTTTTTAAACCACAGATGAGTGTGAATTCAAGGAAATTATTTTTTATCTGAGAGATTCAGTTAACGTTTTTAACTATTCATTTGTCTTTTAATTTACATGTTGATAAAATAAAACCTACTGTAATAAATATAAATTTATGTAAATATATGAATGGATATTATATTTATGATGTTTAGGATTAGGTAAGAGACATTAATTTTACTAGTAGTTTTTTTGTTTTGGTTACATATAATAATAGGATTAATAGAAATTTTCCTCTCATTTATGGGATTATATTTTTGTATCTTATAAGGCCATAATTAATGTTCAAAAAACAATCCTTATCATTAGAAATAGTACGATATTTTTTTCGCTTCAATATTTTTCATTCCATGAATCCCCAAATTGAGGATAGTTACTTTTAAAAAGTAAACATGATGGACCAATTTTTTACTATTTTATCCCAAAAAAACACATGATATGAAAAAATTGTGTTTATATAAAATGATTACATGGAAACTAATGAAATTTATTTAAATAAACAAGTAATAGATTAATTTAAAGTGATTTAGAAAATAAATAACTTCTGATAATGATTTTAAATTTTATAATGTTTCATCATCCTAAAATGGTAACTCATATTTTTTGTTTCCATGGTTTAGTGGGATATTAATAGTGTTATGTAAAATAATTTCAAAAAATTCTAATCTACTAACCATGTAAACTCAAAAACTGGCTACGTTCTTCATGATAATGGAGCATGAAGAATATTTCCATGATCTAGAGATGATATGGGTTATTGTAGTCATAGTAATTCTACCCCGATCATAGAATGATTTTTTATTTTTAGTGATGAATCTATAAAAGGGATTGAGATCATCATCATGAAAAATGATAAGATGATATCTTCTGTATATTTACAATTCAAGAGTCAGGAGAATAATTATCCAAAACATTACATATGGCTCACTGTAGTTGTTTTTTCTTTGATGATATGGAGGCAGTACCTTTATGGGGGGAAATATTATATATACACAGACCACCAAAGATTGAAGTATATTTTCTCAAAAAAAATAATTGAACATGAAGTAATGGAAATAGTTGTAACTTCTTTAAGACTATGATTTATCAATTCATTATCATTGGACTCCTCAAGTGTTAATCACGATTTAATGATCACAAATCCTATTACTGTTAATTAATCTCAATCTTCATTGCACATCTTGGAAATTCTTTTCAATCTCAATAATAAATACACATCATGTTTTAATGATAACAAATATTATGGATGTTAATTACTCTCTTTATTATTTACAAGTCTTATGCATGATCACGAATCTTCCATATATTATGAATCCTTTATATTTAAGATCCAAGCTCTTTTACTCTCTAATGATTACACTTAATCCATATTCAACATATTATTGTCTAAGTCCAAATACAAATATTTGTCTAAGTATGGGCACATCGTGAACCAAACACTGTGACCCAGACACCATGAACCAGACACCGTGAAGGACTCACCGTGACCCAGACACTATGACCCAGACACCGTGACCTAAACATAGTGAACCAGACACCATGAAGGACTCACTGTGACCCAGACACCGTGACCCAGACACCGTGAACCATACACTGTGAAGGACTCACCGTGAACCAGACACCGTGACCCAGACACCGTGACCTGGACACCGTGATCCAGACACCGTGACATGAACGTACCATTACCACATATTGTGAAGACTATAACGTGAAGAAGACATCATTTACATAATCATTGTGACACCATTTCTTAACTTTTTTTCTATATTCTTTGAATAATGCTAATTGTCATATTTGATGTTATTAATGCAATTAATGTTATTTAATGATAGTTTTTGGCCGGTTAGGAATCTGTATATTGTAAATATGAAAATAGAATCATTCCTACTACCAGAACATGAGGAATATAGGGAAGATTGAGATGTAGTACACAAAAGGCCAAGAGAAGAAAGCAGTGAAGCGGAGAAAGTGTGAAGATACAACATGAAGAACTTACATACACCCAAGAGCACCGTGCTGAAGAAGAAGAACATTCCAGAACAAGAAGGAGATTGAAAGACATTCAAAGAACTCTTATGAATGCATTCAAACACCTCTAAAAAACACACGACGAATCAAGATATCATTCTCACTCTTGTAGAACAAAAGCTTAAATAAGACACTATGTTTTTCAGTAGAAAAATCAGAGGAAGACTCAAGAGCATTCATTCTGAATCCAATGATTCCAGAGCTGAATTGATAATCACTTCATCTTTCTAAACTCTTACCTGTTCTCTCTAAGTGATTTATTTATTAACTTTCGAGCACTGTCGTGTACTATGTATATCTTATACACACACAGTCTCTTGTACTGAACTGAAGGATATCAAATCCTCACTCCAAAACTCTTAACTCTTGTTTACCCACATCAACTGTGTAATAGGTCCTTGTGTGGCCTGGTCTTTGTTTTTCTTCCCACGTAGAACAATGGTAGAGGTCCCTATGTGTCCTGGAAATTTTTGTAAACTATTGTTAACCCCGATCCAGGGTGAGGATTAAATTTATATAAATATTTGAGAGGACTAAGTCTTGGCTTGAGACTGAACCTCTTATTATATCTATTGTTCATCTTTAGTTTAAGTTCACTGTATACTAAATATATCTTATTTATTCTGTTGCTATTACTTTAAAATACAAAACTATTTTAAAGATACTTTTATAGTTAAATTAGCAAGTGTTTACTCTTATTGTAAATCAGTAGGTTAGATTCAAAAGTTAGTTTAATCTTATGGTTAAATTAACTGAGACATAATGAATCGTTGATAAGCTAAGTGAAAATTTAAAATCTTTATAAATTCACTACATTTTAACTTATTTTATAACTCGGGGGATTTTAAATAGACAATATTTTAACAGAAAATTTAATTGAAACTCAATTCACCCCCCTCTTGAGTATCCACTCCGACCAACATTTGGTATCAGATGATTTTTTTTGTTTACGTATTTTTGAAATACTCTGTTTTTCAACTGTGATTTTATTTGCATCTTAAAAGATCTTAAATTTCTGTTAGTTCTAAATTTTTTCTCTTTAAATTATCTTTCTAAAATCTAGTTATGGATAATAGACTAGAGGGTGATGCTACTAATATGCCAACTTTCATTAATGGTATAAACTATGCTCAGTGGAAATATAAAATTAAAATTCATTTAGAAAGAATGGGTTTTGATATCTGGACTGCTATAGAGTCACAATATAAAATTCCATATATTGAATGAATAACTTGGGATGAGCCTATAAATACTGCCTACAATAATAATTGTAAAGCCAAGAATTCCATGTACTGTGCTTTAGGGGATGAAGAGTTTAATATAATTTCTACTTGTAAAACTTCTTTTGAAATATAGGATACTTTTGGTGTTTCTCATGAAGGAACAACCAATGTTAATGAAATGAGATTAAATACTTATACTATTAAATATGATAATTTTAAAATTATGATTGATGAACCTATTTCTGATATGTATCTCAGGTTTAATGAGATATTCAATACAATGAATTTACTCGGAAAGACTATTCTAGCAAAGGATCAAATTATGAGAATCTTGAGATGTTTGCCAGACCGATGGAGAGGCACATCTGTTTCAATCATTGAGTAATGTGACATTGTTTCTCTACCTTTTAAGGAACTCATCAGTAAGCTTATTATGTATGAGGAAGAACTCATGGTGAATAAAGAGGAAGATGATGAACCTAAGAGAAAATTTGGGTCTTTCAAGACTACTACTTCAAAGAGTAAGGACAAAGACAATTCTCAATTAAAAACTGACAGTTCAACAAGTGAAAATCCAGACTTTGATAGTGATGCTGAAATGGATCAGATAGCCAGAAGGCTTAATAAATTTTATAGGAAGAAGAAATTTTTCAGAAAATCAAATTACAAAGGCAAATATGACAATAAGGGACATTGGAAGAAGGACTAGAAAAATCCAGATAAATGTGATAAAGTAGTTTTCTATGAGTGAAAAAGAAAAGGACATATTAAAGCAGACTACCCAAAGTTAAAATTCAAGAAGAAATATGATTAAAATCATATTAAGTACATGAAAGGAATGAAGGCCACATGGAGTGCTTCAGAAGACAGCACAAGTGAATCTAAAATGTATCATTATGAAAGGAATCGTGCCAACATGTGTTTCATGACAAACACATCTGAGGTAACCTCAGATACACCTATTTTAAATTCTTATTATTCTATAGATGATGCAGAATCTGATTCAAATTCTGAAAACATGACTAGGGAGGAATTATTTTATTGTTGTAATATGCTGGAAGAGACTTGCAATGAACGTAAAGGTAAATACAAATCATTAAAGAAACAACATTCTCTCACTACAACTGTTAAAATCGAACTTACGATTGAAAAAGAGAAAAATGATCAACTCTTAAACGAGAACACTGAACTGAAAATGTCAAATGAGAAACTTAGATAAGAGTTAGAGAAGTTCAAAAATGGAAAGGATACACTAACTCAAATTATAGGAATGCATGTTTCGCCAAAATACACTACAGGAATAGGCTACAAACCAAGAGAGAGACATATTACCAAGAGTAGATTTATTCCTAAATCTGGACAGAGTAGTGCTAGTTCTAGTTCTAGACATTTATATTCATCAACGAGTTATTCACATATTTATAAATCAAATAGAGTTTATATTTAAAAATCTTTTGATTCTGTATGTTATATGAGACCCATAAGAAATATTTGTGTACCAAAATCTTTGATTGCTAAGCTTTCTGGACTCAAGAAGATATGGGTACCAAAATCATTTCCCATCTCAATCTGTTTTGTAGGAAACCTACTTGAAGAGTTACCACAAGAATACATGGTATTTGGACAGTGCATGTTCAAGACATATGTATGGGGATTACTCATGTTTCAAAAGATTAATAAAGGTTGATGGAGGTCATGTCACCTTTGGTGATAATTCTAAAGGAAAGAACATCGGCCTTGGACAAATTGTTAACACTGATTCAGTTTTAATTTCCAATGTTTTATTTATTGATGGAATTAAATATAATCCGTTATGTATTTCTCAATTATGTGATGATTTTTTTAATGTCAACTTTGAAAATGATTCTTGTAATGTTTTTAATTCTAAATTTTTTTAGTCTTTTCTGCTTTAAGAAATGAAAATTTTTATGGTGTTGATTTAAATTCTTTAGCCAAGAAAAATGTTACCGGTTTAAATTCTTTTCATAAAGATTCTTGGTTATGGAATAAAATATTACGAAACATCAATATACACTCACTTAGAAAACAAACTAGGAAGAACATAGTTAGAGACCTACCTAAACATGTGTTTCCAAATGACAAAGTTTGTAATCACTGTTAAAAGAGAAAGCAACATAATGTTTCTTTTAAATCAAATAAAGAAGTATCAACTTATCAACCTCTCAAGTTGGTTCAATGGATTTTTTTGGACCATATAGACTTTCTAGCATAAATGGGAAGCACTATGTCTTTGTCCTAGTAGATGACTTTTCTATATTACTTGGGTATACTTATTAGCTCACAAATGTGAAGCTTGTTCTTACTTTGTTAAAAACTCAAAGTCCGTAGAAATTCATAGTGGACTTACGATTAAAACTCTAAGAAGTGATCATGGCCGTGATTTTGAAAATCTTGAATTTGAATCCTATTTCTAACACAATGCCTATAGTAAAAAAATTTCTGCTCCTAGGACACCTATGAAAAATGGTGTAGTAGAAAAAAGAAATAAAACCCTTCAAGAAATGGCTAGAACAATGCCTAATGAATATGACATGGCTATTTACTTTTGGGGTGAAGCTGTGAATAGAGCTTGTTATATTATTAATAGATTAATTAAACCTATTCTTAATAAGACCCCATATGAGTTGTGGAACAATAGAAAACCTAATGTTAGTTACTTTAGAGTCTTTGGATGAAAAGTCTTTATTCTTAATACAAAACATAATCTTCATAATTTTTCTTATAAGAGTGATGAAGGAATATTTTTAGGATATTCTTCAACCTCCAAGGATAATAGAGTTTTCAACCAAAGAACCATGTGTGTGGAAGAATCTGTTCACATCATGTTTGATGAAACTGATCCACATTAGCCTAAAACCGCTCTTGAAAATCATGAAGAAGATTTATCTGTTCTGGACCATAATGATAAAATCAATGAACCTGCTATAAAGACAACCAGTTCTGGACTTATTCCAGAATCATCTCCTAATGAATCTGAACCTAGAGAAGAACCTGAAATTTCTAGCCCTACCTTTACTCGATCAACTAGAATTCTAATGAATCATCCTTTAGATGTTGTTGTGGGAAATCTTGATAGAGGGACACAGACTAGAGCTTCTCTTAGAAATCAGGTTGAACATCAATCCTTCTTGTCACACCTTGAACCTAAAAACATTAATGATGCTATTAATTATGCATTTTGGGTAATTCCTATGCACGAAGAACTCAATAAATTTGAAAAAATAATGTTTGGAAACTTGTTGAAAGACCTAAGGACACTATCACAATAGGTAG
This sequence comes from Viscum album, assembly GCA_963277665.1. NCBI lineage: Eukaryota > Viridiplantae > Streptophyta > Magnoliopsida > Santalales > Viscaceae > Viscum > Viscum album. The sequence goes on along the minus strand of OY728132.1, from coordinate 1,696,299,921 downwards.
TAAATGGGTGTTTAGAAATAAATTAGATGTATTTGGAAACATAGTTAGAAATAATGCTAGGCTAGTTGCACAAGCCTATAGTCAAGAAAAAGGTATTGACAATGAGGAGACTTTTGCTCTAGTAGCCAGATTAGAAGCTATTTGGTTTTACATGCTTATGCTGCTCATCTAAATATCAAACTATATCAAATAGATCTCAAGAGTGCATTCTTGAATGAATATATTGCTGAGGATGTTTTTGTTGAACAACCACCTAGATTTTCAAACCCTCATTTTCAAAATCATATTTTCAAATTATCAAAAGCATTATATGGATTAAAGAAAGCTCCAAGAACTTGGTATGATAGATTATGTACTTTTCTAATTTCTAAATGTTTTATAAAAGGAATCACTGATCCTACTCTATTTATAAAATTAATTTCTAAATATGTTTTAGTTGTACAAGTTTATGTAGATTATAATATTTTTGGATCTTCAAAAACTACATTATGTATTGATTTTTCTAAAATGATGCAAATGGAATTTGAAATGAGTTTAAAGGGTGAACATAAATTCTTTCTTGGATCTAAAATCTTTCAAAATGATTATGGAATTATTTAAACTCAAATTAAATATTCTAGAGATCTTTTTAAACGTTTTGGATTGGATAGCACACAAACTAGTGACACTCCCATGAGTACCACCAGTAAGATGGATCTTGATGAAGATGGAAAATCTATTGATCAAACCACATATAGAGGAATTATAACGAACCATACTTTACAAACATTGTTAATAATTCAAAATTGAAGTACACTTATTACAACATATAAAAAAACCAGGAAAGGACCATATAGGTATATTGTCTTTAGAAACTGGGAAACATAAACAACTGGTTCATAATGCATCTACAATGTCTCCCATTTATTTCATCATATCTATAGTCCCTTTTGGAATATCTTACTTAATAACCTTCTTCCTGGCCTGGGGAAAGAAAACATACAAAAGGGTGAGCTCAAATGCTCAGTAAGGGTAAACAAAAGATATATCAATCACATCATATTCATAAGAACACAACATTTTGGAAATCTTAACCTGCAAAAGAGATCATAATTTAATAACATGGGATAAATCATAGTAGTGAAATGTAATCCCAATAATCATAACATAAAACATGAAACATTGTGTCATACACACATAATCATAAAGAATCATTTCTTAGTAGTCAGGACTCATTTCAAAGACTATCTTAGTGGACAGAGCCCATTTCTAAACTGATTTCATTCCTCATTTCATTCTTGTTTCACTGAACCGATTTAACCTGCTGTTCCAACAATGTCTATTTCATGAGATATAAATTTTTTTACCCAATTCATTGGATGGAGATTTAGGTCCCACCCATCTCATAATGATACCATTCTTATGTGTGCCACAAAATAAAAAATCATCCATCATTGCATAACCCCTGTAATAAAAATGGGATTCTTAATCATCGTGACATCATAATACAATTCATATAAGATAATCGAATTCGTAAAAATATTTCCATCACAACATAATAAAATCAATGTAATAATAGGGATAGAAATATAACACTATATTATGATAGATGGAAAATAATTTTGATAAAACTCTTGAACTCCAATCTTAAAGAAAATATCCTATCTACTTCAAAAACAATATTCCTTTCTTAACATGTCATAATAATTTAAACTATAATATTTTGATTGAAAATAAACTTGAAAACTTGTAAAGGAAGCTTCTTGGAAACAATTTTTTAAAAATACATTCATGCCGTATTAGTTAAAAAAACATTCTTCTAGTACTTTTGTCGAAAAAGTCATAAAGTACCTCATTTGAAAGACGACAAAAGATTCCTTTAATATCCTTTACTAAAAACTCAACGAAGGGTAAAATTGGATATGAACTATTGTATAAGGATATAAATATTACATATTGAGGAAACATGGATGTGGATGATAAAATACACCATAGTAATTTCCAAAGTATAATCAATCTCGTATAAAAATGAGATTGCGAGATTTTCCCATACCTTAGGTCCGATTTGCATTGTAAGTGTCTGAACCTCCTATATAATGATTTAAATAATGTCATTAACTTATTCCAAGAATCATACTCATTGTTATGATATCATATATGGCCATATTATTATCTTATTATTACTAATATTTCCTTACTACTTGTTATTTATGTGTTTATTAATTTTTTTTCTTATGCGTGTTTTGTCGAATAAATTCTTATTCTTCATTTTATGTTATAGATAATTCATTTACAGAATGGTATTAGTGTAATATATATCATATTTATTCACTAAATTCATTTATGTAATCATTATGCAATGAAAATCATGTAGAACTAGTCGCATCAAATCGTGGAGACGGTATTCCGTACGTACGCACGAGCGATGATATCATTCCCATGATCATGGAATTGTATTAGAGTGTATTTATACTATTTCAGAATCAATATCACTTTAAAATAATCATATATATTCATTATTTACACCATTATACCCATCAAAGTAAAGTGGTGGTTGAAAATAGATTACACCACGGAGTGGAGACGGTATTCCGTACGTACGCACGCGCGGTGATTTCGTTTTCAATAGGATGGATAGATGGTGAAACAGGGTTGTTTCATACTTATAATAACATATAAGTATATTATTGATACTGATATTATTAATTAATAATGAAACAACTAAAGATGAATATGTTGAAGAAGAAATAATGTTGAAAGAATCGGTAACAGACATTACCTCTTCTTTGAAGCGCTTCTTTGAGGCCTCCTTTTAGGGCACTAAAATTGGTCTTTAAAGAAAACCAGTACCTATATGATGTTTCTAGAGAAGTGGAGTGGAAAAATTGGTTGGGGTTGGCCGAGCATTAAGGCTCAATGTGGTGTGAGGAAGAGAGGGAGGAGGTTACCTTTTATAAGGGAGGAGAGGGGCACCTTTGAAAAAACTATAAGTATTATTTTATTATAAAGCCATATTCAGTTTAAAATAGCTCCAAATTGATATTTTTCTAAAATAAGGTGGGTATGGGTCTAAATCCTCTCATAAAATAGAATATGTAAAAGTTTAGTTTACTATTTTAACTTTATCATTTAGATATAACTATTATTTAGATAATTTTACTTTTACCGTGTCTTTTTGTGTTCTTACACTATAAGGTTAATAAACTTTCTATAACAAGCAAAACGAACCCCAAGTAGTTTATTATTAATATATATAACCTTATATAAGTCATTTGGCCGAACCATAGATTTTTAGGAATAAAATAACAATTAATAATATAATACTTGTTGTAAAAACTATTTTATCGAAATTTTGACACTATTTAGTAATTGATTTTTTGAGAAAATCATAAAAGACTTATTAGTTCTAATAAAGTTAATTAAATCAATACTAAAATGTCATATTAACCTATAAAATTTGTTTAATTCATAAAAAGTCTCAAATTACATTTATTTGGGTATTTATAACATAAATTATGTCAATATTTCATTAATAAGATAATTACTTCATCATATTTGTGTCATAAATAAATTAAATTATTTAATGTCTAAAAATTAAAAATAAAATATCATTATTTAGGAAATATTTTTATATTTCTAATGAATATTTATAGGCGAATATATCTTATGTATAACCCTATATAAAAAATTATATACTTATTAAACTTTGATTTTAACTATTTTAACCCTTCTTTAAATAAATTAATAATCGGTGTCCTAATCTAATCCAAGTGGGCCTAAATGGTCTTATATTATTTCTAAGGTTGTTTTCGGTCGAATTAAACTTTCCCAATTGAATTAGGACATGTTTTTGGGTAATAATAATATAATTTTTACCCTTAATTAACCTATTTACTTTTAACCGTGGTAAAAACAAGTAAAAAGTTACTATTCACCAAAAATTATTTTCATCTCATTGAACCACATTTTACTTACTGAAATCAACCGTGTCTCTCGGATTTTTGAAATTCAACTCACAGAAGCAGTAAAATTACGTTGAATGTAAATTTGCAAATTTTCCTAGGAGGTGGGTAAAAAACGGTGAAAAGTTCAATAAAATTTTTATATATCTAAAATTATTATAAAACTTATTCAATGAATTGCATTGAACTTATATAGGTATTATGTATCAATTTTGACCTAAAATAAATTTAAATAAAATAAATAAATATTTAAATAAAAATTCGGTTTTTGAATAGTAACCCAGTGTTTTCACTATTCATCAAAAATTGAATATTTCCAGAAAAATACCAAAATTTAACCCTAGGACAATTTTGATATTCCAAATCCAAAAAAGAAGTCCATTTTGAAAAATAAAATTTACAAAATTTCAAAAAGTGTTTATTACTATTCATAACGGCTAGTTTTATTAATATTTTAATAGCGTATCGTTGTTTAGTGAAACTCGGTATTGCATATGACGCAAGCTATCATGGAAGGTCGTGATTGCATGTAAAGAAAGCCTAGATAGTGTTGTGTGTACTGAAAGATTTCTTTTTTGATTTATATAAAATAAAAACAAAAGATTTCTTATAAAAGTCTCGGGTGTTACATTCTACCCCCCTTAAAATGAACTTCACCCTCAAAATTCGTCACTTGTAACAAACAGATGAGGATAGCTCTCCCTTATTATATCCTCAAGCTCCCATGTAGCTTCTTATAATTGGTGGTTCCTCCATAAAACATTCACCGAGCGAGTGGTCTTGTTCCGTAGGACTTTTTCACTACGATCGAGAATCTCTGTTGGCTGATATTCATAAGTTAGATCTTGTTCCAGTGGTACAACTTCTGAGCTGAGTACATGTGAAGGATCAGGTATGTACTTTCTTAGAAGAGATACATGGAAGACATCGTGAACTTGAGAGAGATTCGGTGGAAGCGCCAATCGGTAAGCTACCTTCCCAACACGATCCAGTATTTCGAATGGACCGATATACCTAGGGATCAGCTTTCCCTTCTTTCCAAAACTCATTACTCTATTCCAAGGATATATTCGTAAGAACACTTTGTCACCCACGTCAAACTCTAAGTCTTTTCTTCGGTTGTCGGCATAACAGTTTTGTTGACTCTGAGCTGCTCTTATGTGTTTTTGAATAGATCAGACCGTTTCTGCCATCTCATCAACAATATCAGGTCCTAATAGCTTTCTTTCCCCAACTTCATCCCAACAAGTTGGAGACCTGCATTTCTTTCCATGGAGAGCTTCATAAGGATCCATCTGAATACTATAGTGAAAGATATTATTATAAGAAAATTACCCCAAAGGTAGGTGTTGATCCCAACCACCTTAGAAATCCATAGAGCAAGCTCTCAACATATCTTCTAGAGTTTGAATTGTCCTCTCAGACTGATCGTCTATCTGAGGATGATAAGCAGTTTTGAAACTCAACTCTGTATCCAGAGTATGCTGAAGACTTCACCAGAACTTTGAGGTAATCCTCGGATCCCAATCAGATATAATAGAAAGTGGTACTCCATGCAATCTTACCACTTCCTTTACATATATCCTGGCAAGATGATCTAGAAACAAATCCTCTCTAATAGCAATGAAGTGTGCAGACTTTGTAAGACGATCAACTATGACCCAGATAGAATTATTACCTTTGGATGATTTAGGAAGTCCTGTGACAAAGTTTATAGTGATGTTTTCCCATTTCCATTCGGGTATGGGTAATGGTTGTAACATCCCCTTAGAATTCTGTTTCTCATATTTAACTTGCTTACAAACCAAGAATCGAGAGACATATTCAGCAACATCTCTTTTCATCCCATCCCACCAGAAGAACTCTTTCATATCCCTATACATCTTCGTGATTCCAGGATGAATAGAGAATGAAGAACTATGAGCCTCATCTAGTAGATCCTTCTTTAATTCAGGGATGGGAGGAACACCAACATGATTCCTGAACTTTATTATCCCATCACCATCAAGGTTGAATTCAGGAACATTTCTCACCTTCTTTTGTAACTCTACATCTTCTTTTTGTGCCTCTTTAATCATAACATATATTGATGGATGAACATTCATTTGAGAAAGTTACGATTTTCCCCTTTCATTATAATTCCAAGATCCATCATTTGTAAATCCAAAAACATTGGATCTTCTGTGATCCTCATCATGGATACACTAGCATGGTCTTGTCGACTTAATGCATATGCCACCTTGTTTGCTTTCCCAGTGTGGTAATGAATTCAGCAGTCTTGATCCTTAATCATCTCCAACCATCTTCTTTGGCGCATATTCGTCTCGTTTTGTGTGAAAATATACTTTAAACTTTTATGATCAGTAGAAATGTAACACCTTTCTCTATAAAGATAATTCCTCCAAATCATTAATGCAAATATTACCGTAGCTAACTCCAAATCACGAGTTGGGTAATTTTGCTCCTGGATTTTCAACTGTCGTGAAGCATAAGCTATCACCATATAATTTTGCATAAGAACACACCCTAATCCCTTCATGGATGCATCACTGTAGATCACAATCCTTTCTCAACTACAAGGCAGTGTGAGCACAGGTGCACTGGATAACATTATTTTCAACTCCTTGAAATTCTCTTCACATTCCTCCGTCCAAACAAACTTAATGCCTTTCCGATTAAACCTGGTGAGTGGATTAGATAATTGTGAAAAATCATTCACAAAACATCGATAATATCCATCCAACCCCTGAAAACTTCGGATCTTAGTTACTGTTGTTGGTCTCGACCATCATTAGATAACCTCTGTTTTTGCTGGATCCACAAATATCCCCTATTTTGAGATTATGTGACCCAAAATGCCACTTTTTGAAGCAAAAATTAACACTTGGTAAATTTTTCATAAAGCTTCTCTTTTATCAGGGTCTTCAATATAATTCTCCAGTGATCTTCATGTTCTTCCTTGCTCTTTGAATATACAAGAATATCATTAATAAAGACTACCACAAACTGATCAAGATAGTCTCTAAAGACTCTATTATTCAAATCCATGAAGATAGAAGGGGCATTAGTAAGACCAAATGGCATCAATATATGCTCATAGTGTCCATACATTGTACGGAAAGCTGTATTTAGTATATCCTCCATTTTTAACCTCAATTGATGATACCCTGAATGAAGATCAATCTTGGAAAAGTATTGAGCTCCACGTTGTTGGTCAAATAAGTGATCAATGCACAGGAGAGGATATTTGTTCTTGATAGTGATCTTGTTACGTACTTCATAATCAATGCAGAGTCTCATTGATCCATCTTTCTTCTTAACAAACAGAACAGATGCTACCCAAGGTGACGCACTAGGGCGTACGAACCCCTTATCAAGATTCACTTAGAGTTGCTTCCTTAATTCCTGCAACTCAATTGGGGCCATTCAATAAGGTGTCTTTGAAATAGGTAAAGCACACAGTACAAATTCTATTGAAAACACAACTTCACGATTTGGTGGAAGAATCGGCAATTCTTCCAGAAAGACATCATCAAACTCCCATATAATGGGCATATTCTTAATCGTGAGTTTCTCACCAACCATTTGAGATAAATAACCTTCATTTAGTGTAATCAAGACCCATAAGATGGAATAAATTTCCACTGGAAGGTTATGATCATCCTTACATCGATAGACGATCAAAGATTGATCTGGAATATGAAATGTGACTTCCCTTCTTTGGAAATTGAAATGAGATCCACATAGAGAAATCCAATACATTCCAACAATCACATCAAATTCCACTACAGGGAGGATCACAATATTTGCAGGAATCACTTTCCCACAAACTTCAATCAGAGAAGAATTTTAAACTTTTGATGCGACTGTTGTTCCATTAGGTGTTGGCATAGCTAACTCAACATCTAATTGTTGAGTTAATATGGTGATACCCTAAAAAAATTCTTCAGAAATAAAAGAGTGGGTGGATCCAGAATAAAATAAAACATTTGCTACTTTAGAGTGGATGGTAAGTGTACCTTTCACCACTTCGTTATCTTAATCCACATCACTGATATAAATTGCATGTGACTTTCATTTGTCTTTAGCCTTAAGAGTTATTTGACGTCCATCATCATCAACATCCCTTGGATTAGGGCATTGATTGGTATAATGCCCTATTTCTTTTCACTTGTAACATTGAAGTGTAGGAGATGCACTCTGTGTAGCCTTTTCATTGTTCACATCACTATACATCTTCTTGCCATCATTGCAACATTAAAATTCCTGATGACCATCCTTTCAACATTTGAAACATTTACTTGTCCCTTTAAGAAAACTACCTCCATGTTTCATTCCACACTTTCAGGATAAGGGAAAACTAATCTTTATTTCAGTGTTCTCTTTAGATTTTCCTTTGAATTCTATTTTCCTATTCTTATCAAACCCATATGACTGATGGGATACTCCAATCTCCATCTCAACTTTGAGAGCAAATCGAACGATTTCCTCGTAGCTATTGAAGTCCCTTATGGATAACGCCATTCGAAGACTTGGTTTTAAGCCACTAAAGAATCGGTCGATCTTACTCTCAGGTTGGATAATAATACTAGAAGCATACCTTGAAAGTCTTGTAAAATTTTCTTCATAGGTACCAGCATATTCATCATCCTTTTTCTTTAGTTCAAGAAACTCCTTCTCCATATTTGTTTGGAGAATATGAGGGAAGTACTTATTGAAAAATATGTTCTTGAACTCGTCCCATTCCATGTACTCAATTTCATCTCTTGGCCTTGTATTGTTGATAAGATTCCACCATTGATCAGCATCACCTTCCAAACGATACACTGCTAAGATGACATTATCATGTTTAGAACATTGAAGAACTGAAAATATCTTTTTAGTGGTACTGATCAATTGCTCAGCAAATAATGGATAAGTAGACCTGCTGAATTAAGGTGGACACTGTCTCATGAAGGATTCAATAGAATGTTGCTCATTCCTTTGCTCGTTTGGAAGTCATGCGTGATTCATAGCATGATAATGTTGTGTGAGCATGGCTACAAGATTATTCATTCCATATCCCATAACATTTGGTTGCTCAGGGGGACAATCATTGCATTTCCCGTCGCATTTCGCATTAACATGGTTCCTTCGTGTTCCACCCATTGACTAAAACCAAGAAGAATAGTGTGATAAACAGTAATTATAATAGGAAAACAACATAATCAAGAATAAAATTTCACATTTAAGGTCTTATCCTAGGTTATTCATGGACATTTCTAAAACACTAAGATTATGTTCTATGCTTAGACTTATCCTTAGGATTATTACTAAGGCTTTCACATCCTAGTTTCCAAAGGTTGACTATACCTTTCCTCTGATACCAACTATAATGACCAATACATTACATACATTGTTAATACTTCAAAATTGAAGTACACTAATTAAAACAGATAACAAATCTAGGAAAAGTATGTATAGGTATAGTGTATTTATAAACTGGGAAACATAAACAACTGGTTCATAAATAATCTACATTGTCTCTCATTTATTTCATCATATCTATAGTCCCTTTTGGCATATCTTACTTAATAACCTTCTTCCTGACCTGGGGAAAGAAAACATACAAAAGGGTGAGCTCAAATGCTCAGTAACGGTAAACAAAAGAAATATCAATCACATCATATTCATAAGATCACAACATTTTGGAAATCTTAATCTTCAAAAGAGATCATAATTTCATAACATGGGATAAATCATAGTAGTGAAATGTAATCCCAATAATCATAACATAAAACATGAAACATTGTGTCATACACACATAATCATAGAGAAACATTTCTTATTAATCAAGACTCATTGCCAAGACTATCTTAGTGGACAAAGTCCATTTCTGAACCGAGTTCATTCCTCATTTCAGTCCCGTTTCACTGAACCAGTTTAACCATCCGTTCCAGCCATGTCTATCTAATGAGATTAAAAAATCATTACCCAATGCATTGGAGGGAGATATAGGTCCCACCCATCTCATAATGATACCATTCTTATGTGTGCCACAAAATCAAAAATCATACATCATTGCATAACCCATGTAATAAAAATTGGATTCTTAAACATCGTGACATCATAAAACAATTCAGATAAGATAAAGGAATTCATAAAAATATTTCTATCACAACATAATAAAATCAATGTAATAATAAATATAGAAATATAACCCTATATTATCTTAGATGGAAAATAATTTTGATAAAACTCTTGAACTCCATTCTTGAGGAAAATATCCTTTGTACTTCAAAAACATATTTCCTTTCAAGACATGTCATATAATTTTAAAGTAAAAGAAGTTGATTAAAAATAAACTTGAAAACTTATAAATAATGCTTCTTGGAAATAATGTTTTAAAAATCCATTCATGCCGTATAAGTTAAAAAAAACATTCTTCCCGTACTTTTGTCGGAGAAGTCAAAAAGTACCTCATAAAAAGAACCCCAAAAGATTCCTTTCATATCTTTTACTAAAAACTCACCGAAGGGTAAAATTGGATTTAAACTATTGCAGAAGGATATAAATATTACATATTGAGGAAACATGGATGTGGATGATAAAATACACCCAAGTAATTTTCAAAGTATAAATAATCTCGGATAAAAATGAGATTGTGAGATTTTCCATTACCTTAGGTCCGATTTGCTTCGAAAGTGTCTGAAACTCCTGTATAATGATTTAAATAATGTCATTGACTTATTCCAGAATCATACTAATTGTTATGATACCATATATGGTCACATTCTTAGCTTATTCTTAGTAATATTTCATTGCTACTTGTTATTCAGGTGTTTATTACTTTTTCTTCTTATGCGGGTTTTGTCAAATAAATTATTATTCATTTTTTAGGTTATAGATACCTCATTTACAGAATTTTATTAGTTTAATATATATCATATTTATTCACTCAATTCATTTATGTAATCATTATGCAATGAAAATCATGTAGAACGAGTCGCATCACATAGTGGAGACGGTATTCCGTACATACGCACGAGCGATGATATCATTCCCATGATCGTGGAATTGTATTGGAGTGTATGTATACTATTTCAGAATCAATATCACATTGAAATAATCATACATATTCATTATTTACACCATTATACCCATCCAAGTAAGGTGGTGGTGGAAAATAGATTACACCACAGCGTGGAGACGGTATTCCGTACGTACGCACGCACGATGATTTCATTTTCTGTAGGATGGCTAGATGGTGAAATAGGGTTGTTTCATACTTATAATAACATATAAGTATATGAGTGATACTTATTTTATTAATTAATAATTAAAAAACTAAATAATTATAAGTGGAAGAAGAAATAAAGTTGAAAGAATCGCTAACGGACATTACCTCTTCTTTGAAGCGCTTCTTTGAGACCTCCTTTTAGGGCACTAAAATTTTCCTTTGAAGAAGACCAGGACCTATATGATGTTTCTAGGGAAGTGGAGAAAAGAAATTTTCAGGGTTTGGCTGAGATTTAAGGCTCATGGTGGTGTGAGGAAGAGATGGATGAGGTGCCCTTTTATAAGAGAGGAGAGGGGGACCTTTGGAAAAACAAAACATATTATTTTATTATAAAGCCATATTCGGTTTTAAATAGCTCCAAATTGATTTATTTCGAAGCTAAGGTAAGTATGGGTAGAAATCCTCTCATCCAATATAATTTGGACACGTTTATTTTATTATTTTAACTTTATCATTTAGATTTAACATTAAGTTATATATTTTAATTTTACCGTGTCTTTTTGTGTTCTTACACTATAAGGTTAATAAAACTAGAATAACAATCCAAAAGAACCCCAAGTTGTTTATTATTAATATATATAACCTAGTATATGTAATTTGGCTGAACCTTATACTTTTAGGAATAAAATAACAATTAATAATATAACATTTTTAAAAAAAACTATTTTATGTCAATTTTGACACAATTTATTAATTGATTTTTGTGAAAATCATAATAGAATGATTAGTTTGAAAAAGGTTAATTAAATAAATAATAACATGTCATATTAACCTATATAATTATTGTAATTCATAAAAAGTCTCAAATTACATTTATTTGGGTATTTATAACATCAATTATCTCAACATTTCATTAATAAGATAATTACTCCATCATCATTGTGTCATAAATAAATTAAATTATTTAATCTCTAAAAACTAAAAATAAAATATCATTATGTAAGAAATCTTTTTAGCTTTCTAATTATTATTTATAGTCGAATATATATTATGTATGACCCTATATTAAAAAGTATTTACTCATTAAACATTGATTTTAACTATTTTAACCCTTCTTTAAATAAATTAATAATAAATGTCCTAATCTAATCCAAGTGGGCCTAAATGGTCATATTTCATTCCAAAGGTTGTTTTTGGTCGAATTATACTTACCCAATAGAATTAGGACATGTGGTAGGGTAATAATAATATCATTTTTACCCCTAATTACCCTATTTACTTTTAATTGTGGTTAAAAAAAGTAAAAAGTTACAATAAAACAAAAAATATTTTCATCTCATTGAACTAAATTTTACTTACTGACAACAACCGTGTCTCTCGGATTTTTTAAATTCCACTCACAGAAGTGGTAAAATTATGTTTTAAGTAAATTTGAAAATTCTCCTAGGAGGTGGGTAAAAGACGGTGAAAAGTTCAATAAAATTTTTATATATCTAAAATTATTATAAAATGACTTCAATGAATTGAATTTTACTTATATATGTATTATGTATCAATTCTTATCTAAAGTAAATTTAAATAAAACAAATAATTATTTAAATAAAAAGTCGGTTTTTAAATAGTAACATAGTGTTTTCACTATTCCTCAAAAACTGATAGTTACCAGAAAAATACTATAATTTCACCCTAGGTTAATTTCGATATTCCGAATCAAAAAACAAAGTCCATTTTAAAAAATAAAATTTAAAAAATTTCAAAAAGTGGTTTTTACTATTTATAACGGCTAGTTTTATTAGTATTTTAATAGTGTATAGTTGTTTAGTGAAACTCGGTATTGCGTACGACGCAAGCTATCAAGGAAGGTTGCGGTTGCGTGTAAAGCAAGAAAACCTAGTGTTGTGTGTAGTGAATGATTCCTTTGATGATTTATATAAAATAAAAACAAAATATTTCTTATAAAAGTCTCGAGTGTTACAGGAATGATTGGAAGTCTACTCTACCTGACTGCTAGTCGTCCTGATACTATGTTTAGTGTGTGTATGTGTGCTCGTTTTCATTCAAACCCTATAGAGTCACATTTAAATGCTGTAAAGAGAATTTTCAAATACCTCAAGCATACTCCCAATTTAGGACTGTTCTATCCCAAAGGATAATCATTTAAATTAGTTAGTTATTCTGATGCTGATTTTTCTGGATGTGAGTTAGATAGAAAAAGCACCTCTGGAACATGTCACCATTTAGGCAAATCACTAGTATCATGGTGTAGTAAGAAACAAAATTTTGTTGCATTATCTATTGCAGAATTTGAATACATAGCTACTGAAAGTTGTTGTGCACAAATTTTGTGGATGAAACACACATTACTAGACAATGGATAACAATTCAGACATGTCCCAATAAATTTTGACAACACAAGTGCTATTAAAATTTCTAAGAATCTTGTTTCTCATTCTAGGAAAAAACAAATTGATGTAAGACATCAATTTTTGAGGGATCATTATCAAAAAGGTGATATCACTTTGGAATTCATTGGTATAGAATATCAACTTGCTGATATATTCACTAAACCATTAAATTCTGAAAGATTATACTACATCATATATGATCTTGGTATGATTAATCATATATAGACATCTTACTGATCTTAATGTTTTATACTTTACTGTATTTTACTTTACGGTTTCATTGTCACTATTTCTATGTTACTATTTTATGGTCTCTGACTCACCGTCAAGACCTTATGCTCATGGTCCATCAACTCACTATCTCACCGTGACTACACAGAATGATCACTGTCTCACCGTGACGACTATCAACTGTCTCACCGTGATGACTAGTTTTCATCACACCGTAATTCCTACTCACAGTCTCATCGTGAAGATTTTTTTATTCTTATTTTAACCCGCATTGCGGTAATTTTTATTTCACCGCTATTTGATTTCCCACGTTTTTATTATTATGACTTTTGAAATTCCCAAATGATAAAACATAAGGTTTTCATTTGATTACTTACCTGAAATCCCTCCTAAAACTTCTCTTCCCTCTCACCCTAAGAATCAGTGGATGCCAAAGATGAAGCGTCCATCTTCACCTTCATTTAAGAAGCACCACTCTAAGAAATAGAAGAGGATATCGAGGATAGATCCCAAAGGACCTCTAAACCACTACCTGGTAAGCCGTACTGTTGTACCTGAAAAATAAGTTTTCCCTGAATGCTTTCTGTCTAGCAAGTCTTTATTTTGGAATGTTTTAAGAGAACTATGGTGGCTTGAATGGTTCTCTAGTAAAAATAGATCGGTTTACCCAAGATTGGTATATCAACTCTACAATAATGTGATTTTTTCCATTGATTTTGGAGAAATATTTATGGTAACTAGCTGGATAAATGGAAAAAGTGCTCTTTATCTTCGAGGTTGTGGGCTACATGGCTATGGATTCCACATGAAAAAGTTTGTGAGGATTACCAGAGAGACCCTCCTCCGATAACTGACATATTTGACCTGAAGAATGCTTTGGAAGTCCTGACTAGAAATGGCACCAAGCAAAGTGTCATAGCTGCTGAATTAGATGGGGAGACAAAACTACTGTTCAAGTTTGTTCAAAATTTGATTAGTCCGAGAAAAGGAGATTTTGCTGTGATGAAGTATTAGGATGTGTTCTTGATTCACCTATTGAATAATGGCCATAAGATCAACCTATGTAAGTTTGTTATTAACCATATATATGAGATGATCAAAGTCACTTCCAAATCCACCTCCTTGTTTTACTCAAGGATGATTTCAGCTATGTTAGTTGCAAAAGGGATGGTTGGACCGAATGATGAAAAGATAGAGGACATTTATTTCTGCCTATCCATGCCTATCATCAGAAGGATGAAGATTAGCTGGAACCCTTGGAAGAAGCAGTGGTTTGAGGATAATGATCAATTGTATAAAAAGATGAATCCTGTTGACTATCCATGAAGACCTAAAAATCTATCTGATCATGTTTTGGAACTAGCTGAGGTGGCTGAGTATTCAGAAGAATAAGAAGTGGAAGTAACAGCTGAAGTATCTCCTAGAGGAGAATATGGAAGACCTCCAATGGAAGCAGAACCTGTTGAAAAAGAATGGAATGGTGTCCCTGCTATTATCCCTACTGAAATACCTCAAGGAGAGGATGTTGCTGTTAGTTTGAGAGAAGAGGAAGCTCCTACTTCTAGTGGGGATGTCAATCCAGAAGCTCATCCTAATGCTGCAAGAAAATTGGTTTTTCCTGATTCAGAATAGAAACCAACCATAGAGGTATATCCTATTGAAGATGATCTTTCTGTTGAGAAAGAAGCAAGTCTGGAAGCTCAACCAGCAGATCAATCGGTTCCTGAGATAATTCCCTCTGCTAAAGAGAGGATGGAAATTTCCATTTATCTGGCACGACAAAAGTTTGCTGAAGAGATGAGAGATGATCCTGTGGATCTTGACCATGTTCCTGAGCCTCAAGAATCTGAAATGGAAGCACAATTTGAGGGGGAGGAACCTCAAAACATTGATATTATAGAAGCTGGATCTACTGAAGCCTCTCAACCTTCTGTCTCATACTCTGTGTACACTCAGTATGAATTCCCATGATTTTATGAAGTAAATGAGTCACAACATGTGACTACAACTGGAATGGATCATTCTTCTCTATTTCAACTAAAGTCTATAGCTCATCCAGAACCAGAACCAGAGCCCCATCCACAATCCGAATCAGAATCTGAGTCTGAAGATCACTCTGTACCTCAACAAGAATCTG
Source organism: Viscum album (assembly GCA_963277665.1). Lineage (NCBI taxonomy): Eukaryota > Viridiplantae > Streptophyta > Magnoliopsida > Santalales > Viscaceae > Viscum > Viscum album. The sequence goes on along the minus strand of OY728132.1, from coordinate 1,696,283,988 downwards.
AACCACTACCTTTACCTACACCCTAACCCGAGAATCAGTCCTTTGTGAGTAAAGATGATATGAAAGTTTTTGGAGAGACTCTGTTAGCTGGAGTTGAGAAGATACTATACACTAAACCTCGTCCGATGACTCAGTTAAGTCAATAATATGCATCAATTCTCATGGAAAATATTATCTTCCATTTTCAACAAAGGATGATTTGAGAAATTCAAGAAGTCACAGTAGAAAATAAGCTACTGAGTTATTATGTTGAAAACCTGAAAAATATGGTAGAAAATTTTCAGAATTAGTTGTCTTTGAGATTAGTGTCTGCTCCTGTTTCTGCCCCAACACTAGTTGCTACTTCTCCAGAGACATCTGATTCCATCATTGGAAGGGATATTGTGTCTCATGTTCATCCATATCTACTTTCTTTTGATGAGATGATTGGAAAAAGACACACAAAAATGCTTGAACGCATAAGGGAGCTTGTAGAAAATATGAATAAGTTTACAGATGAATACACTGGATTCCTGCAAAAATTTCTGAAATAGCTCAATGTTCTAAACGATGATATCAAGGCTTCTCCTACTTCTGATCAGATCTCCAAAACTTCTTGGGATGATTCTTTTTTGATAATCATAATCAAGAAAGAACATCAGAGTTCCTTCAGTGGCTTGGATCTATCTTCTTTTTCAGAAGTGCTTAAGAACAGTGATAGAGAATTGGACTTGGTTAGGATTCAATCTAAGATAGCCAATGATGCTCAAAAAGAGATCACCAAGAAAATAGATTTGTATCTCTCCCGAATTTTCACTAAAAGTGATATAACAGACCACTTTAGATATATTGTGGATAATTTGGGAATCTCCCCAGTGACTCAAGCTTTTAAAGGTCAAGTTCAGAAGCTTACAGAGTTTACCAGATTGTTGGACTGATTTATGAAGAATAAGGATGATTTTAAAAAGGCTATGCAATATGGTTGTGAAATCATTAATGATTTCATCAATCTTTTGAAGTTGTATCTTCATGTGCAGAGTACTGCTATAGTTGCTCCAGCTGCTGCACCCCTTAGACATGGTCTACCTACCTTAGCCTCAACTACCATGACAATTATCCAAGCTCTTTCTCATATCCGACTAGACATTCTTGATCAACAACAACCAAGATATTATACTTCTCCCACTTTGGCTCCATCTATTTTTGAAGGTATACCCTTACCCTCTTTGTCTACCGCATCTATGCCTTCTTATTCTTCAACACCAGCTCCTGATGCTGATAAAGGAAAGGAAAAGATGAATCCCTGAAGAGTCCAAAGACTTTTTTCTTTTTTATGGGATGTCATTTCTTATTTCCTGTTTGTATTTCTCTTGTCTGATCTATTCTAAACCTTTTTTTAATGAAGACTGCATTGTTTCATTTCATTTTCTCTAATTTTTGATAATCCCAAAAGGGGGTGAAAACTACAAGTATAAAAGGGGGAGTTAAACTACAAGTGTCAGTACTATAATGATGTTTTCTATTCTAATATTCTAGTTTCTTTAATGTTACATTTCATTTATATTTTGACTATATATGATTTTTGATCATCAAAAAGGGGGAGATTGTTGGACTGCTCATGTGTTAATCAAGTATTAATGAACACAATTCCTATTACTGTTAATTAATCTCAATCTTCATTTCACATCTTTATAATGCTCTTCAATCTCAATAATAACTGCACATCATGTTTTAATGATAACAAATCTTATGGATGTTAATTACTCTCTTTATTATTCACATGTCTTATGCATGAACGAAAATCTCACATATATTATCAAGACTTTATATTTATGATTGAAGCTCTTGTACTCTCTAATGATTAAACATAATCCACATTCTGCATATTACTGTCTAAGTCCAAATACAGATATTTGTCTATGTATGGACACACCGTGAAACAAACAATGTGACCCAGACATTATGAACCAAACACCGTGAAGGGCTCACCGTGACCCAGACACCGTGACCCCAACACCGTGACCTAGACACCGTGAACCAGACACCGTGAAAGACTCACCGTGACCCAGACACTGTGACCCAGACACAGTGAACCAGACACCGTGAAGGACTCACCATGACCCAGACACCATGACCCAGACACCGTGACCTCGACACTGTGAGCCAGGAAACATGACATTTACATACCATGACCACATACCGTGAAGACTATAGAGTGAAGAATACACCGTTTACATAATCACTATGACACCATTTCTTAACCTTTTGTCAATATTTTTTTTAAATAATGCTAACGGTCATATTTGATGTTTTTAATGAAATTAATGTTATTTAATGATAGTTGTTGGCATGTCAGGAAACCGTATATCGTACCTATGAAAATTGAATCATTCCTACTACCAGAACATGAGGAATATAAGGAAGATTGAGATGCAGTACACAAAAAGGACAAGAGAAGCAAGCAGTGAAGTGAATAAAGTGTGACGATACAACAAGATGAACTTACATACACCTGAGAGCACTGTGCTGAACAAGAAGAACAATCCAGAACAAGAACGAGATTGAAAGACTTTTAAATAATTCTCTTGAATGCAATCCAACACCTCTGAAGAACACATGACGAATCAAGAGATCATTCTCACTCATATAGAGCACATGAATAACTATGACACTCTGTTTTTCAACAGAAAACCAGAAAAAGACTCAGAAGCATTCTTGATGAATCCAACGAGTCCAAATCTGCATTGACAATCACTAGAGAATTCAAAACTCTTATATGTTCTCTCTAAGTGATTTATTTATTATCTTTCGAGCAGTGTGGTGTACTCTGTATATCTTATACAGACACTGTCTCTTGTACTGAACTGGAGGATATCAAATACTCACTCCAAAACTCTTAACACTTGATTACCCATGTCAACAGTGGAAGAGGTCCTCGTGTGGACTGGTCTTTGTTTTATTTCCCACGTAGAATAGTGGTAGAGGTCCCTGCGTGGCCTGGACAGTTTTGTAAACTGTTGCTAACCTCGATCCAGGGTGTGGAGAAAATTTATATAAATATTTGGGAGGACTATGTCTCGGTTTGAGACTGAACCTCTGGTAATGTAAAGACCCGTAAAATTCAAGGGAATTTTTTTTCTTAATTTTCATTGGAATTTTATAAGAACGCGGTTTCTAACGGCACCTGATTCCGAGGCCCGGTGTGCCCCATAACCAATTTCCGAAGTTTGTCTCGGGTACGTTCAGTGAACAAACGTGCAAGAATTCCTATCTTTTGAACCGGTGCTCATAATTGAAATCCGATGGCACTGATGAACTCGCAACGCCGGTAATTTCATAAGTGGACCTTCACTGCTATTGCGTTTTATCGAGTGGAGATGTTAAATTTTGAGGAATAAATAAAATTGTGAAACCATTTTATTGGTGGTGGTTAAAACCACCATGTGGAGGTTAAAACCACCAAAGGGTGGTTGAGGTGGGGGCCACCACACCATAACCTCTCAAGAGAGGTTATGTTGGTGGGACCCACCACCGCATAACCTCCCTTGGGAGGATTACCTCAGTGGGGCCCGCACGAGCCTCACCCTTTTCAACATTCTAAAACCCCGCTCTATTATTGCATAACGCTCCACTCTCCCCATAATTTCTCTAACCCATCAATTAAATTATTCAACGCACTTGAAATTAATTGTGAGTGTTACGTTGTTTGAAATTTGAAATCGTTGGTGGAAAGCAATAAAATAAGGCCTTAGCCTCATTTTATTTTTGGGTTGGGAAGCGTTGCGCTGAGTTTTCCTCTCCTCATCCTCCTTTGCGAGAGAACGTGTAGAAGGTGTAGAACGCGAAGAACGTGCCACCTCTGACGAAGAACGCCCATTTTCCGTCCACGGAATTTTTCCCCTTCTGCGGCGAGACTCTTAAACGGATCTTCTTCTTCCCCTTCATCGTCAACGGATCAACGAACATGCTCGGAAGCGGAATCGGGTTGCGAGCGACGACGGCTTCGCCTTCCCTCGAGTCGGACGAACGCCGACGTCCCCCTTAGACGTCGTCATCCTCGCGACTCCATACCACGACGAACCTAGAACGAAGATGCCTCCTTCCGATCGGCTTATACCCAAGGTTGGGGTTCGTCTATTTTAAGTTGGAGATTCTTTACTTCGAATATGAAAGATAAATCTGACGACCATGCTCCAATTTTTATTTAAAATTAAAAATTGTGAAGGTTAAACGTTATACGTTTCGACCAACTGCTATTGATATAACAGGAGGGGATCGGTCCGCACAAACACGGCTGATACCCCTCCCCCCTTTTTCTATTCATCATTTTGATTAGCGAAGACGGTAATACATCGTTGCACCGTGCTTCAGCGAAAGGAGATGTGAACGATGCGGGCCACGATGAAGAAACACGACAACGTCGCGCTGCGTCGAGGGTACGAATGAGGCCACGGCCGGAGTCGGGCCATGGCAGAAGGACGCGGAATCGTTTAACCACACCGTAGGAATTTGCATCCATCCTGAAAGTAGCGGCCTGAAAAAACCACCCACAGGAGAAATCGAAGAAGGCGGCCCGAACTCCGGCCGCTGGCGCCGAAAGGCGCGGGACCGCGGGGTCCCGCGGTGAGAAACTTGTCGGCCCTGCACTGGCCGGCCGTTACAGGGGGAAAGCCGGGGGTTACACCCCCATGTTGAACACCTGGTGTGGCCCCTTAAAGGGGCCACCGTTTTGAAATAAAGGAGGGGCGTAGCCCCTCCCTTGGGCACGCTCCTACAGCACGCTGGCCGCGCCGCCGGCGGGGCCGGGCTTCCGAGCCGGGCCGGGTCGTCAGGCCGGGTCGCCGCCCGGGACAGGTCGACCCGGTTCGGCCATCCCAGGGGGTACTAGGTCGGGCAGGGTCGGGCCCAGACCCCCTAATTTCGGCCTACTTTCGGTCAAATGCCCATATCCTGGGCTACAGACCTCCGATCGACGCACCGTTAGTTGCATAGCGATCCATGGAACGAGATGGTCATTTCGGTATATCGCACTCAAGGTTTCGGAATACTTTGAATTCGGCCGGGTTGGTTCATACACGAAACCAACCGGGCCTTCGGAGCGGAAACACTCATATCTTGAGCTCCGGACGTCCGATTGACGTGCCGTCAACTTTGGTGGATTCCTCTTAGTGAGATGGATATTTTGGCTCACTCCGCCTGAGGATTAGACGTAGGTGGAGTATGGTCAGGATGGTTTTTCCTTAAAAGCTAACCGGGCCCCTGGGACGAAAAGGCCAACATATTTCAGATCGGGCGTCCGATTGACGCACCGTCTATTGCGTTGAGTTCCTATTGACGTTATGGAACTTTTTTATACATCAACTTTGGACTTCGTGTCAGTTGATGCATCAGCCTCTCGGCTCGTGGAGCAGACCCTCCCGAACGAGCTTGTTGTGTGCAGAAACCCTAGTGCTGGCTGCGACTGCGACGATGAAGAGTGCTGGTCTTGTATCCTATATGGGTCCCAGCTGTGCTGGTCTTGTATCCTATGTGGGTCCCAGCATAGATGATTCAGTGATGGTATTGTATCCTATGTGGGTCACAACATATATGAATCGATGAAGTGTGCTGGTCTTGTATCTTATGTGGGTGCCAGCTGGGCAGGTCTTGTATCCTATGTGGGTCCCATCTTAGATGATTCAGTGATGGTCTTGTATTCTATGTGGGTCCCAGCTGTGATGGTCTTGTATCCTATGTGGGTCCTAGCTTAGATGATTCAGTGCTAGTCTTGTATCCTACGTGGGTCCCAACATAGATGAATCAATGAAGACAGCTGGTCTTGTATCCTAAGTGGGTCCCAGCATAGATGATTCAGTATCTATATCTGATCATCCCTTTCACCTTTTCGACGATGTATACCTATGTGAGTTGAGTCCTGTTTACTCACCTTTGTGGAATGTGTTGTGCTATCCTATGTGGATTACGTTTTGCTTTCCTTTGTGAATTAAGTTGTGCTATCCAGTATGGATTTACGTTTTTCTTTCCTGTGTGGACTGGGTTGTGCTTGGTCACGGATGTTGGAGCCGAACGGGAATTGATGACTTAGGTATATGTATGGGCATATACCTAAGCAGTGTCAGATGTTACTTTGTGATTGTATCTTATCCCTTTGTGGTTTATCCTATGTGGATTTTGGGAGACCTTCGGGGGTCTCGGGATCCCTACTGAGTAGCTTATTCTCACCCCTGCACGGGCTATGCCCGCACATCGTTGTGTTGGTTGCAGACGACGGACAACGCTAATCATGGTCTAGGTTGGCGGAGCTGGACGGTACCTGGAGGTGGACCACTGGGCGGGGTGTACTCGGAGCGGACGGCTGGACCGAGGAGTTGTGGAGGCTATCTGTACCCACCCATCAGGTGGGACTTCTAGTGGGCGGCTCGACGTTGCAGCTTTACCTTCAGTTACAGTTTTCCCTTTTTCGAGTTTTACTTTACAATTGGGCTTGTATTTCCGGCCCCTTTTTAACTTTCAACATAGATTGTTAAAGTTTTTTCTTAGTGTTTACTTTTACTTCCGCTTGTACTCTGTAGTTTGTTTACATTTATAAAGGGAATGCCTTCCCTGTTTCCGGGATTTATGACTTTGGTGCTAGTCTCCAGCCCCTGGCCTATGGAAGGCGGGCTTGGGGTAGTCACAGCACAGGCCCCGAGGACGGGTCGTGACAAATTGGTATCAGAGGAGTTCGGTTCTACCGCAAACTCTGATCTTTCTTCTATGTGAAGCAATAGTGTTTAGCGTATTGGGTGAGGTTATCAGTCCAGGGAGTCCAGTGTTGGTGCTGCGGCCGACGTATCCGTACACCTGGACCCTGAATTCTGATTTCCGACTTAATGCACGAAAACATTGATTGCATGTGAGTTCAGGATTTAATTGTGATTACTTGTGTCAGTTCACCAGGTATACTGTTCTGACCATGGCGCACCTGTTTCTTTTCCGGATGGCCCCACGATGGCTGCTAGCTAGGGTTCCGAGAGTGGAGCGTGATGACAGCCCACCGAGCGACGAGGCCTCGGTGCAGGGCTCCTTGTCAGCAGAGGCACCGGCAGTACCTTTACCTGCTGAGCCACCGATGCTTCCTGCCACGACCGCTGACAATGTTCGTCACCTTGGAGCTCTGCATGAGTTCCAGCGCTAGCGACCACCCAGGTTTCGTGGGGAGACGGACCCCCAGGCAGCCGAGGACAGGCTGGAGGCGGTCGTACGAGTTTTCAGGCTAGTGAGGACACCATCAGACCTCATGGCGATCCTCGTAGCGAGTCTCTTGCACGAAGCAGCAGGCAGATGGTGGAGCTTGATGCTCCAGGTGCACGACGAGACATCTCTCCTCTGGACGGACATTGATATCATCTTCCGCTCTGAGTTCGTCCCAGCCACCCTCCGTGCGGTGCGCATCCAAGAGCTACTACAACTACGACAGGGCAGCATGACAGTGGCCCAGTACTCGGCGAGATTTACTGATCACTCGCACTACTCAACAGATATGGTATAGGACCCGTTCATCCGGGCCCGGACCTTCGAGCAGGTACTGAGGCACGAGATCAGGGCTTCGATGATCTCCCTCAACATTCTGACACAGGAAGAGGTGTTGGAGAGAGCTCTTCTAGTGGAGAGTTTTCTCGCTGAGCAGGCTCCAGTGACAGGGCCCTCCTCAGGGCAGCCCGTAGCAGGGTCTTCTGCAGCTGGCAGTAGACAGGTGACGTAGAGGTCCAAACGGGCCAGACCATCAGATGGTAAATCTCATGATGAAGATTCGGTTGTGCGGGGCACCCGAAGGAGAGCCAGCTACACGAGGGGCAAGCATTGCTACGCATGCAGCAGGCGAGGTCACATGGCTCGAGATTGCCCGACTCGTCTTACAGATGAGCAGCAGGTGGTAGAGGGACCTCCAAGACAGAGGTTCGGCCACCGTGGTCCGCAGGGTGTAGGCGGACGAGGCAGAGGAGCTGGCCGAGTAGCATATGGTGGGAGAAACTTCGACGTGTTTCCACTACCACCACCAGGAGGTCCACCCTGACCGCAGGGAGTTGGTGGACATGCGAGAGCTGAGCTTCAGGTAGCTGAGGCCTACGATCATGGAGCTCTAGGAGTAGATGGACATGAGTGGAACTAGTGGATATTTCCTTTGTACTTATAGTTCCTTGTTGCTGTTTTGTAGTGTCTTTGTATTATGAGCTACAATAGTAAAAGACTCTTACCTTTGTGATGTTTTCATTCCTGTCCTCTTTTGTGTTGTTACTAAGAGGTTCCAGTTTAGACTGTTGACTTGATCCTCACTTGTGAGATATCTACTAGAGGAGACCCAGTTACCATACACTGATGCCGACAGTGTGACTCAACCCTTGGAGGCGAGAGTAACGGTTGGATCTCTTGGTAGTAGTGTCAAAGCCTTACGACGTCATCCTTGGTATGGATTAGTAACATCCATGTCGGGATTGACTGTATTAGGGAAAGGAAGTGGTCCATCCAGGGGATGAGACCAGATTTCTCTTATTGGAAAAGAAGAAATCTTAGCAGCACTTGTGGGGCTAGAGATGGTCTAGGCCACGACAGAGAAGGTCGAGGTCATCCAGGAGCGTATGAGGACAGCTCAGGGCCGGAAGAATTCTTATGCTGATAGGAGGCGGAGGCCACTAGAGTTCAAGGATGTCGACCACGTCTTCTTGCGTGTCTCACCTCGACGAGGATTACATAAATTTGGCCGAGGCGGAAAGTTATCTCCGCGCTTCATCGGACCATTCCAGGCCCACAGTAGGATTGGGGAGGTGGCTTATCGCCTGGATCTACCACCTCAGTTTCACCAGGTGCACGACGTCTTCCACGTGTCTCAGCTGAGGAGATACGTTCACGACCCAACGCACATCATTGACCATGGGTAGCTAGACGTGGATGATGGGGCGACTTTTGCGGAGGTCCTAGTGGAGATCGAGGATTGACAGGAGCAGGTCCTATGTGGATGGTCAATTCCTCTAGTACGCATCAGATGGCAGCACGAAAACCTCCAAGAGATCACTTGGGAGCGGGAGGCTCAGATGTGTGCTCAGTACCCTCATTTGTTTCCCTAGTTTTCGATATATCTTTACGGGGGAGTAAAGCCCTGAGGTGGGAGTAATATAAAGACCCGTAAAATTCAAGGGAATTTTTTTTCATAATTTTCTTAGGAATTTTACAAGAACACGGTTTCTGACGGCACCTGATTCCAAGACCCAGTGTGCCCAGAAACAATTTCCGAAGTTTTCCTTGGGTACAATCAGTGAACAAATGAGCGGGAATTCCTATCCTTTGAACCGATGCTTCGAATTGAAATCTGATGGCATCGATGAACTCGCAATGCTGATAATTGATTAAGGGGTCCTTCACCGCTGTTGCGTTTGCTCGAGTGGAGAAGTAAAATTTTGAGAATAAAATAAAATTGTGAAACTATTTTTATTGGTGGTGGTTAAAACCACCAAATGGAGGTTAAAACCACCAAAGGGTGGTTGAGGTGGGCGCCACCACACCATAACCTCTCAAGAGAGGTTATGTTGGTGGGACCCACCCCGGATGACCTCCCTCGGGAGGATTAACTTGGTGGCGCCCGCACGAGCCTCACCCTTTTCAACTTTCTAAAACCCCCCTCTATTATTGCATAACGCTCCACTCTCCCCATAATTTCTCTAACCCATCAATTAAATTATTCAATGCACATGAAATTAATTGTGAGGGTTATGTCGTTGGAAATTTGAAATCGATGGCGGAAAGCAATAAAATAAGGCCTTAGCCTCATGTTTTTTGGGTTGGGAAGCGTTGTGCTGTGTTTTCCTCTCCTCATCCTCCTTCGCCGGAGAATGCATAGAATGCAAAGAACGCGCCACCTCTGACGAAGAACGCTCGTTTTCCTTCCACGAAATTTTTCCCCTTCTGTGGAGAGACTCTTCAATGGATCTTCTTCTTCCCCTTCTTCATCAACGGATCGACGAACAAACTCGGAAGCGGAATTGGGTAGCGAGTGACGATGGCTTCACCTTCCCTCGAGTCGGACGAACGCCGACGTCCCCCTTCGACGTTGTCATCCTCGCGATGCCATACCGCGACGAACCTTGAACGACGACACCTCCTTCCGATCGGCTTATTCCCAAGGTAGGGGTTCATCTATTTTATGTTGGTGATTATTTCCTTCGAATATGAAAGATAAATCTTACGACCATGTTCCAATTTTTATTTAATATTAAAAAATGTGATGGTTAAAAGTTTTACATTTCAGCCAACTGCTATCGATATAACGGGAGGGGATCGGTCCGCACAAACACGGCCGATACCCCTCCCCCTTTTTCTATTCTTCGTTTTGATTAGCGAAGACGGTAATGCATCGTTGCACTGCGCTTGATTGAAAGGAGATGTGAACGATGCGGCCCACGACGATGAAATGGGATGTCGTCGCGCTGCGTCGAAGGTACGAATGAGGCCACGGTTGGAGTCGGGCCATGGCGAAAGAACGCGGCATCGTCACACCGCACCTGATGAATTTTCAGCCATCCTGGAAGTAGTAGCCAGAAAAAACCACCCACTGGAGAAATTGAAGAAGGCTGCCAGAACTCCGGCCGCCGGCGCCGGAAGGCGCAGGACCGCGGGGTCCCGCAGTGAGAAACTGGTCGGCCCTGCACTGGCCGGCCATTACAGGGGGAAAGCCGGGGGGTTACACCACCGGGTTGCACACCTGGCGTGGCCCCTTAAAGGGCCGCCATTTTGAAATAAAGGAGGGGTGTAGCCCCTCCCTTGGGCATGCTCGTGCGGCTCACTGGCCGCGCCGCCGCTCCGCCGCGCTGGCCGCGCCAGTCCGGGCTTCCGGGCTGGGCCAGGTCGTCGGGCCGGATCTCTTCCAGGGCCGGGTCGACCCGGTTCGGCCGACCCAGTGGGTACTGGGTCGGGCCGGGCCGGGCCCGGACCCCCTAATTTTGGACTACTTTCGGTCAAATGCCCATATCTTGGGCTACAGACCTCTGATCGACACACCGTTAGTTGCGTAGCGATCCTTGGAACGAGACGGTCGTATTGGTATATCACACTCAAATATAGGGAATACTTTGAGTTTGTCCGAGTTGGTTCGTACACGAAACCAACCGGGCCTTCGGAGCGGAAACACTCATATCTTGAGCTCCGGATGTCCGATTGATGTGATGTCGAATTCGGTGGATTCCTCTTAGTGATATGGATATTTTGTCTCACTCCACCCAAGGTTTTGATGTAGGTGGAGTATGGTCGGGTTGGTTTTTCCTTAAAAGCCAACCGGGCCCCTAGGACGAAAAAGCCAATATCTCTCAGACCGGGCGCCCGATTGACTCCCTGTCTGTTGCGTTGAGTTCCTATTGATGATACAGAACTTTTGGATACATCAACTTCAGACATCATGTCAGTTGATGTATCAGCCTCTCGGCTTGTGGAGCGGACCCTCCCGAATGAGCTTGCTGTGTTCGGGAACCCTAGTGCTGGCTGCGACTGTGACGATGAAGAGTGCTGGTCTTGTATCCTATGTGGGTCCCAGCTGTGCTGGTCTTGTATCCTATGTGGGTACCAGCTTTGATGATTCAGTGCTGGTCTTGTATCCTATGTGGGTCCCATCATAGATGAATCGATGAAGAGTTCTGGTCTTGTATCCTATGTGGGTCCCATCTGTGCTAGTCTTGTATCCTATGTGGGTCCCAGCTTAGATGATTCAGTGCTGGTCTTGTATCCTTTGTGTGACCCGACATAAATGAATCAATGATGAGTGATGGTCTTGTATCCTATGTGGGTCCCAGTTGTGCTGGTCTTGTATCCTATGTGGGTCCCAGCTTAGATGATTTAGTTCTGGTCTTGTATCCTATGTGGGTCCCAGCATAGTAGAATCAATGAAGATAGCTGGTCTTGTATCCTAAGTGGGTCCCATCTTAGATGATTCAGTATCTATATCTGATCATCCCTTTCACCTTTTCGACGATGTATACCTGTATGAGCTGAGTCCTGTTTACTCTCCTTTGTGGAATGTGTTGTGCTATCCAATGTGGATTACATTTTTCTTTCCTTTGTGGACTGTGTTGTGTTATCCTGTGTGGATTTATGTTTTGCTTTCCTATGTGGACTGAGTTGTGCTTGGGCTCGGATGTTGGAGCCGAACGGGAATTGGTGACTTTGGTATTTGTATGGGCATATACCTAAGCAGTGTCAGATGTTACTTCGTGATTGTATCTTATCCCTTTGTGGTTTATCCTATGTGGATTTCGGGAGACCTTCAGGGGTCTCAGGGTCCCTACTGAGTAGCTTATACTCACCCATGCACGGGCTATGCCCGCACTTCGTTGTGTTGGTTGCAGACGACGGACAACGCTGATCATGGTCGAGGTTGGCGGAGAAAGACAGTACCTAGAGTTGGACCACTTGGTGGGGTGTACTCGGAGCGGACGACTGTACCAAGGAGCTGTGGAGCCTATCTGTACCCACCCTTCAGGTGGGACTTCTAGTGGGTGGCTCAACGTTGCGGCTTTACCTTCATTTGATGTTTTACCATTTTCGAGTTGTACTTTACAGTTGGGCTTGTATCTCCGGCCCCTTTTTACCTTTCAGCATAACTTTTTACAGTTTTTGCTTAGTGTTTACTATTACTTCCGCTTGTACTCTGTGGTTTGTTTACTTTTATAAAGGTAATGCCTTCCCTGTTTCTGGGATTTACGCCTTTGGTGCTAGTCGCCAACCCCTGGCCTATGGAAGGCGGGCTTGGGGTAGTCACGGCATGGGCCCCGAGGACGGGTCGTGACAAATTGGTATCAGAGGAGTTCAGTTCTACCGCAGACTCTGATCTTTCTTCTATGTGAAGCAATAGTGTTTATCGTATTGGGTGTGGTTATTAGTCCAAAGAGTCCAGTGTTGGTGCGGCAGCCGATGTATCCGTACACCAGCTCCCTGTCTTCTGATTTCCGACTTAATGCACGAAAACATTGATTGCATGTGTGTTCACATTTTCTTTATGATTATCTGTGTCAGCTCACCAGGTATACTGTTCTGACCGTGTCACACTTGTTTCTTTTCAGGATGGCCCCACGACAGCATCCAGCTAGGGTTCCGAGAGTGGAGCGTGATTACAGCCCATCGAGCGACGTGGCCTCGGTGCAGGGCTCCATGTCAGCAGAGGAATCGGCGGTACCTTTTCCCGCCGAGCCACTGATGCTTCCCGCCTCGACCTCTGACGATGCACGTCACCTTGGAGCTCTGCATGAGTTCCAGCGCTAGCGACCACCCAGGTTTCGTGGGGAGACGGACCCCCAGGCAGTCGAGGACTGGCTGGAGGCGGTCGTAAGAGTTTTCAGGCTAGTGAGGACACCAGCAGACCTCACAGTGATCCTCGCAGCGAGCCTCCTACACGCAGCAGTAGGCAGATGGTGGAGCTTGATGCTCCAGGTGCACGACGAGACATCTATCCTCTGGATGGACTTTGAGAGCATCTTCTGCTCTGAGTTTGTCCCAGCCACCCTCCGTGCGGTGTGCATCCAAGAGCTTCTATAGCTACGGCAGAGCAGCATGAGAGTGGCCCAGTATTCGGCGAGATTTACCGATCTCTCGCACTACTCCACATATATGGTATGGGACCCATTATTCCAGGCTCGGACCTTCAAGCAGGGACTGAGGCACAATATCAGGGCATCGATGATCTCCCTCAACATTCAGACACAGGCAGATGTGTTGGAGAGAGCCCTTCTAGTAGAGAGTTTTCTCACCGAGCAGGCTCCAGTTACAGGGCCCTCCGCAGGGCGGCCTGTCGTAGGGTCTTCTACAGCTGGCAGAAGACAGGTGACGCAGAGGTCCAAACGGGCCAGACCATCAGATGGACAGTCTCAGGATGAAGATTCGGTTGTGCGGGGCACCCGAAGGAGAGCCAGCTACATGAGGGGTAGGCATTGCAATGCATGCAGCGGGCGAGGTCACATGGCTCGAGACAGCCCGACTCGTCTTACAGATGAGCAGCAGGTGGTAGAGGGACCTCTCAGATAGAGGTTTTGCCACGGGGGTCCGCAGGGTGTAGGCGGACGAGGCAGAGGAGCTAGCCGAGTAGCAGATGGTGGGCGACACTTCGAGGTGTTGCCACCACCACCACCAGGAGGTCCACCCCGACCACCGGGAGTTAGTGGACTTGTGAGAGCATAGCTTGAGGCAGCTGAGGCCTTCGATCATGGAGCGCTGGGAGCAGATGGACAGGAGAGGAACTAGTAGATACGTCCTTTGTACATCTAGTTCCTTGTTGTTTTTTTGTAGTGTCTTTGTATTATGAGCTGCAATAGTAAAAGACGCTTACCTTTGTGATGTTTTCATTCCTGTCCTCTTTTGTGTTGTTACTAAGAGGTTCCGGTTTAGACTGCTGACTTGACCCTCACTTGTGAGACAACTACTGGAGGAGACCCAGTTACCACACACTAATGCCGATAGTGTGACTCAACCCTTAGAGGTGAGAGTAACGGTTGGATCTCTTGGTAGTATCATCAAGGCCTTACGACGTCATCCTTGGTATGGATTAGTAACATCCATGTTAGGATTGACTATATTAGGAAAAGGAAGTGGTTCATCCAGGGGATGAGACCAGATTTCTCTTATCGGCAAAGAAGAAATATTAGTAGCACTTGTGGGGCCAGAGAGGGTCTAGGCCACGACAAAGAAGGTCCAGGTCATCCAGGAGCGGATGAGGACAGCTCAGAGCCGACAGAAGTCTTATGCTGATAGGAGGTGGAGGCCACTAGAGTTCGAGGATAGCGACCACGTCTTCTTGGGTGTCTCACCTCGACGAGGATTACAGAGATTTGGCCGAGGCGGAAAGTTATCTCCGTGCTTCATCAGACCATTCCAAGTCGTCAGTAGGATTGGGGAGGTGGCTTATCTCCTGGCTCTACCACCTCAGTTGCACCGGGTGCACGACGTCTTCCACGTGTCTCAGCTGAGGAGATACGTGCACGACCTGACGCACATCATTGACCATGGGGAGCTGGACGTGGATGATGGGGTGAGTTTTGCGGAGGTCCCAGTCGAGATCGAGGATCAAAAGGAGTGGGTCCTACGTGGATGGTCTATTCCTCTAGTACGTATTAGATAGCAGCACGAGAACCTCCAGGAGAGAACATGGGAGCGGGAGGCTCAGATGCGTGCTCAGTACCCTCATTTGTTTCCCTAGTTTTTGATATATCTTTATGGGGAAGTAAAGCCCTGAGGTTGGAGTAATGTAAAGACCCGTAAAATTCAAGGGAAATTTTTTTCTTAAATTTTTTTGGAATTTTACAAGAACGCGGTTTCTGACGGCACCTGATTCCAAGGCTCGGTGTGCCCAAAATCAATTTCCGATGTTTGGCTCGGGTATGTTCAGTGAACGAACGAGCAGGAATTCCTATCTTTTGAACCGGTGCTTGAAATTGAAATCCGATGGCATCTATGAACTCACAACATCGATAATTGATTGAGGGGACCTTCAATACTGTTGTGTTTGCTCGAGTGGAGAAGTTAAATTTTGAGGAATAAATAAAATTTTGAAACAATTTTATTGGTGGTGGTTCAAACCACCAAGTTGAGGTTAAAACCACCAAAGGGAGGTTGAGGTGGGGCCCACCACACCATAACCTCTCAAGAGAGGTTATGTTGGTGGGACCCACCCCCACATAACCTCTCTCGGGAGGATTAACTAGGTGGGGCCTGCACGAGCCTCACCCTTTTCAACTTTCTAAAATCCCCTATATTATTTCAAAATGCTCCACTCTCCCCATAATTTCTCTAACCCATCAATTAAATTATTCAACGCACTTGAAATTAATTGTGGGGGTTACGTCGTTTGAAATTTGAAATCTCTGGCGAAAAGCAATAAAATATGGCCTTAGCATCATTTTATTTTCGGGTTGGGAAACGTTGTGCTGAGTTTTCCTCTCCTACTCCTCCTTTGCCGGAGAATGCGTAGAATGCAAAGAACGCGCCACCTCTGACAAAGAACGCTCGTTTTCCTTCCACGGAATTTTTCCCCTTCTGCAGAGAGACTCTTCAACGGATCTTCTTCTTCCCCTTAATCGTCAACGGATCGACGAACAAGCTCGGAAGCGGAATTGGGTAGCGAGTAACGACGGCTTCGCCTTCCCTCGAGTCGGACGAACGTCGACGGCCCCCTTCGACGTCGTCATCCTCGCGACGCCATAACGCGACAAACCTCGAACGACGACGCCTCCTTCCGATCGGCTTATACCCAAGGTAGGGGTTCATCTATTTTAAGTTGGTGATTCTTTCTTTCGAATATGAAAGATAAATCTGACGGCCATGTTCAAATTTTTATTTAATATTAAAAAATGTGAAGGTTAAACATTTTACGTTTCGGCCAACTGCTATCGATATAATGGGAGGGGATCGGTCTGCACAAACATGGCTGATACCCCTCCCCCTTTTTCTATTCTTCATTTTGATTAGTGAAGACGGTAATGCATCTTTGCACCGCGCTTGAGTGAAAGGATATGTGAACGATGCGGGCCTCGATGAAGAAACGTGAAGCCGCCGCGCTGCGTCGAGGGTACGAATGAGGCCGCGGTCGGAGTTGGGCTGTGGCGGAAGGACGTGGCGTCGTCACGCCGCGCCAGACGAATTGGAAGCCATCCTGGATGTAGCGGCCAGAAAAAACCACCCATTGGAGAAATCTAAGAAGGCGGCCAGAACTCCGGCCAGTGGCGCCGGAAGGCGTGGGACAGTGAGGTCCCGCGGTGAGAAACTGGCCGGCCATGCGCTGGCCGGCCATTACAGGGGGAAAGCCGGGGGGTTACACTCCCGGGTTGCACACCTGGTGTGGCCCCTTAAAGGGGCCGCCGTTTTGAAATAAAGGAGGGGTGTAGCCCCTCCCTTGTGCGTGCTCGCGCGGCTCGCTAGCCACGCTGGCCGCGCCACCGCACCACCGCGCTGGCCGCGCCGGGCCGGGCATCCAGGCCGGGCCGGGTCGACCCGGTTCGCCCGACCTAGGGGGTACTGGGCCGGGCCGGGCCAGGCCCAGACCCCCTAATTTCGGACTACTTTCGGTAAAATGCCCATATCATGGGCTACGGACCTCCTATTGACGCACCGTCAGTTGCGTAGCGATCCTTGGAATGAGATGGTCGTTTTGGTATATCGCACTCAAGGTTTCGGAAAACTTTGAGTTCGGCATGGTTGGTTCATACATGAAACTAACTGGGCCTTCAGAATGGAAATGCTCATATCTTGAGCTCCGGACGTCCGATTGACGTGCCGTCGACTTTGGTGGATTCCTTTTAGTGAGACGGATCTTTTGGATCACTCCACCCGAGGTTTGGACGTAGGTGGAGTATGGTCGGGTTGGTTTTGCCTTAAAAGCCAACCGGGCCCCTAGGACGAAAAAGCCAATATCTCTCAAACCGGGCGTCCGATTAGCGCGCCGTCTGTTGCGTTGAGTTCCTGTTGACAATACTGAACTTTTGGATACATCAACATCGGACTTCGTGTTAGTTGATGTATCAGACTCTCAGCTCATGGAGCGGACCCTCCCGAACGAGCTTTCTGTGTTCGGGAACCCTAGTGCTGGCTACGACTGCGACAATGAAGAGTGCTGGTCTTGTATCCTATGTGGGTCCCAGCTGTGCTGGTCTTGTATCCTATGTGGGTCCCAGCATAGATGATTCAGTGCTGGTCTTGTATCCTATGTGAGTCCCAGCATAGATGAATCATTGAAGAGTGCTGGTCTTATATCCTATGAGGGTCCCAGCTATGCTGGTCTTGTATCCTATGTGGGTCCTAGCTTAGATGATTTAGTTCTGGTCTTGTATCCTATGTGGGTCCTAACATAGATGAATCAATGAAGAGTGCTGGCCTTGTATCCTATGTGGGTCCAGCTGTGCTGGTCTTGTATCCTATGTGGGTCCCAGATTAGATGATTAAATGTTGGTCGTGTATCCTTTGTGGGTCCCACCATAGATGAATCAATGAAGACAACTGGTCTTGTATCCTAAGTGGGTCCCAGCTTAGAAGATTCAGTATCTATATCTGATCATCCCTTTCAACTTTTCGATGATGTATATCTGTGTGAGCTGAGTCCTGTTTACTCACCTTTGTGGAATGTGTTGTGGTATCCTATGTGGATTACGTTTTTCATTCCTTTGTGGATTGTGTTGTGTTATCCTGTGTTGATTTACGTTTTTCTTTCCTGTGTGGACTGGGTTGTTCTTGTTCTCGGATGTTGGAGCCAAACTATAATTGTTGACTTAGGTATATGTATGGGAATATACCTAAGCAGTGTTGGATGTTACTTCGTGATTGTATATTATCCCTTTGTGGTTTATCCTATGTGGATATCGGGAGACCTTCTGGGGTCTCGGGGTCCCTACTGAGTAGCTTATACTCACCCCTGCACGGGCTATGCCCGCACTTCGTTGTGTTGGTTGCAGACGATAGACAGCGTTGATCATGGTCGAGGTTGGCGGAGCAGGATGGTTCCTAGAGGTGGACCACTGGGCGGGGAGTACTCGGAGCGGGCGGCTGGAACGAGTATCTATGGAGGCTATCTGTACCCACCTTTCAGGTGGGACTTCCAGTGGGCGGCTCAACATTGCGGCATTACTTTCAGTTGCTGTTTTCCCTTTTAGGAGTTGTACTTTACAGTTGGGATTGTATTTCCGGCCCCTTTTTACCTTTCAGCACAGATTGTTACAGTTTTTCCTTAGTGTTTACATTTACTTCCGCTTGTACTCTGTGGTTTATTTTCTTTTATAAAGGAAATTCCATCCCTGTTTCCTGGAATTACGCCTTTGGTGCTAGTCACCAGGTCCTGCCTATGGAAGGCGGGCTTGGGGTAGTCACGACACGGGCCCCGAGGACGGGTCGTGACAGGTTATATCTGCTATGCACCATTAGTTTATGTTCAAAGTATACTACATATATCTTATTTATTCCACTGCTATTACTTTGAAATACAAAACTATTTTAAAGCTACTTTGATAGTTAAATTAGCAAGTGTTTACACTTATTGTAAATCAATAGGTTAGTTTCAAAAGTTAGTTTGATATTGTTGTTAAATTAACTGAGACCTAATCAATCTTTGAGAAGCTAAGGTAACATTTAGAATCTTTATAAATTCACTATAGTATAACTTATTTTATAAATTGGGGGATTTTAAATAGACACTATTTTAACAGAAATTTTAATTGGAACTCAATTCACCCCCCTCATGAGTATCCACTCTGACCAACAATTATCATACCCGAAGAGGAAACTAATTTAATAATGCATTAAGTAGTACATACTATGTTGTGTTTGAAATGATGAGGATTCATGGTGATATTTTAATCAATGAAATAGAAAAACTAGAAATAGGAGTCCTAAGGGCAATGTACATAATCAAACCTTTCCCAAATGATTTCATAACCATCACTACTAATGAATATCAATAAATATCAAAGATAATATCCTTTTTAGAGAAAAATATGGAGGTTGTGAAGAATGAATCATTTCTAGAGTTAAATATTGTTCAATAAATGTTTCTCACAAGGTCGTTTATTCCATCTAATCTTGAAATAAAAAACAAATTGATGGATGATGCTAAGTAACTACATTCTCTATACATCATACAATAATTAGAACTGATTTGGACCATCATGATAATTATTACTAGGATAATATAAAAATGTAGATTTCCAAAAACACTATGAGGTTCCTTGTGTGTCAACAAGTGAAGGTAGAGTGAAAAAATTATTAAAGGGGTATTACTACCACTACCCATACCAACATGGAAGTGGGATAATATCACTCTGTATTTTATCACTGGTCTCCCCAAAACATCATAACTATATAATGAGATATGGGTTATAGTGGACACTCTCACCAAGACATTCCACTTTATCTCTATCAGAGAAGACTGATCTCTCGATCAAATTTACATGATTTGTATAAAGTGTTGAGGTTTCATAGAGAACAACTTTCTTCCATTTTTTATCATGATTCATGGTTCACAGAATAATTTTGCGGAAGTATTTTACAATATACGTGTAATGAATTGAGTTTTAGTATGACCTATCAACCCCAAACGAATGGTAAATCAAAAAGAAAATTCAAGCAATCAATGACATTATATGAACAAGATAAATGGAATTTAAATATGTATAGGATAAAATATCCCATTAGAAGAGTTCTCAAAAAACAATATATTCTATTAGATTATTCAAATGGATCCTATTAAGCATTATATGGGACGTGATGTAGAAATATTACTTTTTGGGATGACATAGATGAGAGAAATCTTTATTGTCTAGATCTTTTGAATGAGATGATAGAAAAGTTTTATTCCATCAGATAATGCATAAATGAGGCTCAAATTAGAATGAATATCGATTCTCTCATCTATCGAAGTGAAATGGAGTGTGATGTTAGCAGAAAATTCTTCCTTAAAATTTCACCACTAAATAGAGTTATGTGGTTTGGGAATAAAGGTAATATTATCCCAAGGTACAATTTCCCCTATGAAATCATTGATCACATAGGAGGAGTGGCCTACCGGCTATCACTTATTCCAAATATATCTCATGTTCATTATTTATTCCACATATCAATATTAAATAAGTACATACCTAACCATTCACATGTACTGAATCTAGAAGTGGTAAACTAGAATATGACCTCTCTTATGAGGAGTTACCGTTGGAGGTCTTGGACCACAGATACAGGGTTCTATAAATCAATAATACCTACATCACCAATTGGTTTTGGAGGTTCCACATATATAAATAAGAAATGTGGTGGTAGTGGAGCTAATGAGTCTTAAGTAACCACACCTTTTCTTAACCGAGAGCACAAGATGAAATTTTGGGTATGAAATTTCGTATGCAGTATAATATAATGAGATATACTTTTTGAATGATAATTTATTCTTCAAAATCTTTGTGTTGTATTATTTTGGACTCAAAAAACTATACTTCTTTAATAATGAAGTGAGTATAATTTGGCATATGACCATTGAGTATCAATCATGATATAACCATTAGTCAATTATAACCATTGGTAAATATGACCATTAGAAACAATATTCTTAATGAAGATTCTTAACTTTTAATTACTATTTATAAATATAATTGATAAAGGATAATTAATGTTGAAATTTTTAAAGATGGAATAATCTAGTATATCCATTCCATAAAAAACCCATTTGTCAGAAATTTAGAGTGAGGTAGCATCACTAGGATTCACTAGTGACCATGCCCTACCCAAGGTTCAATATGTGATGCATGAATGAAATATATGTTAATAGAAGATCAAGTTAGTGGAAATTACATCTTGGGCGATATTAGTCGAGTTTCCCCATGAATATATTACCACCACATAACATACTTTTAGGCCATATGAGGGGGTTATAAGGGGTTATGTTTTGAGACAATGGTTATTTAATTTTTAAAACTCTTATATAAATAAATGTCTTATTCTAGAAATTCTGTTTTTAGAATTGTTTTTCTTAATAATAAGATGAATTTGATAAATTGATTTATCAGATATAAGTTTTAGTTTTCATAAAAAATATAATTTCTATAATAAACTTATTAATAATTACTAATTTTTATTTCAATGAAATAGTGTGATTAAAACTATCATATTTAAAAATAATCGACAAAACTATTTTATTCATTTTTGGTGTAGGATGTTCCACTATGCATTTCTACCTAGTATTATTTTTAATCAGAATTTTTTTATTTAAATGATAAAATTATAATAATAATACAAATATTATGAAAAAATTAATATCATTTTTAAATCAATCACATAAAAATTATTATAGGGATAATTTATGAAAATTTTCAAAAATATATTAGTTTTTCATGAATAGTAAATATACTGTTTGGGTTTTTTTAGTATGTTTAATGACTTCATATTTATGTAATAATGATGTAATAATTAATACAAAATTTGGTTAGACTCATTCATATTAAAATAAAATTATATGTGTCTCACGTGTCAAATAAAATGGGGAAATATCATAGTAAGGCCCACGGTTTTCCATTTAATACTACATAGGTGTCTATGGAAACTAACAATCAAATCATCGTCTATATCTATATATGACCAACAATTTATCCATTTCATTTAACTACCAATTTTTTAGACATGATGATCTGATATTTATACCTCCCAATGTGTCATCCCATGTTTTTCCCAACCCACCTATGTCTTGATTCACAAATTTTAGGATCAAGTCTTCATGGTAAAGAAAATATCCACTTCCTTTTCCAATCCAGGCCCCTCTTAATGTGGTATGTCTTTAAAATTTAATAACTATTTCCTTCTATACAATTTATGTTATACCATTACATTATTAATAATATTTTACTATTGGGAGAACCTTTTCCCCTCTTTTATTACTATTTTAAAAAACCATTGTTCATACCACTTCTGATGACAAATTTTTTTCCATAATTTGTCAATTTTTCTCAATTAATTCACCTATTTTATTATTTGAATAACCAAAATTGTTTATTTTCTAGGGGTATTGACCAATATTTCAAACTAATCAATTTTATTCTTGGATTAATATACACGAAACCCGAATTCATTTACATGGGATAACAATGACACAATGATCATGCCTTTATTAGCATTCATAAAACATTAATATTTTGATATGAAACTCATTTATTTTATTCTCCATGCATCATTTATAATTTTTTTTATTATGATATATACATATAAAATTAATTAATACATATTAAATGTATTCCATTATATTTATACAATTTATTTTATAAATAATATAATATATAGATATGACATATTTTACGATACCTTGGTGAGTAACCATAGTAATTTTTATGAATCCTCCTTGAAAACCCATGGTTATATGCTTATGAATGTCTCATTTTAATGTTTTACCCACAATTAAATGATATGATTCAAGTTATTTTTTTATATTCCACTTTTCTCTTATCTTGTGCGTTTGTGATATTTCAGAAGTTCATGTCAATATTTCTCAAGATCACAGATAAACGGTCTCTCTTGTTTTCCATTACATAGTATTTTTCTCACTTTTTCCATTCATGAATGTCCCCATTTTGGTGATATCAAGTATTCCATAATGTATAAAAATATAAATTAACTATAATTTTAGATTTTTCTTGTGCTATTTTTGGTCCAGATTATTTTATAGGTTCAATTTAGAAAAACAATGCTATCATAGTCTATGTGGGTATTTTAAAAATCAATTTATGATTGATGATAACCTACATGATATTTTGGTAGGATCATTATAGGTGATAATCAATATAATTATACGGTGTTGAATATCTTCGTCTTAAGGTTCAATTTAAGGTAAGACTATTCCCTTTTAATATGTATTTTTTCGATTAATGTTAATTATTTTTTTATCATGGTGATCAATGTTTTCCAAGTATTATTCCATCCTGATGTACGATCCATCCAAAGTGATGGTGTAAAATATATAATTAATAGAGCCATATTTTCTCTACAAATAGTATGTAATATATCAACTATGGGCACCAAATAGAAATTATAGGGTTTGGAGTGAGCTCTAGGAGAGTTGTTTCATTCTATTAAGATCTATTATTTTTTATCATTTTTTATCAAGTTTTTTTAGATGGAATGTGATGATTTGTAATATATTTAAGTACACATTCTATGTTTTTCATTGTCCTTTGAATTTTAAATTTTTTTAGTCACTCTAAGATTAACTATTAATATATTTGTTTGAAAATTTTTTACATATAATGATACATTGGGGTTTTAAATTATGACTAACAATGAGATAATATATGGATCATGAAATATTATTATGATTTAAACATTTTTCTTTATATTAGTCTTCATTTTAATAACATATGATAATAAAGGAGAGAATGTCATGACTCGTCCCCCGGGTCTTGTACTGGGAATAACCCCAAGCCCGTGATCCATAGGCAAGGGTTAGCGACTAGCACCAAAAAGACATATCCCGATAACGTGAAGGCATTGCCTTTAAACCAGAACAAAAAAACATACTAGAAAGAGAACTTATGTAACCATGAAGTAAAATGTTGTAGTAAAATAGTGGTGGAAATAAAGGGGGTCAGAATACAAGCCCAACTAAAAAGTACCATTATAACTGAAAAGTACAAAACAACAGAAAAGTGAAAAGTAGCTCTTGGATCGTCCACCACGGATCCCACTTGATGGGTTGGTAAAAATCATGATCAATATTCCCCGCATCACGTCCCGCTAAAGGTCCACATCTGAGAACTTTCCAGTCCTGGTTCCCTCAAGCCTATGCCCACCTGCTTGTCGTCTACAAAAGAGACAATAAGGTGTGGGAGAAGCCCGTGTAGGGGTGAGTCTAACAAGACCAAGTAGGGACCCTGAGACCACCAAATGTCTCTCATAATTCCATATTGAATCCCACAAATCATGATCTCAATCACAATTATCAAACAAATAGACACAACTCACTTAGAGTCTCAACTCAAACCAGGTTTTCAGTGAAGTATAGAAGTACATATGATTAGTCGCGAAACTAGATCATCATATTCTGTCAAGAGGCACTGCCTCTGAGCACACGGATCCTGACCCACATAGGATCAATAAGTACTAACCCCCTCAATGATCCACATAGGATCAGACCCACCAAGAGTCGATAGGTAACTAACCCCCACTGACCTACACAGAATTTGATTCACCTAGGATTGGTATATGATGTCCCACACAGGATTGTTGAGAACTGGCCCACACAGGATCGGTATGAACTAACCCACATAGGATCACTGAGTGATGACCCACATAAGATCTGACCCACAAAAGATTGGTATGAACTGACCCACACAAGAATGTTGAGCGCTGACCTCCGTATAATCTGTCTCCATCCTCCTCATCACTGCCAGCCACTGGATTCCTCACACCCAGTGTGCCCGAGTTCCGTAGTATCTTCCCCTCATGATATCAGTCATACGTCGACTACCACTAAGCTCAAAAAAATAGTAACCCAAAGGACCGCCCTGTCGTAATGGTTCCAATGCAATAGACGGTGTGTCAATCAGACTCCCGGAGATTGAGTTATAAGCATTTTAGTTCAAGGGGCCCGATTGGATTCGGGATCGATCCAAACTGCCTGTACTAAAAATATTTCCAAAACTTCAGATAATTATACCAAAAAAACATTCGCAATCCATGGATCCAAATTCAACACATGGTTCGTCAAACGGGTGTATGGTTCTCAAGATATGGCTCTTCAAGTATTTCTGGGCCCGAGTCCGGACCGACCCGGCCCGACCAGGTCTAGGTTGGGCCGCGGTGGGTTCGGCATAGCCTACAAGGGCGGCCCACAAAGGGCGCGACCTAGTAGGGAAGCGGCCCAAATGCGGTGGAGCACGGACTGGCCCGAGGTGGGCCGTGGTCCGGTGTGGTGTCCGCCCTAGCCAGCACGGGGGGTGTGACCCCACGTTTTGCCAAACTCCCAAATGGTCTAGAGGTCGTTCGGTTTGCAAAGCGGTGATGTCGTGTGGGCACCAGCTGGCTGATGTGAAACCCTCCAGAGGCATGGGTTCTACCTCCACCATGGATTCTTGTACACTGATGGCGTGTTAGTCACACTGCCGATTGCTCTCCAGTGGTACGGTGGTCACGCCTCCTCCCTTTCCGCAGCCTGTCGTCATATTGGCCACCTCCTCTTTTCACCGCCCATGACAAGCTACTACCCTTTTCCCACCAGCGGTGCACAACTGTGCACCCCACCACCTCCACAGTAGGCTGGTGCCGACCGCTCCGATGACCACCACAGCTTTGTGTCGCGGCCTCCTCTAGCGGCGTGCGTCGGTGCACACCTTCTTCATGGCTGGTCGGTGTCCCGTTGTGTGGGCAGTCTTCCACGGAGGGCGCATGGTTAGAAAAGTAGCAGAGGGTATGGGCTAAATTTGTTAGGCCCGCACCCTCCATAGTAGCTGGAACCATAATTGGGGATTAAGGGTTTAATAATCGATTGAATTAAACAATAGTCAAAACCCAACATAGATACCCTACAACAACCTCCCACAAAAATGAATGAATTGTGTATCGCCCCTTTAGTTGGTTGATCAATGTTCTTCGTATTATGCAAGAATGGGGAAAAGGAAAATCATTTAAAATGGGTAAACAAATAAACCCCCCTACATAAAGGACTATAGTGAGAGTGTGTTTGTGGAATTGTGTCAGTGTTCACTATCATCTTCAACTAGATTCCAACGGCACTGCTCGTATGTCGATCTTCGGTTCGTGGTTCGATTTCTACCATCACCTCTTACTGGGATCTGCTTTATCCTCTAAGTGTTGGGCATCAGAACATTTCTACAACATTTTCATACTTCACGAAACTATGCTGATACCCCTCCCCAAGCTCTATATATATAGGAGTGGGGGAGGGTATATAACGACGTGGGAAATTAATGGGGGATCATAAATTAAGAACTTTCCTAATTCCCCATATATGAAGTTACATAGGATTGGCTGGTATATCCGTTTATTGGCTTGACACATTGCTGGCCCCATAGGTCGCTTGTTCGTTGGAGGATATGAATGAAAATAAAAAACTAAAATTATTTCATTTCATTTCTTTAAAAAATTTAATAATCATAAATTTTTCTCTAGCCCTACTACGGTCTATTAAAATTCCACTATATGTGAATCTCGAAACAAAAGATTCAATGGTTCCTTTGTATTTTTAATCTGAGCACCGGTTCAAAAGTTATAAAAATGCAGCTCACACATTTAATAATTGCACCTGAAAAAAACTTTAATAAATTAATAATGTTCACTCTCGACCTGCACTGGTAGGGGTTTGGATTTTCCTAATAAGAACACGCCCCCAAAAGACACAATAGTACTCTTGTATTTTCAATCCGAGTCACCAATTAGATGTTATAGATTTTATAATAAAACAATTGTCACTAAATTAAATTATTTACAGCCAAAAACTAACTTTCAATGGTGTCCTGCACCTGGAAATGTTAGTATCTGCCAAAAGAATGAATACCGTCATGATTTCATCAGTGGTATCATATTATTAATCCAAGTCACCTTTCATGAGTTATAATTATTTAAAAAATAAAATAACTTAATTTAATTATTTTATTTACAGTTATGCAATTTTCAGGTTTTCTCAGTAGAGGCCAGCTCTGACTAAACATAATTCGAGACTAGGGTAAACATGTCACCCTAAATTCAACGGTGCCCTTAGATTTATTATCTAGGAAACTATTTAAGAGTTATTCCAATTTTTTAGGAAAAATTATTATACATGCTAATAAAAGCGTAACATAACTTCAACGGATCATTCAGGGCACTTGGGGCCTCAGAATCGTGCACCGTCATATTACACGATGTTTAATTAATTCCATATAACTGGAAAAAAATTATACATAAAATCTGGGACATTACAATGAATATGGGGTATGCCTCATTTTTTCAAAAGGGTTGATGTCAAAACCATTATTGGAGGGCTGGTAATGTAATATGATTGGCAGTTCCAAATTGAATATTTGGTTTGATTGTGTATTTTTTTTATAATTACAGATAAATATGATTTCTATGAGTTAATATAATATATTTTTCATGGATTGTGAGTCACAATTATCATATATTTTTACTCCCTCAAGGATTTGTGACATTATCATATTATCATTATCATAATGTATGTTCATGTGATTTGATGAATCTTACTGGGTTGTTTGAATCAGCCACTATATATGACTATGAAATGGATTCTAATCTACATCATTAAAAATCATGTTACAAAAAAGATACATTTTTAGGAATAGATAAAGGAGAATAACATGATATTATAATTATAATATATACTGATTATATTTTCGTTATTTTTTGTAGTTTTGAAAGTAGATATTACTTATCATTTATTTATTTCAACTATAATTCATATATATTTGGATAAATTGATCACAACCTTTATTTATTACTTATTCCAATTATGTATACTATTTTTTCCTACACATATATTAATGATTCATCAAACATACCATTTATTAATTTTTTATTCTAGACTACATGATCCCCTTAACCCTCCCATATAATTATCTAATGGTTTTGTATAAGTCCATTTAATGTAAGGATAATGATTAAATTTTCTTATAAAATCATTATATATTATATAATATTATTCATTCTTATTGTATAAATCCCATTATTATAATTTTCAACTACTGGCATAAAAACATGATACTATAGTTCAAATAACGAACTTGTCTCTAATACTATTTATTCGACCAGAGTCAGTAGCAAAACAAACTCAATTCACATATCATGTGGTGTATTATGAATCTCTAATAATAAAACATTATTAAATTTTATTATGGATGTTACTAGAGAATAAAACATAAATAAAATAGAATGGTCATTGTGACTAATCATTTACACATATGTTTTCAACAAATATATTTTCTCACTTTATAAAACCATTATATTATTGTATAATAAGTAGATTGTGATGTGATTATGATTTAAAATTTTTGAGGGGATACAAATTATTGCGTCATGTGTTATTCACATCGATAAAATTAATGTGTTTTAATGGTTTTTTCATATTTATATTGAGCATCATTTTTAACACATTATATATTTCAATAAAATCATACTTTTATTTCATATTATTAAAATAGTCAAACCAAATTATTTCATCAAAAATGATAATGAGTCACATAAATATAACATTAGAAACATTAATAATTGGAATATAAATGTCAATATGTATATTATATAATAAAAATATATCAATTTTTAATTTACATAAAAATAGTGATTTAGACATTTTGTTTATAAGGATGATTCACATACATAAAATAATTGATAATCATTTCAATACCTTAATCCATACTTATGATGTTTTTGGATGAAATATTTTTTATATGATCCTGAAAACAATGATAAAGATATGTGGGATTCAATAAATAAATTATAACACTTTTATTATTTATATTCTTTATAAAAAACATGACTATATTCAAATTAATTATCAAATATGTTAATTGTTTGACTTAATGTATCATATTAGTTTTAATTATTTAGTAAATTTAATTTTTTTTATATAAAAGTTTCATGAAACTATCAATATTGTATTAAAAACACTATAAATCTACAAATAATTCATCAAGTAATAATATTCGTGCATTGTTACAAGGATTAATGGATTATAATATGGGGAATGAGATATTTCACATAGTGGAAGAAAATACACCCAATACTAGAAGTACACTTACATATAGTTATCATAATATCAATCATTTATTATATATTTCAAGCGACTCTTTTATAAATTTTACATAGTTTGAATAGATTTATAGATAATGTAATATTTTAATAGTTTGATTATATATTTTAACATTTGATGTATATTTTATTCCAAGAAGTATATCGTTTTCATTATTATAATAACACTTATTAAATAATGAACATAATTATAAAACCCAAAAAGTTTCACCAATAAAATAAATCCCAAAACTCTAAAACAAAAGTGTAAATTTTTTATTTTTAATATTTAGATCATGTTTTAGCGTTCAAATCAATTTAGTCATTCCATTTATCTTGTAATATGAATGAGAAATGAGTTTCTTAATTATGACTCCTATTTAAGAAAATATATTAAATCATCATAGGTAATGTATTTTTGATTTTATAAAAAATATAAAAGATAACATTTCACGTATGGAAAATTGGAGATCACTCTAGGGTGTGGAAATATATTGAATACATTCTAGAATGTTGATATCTAGAGAATAATATATACTATATTGAATTATATAAACAAGATGAAGACTAAACCAATAATCATTTCTATTTATAGAAAGATGTGTTTTCAATAGACTTTGAGATATAAAAATTTTATTCAATCCAGAGGAGGTAAAATAAAAAGACATCAAAAAACATTTATAGTAGTAAATATATTTTTAATGGTTTATAAATACCAATCCACCATAGGATTTCCATTATTGAGCCTCCAAATGTGTATAAATTACAATGAACATCTTCTTATATTGTGTATTTTATATATAATTGTTGATTTTTCTCATCTAGTTAGAATTATAACCCCATTAATCTATTCTAGAGACTATACAAACCAAGGAATTTCAATATGATAATTTTCATCTTCATATATACTTATGTGGGTGTTTTATTAGGGAAAATTGTATATCACAAAACACATGGAGAGTATAATAAAAAAAATACTAGTTTACGTCATCAATATAGATAAATACATAAGGATAAATAAAAGTCATAAATTTGAATTTTTTACAATGGGGTAATATAAAATAATAAATATCTATATATTTTTTAAAATTCCATAAAACTGTGGTCACCAAAAACATTTACACCCATGAACAACCCAAGAAAAATGGAAAAAAGTATAGGTAAGATTGGAATTTTATATAATTAATTATAAAATTTTGGAAAAAAATAAATGAATAATTTATTATATAAATGATATATAATTTAAGAAGTATTAACGGAAATTGAGTTTTTGAATATTAAAATAATTATTAAAAAATTAAGAGCACTAAAAAAATAGTATCCTTATCATTAGAATAGTAATATTACCATCAATATAATAAAGTGAAATGAATATAATGTTTATATTAAAAAAATAACTCTGTTTAAATATTATATTTCAATGAAATATATTTAGAAACTATGTGAAACAAATAATGTGTATGTGCATATTTTTAATAAAATAAGGTTTTTAACATATTTTTTCAAAAACAATAATTTTTTTTCAATAATTTAATATTAAGATAAGATATATTTGACACATAAATTGTTAAATTTTATATCAATTTTTGGAATCGGTACATCAAATTTTCTAAATGATTCTTTAGTAATTTTAGAAAATGATTTTTAAACAAAAAATAAGAATAGATTTTTCCATATAAGGTATGGTTTATGACATAATATTATTATAGAAATGTCATAATATTTTGAATAAATTTTTATAAAATAATATTTAAATTAATAAGATTATTAATTTATTCACATTCATTAAAAGTAATTTCTAATGATAAAAATTATTTCAAAATTTCTAAAATAATATTGTATTCAATTAAAAATTACAATTCATTTTTTATCATTTAACTAAAATAATCTAATATATATTATGCAATGGTGGGTTTAAATGTAATAATAAACAAATATTTTTATTAATATTAATCATGATCCAAAAACATTCTAATATTAAATATTTTAGTAATTTAATATTAGTTTATTCTTTATATTAACCAAAATTCCCTTCTACTTTATGTATAAATACCCCTGTCACCACCATAAAAAAATAGAGTCATAATGGATATGACTAAAAAAGATCAACTAAATTACATTATTCTATGACATAGTAGATTCATATGGACATTTTAGTGTCATATTAAATGAATCCTCAATGGATTATATTTTATAAATTATAGAGAATCATAAAGGAAGAGATGAAATGAATCTTTTTTACAATTTTATTTATCATCTTTTATTCTATTATTTTTAGAATCATCTCAGAAATTTGAACTTTGAATGAACTATTTAGTATATAAGACATTGATTAATTTAATTATGATGATATTATATTATTATAATATATATATTCCCCTCCCTCACATTGACACATCATTTTTTTGGCTGGTTTTATCTTCATAAGAAGAAGTTTTCATCTTATTATGTATCATTGCATTTATAGATGGTTAATGTATCGTATTTTTTATTTATAAATATAATAGTGGTAATTTTTCTGATTATAAACTATTTAAAATATAATAATATATAAACCGCTCAAATTCATGAAATCCTGTTATTGGTTAGTTTAATTACCTATTAATAAATTTTCAACTAATTGATTATTATTTCCCTCACATATTGTTTTCATAGTGTATATATAAAATATTAAAAATTATTTATAATTAATTTTTTAAATTTCGGAGATAATTATTATAATTGATAAAAATAAAAAATTTCATTGATGAAATAAAATTGAGAACTAAATAATCAAAACAAATATTTAAATATGACAGTTCATATTCTATGTAATAATAATAATAAAATTAAGATAAT
Organism: Viscum album; assembly: GCA_963277665.1. NCBI lineage: Eukaryota > Viridiplantae > Streptophyta > Magnoliopsida > Santalales > Viscaceae > Viscum > Viscum album. The sequence goes on along the minus strand of OY728132.1, from coordinate 1,696,251,915 downwards.
TATAATTGAATGTGAATAAATTAATTGAATGTATTATAGTTGTGGAATATCATTTTAATCTATATGTATATATATGTTTAATATATTGGTGGTATAAATATAATGTATGAAATCATGACCTAGGGTAAAGGAAAAAAACATCCTTCCTTTTTTATTAAGTTTTTATTATCCATCTGTTTTCTTCATGTATCAGCTAAACCATCAAAAAATAAGTAATATGTTTTTTTATTTAATTTTACCCCTTTTTATGAATTTTTATTTTTAATTTCCTAAAAATTATTTCATAACAACCTAACATAATTTTGAGAAATACATTTTTTCAAACATTATCATTTATTATTTTAATGTTGTTTCTTCTCCCAAACATTTCCCATATTCTAGTTGTATAGTTATCCCATTTTAGTTCATGTTAGATATTATATCCTGGATTATTAATACTATTTTTTTCCAAATTCATTAGATTATGTATCTATTTATTCATTGTTATATTTTTTAGGCATCTATTTGAACCATGGATATAATTATATTTCTGTTTGGATCAAATAGATGAAATATAGAAGTATGTGTGGAATGTTATCATTTACCCTTGATTGCGGATAGAATAAATTGGGTTAGGGGAAATTTTGAATCAAACATGACATAAATATTATCATATAAGTATTAGATGATATATAATTCAATTTATAGATATATATACCAAATGATATATGATCATGGTGTTGTGTTTGTTATCATTACATAAATAGAGTAAGTGAGGGTTTAAGTAGTTTGTATTTAATAATAATGTTGGATTATGATGGTTTTATACAATTACACCAAATATTCATAAAAGTATATTACACTATGAGGATACACTAATTTGATGATGGTTATTGTGAATGACTAAAAAAAATATTATAAAATATTTTTATTCCATGGAGAGTGAGACTATTCCAAACAAAATTTTATAAATTAATATTTCAGGATTTTATAAGAGATATTTAATGACAATCTTATAGACATTCATATTAAATGAATTAAAGACATGAACCACGGTTATAGAGTGCACCATAATTATAATGGTTCCATCATAGTAAATACCTCATGTAAATATGTTGGTCTTTAGAAAATTAATACAAGATGAATCAAATTACAAATAGAAATAAATTCCACTATGGATCAAATTTTTAAAAAAAATGAAGAAGATAATAAGCTAATATTTCAGGGAGATTAAATAATATTTTACACTTGTATCTAATTGATATTTTTGTTTTCTAAATGACTAATATAAATAGAAAATCACATCAAAATTTGGAAATCATTAATATTGTAACACCATAATCAAAATAGACTTTTCATAAAAACATTAATTATGTTAATGTTATATTAAATTATACCCATCATGGATTTAATAATATGTGGATTTACATTAGTGAATATAATTTTTTATGAGTGTTTCAAAGACAAAAATAATTCCTTTGAAGTGATAAATTCTTGAGAAAAATTTATCTATTTGACCAATAGATATTAGTGTAGTTGAGGAAGAAATTATATATATTTTTTATGATAAATAATGAACACATCATGATATTTTATAGTTTTATGTATACTAAAATGAATTTCATTGAATAAATGAACTTTGTGATAATATTGGAATCACAAATGCAATAAATTTGTTTTAATTATGTTAATTTGTTTTAGAAAATATATATGATTGATCATTAAATATTTAATTCTATATAACTCTTAATTGACTCAGTGATTAGATAATAAAATTAATGGGCTGACCCATTGTTCAAAATTGAATATTTCTTAAAACAAATTCATCATTTATTGTGAATAATAATTTCCATGTTACATTGAAAAATGTCAATTTTTTCTCCTTGTTGTATCCTTTAGGAGTGAACAAAGTAATATATTTATTGTGACTATATATATTTAATATATCTAAATGAAATTTTTTCATGATATCAATAGGATCATACCAAGATAATAATTAGTTACTGTTGAAAATTAGTGAAATTTGACAACCTTATTCCCCCCTTTTAGGTTAATATTTATCAAAATATTGAACGATTCCTTATCAAGGGAAAAAGGTTATTTTTAAAAATTATTAAATTATGAATTTTAATTCAATGGGGAACGTGAATTATGAAAATGGGTACCTCTTTTGAGTTGTTGAAATTTTAAAATTATAAAAACATGATGAGATCATTGTTATCATATATTGGACTCAATGTAAATGAAATATCAAATCATGTAATACATTATATTAGTGTACCATGTATTTCAGTAATTAAAACTTATAGTAATTTACATAAACTCATAAAATGGCATAATATACTTTACCATGAATTTTTTTAAAAAATCATATATGATCGTTATGAGTGATTATTCCAAAAATTCCTTATGGGATATTTTTTTACATTTATAAAGGACACAACATATTTAAAGGTATATAGTTCATTGACCAACACATAGTATTTGATGATTCAAATATGATAACATGTTACACAATTAGGTTTTTATGACTTATTTATGATCTATGTTACAAAAAGAAAGTCATATAAAATACAAAAAACAATATAAAGATGTTTCCACCATTATAGAATCAAAATCTATCATCTTTTGAATAAAAATATTTTTTATGTTATCCTACTGATGATATTAATAGTAAACATATTGGAGAAGAAATGTGGGTGGATAAATTGAGAAATTGTTATTAATAGTCAAATTATTTTTTCTTTAATCTCATCAATATACTAGATAGAAATTATTCTGTTAATCGATATGAATATTTAACTAATGATTTAATGTAACTAGTTTTAAGAAAAATCATTTGAATAAAGGATAGGTATGAATGTGTGATTCCATTGAATTGTTTTAATTATGTAATGGATGGTAACCATACAATGAGTTATCTAGGGAAGTATTAGTAGGAAAACATAAGTAATGTGACAATAAAATGTGAAGGAAATTTCCTAAGAAAATAATATTTATAATTTAAAATAATTATAAAATATTTAAACAAAACAAATAGGTGAGAAATGAATAAGGTGAGGATAAATCACGTTTAAAAGATGATATTGCTAAATTTTTAATAAAAATTAATGATTTTATGATGTGAATTATTAATAATAACAAATATGTGATTGAAAATGAAGATGAATGTAAATGATGAATCAATATAAAAGTCGACTTGAATAAAACACTAACGAAGTTGTATTATAAAAATAAATAAGAATATTGGTGTGTTGTTAAAAGATAAACATATATACTCCAACTAAAATGAATTCAAAATAACACTACTATAGTGGCTAATGTAATGTTAAGAGGATTATCAATCTAAATCATGATAACTTTATGAATTAATAGAGAATATCAGAAAAAAAGAGTGATAATTTATGATATTAATGGATAGATTGATAAGAAAAAATTTGTTATTCCATGATGTAAAAGTTATTACTCAAATAATGAAACATGAATCTATAATAAAATAAAATCATCAAAATGAAATATTTTATTTCATATATATCATAAAAAAAATTATTAGAAAGAGAAAAATTGGATCTTATGGTCTTGAGAATGTTATAAATGATTAATTACCCAATTACATGAATAAAAGTGTTGTCAGGTTTGATGATGATACATAAACAATTTGTTATGAGGTTATTAATGTTGAAGAAAAATATAATTTAGGTGATAAAATATTAACATCAAGAATGTATCAAAACCATGAAGTAAATGTAACGATGGACATATATTTGGAGGTAATAAGAATAACAATCCCTTGAGGAAGTGTAAATTTTTTGGCTCTACCAATCAATAAAAACATGTAATATAGTTGTGAAAATATATTTTATAGGATAATAACCCATGATTAATCAATAGAGAATAATAATATATATTAAATCAACCAAATTGAAAAAAATATTACTCTGTGTTAGTATCACTACTCTAAAAATGGTCATTAGTGTATAAATATCTAACAGAATTTGAATAAAAACAATTCCATTCAAAATAAATGTTTAATGTATCAATTTAATCTAAATGTGATTCTATAGGTGAATAGTTTTAATGCATTAAAGGATGGTGAATATAACCTCATTTCTTTTTTAAATAAATATGATGTATTAGCCACTGTGTTAACTATATAGAACGTCTCTAGTGAATTAAAAATGATGAATGGGAATAAAATATTTTTCAAATATTTCTCGATAAAATTGAAAAAATTCAACTACTATGAATTTTCATCATAAATGACATAAAACAATAAGATCTTCAATAATTGAAAAGTGTTATTGGAGTGTCCCACATTATGGAATATGTATTAGTAATCATCCATGGAATTCAAAATATGGGGCACCTTGAAAATGAAATAAATTTGACATTTCTCAATTCAGATGATTTATGAACAAATATTTTTAATTTGAATGAACATTGAAAATTATAAATTGTTGTTTTAGTTAATTATAATTGATGTATGATTGACTAGATTGAGAAAACATCATTGACAAATCTTTTATTAACTTAAACAAAATTATACCATGTAGGCAATAATTAGAACACATGTTTCCTCATTACAGAATATGAATAATGTGTTTACAATAAATGATAGGGCATTTTAATCAATAAAAATGGATATTTATTCAATGATAATATATATAGTTGATTCTCCAAGTAAATTATATAGGTATAATAATATATTTGATGCTGTGTAAATGGGATATAATGAGAAAACCCATCTAGGAAAAAAAGGATTCAATGATGTTGGGTCTAATTCACAAGAATATATGTGGTTCCACAATGGTGATATAAAAGTATGATGAAAATTTATTCATCATCTTTATTAGTGCCTATTGTATAGTTTTTTATAAATAATTTATTTTCTATAAAATTAGGTTGATTGGTTATATTATCTAGTTTTATAGGATATATGAAAATTGTATATGAATAAGAATCAATATACATTGATATGACAATAACACTACATACCCTTATCATAAGTCTGAACTATACCATTAAATGAATGGGATAAAATAAATGTTACATCAATGCAAGAAAAACTCCAAAATGGTGTCACTGAAAGGAATAATTGGTGGGTCATGATTGTGGAAAAACCATTCCCACTTTGTATAGTGTCTCTAATGCCTATTTGATTGATGTTCACTTTCATGTCCTGACCCACCAGGGTCTTACCTCTGTTGGATATAAGATTATAGTGAAACCAAAACCTTACCCTTAATTGTCATGTGTTTATAGATAAATTTTTAGTAGGAAAAACAATGAAATGGGTGGACATAACCCAATGTACTTATAAAAATGAGCACAACTAGATGAATGAATTAGTGTATAAAAAAAATTAACATACTGAATCATCTAAATTATAATATTTTCATTCAAAAAACTCTAATAAATTCATTAAAGTTCATAAATTTATTATGAAGAGTATTTTGGGGAAAATATGCACATGGAATGAAATGGGGCCCCAACATGACAACTCCTAGAATATGAGGAAAAATAAAAATATCATTGTTTACAATATCTATTTATGAACATGAAACACGTTAAACACCTCCAAGTACTAGTATTTGTTTAATGTGGGTTCTGTAGACCAAAATTTTAATGTACATTGATAACTATTATTTGTATTAGTTTTCAATATTCAAGTGTTTATCAAAAAAAAGTATTATTGATACTTATGCAACCACTTTATTTATCTTAATTTCCAAATAATACCATCTTATAAAAATACTCTAACATTTTCTAGGTATGAGGATATGATGGAGATATAATGATTGTAATCTTCTTGTTACGTCTTATGGTCCAGATGCAACGTAATAGCAAGAGATGTATGACATGTGACAATTGGGTTATGGGAGCTCATATGAATTGTCACATCATCTCACGTAGTTCTCCCATTTTATTCATGAGAAGAAGAGTTAAAAATGAAAACCACACCAATAGAAACACCATATTTTACTGTGTCATTGGTTGTTTCAATATGTGAGCTTCTATATTTGTATCAAAAATTGAAATCATTAACAATATGTTACATTTGGTCGCATGCATTGATAAATGGAAAGACAATGAAATTATTATTGTGGTGCGGTAGATAGTGTTTGGTGCGTCATTTGTGGTATGAAATTTGTTGAATTATTATTATAGAATTTTTTACTTCCCAGTCGAGGAAGGGATTGTTGAGGACTATTATATCAGGTTGGTTGTTAATTCATAAATCCATGGATATAGTAGATTAAGGTATCTCCATCAAGTTAGTTCAGAAAATAATAAAGCATGGTTGGATGACGGAATAAATTTTTATCTGACATTCTGTGATATTATTAGACAAGGATATTATATTACATATTGTGTGATATTAGGATGGTTTTCATCACTATAAATAATCCTTATCTCTTTAGTGGCCTTGATGGGTTCTTAGGCCTGTCTATTTCTATATTAATAGTATTAGTTGATATCATGACTATGTACGATAGGGTTACACATAAAAACATATTTAATAATCTTCCCTATTATGGATAATAGGTCTACATGAAATGGAGACCTGACCATGAGATCGAGAGTTTTCAATGTATTATCTATTACTGAATAATGAATAAATTCAATATTATTAATGTAAATTTTTATTGGGATGGTTTTTTTCTAAAAATAATTCAAAAGTTATTAACTAAATACGAGGAATAATATTATAAGAGTGAATATAATTTTAATATTTATGGTTTTACATATTATTAGCGGGATTTAGAAGTTGAGTTAACAACTCAGGTTTAACAAGTTATATAATTATTACATATAACATGAAGATGATATAAAATAAATGATGATTACAATAGAGTTATTTAACCAGAAATATTGATTTATTTACTATTTAGTGAATTTCCAGAATATACAGAGTGGTTTTCTTGGTCATTATAAATGGATCATCGAGTATTTAGTGAAAAAAACTAGAGAGGTAGTTCATTTTAAGTATATTCAGGATTAATGTTTATACTATATTGAATAATAATTATATTAATCAAATAAAAATTGGTGAATTTATTTATTATTTAATTATGAGTTGTGAATATTTTATAATATGAAGAACATATGTAACATAAATATTAAATTAATTGAATAAAAAACCCTCAATGTAATATTAATTCATAAACCTTTCTATTTCATGAATTTTAATGAAACTGGGTGTTTGTGGTGCTCGTTAGACAATGTTGGGGGAATCTGTTAATAGAAAGGACTTATTATGAGAGTAATGGATATGCATAATTATTCAGGGTATAAAAGAATTATCTAATGATAGGTTTCTACCACATAAGATAAAAATTATTGACAGAATCGAGGTTATGATTTCGAAAAGCATGTATATTACACAATAGATCATTGAACCAAGAGTTAATATGGCTTCCCAGTATACAACATACCTTGAATCTATACAAGTAGACACATATCCATATATTATATAATTTTCAGACATAGTTCTCGGATAATTTCCAAAAGAATACTAAAGAAGCAGATTATTTTGAATGTACTGATGATATCTAATGAGGTCTGATAAAATAGGGGGATAAATATAATGTTTAACGATTAATTTGATCAATTATGACTACAAGTAATTCAATATTAATTAGTAACTATGAAATCTAAAAGTTGAAGAAAAAATTTAAATCATTAATACCACTATATAATTATCACTATAATCATTACTGAATAATGAAAATATCCTTGTGAGATATATATTGTATGAGTGGAATAATTTCTTACACAGATTATTATTCCATGATAGGAAAAGATTATGTGTTGGATTCATCTTGTCAAGGTGATCTACATCAAGGTGAAACTATGTAAGATACATAAAAATGGGAAATTTGTGTATATTATTCACTATATTTTTAGTGCATCATATTTTAATAAGTATCCAATTAGTTGTAGATCATGTTTCAGGATAGTTATTCCAACATTTTCCTAACTCGTCCTCAATAATTATATAAGAAGAGATAACGAAGTGAATTTTATTAGATATTATGTTCATTATATTAGTTAACTCTATATTTATGGAATCAAAATGAAACTAATGGAATAAATATTTTAGGGTACATTGAGGTACGGGAATCCCTTGGGTTCCTGATGGCCCATGAACTATAAACTTGTATCATTATTTGTTATTTACTTCCATGCTTGGTGACATTTATTTTCATTTTCAAAATGAATAACATGAAAAATTAACTCCAATATATATTGAATTTTTTTCACCCAACTTACAAGGATATATATAATACTAATTTATCAATCAGTATGGTGAACATGACAGAGAAGGTCAAGGACTTTTTATATAATGATAATAATCGTGAAAAGAAAATTATGAAATTTCATTTAAAAAATACAATGATATTGATGAAGAGAAATGAGATGGAGGTTTTATACATTCTATGTGTCTTAAAATATCACTATAAGAAGATCTAAAAATATTGGAAAAATAATTAATATTAAACATTTACATCAAGAATTTTTTTCATTGATTGAAATATTTCATTATGTATAAGTTGGGTGTTGGATACTTCATGTGTCACACATATTATCTTTCATATACATGGACAAACTAAATTCATGAAAATTATAAAGTGGGATGCAGATCATCGAGCTGCAAATTATACAGGTCTAGTAGCTATAGAGGTGGAAGATTATCATATTACCTTGTCTTGTGGTTTGGTTCATGTATTGGATAATTGTTATTATAGTATATAATTTTATCGAATCATAATATATATGTAAATTTTGGACACCATGGGTTTTTATTTCATGTTTGAAAATATATTTTTATTTTTTATAATGATAATATATGTTACAGTATAGAAAATATTAATAATGGATGGTATAATATTAATCTCATAATCCATGTATCGAGATTAAATGATTAAATAAGTAATCATGAATCATATAACACATAAATATGTCCCTATAGCCTTTTTTATGTAAATGAGGTGTTTTTTCTGAAATTTCATAAATAAGGTAATTTAAAGCCACCTATGTTAAAACCCATAGATGTTCAAACTATGTTACAATGGGAAATGAACAGTGGTCCTTTTAATGGGACAATATTGAAAGAAACATAATTAATGTAATTAATTAAAAAGAACATACGAGTTAAATTTTTAGTATTGGTAATGAGTGGTTGTTTATACATCAATAATTTTATCAATGGACACAGAAGTTATATGTATATCTACTTAATGTGGTATATGTAACATCTCAAAATTTTATGAAATTTTTTATTTCAATTTCATATAAAATATTTAATATGTCGTATAACATGAAATAAATAGTTGTACTTGAATCACACACAACACCATATTTATCTTCCACCTCACGCAACATCATTTCCATTTGATAACATGAGTAATACAAAAATGATGTTCTTAACAAACAATAATATACAGTTCATTTTATTATTTAGTATGTAAGTTATCTCATGGTCATTATAGTTTCTGGTGTGAATATAACTGACTAGATTTTGTTTACAAAAATTTTATAAAATAAATTAACATTCTTATAATAAATTTTATAGGATTTAAATAAGAATAAATAATATTTTAGGCCTAAAAATATGTATATTTTTTAAAAGGCACTTTTATCAACTTTTAATTATGAATTTATTGTAAATCTAATTTTTAGAAATTTTATAGTTTTATATGAAAACAAAAACTCCATTTAAGAAATTTTAAAATAAATATTAACGTACATGAAATTTTATATTTATGTAATAGTTTTATTCATTGATGAAAAAGTGAAAAATATTACATTATAGTTTAAAACTTCATTTTCAATTAACTAATTATTCATGTAAAAAACTATTTTAAATTTTTATAAAGAAAAAATAGATGAATTATATAACAATTAAACAAATTTAGATCATTGTAATTATTTTTATATTTAACTTATATTTAATGATTATTTTACTTATGAACATTTTCACTTTAAAGCATAATTTTTCCGCACATATATGTGATTAGATTTTAAAATATTTTTTCAATTATTGTGAGATGAAGTTTATAAAATGGACATAAAAATTTGTAATAAATATAATATTTATTGTTTAATAAGATGAACATAGTATTTTAAAAAACAATATTTTTTAATGTAATTAAATTTGTTTACAATGATAAAGGTAAAATTATTCTTAACAAGGGAATACTCTTTAATTTTAAGGGAGAAAATGAAATAGATATTGGTCAAAAATATATTTGAACCCAATTGTCAGATCATATTCCTTCATTTTTATAATTTTATGATCTAATCAGATACTATTTATGAGTGTGGAAAATAAAATAATTTAATTATAGAAAAAGAAAAAATAGATCCTTCGTTACTGCAAAACATTTTGCTAAGATTTAGATTATTGAAGAAGCTACATAGTTTTGGTTATAAATATTATTTTTAAAGAAAAATTCGTTTTTTTATCATGGTAATATAACATTAATTTCTAGATATGTATAATTATATTAAACGCTTTACAAACCCTAACTCGTAGAGTATTTAGTTTAGAAATAAATAAAATAAATGATGCTAAAAAATTACATGTATTTTAAAATAATGATATATTGTTTTAAATAATATATTTGATAAATATATCATTTTTTACATAATTAAACTAAATATATTTTAAATCCTATAATTTTTTTAAAATTTTAAAATTAAATTTAAAGAAAAAATGTCAAAATTAACATTGATGTTATTCTTTAGAAAAGGATATTTTATTAAATTTCATAAAATTAATAAATTTAGTATATTCTTCAATTAATTTATAATTGTTAATAAATAAAAAATATTTCCCATTATTGGACCAATTGAACTTTTATAACTACCCTATTTGCCAATAGATATTATAAACATTTTTTGCATGGTCTGGGTTAATTTAGTGTTCTTGCATGTTATATGAAATTGATATAAAAGTTATTTCCAACATACAAGTGACACTAATTTTTTTGATTACATATCATATTTTTAAATGAATGGTAATATATTTTCTAATAAATCTAACATTAATTTATACTTTATGGTTGACATACACAGGTTGGATAACAACTCACTTAAATTAGAAGAAAAGAATTAAAAATTAAAGGAAAAAAGAAAGTCTAGGGATCTAAATTATATTAATGAACCAATTTTTGAGCAATGTGAATTTGATCAACCATAAAGTCACTTTATTATCTTATTTTTACATTTTTTGGGACATGAGGTAAGGGATACCTCCAAATAGTTATTATCATTCGGTAATTACAATAATTCCACTCCCCACCATTATAATAAGGAATTCAGTCATCCATTTCGTCAATCCTCTATATATAGTTTGTATCACCCTAATTTGACAAAAATAGTGTCCCAAATGAACTACATGAAAATTGGATTCATAAATTTGGGTTAAAAAATAAGCAAGTATTCTCTTTTTGTGCACATGAAATGATGTTACCTAAAAATGAGGTGACATTCTTCAATGCACATTTTGGTTTAATTTGTTTATACAGAAGTTAAATTATTATTTTTACAACATTATGTAATAAAATCAATATCCAAAATAAAATGGAATGATTTTAGGTTATGGTTTAAACCTAAAACTACACACACATCCATCAAATGAATATGAAACATACGATTCGTGTAAGGAATGCTACAACCTTACAAAATGAAGTGGTTCATTTTTCCTATACCATGTATCATGGTAGAAAATAATGATGGAAACCATTTTTATATATGATATATATGAAATATATTTTTACATAGTAATTATGTAATTTTGACACAACACATCCCCTTATGTGTTCCATTTGGTGTAAATACAATAAAATCATTTGTGGACGCTTGGACTACCACCTTCTCAAAGTGATGTTACACATAAATATATTTCATGAAATGTATTAAGGATCGATTTAATAAGAAATATGTAAAATAAATAAACTAAATATGATTTTAATGAAATAATTACCATTATTTAAATAAAATATTCCATTTTTTATTACCCTTCCACACATTCAAGTAGTGATAACATCATTCTTTATTGTGTGGACTATTTCCTCCTAAATCCAATGTGATTAATTTTTCATCACAACAAATATACATATAATTATATATGATTACATAATATGTTACATATGAAATAATTATTTTTATTCATTTAAAAGTTTATTTCCTTATTTAAATAATGATCATCGAAAAATGAGAATGATACTCTTGCGTTTGTGTGACCTACCATCTCCATGATTGTATCGTTGGTTCATTATTCATAACCACAATTCACAATTATTTTTCAATGGATAATTTATTTAAAAATATGATTTTTTTTACATGATTTTTATTTTTTATATTCTCCCATTATGACCGATTGGACATTAGTTTACATATCAATCGTTTTTTTCACATAGAATAATTATTGTCAAAACATCCGACATAAACAATATTTATTAGTTAATTATAAATAAAATGATTATAAGTTAAATAAATGTAAAAATAAAATTTAAAAGGATCATTAAAGTAATATATTTAAAACTTGTATATTATTCATGAATTTTGAGAGAAATCTTGAAAAAAGGTCTCAATGTATGGGATTTCATCGGAATTTCATTTCATTATGGAATCTTTTATTGTAATGCACCTAGTTTATTTTATATTGTTATTATTATACAGTAAAACATGTTATATAACAAATTTACTTCCATTCAGGATATTAAATTATTTAATGGATGTTATTATTTTTTTGGGATCGAGATTCAAATGAAACACATGTAGTAGGGGATTCTTATTACACTTTCACCATCATAAGACATACCTAATAATAACCAATTAATTATTATTAGTGGAGTTTCTACTACCCATTTTGAAATATTAAATCACTAATAAGTTTGTATTCCTAGTATTTAAAATTTTCTTTTTATGATTAAATCTTCATGTTTTTTTGATTCAAATATTACCAATGATTTAATGTTTTTTATCTCAATTTATATTCCCTTGAGACATAAGTTTTTTCATGCACCCAGTTTCTTTTATATGGTGGATTTACTACCCATGAATATATGTGATTATTATTATCCTCAAATTTATGGGGTTTTAAATATCCATTATGTTTTCTATATTTCATGGGGAATATGGTCTTGAATTTACCAATGTGTTAATGCTTGTTATCAAAAAATTTTTGTCTATGAGACATTTGTTATGTTATACACATATGTATTTTTTTGAGGTGTATATACATATCATTTGAGATGAAATTTCATTAGTCCCCTTATTCTAATGATATTTTATGTTTTTCTGATGATATTAATTCATTGTTCATGTCATTCAGTTGTTTTAGAGTCATATTGGATTCTTTGTAATGATTAAATGTTGTTTTTCTCATGAATGTTTTAAACGATCTTTTAAGGTGATTCATATTAACGAACATCATTAAACCTTTCTTTTACTTATCATCCATTGGGAATATTTTTTATTGGTATCAACATAATTCACACCTTTTGTGTATTATGATTCTTTCAAATATATTATTATTTATCCCATTTCTTTTCCATGGGATACTAGTATTTCAAAGAGATTATTATTTATCCCAACACTTTTATATTGGTTAATCATGATTCAAAGAGTTTTTTCTGTTGAACCAATTTTTTACATGTGTTTATAGTGTTTCAAATTGATTGTTGTTGAACCCTTTTTTGTATTAATCATGTTTCAATGATATTGTTTTGGAACACATTTTCTCCCATGGGTTAATCAGTTTTCAAAGAGAATGTAGTTGAACCTATTTATTTTATAAGGGATAAAATTGTTCTAAAATGAATAAAGGATGTGGCCATTAGTTTTTATAAAAAAAATCTATATTTGTTAAATGGAAATTATAAATTATGGGCTCACCTAGATAATATAGGGTGATCCAGTTATAGCTTATATGTTGGGTGTGACCATATAGCTCTCTGATGCATTGGATACTGCATTGATTAAATTCACCTATATTGGTTATTATATTACTAAGTTTTTGTTATTTTTACCATTAAGGGTTCAATGAAATGATCTTCCATGAAACAAATATGAATGAAATTTACATTATGTTGGTTTATAATAGTTCTAATGATAGATGTTGATTTCATAGCAATGATGAATATTTATTTTAATGAATCCTTGATTTTCTATGTCTTTATATTTGATGGTCTAGGTAATTTTGGGTATGAGTAATTTTATTATTGACTCATTCACATTTTTATTTCATTATACCCATATTCATTCTTATTATCATTGATGATATTTACATGACAATGTTTATGTTTACCCTTATTGAGCATCTGAATGCACTATTCTTATGTATCATTTTCCAAATGTTTTAAAAAAAAGGTTGAATTATTTATGTATAAAAATATTTTCACAAGTATGTAGTTGATTAAAGATAGTGATTTAAGAGAATCATGGTCAAATGGGAGAATATGATAAACTTTATGACCAAGATGATTATGTATCCATATGGATGTGAATTGTGTATATATGATTTTTTTCCTTACTCAATAAAACTATAAACATAAAAGGTCATCCACAATTTAAATGATCCACATTTTAATTTTTATTTGTGGAATGGTTTTTTAGAATTATTTGGGTCACAATTATCGGCATTTGAGCCAAAAATTTAATGTAATGCATTTTTGAAATAGTATATAGGAGTGTGGGTTATGGGATGTTATAGTTGATTTCAAAGGTCGTCTTAGATAACTTTGTAGAACATGATGTTTTCATGTTATGTTATCTTAAGAATTATCGACATAGTTATATATCAATAAGATAAGGGATGATCATGAGTTCAATTTATTAGTCACCTTTTTTAATGTTTTAAGAGAGGTGATCTTAATGTGATATTCATATTTTTTTGGGATAATTAATGTTTATATGTTATAATAACAATGAATTGTTTCAAATTGGAATTAGTATTCATGTTTAGTTAAAATGGTGAACCCACATACTTCGTGAAAACCACCACATATGGATTGGTGGTGTTGGATAAATCCACAATCGAAGGCAACTAAGGGATTCACACACTAACATTGTCCTACATGATGTCCGTGTTAGTATAGAAATTTTTAGGCAAATATTATGTTTATTTGGAAAAAAAATTTATTTGAAGAATAAAATTCTATTAATATTAGAGGAATATATATTCAAATCATTTTAATATTTTGGTTATGATATTTTTCGGGAAATTTTTGAAGGATTTTATAGATAGTTATTTAGGGATTAATTTAGTTTGAACATTGGTTATTACTATTTAAATTTAAAAGAAAATATTATTATTTTATGGATTAATCATTTTATAAATTAACATATCATGTTGTAACAATTTAGGTTTTGGTAAATGTATATAGATAGGTAATATTTCTTAACTATAACTTTAATGGATTTGTAGTCATCAAACCTGATTTTATTTATTTAGGAAATAAAAATTTATCTCGAATAATCATAGATAGGATAAATTTTTTGGATTTTGGTAGAAATTGATTAAAGGATGAAATATACTAATAAATTAAGTATATTATGTCTTGAACTATATGTTATGAAATTTATATAATTTTATGAACAAGATCTTGAAACAAATTACAATATTACAAGATTTTCTGATGACATCAATGACCTTTCCATGCCAATTTGGCCTTCCATTTTTTCATTATTTAAGTAATAATTACCATTATCTAAATCACCCTTTTTTAGTCAATGGGAATTTGTTTTTTCTTAGAAATCAATCATTTAATATCCCACCTAGATTGTACAGATGATGAATACTTGTTATACTTAACTTATGGTGACCTTGATGTTCCCCATTTTCCCTTTTACGGTGATTTTAATTAAACCATTGTAAGATTTGATTTTCTTAAATATATTTCCTGAAATTTTAATAATCTGATAACCTAGATGAATTTGATGGGAGAAATTAATTTTAAGTGTTATAGGATATAACATCCAGAGATTTAATGAAATATATTCTTTCAATTTAATATAAATTATTTTATTTATTATGCCACATGAAATACATATTTTAGATTATATCTCAAGAAAAACCATGTTTATAATGTTTCTAATACAAAATTATGTCCTTTTAATAACTTGAGTTACATGCAAAGTTGAGTTTTACTAAATAATAATAATTAACTGATATTATTATATAGTATAGGTGTTATCTCTTAGATGTTATATTTGAGGGTCTAAATATGAATAACTATATTATGTTTAAACATATTAATAATTTTTTACATTAATAAAATAAATTTTGTTTTCTTAAAATAACAATAAATATTATTTTTTCATAAAGGGTAGTATATTCTTTTAAAAGGTAGTTTTACCTCCTTATAATAGAGAACCTAATTTAAATCCAATTTTGAAACATTTATAATATATATTTAGTAAATAAGTTTAATTAGTGAAATAAGAACACAAATAATATCATAGGTTGATATTTTTATATTTTTATGAGATGTTTCATTTTTTTGATAAATAGTGAAAAATTATGTATTTTAGTTGAAAACAACCTTTTAATTTTAATAATTATTACATGAAAATATAAATCTACATTTTTATAGTAAAAATATATAAATTATTTTTCAATTATTTAATTTTAGATAATGGTAATCTTATATAAATTTAATTTACATATAAATAATATATTATGTTTAGATCATTTTCACAATAAAAGCAAATTTCTTCACCACGACTTTGGGATTAGCATTAAACATAATTCAGAAAAATATGTGAATTAAATTTGTATAAATGGAAATAAACCTTTTCAAAACGTATAATAGTTATCATCTAATAATATAAATTTATTTTTCATAAAAAATAATAAATAAAATAATTAATATTAATTACAGTGATAATGGTGCTATTAAGATTAATAATGGACTAAACCTTTTTCTTAAGGGATAAAATGACCTAGAAACTTTTCCAAAATAAATTTTTTATAATATTTCAATAATATAACCTGTTGTTTTTAATTTTATGTGTTATTGTTATAATATTCCAAGAATGTGACCTATATAATAGGTTAAGTTAGTAAAAAAGACAAAAATATATCATTCATAACCTTTAACATTTATAAAAATTTCTATTATCGAATATCATTCATTTTTTCAGTAACAAACATTATTTTGAAAGGAAAATGTGTTTTTAATAATATGTAATTACACATTCATTTTTATAGATGATATATTAATATTAAAATCTTAATAATTTCTAATATAAGAATGCTTAAAAAGATCTAAAGGAAGGATTATTAAGAAAATAATAAATAATTTTTTTTACAAAAAACATAAAAGTAAAGTATATTTAATGAATTATTGTGTTACATTAATTTTTTAATTTATTGTATCTGGTTTCATAGATGTTAACATAATATATTTTAATTCAAAACATTTCTTAATATTTTTTAAATTAAAAATAAATAAATAGTTTCAAAATTGACATTAATTTTATTTCATTAAATAATTTAAAATTAATAAAAATAATCTCATATAACAAAAATATTTATATGTATTAATAAATAAAAAGTATTATCCTTTAATGGGAAAATTTATATTTTATATTTAAGATATTTCCCCATAAATAGTAAAAACCATGTTATCATGGTCGGGGTTAATGATGAGTTATTCCGCCTTACAGGATATTGATTTAAAATTAATTTTGAACACACATGGGATTTTATTGTTAATTAGATAACATTTTTATAATTTTGTGGGTAAATTTTTCATAAAAATATCACCTTAATTTAATGTTAATTGTTAAATTAGTTATATTTTAATAATAGTAACACAAATGACAAACCTAAATGAAAAATATAAGTAAACAAAAATAATATGGGGAAAAAATAAATAAATTGACATATTTTGGAGTTATGGATCTTTTTATTGACCTTAATTTTAATTTACTCAAATATTTTTTTCATTTTGGAATCTCATGAGTAAAGGGATACCTCCAACTAATGAATATATTTTGGTATTTACAAGAATTCCACCCCCACTCCATTATAGAAAATAATTCATTATTCCCTTTCCTCACACCACACAATAAACATTGGATTTTCCAACTATGGCACATATAGTCTACCAAAATCTTTCCCGTAAACCAAGAAGCATCAATATTGGTATATATACATCCAAGTAATCTCTTTATTTTAAACCAAAAGGAGTTACCCAAAAAATAAAGTAACATTCTTTAATGTTCACATATGTTTTATATCTTCCTACATACCTAAATTTATTATTAATAAATGATTGTATAAAAAATTAATTTTACAAAATATAATTACTTTTTTTGTTAATTGTTTGACCTACACCTTAAAACACTCCCATAAAATCGGAAATGAACATACCATTTGTGTATGGAGAAATACTGCCACACGAAACAATGGCATTAATTTTTTCACAACCATCTATCATGGTGAGAAATTATAATGGGTAACTGATTTTTATATGGTAAATATGATTTTTTTTTGTCTTAATGCTTCTTTAAATTTTATATAACACATAACATTATGGGATCCATTTTGTGTAAATACAAGAATAATTTTTATCTCAATGTAGACTACGACCAACTCAAAGCGATGTGATACAATAAATTATTCCATGGAATGTATTAAATATGGGATTAATTAAATATATTTGAAATACATGAAATATATATGATATTCATAACATAATTAATTTTCTTTAAATATAATATATCATTCTATTTATTACCTATTCGCACCTTGAAAAAAAGATTACGTCACAAGTGGATGTGTGGACTACTGCCTCCCTGATACAATTTGATTCATTTTATATCAAAATAATTATATTAAGAAGAATATATGATAAAATAAAATAGTATTTATGATATAATTTACATTTTTTGTATATAAATGTTACATTACTTCTTTTCATAATGATCATTGAACATTGATAACGTTACACATATGTACGTATGACCAACCGTCTCCATGATTGTAACATTGGTTTTTTTTCATAAACATCAATAATGATTGGTTTTAGAGGTATATGTTTTTTTATAAATATTCTAATTATTTTATAATTATTAATTTTGAGATGTTTTAATAATGACCTATTGATTATAGTTGACATATCAAAGTAGTTTTTGACACAAAAAATAGATTCTGGTAAAAACATCTGTCTTAAGCATTATTGATTACATAATATTATATAACATGTTTATAAGTTAAATAAAATTAATAAGAAACAAGGAAAAAATACATAATAAAGTGCAAATTATTATATGTTTATAATTTAGGATGATAGAGAATACACATGGTAAATCAGAATCGAGGTAAGTGATTTCATATCAATTTCATTTCACTAAGGCATGTTGAATTGTTATGAACCTAGTTTTTATATATGGTTTATACAATTGAAAATGACAATTTATATAATGAATTTAATTTATTATTGGATATTTAAAGCTTTAACATATTTTCATTTTCATGGGGAATATGATTCATAAGTTACTCATGTAGTAAGGGATTATTATCTCACATTTACCTTTGTCAGGAATAGATCATAATCACATACTATTTATTTGGTGTGGTTTATATACTGCCCATTTTTATATATTATATCACGAATTATTTTCATTTAATGATATATAACTTTTATATTTTTTAATTTTTATTTTTTATAATTCCAATTCAGATGTTACCATAGTTGTAAGGGGTTTCATCTCAATATACATTACATATGGACTTAATTTTTGTTCTGAACGTAGTTTATTTTATATGGTCCATGTATTTTCCATGAAATTATTTGATGATTACTATCCTTATATTTATGGAGCTTGAAAAATCATTTTGTATTACACTTTTCATGGGGTTTATGGTATTGAGGTCACCGAATTGGAAATGGTATTTTGTCACAAATTTAATTTTTTTGAGACAGTTGTTATATTATAAACCTATCTCCTTTTATGAGATGTATATAATTTTTTATTATCTTGATATGACATGAATATCATTAAACACATGATATTTTATGTTAATTTTCATGTTATTCCTCATTGAGGATTATGAATCAAATGTTTCATATTTTTAGGGGTTTTTTGGAAGGTTATTTTAATCCTTCACGTTTTTATAAAATTTTATTTTCATTTCAATTAATCAAGATCAATAACCCTTGATATTAAATATACCCAATTAGGTATATTTTTTATTGATTCCACCCTCATTCATAAACTGTATACATTATGTTTGTTTCAAAGATATTGTTATTTAACCAATTTCATTTCCATGGGTTACTAATGTATCAAATAGATTGTTATTTATCCCATTTATTTTCTATGGATTTATAATGTTTCATAGAGTTATTTATTGAAAAAATTTCTTTTTTATGGTGTAATCCTGTTCAAAAAATATTGATAATGAACCCAATTCTTTTTCTTGGGTTTATCATGTTATAAGGATATTATTTTCAATACCATTTATTGTCTATATTTATTAATTTTTAATGAGATTGTAGTGGAACCTTATTCCTTTTCATGTAGTAATCTTGTTATAAAAAGAAAAATAATAGTTTCAATGATTTATATGAGTTATTTATGTATTCACTTCTTGGATATTAAAAACAATTTGTCTTATCAGATAGTTCTAGTTGATCCTGTTATAACTTACATGATGGGTGCACCTAGATATAGATATGATTTATTGGGTAATCAAGATATAGAAGTCATCAATATTGGTTATTCCATTTCTAGTGGTTCTGTAAGGGGTCATTATTGGTTCAATGAGAATACGTTACAAGATTCCAATATGTTTTATCTTTTATTTCTATGGGTTTATAATGCTTATAATGATTGAGATTTGTATCACATGTCTGATGATTATTTATTTTGATGAATATGCACTTTTACATGATTTTATATTTGAATGTCCAGGTAATGATTCATGTGTGTTCTTTTATTATTCCCTCATGAAAATTGTTTATATATTCATACACTTATTAAGTCTTATTCCCATCAGTGATATTTAATTATTAATGCTTATATTTACCATTATAGAGAATCTAAACTCACCCTTCCTATGTTTCCACTTTCTTAGTTTTTAATGAACATGGTTTAATGATTTATGTCTATAATGAATTTCACAAGGATGTTGTTGATGACCTATTGTGAAATAATAAAAGTTGTGTTAAATTGGAGATACTGGTAAACATTATGAAATAGGATTTTATGATTCCATGTTCATTTGAATTGTCTATATAGGATTTTTCCATATTAATTAAAAATGTAAACTTAAAAGGTCCTAATTTATTTATGTGATCCATTTTTTCATTTTAATCTTGTATTACTTTGATGTAAAAATTTTGTCCCACAATAATAGGCATCAGAACTAAAAATTTAATGTCATGTATTTCAGTATAGGATCCCAGAGTGTGGGTTTGGGTTGTTATAATATATTTAAAATTCCATTAATATAGTTACGGAATCCCAACATGAAGGAGAAAATCGTATTTATAATATGATTAAGGTAAAATACTCAGAACAATTTGTGGAGTATCGCAACAAGGATTTCATTGGTCACTAGAAAGAGTGTGGTATAGTTTCTAAACTCACTCTTACATAGAAACTATAGTGGAATGGTGTTAATAAATGTAGAAGTTAGACCCTTATATACAAGGTTAGAACAATAATGGATCATAAAACAATTCCATTTTATTTTTGGGGATACACATTGTATAGAATGGAATATACCCAATATATAGTACCGACTAATGATATCAATGGGATAGAATATGAGTTTTTTGTTGAATGAACCCAATATATAAAACATATTTTTCAGGGTATTTTGAAGTTTTCTCACTATAATAACTAGAGAAAAATTAACATATAGATTAATTTATTTAATATATATATGTTATCATACAAAAACTAAAGGGTATTACCTTAATTACTATTCTTAATGAAAACTGATTTTTGAAAGAAATTATTCATTTCTAGAATAGTCAAAAAATTCCAATGGAAATAGTGGGAGAAATATTGACTTTTATTAAGTTGATTCTGTAGATAAAAAAACAGAAGGGATGGGTAAATTCCCCATAAGGAATAGGTGGATATTATTATGTTCCTAAAACGTAATTTTTGTATTAGTTACCTTTAGGGGTTAGAGAACCAGAGTGTTATGGATTTCTTATCACTGAGTAAGGTTCCACATTACACCTAGAGAATAATGAACCTCTACTATAAAATAAAGTAGTAGAACACATGAATACTAAATAAATGAAACAATTAAATTCCTTTATTTCATGGATTCCATGTATAAATATCAATTTTTTATTTCTGTAGACACTCCAACTAAGGTAAACACATTGGGAGAAATTGGGTATTAAAGAAAAAACTACACATTTACTGAAATGTCAAATACGATAAATAATGACTTATAGAAAATGGTTTCCGGAATCATTAGTTCATTCACTATGATGAATCATTATCACCAATTTTGATTCCAAAATACATCAGAATATTATAACTAACTACATCATTCCATTATTATGATGATTGAAAAGAGGATGCAAAAATGATTATCAAAATGGGATGTTTCATGAAGACAAATATATGACTCAAAAAGGGTTTCTTATGTCACCAATTGTGAATAAAAATTGAAATATGTAGGGAACCAATTTTGTGTTGTAGTATGAATCATGATCATACAATGTTCACTTTGACGAGGCCATAATATACTTTATTTTTTTCATTAATGTAATCAAGCCATGTGTATACATGAAGGTTAATGGGAAAGACGTTTTTCCCTTATATTATATATTGGTTAAATGTTAGCTTGGTAAATGAAATGCTTGTGTTACGGTCAATTAAGTCATGGATAAATAAACTCATCAACATGGAATGCTAATGTGAAGAAGATGACATCTAAGGGATCATGATCAATCAAGAAATATATCACAGGTTTATTGGTAAAATTCCATTTTCGTATATTAAAAATGTACATAAAAATCACTTTATGGGGAAATTCAATATATCGTTATTTCCAATTCCACAACATATCAATCTATCCGAGACATGGTTCCAAAAACATAGGAATAATTTGGAAGAATGAGAAAAAATCATTTTCCTTGGAAGTAATATATATCATGTATTACATGCTTTGCACTAGGTTTTATGTCATATATTCTTTAATCATTTTAGGAATATATCAATATAGTTTAGAAATTTTGTTGTAGGAAGCTGTAATAACTATACTTATGTACTTAATACATATAAGGGAAATGTTCTATTTTAATTGAGGAGATTAAAAATAGTCATGATATGGTACATAGATTATAGTTTTTGGAGTGATCACAAATAATTGAAATTTAAATCAACTTTGTCTTTTTCCAGAATTTTGGTGCATTGAGCTGTAGAAGATCAAAAAATATTTTTATTATAGATTATATTGAAGAATTATAGTATATTCTAGCATCTAGTGTAGCTAAAAATGTAGTCTTGATTCGAGACATTATCTTATACAAAAGTTTTGTTCCTAGTATTTCATACCCTATTCCAATTTATTATTATAATATTGTGGATGTGGTGCTTGAAATGAATCCAAGGTCATACCAGTGGACACAGGTTATAATTTAAATGTTTCATAACTAGAGGTATTTTACTAAGATATGAAAAGTAACAGTATGAAGAGTATCCATAGAGGATATCATCATATACCTCCTGGAAAATTCTATATATAAGTAGAATAATTATTCTCATGTGAGATATAAAAGATAAGTAAATGTTAGCATTTGCCTCTAGTTAAACCGGGAGTGTTGAAAATGAGTTCCCTATACCAAAAAATGCATGTACATTGATAACGATTAAATTTTTAAATTTTTAAATTTATATTATTTTATCTAATGTAAATAGTAATGATACTTATGTATCAAATATAATTAAGGATATTTCCTTATATAACATGTCATATTAAAAGATTATTGCAGTTCATGGTCTAAATTTTTAACCCTATCATACCATGAGATTTATCAAAAATTTATTTCATATGCTTCATAAATATCATATTTATTGGACATAGATTATGTGTCACCATTATGTATTGGGGGAACACAAGAATTGATAATTCATCTAATGCTATTAATGTATGGTGATCATGAGTTCATGAGATCATTATGACAGACTCATCAATGGGAACACCACATGTTTTATGTTTTGTTGGGTGATCCAGTACATTAAATAGTATATTGGTATCTAGAAATGATATCATTATCAATTAATTATATTAGATATCATTAATTTCTGTTTGAAAGAAATGCATTACATTGAATTTGTGGAGAGATTTCATGTGAATGTTGGTTTATTGGTGGTATCACATTGACATTATTGACAAGAGAGATTTTTTCATATCCGAGTTGAGGATGTTATGTCTCATGAAAATTTGATCTATATTGGAGTACATTCATAAATAAATTCACATGATAGATGACGGTAAATCAGTCCAGATAAATTGAAAAAATACTAAATAAATACAAGATGGTGAAAAATGTTATACATATTTCATTATATAATATCATGATACTAATATATTATATTACACAATCTATGTTTGCAGGATGGTTGGCATTTCTATAAATATTCCTTATCTATTTATGGGGAACAATGGATTTCTAGACACCACTCTTGGTCTATGAATTTTATTCACTACTATCAAGAAAAGTTCATAAAGTGCCACAAAAATATAGTATTCAATAATCATCCCTATTCAAGTGAATCTGTATATAAGACATTGTGGATGAAATGATGTGGTCTAAGAGTTTCCCATGTAGAATCGATCTCTCATGGAAAAATAAATTCCATAAAAAATCATGTATTGAATATATATCGTTAATTAATTTATTAAATTTATTTAAAATTTATTATGTGAAAAAGGGAAATATTGTTCGAATGAATATTATTATAATATTTACAGTATGTTTATTATTATAATTACTTATTAGTGTAGTTAATAACATGGCTATGTCATGTATAATATTGTTTACATATTAAAATTTGGCAATAAAAAATTGTTTTTTTATGATACATTAAGTTCATACTACCAATTAATTTATTAATTATGTAGTGGATGTTAAATATAAAGGGGGAAGTTCACCCTATCCATGTATTTTGGACATCCTGTGTATACGTAAGGTGGAGAACATGTCCAACAGACATTTCATTCCAATGTATTGAGAGATCCTCTATACTCCCAAATTATAGAGAGATAAATTATCTATTTAAGTAATAGATCCAAAAATTCTATTATGAAATGGTATAATGATACCGAGTTGATATACGAGATTATAAAAGAGAGATCTGAGATCCCTGATTTCAGCTTGAATTTTAAGAAATACATATCAACGGATTCTAGAATTATTTTGGATTATATTGAATGGTTCATCCTAGGATCATATGAGTTTTAGAAAAAAAAGTGTTCTACATTCAAACATGATTTGATTCAATCAATGTAACTATTTGATGATTATTTTTCAACAATGATAATTAATGTGAGATCCTTGAACTACACTAGAGAGAGGATATCTAAATGAGATCAACATATGAGGCAAGGGGGAAAATAAAAAACATAGATATTCATTGAATATACACATGTGGAAGATGAAAGCGGATCCCCATCTCTATAACTATCTATGAGTGAAAGGGATTCATGTAGCTCTACCAGCCCCAACTACTTGTAGATCTTCCAAACTCACCTCTCATGATTGATTATTGAGGCCCAATGCCATTCCAATTTGTAGCACTATTTATGTAGAACTATCAATATGGTTGACTCATAATCATATTGAGCTCAATTACATTGAGTACCACATTGAAAAAAGAGAACCCATGACCATTTTAATTTGGGAGACTTCCATATCTACATATATAAAAGATACATACGACCCTCCACATGGAGAGACAATATAGTAATTACCCTTCATAAATAGGACCTATGGACAAAATAATGTTGTGTACATCTGTATATAACTATATAAAATATATGGGGTCATACTATAGAACCACAATGTTTAAAATATGTAACCATTTATTTATGAATTTTAATTATGTAATGTGTCTAGGTGATGTTTTGGAGGGTTTTTTGAATGATTTGGATGATTTTTGGGACTATACATTTTTTCATGGTTAAAGCACATTATGTGAAACTGTGAATCAACTAATTGAAATAATTCAAGGTGAAATATGGCCTTATGGGTAGGCACATAGTCTGGTAAGGTTGTGCAACCACCAAGGAGAATAAATGAAAAGTGGGATAGAGATATTTTTCATTGGCAGAGTATAGTGTGTCTAACCATTTTGGACAACCATGTGATTTGTTTTTTGTGGTAGATGTTGGCGCATGGTTAGTGTATGGTTTTCAAATTAGTTTGATTAATTATTCATAGTTTAAAAATTAGATAATTAAAAAGTATATCTAGATAGTGATAATATAAGAAACTCACATTTATCTATATTTTTAACCCTATGATGTTTTTTATTCATCCCAAATGTTGTGGAATCTCTCATAATCGATCCGAAATAAATCCAATGGAAAATTTTTCTGAGTTGAAGCGTCATTCCCATGGTAAGTCTTAGTTTTTTGTAGTTATCCTTATATCTACATGTCTTCTATTTCTCAAGTTCCTATATCTTGTCTATTAAAAAAAATATATTTTTTATGCAAATCGTGATATTATTTACAATGTTGGATACTATGGGATGATATATAAGTTTGTTATTAAATATTAAAATTAGTTTTGTGTGTGTTTCTTATCATTCATGGTTTTCTTCATAATTTCCAATATAGTGGGATTCACCCTCGACTACTCTTATTAGAACATGAAGGGTTAGAATAATTTTTTATTCTTATTGAATTTGATTGTGAAATGGATGTTAACATCATGGTTGATAAAATATTATTTATTTTTTGTAGATTTATGAAATTTCGGAAATTGTTTTTTGTGCAATGTTTTTGTTTATGAGATTTAAAATGATGATTTTAAAATGTGGGTTTGTTTTGTTTAATGGGAATGGTTTGATAAACATTAATTTCAATAAAAATGATTTTTTATTTCTATGTATTGAAATAGATTGTTTGAAATAGTTTTGGAAGATTTGTTTTTTTATTCCATTCTTTTGATGTGACCTTAAATAGGAGGTGTATACCATTGGGGTACAAAGGGACAAGCCCCTGGATAAGGGGCGTGTGGCATTAGGACAGAAGGAGATTATAAACATAGTGATGACTTAGTTGATGGATGAGAAACCTATCATGATTACATAATTGACACTAAAGCATCCATTTGTGGCATGTGCGTGAATCTCAGAATGGTTATTTCTTAAAAAGAGATATGATATGGTTTAAAGAGTTGTTATTTTCATTACTTGGAAAATATTTTAGAAATTCAATTTATTTAGATCATGATATAAAAATATTCAAAAAAATTTGTATCAATTTTCATTAATATAAATATTCTACAACATATTATCCTTGTGGTGTTTGTAAGTAAGTCATTTTGGTAAGTCCTACATAATTTTATTACACAAAATCTACTTTGGAACGTTGGAAGTTTTGATGATATTTTCTATTAGGAAAAAGAATAGTAAAGGTATCAAATTTCTTAAGATGTGATTAGCGATCATTGGGATATATTTTTGAGTTAGACCATAGATGATATTTGGAGATATGAACATATGTCTTTGTGTATTTTTATTATATAGTATTTTCCTTCCACTTTGAGCATTGATGTTGGTAGGCTTCCACTTTGGAACTATAATTGTGAAACGACCCAATGTTTTTCAATGTAAATTAATTTCTTATAATTTTGTCAGAAAATCATCTGATGATACAACATAATGAACTGCTACGTTATAATTTACCTTTAATCATAATTTTTTCACTTTATTTTTTGGAATATCGAAAATCCGACATACACGGTTGCAATTAGTAAATTATTTAGAGTCCGATAAGAAAAACATAATTTTTCATGAATAGTAACCTACCATTATGAATAGAGAAATACCATTATGAATAGTGATATAACCTAATGAATAGTAACTTCACCTATGATAGTATAAAAATAATATTCAGGTTGAAAGTACGATATGCCTTTATTTTAGAATAATTGAATTATTGTTTTAAAACTGTTTTTTTAAATTATAGTATTAATTAATTATTAAAATAATCATACTTAGAAAATTATTTTAGAAAAATGGACTTTATTTTTGGATTCTAAAAGTCAAAAATTGGTTAGGGTGAATATTTGGTATTTTTCATCAATATTTGAATTTTTGATGAATAGTAAAATACGATAATTTACAATAAATGCTAAATAATGGATTTTTTGAGTCATTGATGATGTTATGATGATGTAATCCCACTTCGTTCAGGATCACATGATAAAATTACTATTATTGGTCATGTAATTATATCACTTACTTGTCTTGTGATGAAATATTAAATTAATGATTATAATATAATGAAATCCCTCCTCTCCTCCACTATAATCCCCCCCATTCACTCCCCCAACTATTCACTCCTCTCAAGCCTTTTTCCTTACCAATATTCTGACCAAATCACTCCCCAAGATCCCCCCATGTAAAAAATCTCATATCTTCTTCAATATACCAAATCATCATCCCTTTAGAGGTTCTCAAAGGAGGGAGTCCCAAAAGGTAAATTCAGCTTTCTGATTTCTTCATTCCTTTTATGTTCTTTTATTTTTATTTCATTTCTCACCTCCCTTCCACATAATAGTATGAAAAATCCAGTAAAATACATGTACTGGAATTGTTTCATGCTAATGGGATATTTCACTATCTTCTCTCTTTTCCCCACACTATATTTTGAATGAAATGAAAGCACCATTTGAGATGTGCAAATTTAGATTATTCAAGGACAACAGTTTACCAATTTCTATTATCATAAATTCTTGTCATGAAACCATTTGTGTTATGGTTGAACCAGATTATTATATATGTATTATATCCTATTTTTTTCCTATATCCCTTTTTTATAGATGGAATAAGTTATAAATCAAGACATGTTCTTTATAATCAAATCCACTGATTAACAAAAACAGTTGTCACTATGTTTTTATATAATAATTCAATTTCAATCTAAGTAACCAAATGAAATTTAAAACAATTTGATCTCCTGTATGTTGAATAATAGTATATAACATCATTTATAGACAATCACTTCCATCATTCATGTCTATCCGTTCATGATTATAAGAGAACCGATCTTTTAAAAACAAGTAATGAAACGATCCCGAACAATGAAATTGAACCTTGTAAGTAAAAAAAGGTTTTGTATGAAAAAAAGGGTTATAATAAATCAATTAAATATAGAAGAGGTTCTGGAATTGTTAAATAATAAGCGTAATTCATTTATTTAGGTCTTTAATAACAAGTGGATAACACCAATGAATTTAAGGTAAGGGATCCTCTCTTTTTCACTCTTAATGAATATTTTCCTCTATGCTATACCTTTTTATGTATATTAGAAAATTATGGGGTATGTTTAATCACCTCACCCATACTTCCCTCATGTTGTATACGTGATGAGAAAACCATTCTCTCTCTCATCATGCCCTCTTGAGTACACCTGACACCATGCCGATAAAACTGTAACGAATTCTACCCGAACCTTTTTTGTTCTTTAGGGTTTCCTTTTATTTATTTCAAAATGGTTTTGTCTTATGAATTTATAATAATCTTATAAATTATGGTTAGTTGTACAGAATTCTTATATCAATACCCATTCATAATATTCTTTCGAGGATATGCATGTTTTTTAAAATATTCCCTCCTTAAAAATTTCCGATAAGAAAACCTTTTTTTAAGGAGAATTCCATAATTTTTACCCAATTTCAGGTGAAATATATCCTATGTTTTAATCCACCATTGTATTTATAAAATCAGTCTTATGAAAAACTTCTTGGTTTAGTTTTTTTTATATAAAATATTTTCCTATTTTCTATTTTAAAATATCTATAGTATTTTCTTAAAAACCGTAGAAAAATGTTTTAATGATAATGTTTCTAAAATAAATTTCTTATATGTTTTAAATTCTGTTTGAATCCCCTAACAATGTTATTTTACTATTTTACCCTATGAACGTCCATTATGTTCTAATCATTTCCTTTTTGGACACTTTCATGATACGCCCTTTGGTTATGATAAATGTCATGATTGTGGTGACCAATTCATTCCATGGGTAACTTTATATTTATGTATGGATGATTATGTATGATTATATATGTGGTATGAATATTTATGTGGGAAAAAATATTAATGAAAATTTTTAGATGGGTGTGCGTAGATACCGCTCCAATGCGTTGGGTAAGGTTAAGTATCATGATATGTGATGTGAAATGGGATTGGTGGTTAGCCTTGACCCATACAGTAATGGGAAATGGGATTGTTGGTTTGCCTTGACACGTACTAAAGAAATGTTTTATGACACATCCATATCTATATGATTCCATATTTAAAAGACCCCATTATTATATGATATTATTTCATGTGTTTCATACTTTGGATATCATTATTTCATGCATTCTAACTCATGTTATTAAGATGTATCATTATGTTCATTCCCTTACGGGGCATCTCCACTCATACCTTTGTTCATGTGTTCACCAGGGTACCCTATGCAGATATAACGGAAAAAAGAAAGTTATGATGTCTTTATGGTGTTCAATTAAAGAAGTTTTTTAGTCCCATGTTTTATGTTTTATTTACCTAGTCTTCAAAGACACAAGACATAATAATCATTGGATTGTACTATGATGATTAATAATGCATAAAATCATGAAATGTTATATGTAAAAGGCTCAGGTCGCTATAGTAGGTATCAGGGGATGGGCTAGTTATTTTTGGAGTTTAGGAATAGAGATCCTTAGTGAGAACCTTAAAGATGAGGCTATGTATAAGAAAACAGTCCTAAATTTTGGTGAGTATAAGGTATGTGTTTTATCAAGAAAATAAAGCCATGTCTGCAAACGAGCATGTATAGGCGGCTCTGGCATAGATGCAACTAGGGGAAAAAACCGAAATCACCGCTTTAAGATAGACTTGAACCTAAATCGGTGCACGATAGCATCCTTGATGTAATCTTGGTTACGACACTCCTGAGGGATATGATTTGGTAGATTCACGAGTTAATTAGAAACCATTATTAAGGGAAAAAAATACCATAAGAATATAAGTTAAGAAATAGATCGAGGGTAACCTTGATATAAACCTAAGGATTCAAATTTAGGATATAATTATTCTTTATAAGTTTATCATTTTATGTTCAAGGTTTCCCTTTTATGCTCAATAGCTAAGTATTAAAGACATCAAATTATACGTTCTTTTTCTTAGTTAATAGTGGGAAATAAAAGAACACGTTCCATCAACCAATGTGATAGAAAATGTGAGGATTTCCCTAATGATATGCCTGATGTAACTGAAGATGGTTCTCAGAACTTCATGGAATTACTTTCTCAGCAGGCTCGAGTTATGAATAATCTCTTGAATCATTTTGAACATACTCCTCCTCCATGGAATGAGAAAATTGTCATAGAATCCTTCATGCGGAAAAGTCATCCCATGTGTAGTGGATCTTCAGATACCATCCTCATAGAATAATGTATTAACTCCATTGGAATGATATTCCATGTTCTCTAGTTCTCAGAAGAAGAGAATGTTTTACTGGCGGTCAATCGTTTTGATGGGGAAGCTGATCAGTGGTGGACACTGATCAAGAAGACAAAGTACCAAGAGGAAATTGATTCCATAAATTGAGAGTAATTCAAGAATATGTTTTTCAAAAAATAATTTCCTCAAACCCTCCGTCTCATGATGGAATTAGAGTTCTTCGGACTCAAGTAGAAGGAAGATCAGTCTAATGGGGAATATGTAGTGAACATTACAAGGCTTTCATGGTACGCCTTTGGATTTTTCATGAACACCTAAAGCATGGAAGATTGCTTCTTTAGTGGACTAATTCTGAGTCTACAAAAAGTGTTGGTGATTCGGGACTTCGATAGTAATTAGGATATTGTCTGTTGTGCCATAAAGTTGAAAAAGAGATTGGAGACTCTCAATGTTCTCATGGGCCCAATGAAAAGAAGTAGAAAATGGAGAACAACATGGATGGTTCATCAAAAAATTACATAATGAAAGGACCCTCACGTTCCCCATACCAAAATTTATGGGAAGATGCATCTTGGTAACTGTCTCAAGGGAACCCGGAATTACTTCAAATTCGGAAAGTTTGTTCACATGGCCAAGACCTGCCGATGGGATATGAAAGATTCCACTAATGTTGAATAAGAAAGGAATGTTCACATCAACACTCATCCTATAGTGCAATGTTACAACTACAAGGAGATTTGGCATTATGGAAACAATTTCCCTAAGCTGCGGGTTGTCAGAGGCAATCAACAATAACCTCCAAGGAAACAAGAAAGGTCTTATGCTATCAGTACTACTGAGGTGGAGCTGGAAAACAATGTGGTGACAAGTACTATAGTTATTAATTCAATAATAGCGAACGTACAATTTTATTCGGGTTCTACACATTATTTCATATCTTGAATGTTTAGTAGATCATTTCAAACATCACCTAAACATTTAGAGGAAAATATATATGTGATAACATAAAATGGGGAAATTATTGCATCCATGGTTTATAACTCCTACTTGGTTAACGTTTGTGGACTAAATTTCCAAGAAAATATTGTCATACATCCTTTAGTGGAGTTCAATTCTATCTTGGGAATGGATTGGCTATGTTTGTACAAGGACAACATCAACTTTTAGGAAAGGGAGATCACTTTTCACATCCCAAAGCATCCTCCAATTCACTAAAGTTGTAATGATTAATATGAATCTCCTTTCAAATAATCATCTCATGTTTGGATATTGTAGATTTATGAGCAAGCATATCTGGCACAAATGATTGAGATAAAGGAGAGAATCATTCTTAAAGACATTCCAATCGTGAGGTATTACACTGATTTATTCATTGAAGAGTTATCCGGTCTTCCTACTGACCGAGAGGTTGAGTTCTCAATTGAACTTATCCTTAGATCTCTGCCAATCTCAATTACACCATACAGAATGGACACCGTAGAGATGGAAGAGTTGAAGAAGCAGTTACAGGAGAATATGGATAAGGGGTTTATATACCCGAGTGCTTCACCGTGGGGTGATCCAATCCCCTTGGTCAAGAAGA
This sequence comes from Viscum album, assembly GCA_963277665.1. NCBI lineage: Eukaryota > Viridiplantae > Streptophyta > Magnoliopsida > Santalales > Viscaceae > Viscum > Viscum album. Next base: position 1,696,218,674 of record OY728132.1, on the reverse strand, counting down.
AGGATGGATCAATGTGCCTCTTCATTGATTATCGTGAGCTCAATATATTCTGTATAAGGAAAAATTATTCCTTTCCATGGATATATTTATTGTTCAATCAGCTTCATGGGGCTAGTTATTTCTCTAAGGTGGACTTTCGGTCGGGATATCACCATCTAAAGGTGAGGAAGGAATATATTCTCAAGACTTCCTTTTGAACGAGTTCTGGACACTATGAGTTCATAGTGATTACCATTGGACTGACTAATGCTCCAGCAATTTTCAAGGAATTAATGAATATATTCTTTAGAAATTTCCTCGACAAATTTTTGGTGATCATTATTGATGATATTCTGATATACTCCAAGTGGAAGGAGAAACATTAGGACAATTTAAAAACTGTGTAACCGACTTTGAGAGCAGAGAAGTTGTATGAGAAGTACATCAAATGTGAGTTCTAGATGGAGTAATTATCCTTATTGGGATATGTTATCACCAATAGGGGGATATCTATGGACCCTTTCAAGACGAAGATAATTAAAGAGTGTCCTAGACCAACTTATGCAACGGAGATCCACAAATTTTTGTGTTTAGCTTGGTATTATTGAAGATTCGTGATGAACTTTTCATGATTGCCAAACCCAATAACCAAGCTGACATGGAAGGGAGTAATGGTTGTATAGACACAGGAATGTGAAGGCTGTTTCACAGAGTTGAAAAAGAGGCTTATCACTGCACCAGTACTCACACTCCCATCAAGTGGTGAACACATTGTGGTTTATAATGATTCTTTTAAGGATTATGTTGTGTTCTAATGAAAAATGATTAAGTGATATACTATTCCCTAAGGAAGCTAAAAATCCATGAGCAAAACTATCCAACACATGATCTGGATTTGGTTGTTGTTATCTATGTGTTGAAAATCTGGCGGCATTATCTATATGGGGAGAAATGTGAGATATATATTGACCACAAGAGTATAAATATATATTCACACAGAAAGAGCTTAATGTGCACCAGTAAATGTCGATAGAGATCATAAAAGATTATGAATTCTCAATCCACTACCATACTGGTAAGGAAAAACAAGGCGGCTGATGCTCTATGTAGGAAGGATCATGTATCATTATCAATTATGAGAATTGAAAAGGATCCAATCTTTTTATATTTTCAAAGGATAGACATGGGATTCACTAAGGTAGGAACATAATCAATCATTTCTCAAATTATTTCCCAACCATCCCTCTTTGAGACAATAAAGGATGCTCAAAGAAACAATGTGGAAATTCAGAAAAGGGTGAAAGCTGTTATAAATGGGAAATCCTCTGATTTCAAAATTGATGACAAATGGGTTGTACAATTTGGGACATGATTATGTGTACCATATGATCTAGAGATAAAGAAGTAAATATTGAATGAATCACATAGCTCGTCCTTCTCTATCCACCTAGGGAGCACAATGATATATCAAGATCTCTGAGAAATCTTTTTTTGGGGAAATATGAAAAGAGAGATTGCTGAATATACATCAAAGTGCCTCATATGTTAGAAAGTGAAGGATGAGAGTCAAAAATATAAGGGTATGATGCGACCACTATCTATACCAACTTGGAAGTGGGGGAACATTACAACAGACATTGTCACTAGAATTCCAAAGAAATGGAGATCAAACAATGCTATATGGGTCATTGTGGATCGTCTTACAGAGAGTGCTCACTTTATCGCAGTTTGAGAGGAATTATCACTAGATAAACATGCATGAATTTACATCAAATAAGTGGTAAGGCATCATGGAGTACTAGTATCTATTTTATCCGGTCATGATCCAAGATTCACCTAAAAGTCTGAGAAAATTCTCCAGTATGCTTTGAGCACTGAAATTAACTTCAGTACTGTCTCTCATCCTCAAACTAATGGCCAGTCTGAGAAAACTATTCAAACATTGGAAGACATGTTGAGAGCGTGTTCTATGGAATTCATAGGAGTATGGGACCAACATCTTCCACTGCTTGAATTCTCTTACAACAATATTTTCCACTTGATCGTACGAATGGCTCCATAGGATGCCCTTTATGGGAAGAGGTTGAGAACACCAGAGTGTTGGGATTAAGTTGGTGAGTTTAAGGTGTTAGTACCTAAAATGGTTGATGTAATGGTGGAGAAGGTTAAAACCATTCTGCAGCATATCAAGGCAGCCCAATGTCAACAGAAGAGTTATGAAGATAACCGTCAACGAGAGTTTCAGTTCAAAGTTGGAGACATGGTATTTCTACGCATATCTCCATGGAAGAAGGTCATGAGGATTGGGAAGAAAGGGTAGTTAAGTCATAGGTACATTGGCCCCTTCAATATTGTTGATCGAGTTGGAGTTTTTCCTATCAACTGGAACTTCTACCTACCATGTAGAATGTACATGATGTCTTTCATTTATCCCTCTAAAGGAAGTACATATAAGACCCTTAACATGTACTCTCTTTATAGGTGGTACAGTTGGAGGATGATCTCTCAAACGAGGAGTTTCCATTGAAGATCTTGGATCGTAGGGACAAACTTCTATGCAATAAGAATACTCATAGGGTCAAGGTAGTATAGAGAAACCAAAAGTACGAAGATAAAAAATTAGAAATGGAGGACGGAATGAAGGAATATTACCCACACCTCTTTTTGGATTATAATGTAAAATAAAATTTTGAGGGAGAAATTTCATAAGGGGGAAGAATGTAATGTCCCGATGTTTTTCAATGTAAACTACATTATTATAAATATTTCATAAAATCAGATGAAAACAAAACATAAATAACTACTATGTGATAATTAACCATTAAACATAATTTTGTCACTTATGTCATTCAAATTTCAAAAATCTGAGACACACGGTCGCTTCAGTAAGTTATTTGGAGTCCCATAATAAAAACATATTTTTTATTGAATAGTAACCTACCCATATGAATAGAAACATAACCTTATGAATATTCTTTTATGATAATGAATAGTAACCACATCCATGATAGTGTAAAAATAATATTCAGGTTGATAGTATGATATAAAAATATTTTAGAATATGTGAATTAATGTTTTAAAACTATATTTTATAATAAAATTTGATTTTTATAAAATATTAATATAATCATATTTCGAAAATTATTTTCCAAAAATGCACATAATTTTTGTATAATACAAGTCAAAAAATGGTTTGGGTGGATTTTTGGGATTTTTCTGAAATATGTGAATTTTTCAAGAATAGTAAAATGCGATAATTTACAATAAATACTAAATAAGGGATTTATTGAGTCATTGAGGATGTTCTGCTAATGTAAGCCCATTTGGTTTAGGAGCACATGATAAAATTATTATTTTTGGTCATGGAAAACATTCCATTCCTTTTATTTTGAATAAATAATAAATTAATGATTATAATATTATGAAATCACTCCCCTCCTCCACTATAAACCCCTCGTCACTACCCCTTCTAATCACTCCTCTAAATCCAAAAGACTTTCCAGTATTCTGCCTAAATATCTCCACAATATCCCCCATGTGTCAAAAAGTTCCTACCCTCTCCAAAATACCAAAACCTCTCCCCTTATGAGGTTCTCAAAGGAGGAAGTATCACGAGGTAAATGCCTCCTTCTGATTCCTTCATTCCTTTTAAGTTATTTTCTTTTTATTTCGTTCCTCGCCTCCCTTCACCATAAAAGTATGATGAATCTAGTTACATAAACATACTATAATGTTTTCATGATAATGGTATATTTCATTATCTTCTATCCTTTCCCCACCCTTTTATTTTAATGAAATGAAATCACCGTTTGAGATGTGCTAATTTAGTAAATTCAAGGACAACGATTTATCAATCACAATTATATTTAATTATGGTCATCAAAACATTTTATTATGGTTGAAAAAAATTATTATATATTTAATATATCCTATTTTTAGTTATATAACACTTTTTTTCAAATTTTATTATGTTATAAATCAATACATGTTCTTTGTAATCAAACCCACCGATTAACAAAAACGGTTTTCACTATGTTTTTATATAATAATTCTACTTCACTCTAATAAAAAAAATTAAATTTTAAACCATGTGATATCCAATATTCTCACTTATATAATATAAATTCATTTCTATAAAACCACATCCAACTTTCATGTTTATCCTAACTTGAATATAAGTGAAGCGATATTTTAAAACCACATAAACAAACGAGCCTGAACAATGAAATTGAACCTTTTATCTCATCAAAAATTATTTTAGTGAACTAAAATGGGTTATAATAAATCAATTAAATACATAAGATTTTATATAATTATTAATTAAAAATCCAATTTTTTTTATTCAGTTCTTTAATAACAAGTGGAGAACACCATTGTATTTAAGGTAAGGGATCCTCTCTTTACACTATTAATCAATATTTTCCTCTATGTTATGCTATTGATGTGTATTAGAAAATTATGGGGTATGTTTATGAACCTCCCCCATAATTATATCATTATTTTTATGTGATGAGAAAACCCTTCTCTCTATCATCAGACCCTATTGTGTACACCCGACACCATGACGATAAAACTGTAACGAATTCTACCCGAACCTTCTTTGTTATTTCAGGTTGCCTTATCTTCCGTTCAAAATGGTGTTGTCTTATATATTTATGTGAATATTCTGAATTATGTTTAGTTTTGTATGATTCCTATACCAATATCCTTTAATCACTTTCTTTTGGGGAAATACATATCTTTTAAAAGATTCCCTCCATAGATATTTCCGATAAGAAAACCTATTTTAAGAAGACTTCATGAATTTTTACCCAATTTCAAGTGCACTCAATACTATGTTTAAGAAACCATTGTATTTATGAAATAAATCTTATGAAAAAAATTATTAGATAAGTTATGGTTTTATAAAAAATATTGTCCCTTTTCTTATTTTAAAATCTCTATATAATTTTCCTTAAAACCACACAAAAATGTTTTATTTCAAATGTTTCTAAAATACATTACTTATATGTTGTCAATTATGTTTGAAACTACGTACCATGTTGTTTGCCTATTTTACCCTGTTAACACCCATGTATATTATAATCCTTTCATTTCATGGAAACTTTTGTGATATGCCCTTTGGTTATGATTTATGTCAGGATTATGGTGCCCAATTATTTCCATGGGTACCATTATATTTATGTATGGTTGATTATGTACGATTATATATATTGTAAGAATATTTATGTAGAAAGAATATTCATGAAAAAGACTAGATGGGTGCTCCCAGATAGCGCTCCAATGCATTGGGTAAGGTTATGTCTAATGTGATGCGATGTGAAACGGGGTTGCTGGTTAGCCTCGACCCGTAATATAATGGGAAACGGTATTGGAAGACTTCCTTGACCCATACAAAAGAAATGTTTTATGATTCTGTGACATCTATATGATTCCATGATTATATTATCCCATTCTTATATGATATTATTTCATATGTTTCATGCTTTGGATATAATTATGTCATGCCTTCTAACTCATGTTCTTAAGATGTATCGTTTTGTCTATTCCCTTACTGGGATTTTCAGTTCACCCCTTTGTTCACATGTTCCCCAGGGTAACCTATACAGATGTAAGGGCTCAAAGGATGTCATGAGATATTTATGGAGATTAAATAAAAATAAGTTTTTTAGCCCAATGTTTTATGTTATAAGTACTCTGTATTCCAAGACACTAGAATTAACTATCCATGTCATGTACTCTAATGATTAATTATGGTTAAAATCATGAAATGTTATATTTAAAAGGATCAGGTCACTATAAATTGTAATTAGGTTTGATATTCAGTTTTTTCTTTGATTTTTATACTTTTTTATCATGTATAATTTTGTAGTTAATTTGAGGGAGTTTGTGTTTTTTGTGGTTTTATTTCTAAAAGTGAAAATCACCCCCCAAATTTAATTAAATCCCTTAGAATTTATGACCAGACTTTGGCCACATGAGGTTGTCTGTTCTGGATATGCTATGTTCCTCCTGCTTATCATGCCAATGTTTAGGGGCGAGATGTGAAAATTTTCATTAGTCAGGGTCGACCTGTGTTTCATTATGAAAAGTGGTATGAGATTTTTTGTTAAATTTTCATATAATATCTTTCTTGGTTGATATATTATTTTGGGGAAAGTTGTATTGGGTGTCGATCTTGGTGTTTACAATTCATTCTGGTTTAATCATTGAGTTGGGTAGGTATAAAGGACTAGTATTATTGGGACACGAAATGTAAATCATAAAATAACAAAGCTGGCCTTTTTATGCTGAAATTAAAGTTACTATGAATATGGGTACATATGTGCTTTTAAGGCACTTTTTGGAGTTGTAATCTCATTATCAAGTGATTTTAAAATTATATGGTCATGACATGAATTATAGAAATGAATTTCTACTAGGAGTCGATATTTAATTTTATTTAATGATTTATGATTTGGTTTAAATTTATTGATTTTTGAAAAATGTTGATATTTAAAAAATTTTTAAGATTTTGAAAAAGGTAACAGTTGTGGTGTTTATAAAACAGTATTATTTTCAAATTAATAATTTAATATTCAGAAGTTATTTGAAGAAGAAAATTGATTAATTTTTTAAAAAATGTTTTGATTGTTATGATGTGGTATAATTTCAAATTATTAAGAATAATTTTTCTAGAGTGTGATAATTATGGATTTTATTGACTTAATAGAAATGGTACCCAATATTCTTCATAGAAACGAATCGGAGGAAGCTTTTGAGAATGTTTTTTTACATGATCCACAAATGAAAACATAGCTAGTTCATATTGTAGTCATAGATTTTCATGTTTTGGATATATGGGGGAAAGGGATGCATCAGGGAAAGTGGATTCTTCTATTCAGTTACATAATAAGACTCCACCTAGCATTAGGGGTTATTTTAAACTAGAAAAATAAAAACATGTGGCTGGGTAGGATGAATCAAATCCTCAATTTCCTATGCACACTAGCAGAGTGAAGGTCATGTTGTCAATGTAAATGTTGGTGTATCTTTTATGATAGTGGTGGGATTTAGAGGTTTAGTCTAGATTTGATGAAGAAATTATGTTTGGGGATTTTGAATTACTATTTAATAAAAAAAATATCTTTATATGTCCACAATTGCATGAATGGTGAATTTATTCCGCATGAAGCACGAAATTGACATAGTTATAGAGTATATGGATAAATTCATGAATTTAGTCTAATTTTTTCCCAAAGCTGATGGAAGTATGCCCTTAAAATGATACATATTTTAGTAATGTCTTAGGTATGATTTTTGTTAATGATTTCCATGATATGTAAAATGAATTATAAAAATATAGTTAACAATGTGATGGTAGTAGAAAGGGAAATCATAAGAGATCTTGGTAGAGGAAGAATTATTATACCCATAGGAAACAGTGGGAACACTAATTCATGGACTAAGAGGAAGTCGAACACCTATTTACAAATAATTGTAATTACTCTGAATCAGATAGTTGGATCAATTAATCTTCCTCCCCAGAACAAGAGTAAAGATGGATGATTCCTTGTTGGTTCTCTCGATCAATTAATGCAATAGTTTATAGAACCACCAAGAGAAGTCCACAATTGCAACCAAATTGGGAATCAACATCAATAGTTTCAAATTTCTCTATGGTTTGAACTTTGGGGGATCTTTTATTATTTCAAAAATGTCGTACGATTCGGTGGGAAGAGGGACACATAATACCTCACATCAGAAGAATTTATCTATATAAATGGATTCCATGAATACCAGGCATCTCAATAAGGGAAATAACAACAATGAAATAAAGATCATAGTACAAGGAGTAAGAAATTATATTTTGTGGGAAAAGAAATTGTAGATAACCAATCTGGACCATAAATGGTGTGAGGTAATATTATTATGAATTCCTTCCTTCTTCAAGTTTGGTTTGATAAATGTCAATCCCATTTTCTTTTTCTTCTCATAGTGTTCATTTTTTTTTCAAGTGCCGAGGTGATAAATTCTATTTTCAAAATATAAAATCTTCTACGTAAATGAGAATGTTGATCCATTAAGTATTGATAATTTTCACTCATTTTTGATGGGGCTGTGTTCATATGGGATATATCTGTGATTGAAATGAATGTCTATGGGAAAATCATGCCTATGGATGGGTTGAAAATGTTCAAGTATCACAGCAATTATTAAACCCAATTGTTCACCATTACAATAAAGGATGACATTGAGAATCTCTTTAGAGGAGAGTAGAATGTAAAGTCATGTGGAATGGGCTTGTTGGCACCAAAAATTGGAATGATCATATAAAATTTGTTTGGGTTGAAAATGGAATCAAATGTGATCAATAATAATAGTTTTCCATATATATTTTTTTATGTTACATCTGTTCTTACCAAAAAATTATTTGGGTACCAACCTATTAGATATGTAGAGTTTAAAATTTCACCCCATCCATGGAAAGGTATTATTCCCCATTAGTCATACCTGATAGAACCAAAATAATTATGGGAATTTTAATGTGAAGTGAGAAGAGCAGGAAGATAAATGGATTATTCAACCAATCACATCTATGTGGCCGAACCTATGTTATTTTTCAAAAAAAATCATAAAAATATTCATATTGTTTTTGTTTTATTAATATTAACCATTATACGATAATGAATTAGTTCCCACATACATGAGTAGATGACTTATTTTATCAAATGAGTGGATATCATTGGTTCTACAAAATTTAATTTCGATTAGGATAATACTATTTGTGGTTTTGGAAGTATAATACTCGAATAACAACATTCATGAGTAGATATGGACATTATGAGTACATAGTTATTTCTTTTGGTCTTATGGATGCATAATCATTCATAAAGAAATTGATGAATTAGATATTTCATAGATATATTGATTCATTTGTTGTATTTTCCATGGATTTCATATTGGTGTATTCACAGAAAAGAGTTGAGAATGAGAAACACTTAGAGACAATATTTGGAATCTTGAGTGATCATCAGTTATATGAAAAAAATTTAAAGTTTTATTTTTGGATTCAAGAGGAACTTTTCCTAGACCATGTAATTTAAAAATTTCAATTATTTTGATGTAGAATATATATTGTATTTAATCTATTATAATGTAATAAATAATATATATTACATACACATTTTCTTCTTTATAACATGTCATTGTTGTCTTTTTATTCATGATTTCTCAGGACTAGCATCACCAATGGAAACATAAAAAATGAAACATTTTCCATTCCAATAGAACGACGAATGTAAAATGTCTTTTAATGATCTCAAATTCTTCCCAACATCAACACTAATCCTGATTTTTACTGAATAAGGGATGGGGTATGTGTTGTACTATGATTATTTTAGAATATTTTTGGGTTATAATCTCATGTAGGGAGATAAATTTGTGGAATATAATAATAACCCAATATTTTAACACATTTAAATTATGTCACTTTTTTAGAATATTTCATAGATTATACTAACTCATGCACAAAGTGTGTATTGGTTAAGTCCCTTTGGAAACATAGAATCATAAAAATCTAGTTTATAACACATATAATTCTTCTCCTGACTATATGTCCATGACTATAACCCTTTTAGTAAATAAATCTTAATAGCTTTATTCATATGTTATGGAAATGAAACTTTAGAACAAGTTAGCTCATGTGCTCAGAAAGGTTACACAACAGAGACATTTATACTTAATGATGAGCATACTTGTATGAGAACATGATCATTGAAATAAAATATCACACAATGTATATTAATGATCATAATGATAAGCCAGTGAATAATGATCAGAATTTAATAAAACATGAATCCTATGGAATAAAGGAAATAATCTATGAAGTCATAATGTAGGAATAATATATGGAATTTTTAGAATATGCACAAACATATATTTTAATTTGAATAGCACTCATGGTATCACTCCTAATATGATCTTTTAGGACATGGTCATTGATGTATGTTACATGGGATATAAATATGTACCCGATGAATTATATGAAGATATTTGTCCCATAAATATTATAATGAAATCATACATATATGTTCCACAATAACATAAAAAATATAACATATCAGATCCCATAGAATGAAATTGGTTTCATAAACATCATTCAATTATAACATTACCCATGGAAAAAATATGGGTTTCAAAAATATCTTTCCATAGTTTACAAAGAACATTAATAAACTAAAAAATAAATAAAATATTTAAGAATATACTCAGTAAAACATTATTAACATAAAAAAAATGTTATCTTGGAAGGAAATAATTTTGAAAGAACTCTTGAAAACAAGTCATGTGGAAAATATCATAGCTTCTTTGAAAACTTTTTATTTATTAGAAATTTTTCTCAATTTTAAAAAACAATTTTTTTGAAAATAAATAATTATTGTTGTAAGGGAATCATACAGTAAATAAAGAATCATGAAAGTGTAAAATTATGTTTCATTAGTTTTACTTAAATAAAATTCTTATACATTTTTCTAAAAAGTAAAAAATTACCTCGTTAAGAAAGAGACAAAAGATTCCATTCAATCTATTTAATAAAAATTAATTCAATTATTTAAACAACTTCAATAAATTATATAAGAAATGTAAAAATATTTTGGAATTAATTTTTAATAAACATGGAAATTGGTGATAAACTTTTCTAGGTAGATACATATGTATAAACAATACCGATAATAATGTGCTTGTGAAATTAATCCTAACATTACATCTCATTCCCTCAGAACTAGTCTAAAAATAATGTTTCTTGGTTTTGAACATATTAAAAACATAAAAATGGATCCAAATAGTAATTATTTTATCATATATGATTCATTTATGACATTATATTACTTGTTTGTTAAGAATTCCAATATAATGAAATGTTTTAGGTAAAAAACACTTTTTCATCGTACAACTTTTGATGTATTATTAACGACCCAATTAAATACCTAATGAATTAAATATATAGACAATTTTAAACATTATTTATATAAATATATATATTTATTATAGAAATATATATATAAATATATTAAATATAAAAATCTATTCATGTATACAATAAGTCATACGTACACATAAAAATTGTTACCGTTTTCTCATCTTACTGAATTAAAGAAGGTAATATATATATTTATATATATATTTATATTGTTCAATTATAATTACCATTTAATATATTTATATTTATTAATTATATATATTTTTATAATCAATCTTGAAATATTTAATGTCTAAGAATAATCTCATCACGTCGTGGAGAAGCTAGGCTGTATTTATGCACGAGTGGCGATAGCATTCCCATAACTGTGAAAATGTAAGGAATTGGATGGTATATAATTTTAAAATGAATCAATATAATGTTATATTATGAATTTATATGTATTATTTCTATCATTATACTCATCCATGTAAAGTGGTGATGAAAAACATGTTACACCATGACGTGGAGATCGTAAGTTGTACATACACACGCATTGTACTTTGATTTTTCATAGGACAGATTATAGGTGGAAATTAGTATTTCCGTATCAATAATAAAATATCAAAATATATGTGATACTGAATATATTACCTTATAATTGAATCAAAAAATGAAGATAATGTAGAAAAAGAAATAATTTTGAATGAGCTGGTAAGGAAATTACCTCTTCTTTGACGATCACCCTCTAGATATCCTCTTAGGGACATTAGAGTTGGTATTTTTAGAATACCATAAAATATATAAAGTTAAATTGTATTTTGGTAAGGGAAATGTTATGGGTTTGTTTGATCATGAAGGTATAATGGTGTGTGAGTAACTGAGGGAGAAGGTTCCCTTTTATAAATGAGGTGAGTGGTACTTTTTGAAATCCAGAAAATATTAAAAACATATTAAGATTATTATAGAGATGAAACTAAAAAATTAAATAGAAATAAATGTTTTATGAAATTTTAGACCATTTAATATCCCTTTTATTATTATTTATAATTTTTTTTAAAATTTAATAATATATAAATTCACTAAAATATCATTATTTTGAAATTCGATACTATTAATTAAATTTTGTTTTAATTATATCAAGACACGGTGGTAATTCGAATATAATTATTTAAAAAATACACAAAATGTATATTGTATATCAATAAATTCATTATACACTTAAATTATTCCAAATTATATCAAAAATAATATTATTAAAATCAATTATTTAATTTTCTACCAAATTAAATTAATACTATATTATCATTAAAGAAGTATATAACGTAATTATAAAAAAATTAAATAAATTCTATAATGAAATTAATTTTATTATGATCAATATATAAATTTATATTTATTTCTATCTAAATTATTTTACATTGAGGACACATAAACAATATTATATACAAGGGAGTGATATTTTCTAACTATCATTGACTTTAAATTATACAATTATTATTTTAATATACTATTGACCATTGAACAATTATACATCGATTATATGTTTCTAAGAGTCGAATAATCTTTATCCAATATTTTGTTAACATGTTTTCATTTTTTTAATCGGTAACAGGTTGTTTGAACGCATATTTAACCCCCTTAAATTTTATAATGATATGATCTCATTTATACATTAAGGTATAATATAATAACTATAAAAGTCCAAAAGAACCCCAAATGGATCATTTTTGAAATACTTAACCTAATTAAAGTAAATTTTATGAATTATATAATTTTAAAATTTTATATCATTTAAATGTTTTTATTTATTTGTAATTATCATTTATGTCAATTTATAAACTATTCATTATTTTTCTTATAAAAAATATTATAAAAAATGATATCATCATAAATAAAATTATAATATATCAAAACCAGGTAAATGATATCTATAAAATTTTTAGATGTCATTACATTTGTCAAATTATATGATTAATATTTTTAATATCATTTCTTTGAAAATTCCATTGATTAAACAGTTACTAAATCATAATTTTTTATCCTTTAAGGTATATATTTATTTCCAAAAAACTAATCATAAATTACATTGATGAATATATTTATTCTACAATTCAAAATATTTTTATAGTTGAAATTTTATTCTGTATAAATATATATTCATATCAATATTTTTATTAAAAATATGAGAATGAAATTTTTAACAAATTTTTAAATAAAATCAATGAATATTAATATTCTCAAAAAAGTTTCCTAAAAAGTTTAATTTTTTTTCCCAAAGATGATTTTTTTAAAACAAATTCATCTAATTTAATTAGGAAAATTATTAGGGTTGTTTTATAATATTATAATATTATTATTACCTTATACTAATTGATTATATTTTATTGTGGAAAATAAAAAAAACTTACTAATGTTACTATTTATAATATGAAAAAATTAATTTGATAATTTAAGACTCTAAATATCACATTGATTATAGAAATAAATTTTTCGTTTTTCAAATTAAATTCATATAAGACGAAATATTAATTTCAATGCTAATATAGTTGACCTAGTTAGAAGGTGAGTAAAAAGAACAATCAAATGTTCAATAACTTTTTATATCTAATTTAAAAATAAAAATGTTTCCCAGAACCTAAATTGAATTAATATATAAATAATTTATCTATTCTGAATATAAAATCATTTTAATATTTAATAATTATTTAAACAAAAATGATGTTTTTTACAACAGTGCTGAATTTTTCTTTATTCATAAAAAATGAAACTACTCAGAAAAATATGAATACATCAGTCCATGTCAATTATGAAATTCATAATTCAAAAATTATGTTTATTTTATCAAAATAACATTTTTAGAGTGTCAAAAATTAATTTTATTATTGATCATAATAGGCCCAAAAATGAAGTTCCTTGATGAAAATAGTATTTATAAATATATATGGACTTTAAAAAAATTATACATTTCATTTAAAATAAGTTTTATTTACATCGAAAAAATATAAATATTATTTAAAAGTAGTATTTTCTATTCATACAACAAAATATAATATCTAGTTTATACCTAACTAATTTTAAATAATTATAATAAACACATATTGTCTAGAAAAAAATCAATGTTGCATGTAATACAATCCATGTTAGTGTTGAACGTGGTGCAAGAAGAACATGGTTTCACATATAATGTAATCCAAACATAGTGTTTTCATATAATGAAACATACATTCAATATTGTGTGAAATAAAAAAATCTAAAATATTAAATTATATTAAAAAAATATTTCACACAATCTCGGGTTGTTACACTTATGGATCAAGACTTTAAGTGTACATGAGAAGACCAAACCAACACATTATTTGGAGTTAACTTTAATATTCCTTCATTATAAGACTATGAAAATAACCTATTTATTCAAAATATTACTAAGTTTATTGATAAAAATATTTTGAAACATATTTTCCAAAAAATTGATTTTTTCTTTTGGCAAAGAATATTGAGGCTGTGTCTAAAAATATTTGACATTGAATTGATGTATATACATTGTAGACTCAATATTGTGGATTATTAATTAAGTAGAAATTCATATATTCAATTTAAAAATGTAGATTTAGATCAATAGGAGTTGATGTTGGTCCAAGTGGACAAGCACATGGAATGTGACGAATGAGGTGAAGATGTGGTTTTCATTCCATTTTCATTAATTATTGATTTTGATGAAATTGTTAAATAGGTATAGATATTTGATTTAGAATCTGATTTTGATAAGGTAAAAAGTCAATGTTGGGAAGACCATTGGGGATGAAATATATATGGGTGTTAAATATTTAGGTTTAAATATTGGATCGTCATACCTATAACATTTTGGGTATAACTTCTTCCTGAATACCACCATTCAAGAAGGAATGTTCATCCTCAAATACATAGAAGGTATAATTAATTGAAATACTATTTTAGGGATTTTTATGAAAATAATATTAGATAATTTTTATTTCATGTTGCTTAACATGGTGCATGGAAAATCATAGAATTGAAAACCAATAGTTATGTTGCAGTCTTTACCTATTCTAGTTCGGAAATTAAAGAACATAGTGAGGATTTTATAATATGTCCCCAATGGAATGTTTGAGAAAACAATGACTTATCGAAGATAGTGGATCATATAGAAAATGCATCTAATTTAATCTATATTCATAAATATCATATAGTGGAATAATTTTGAAAAATATATATCTGAGATTTGATAAGGAGGCATGATGTAGCAGTTTTGATTGTTGGAGAAAGAGATCTGAGGTATGTGTATCGTTTTAGGAAATACATATAAGAATCTCAAGGATCTATGTTGACTTTCAGTGCGGTGCATCATCATCATATAAATGGGAAATTCAAAAGTGAGATATAAATATTGGAAGACATGTTACGATATTGTTTATTAGATTTTTGAGGCTCATGGGGAGAGAATGTGATATTAGTGAAGTTCTCGTATAAAAATAGTTATTAGGGCATGATATTAATGGATCCTTTAGAATAATTACTGAGGATTACTTTTTGTTATCAACAATGTTTGGTGGAATAATTTCATAATTCACTATTTGGGTTTTTCCTTATCAATGAAACATCAATGAAGATCTTTTTTATTAGGAACCCGAAGGAGAATGATCTGAGTCATTAGAAATTGTGTATGGATCATCATCTATGGTCAATGTAATTTGAGGTTAGTGATAATGTTTTTAAGATCTCTCCATGGATTGGGAATAATAATTTTTGGAATCATGTAATGTTATCTCCTCCATATATAGGCCCTTTGGAGATACTTGATTGGCTTGGTGAGGTGGAATATGAGTTAGCATTCCCCTCACGGTTCATTAATGTTCAGACATTGTTTCACAAATCTCATTTGAAAAAATATCATCCATATCATGACAATATGATTTTTTTTCAGAAAACATTGACCTATAGATGGATTCGTAGTTAGTGCACGTGCTTGTGCAGATTGTGGATAGGAAACAGAATGTCTTGTATGAAAACAGCATCAATATACTTTTGGTTTTATGGAAACATGGTTAGATTTTAGAAGAGGATTGGGAACATGATAATGAAATGTTTGTACAATGGACTTAACAAATTTATGATGGATTTTGTTTTCTAGAATTGGGGGATGGAAATTATAATGGTGAGGAGTATTTAGCACCCCCTGGTTTCAAGTATATAACCCGATCTTTATGATTTTTTTTAATGTAATGTGTTTAGGTGAACTTTGTGAGGGATTGGACAACACTTGGATGATTTTTGGGATACACTAATGGCGAATCATTGGATCTAGACATTTTGAAACAATGAAACACATATAGAAAATCGTGCAACATGAAACATGTGGTTCTAGGCAGGGACATGGTGGGGAGCATGGATTGACCAAACCGTACGAACACCATGGAGAAACCATACAGAGTGGGATATAAGAATTTTTATGGTTTGCGCATAGTTTGTCTAATCATAAAAGAAAACCATATGATTTCCATCTTTAAGAAGAGGCTGGTGCACGATTAGTGCAAGATTTTCCTAACTGTGAAATAAATCAAGATCATTTAAAAAATCAGATCATTAAAAAGTTGACCTACAGTAGTATTACATCTAAAACTATCATTTTCACTTATTTTCACCCTCAATATGGGTTTTCATCCACCCAATGATTTTTGAGTCTCTCCCCTTCGACCCGAATTCAATACATAGGAAACTCATAGTGAATTAAAGAACAATTACCCTAGTGATTATTTTTATTTGATAGTTTTTCTTAGATCTAATCATCTTCCCTCTCTTTCTTCCCAATATCTTGTCCATTAGGTATATATCTATGATTTTTGTTTCCAATATAGATGATTTTATTATTAATTTATGTTAGTGGATGAGATATAATGTGGGGTTTAAAATATTGAACTAATTTTTAAAGGTGTTTTGATATTGTTATTCATTTTACCCACATTTTTATAGGTAGGGGTCACAACTCTGAACTACATTTATTAAAAGTTGAAAGACTAATTTAATTTTTTTAAATTTTTTAAAATTTAATTTGAAATTTATTGGTAAATCGTGGTAGAAAATCACCTTAGTCATGGTTTTTGGATATAAGGAATTGCAGAAATTTATTATTATGTAATGTTATTTGTTTATTGATTTTATAGTGATGGGTTGAAAATGTGATTTTCTTTTGATTCATGGGAATGGTTTTTTGAAAAAAATTTCAATAAAAAATATCATTTACTGATTAGTTTTGGAATGTTTGGTTCAAAATGGTTTTGGAATACACTATTTGTGTGAGTTAATTCTTTCAATGTGTCTATATATTATGTTTGTGTACCATTGGTATACATAGGGGGTGTAAACATGGAATAGAGGAATGTGATATTGGGAGAAAAAGAAACTGTACATTTAGTGACAACTCAGTGGATGGATACGAATCATATGATGAGTATAGAGCTACAATTATTGAATTCATGTTATTTTGTGTTTTTCAATCATGTAATGGGTATTCTTAAAAGGATATATGAAATGGATTAATTAGTTTTTTTGATTCATTCAATGGAAACTATTTTTGTATAAAAAATTTCATTATATTTTAATATAAACTATTTAATTATATTTTATATAACTTGTTCTATATAAATATTTTATCATTTTCTGTACAAGAGGAGTTATTAGGGATGACATTTGGGGAACTCATACTATTTTTAATTACTAACCCCTTTCTTTAGCCCATTGGTGATTTTGAAAATATTGTCTGTTTGGATTTAGTTAATGGAATGCTACCACATTTCATCAATGTTTGTTCGTGAAAAAAATGTTATATTGTGGAGTTAGAGAATGAAGAATATTGGGAGCTGTCACTTTATGTCTTGGAGTATTTTTTTGGTTTTGTATTCTTCTTTTTTACTTAGATGTTTTAGGTCTTCTGTAGTGGTACTCTGATTGTAGTTGGTTTTGATATTCCATTTTATTCATTGAGTTTTATACGATTTCATTGTGCATCATTAACTAGTCATTTTGTTATGGTATGTTTGGTTGGGTGGTTTTATTTCTCAAAAGGTGATATCGTCCCCTAATAGAATTGAAGCCCATGGAATATTTTCTAGCCATTAGTGATGTGCAGATATCTCTTAAAGACAAGTAACATTTCACTTACTTCTCAAGACAATGTGGAGGGGTAGGATTTTACACCTTCCACATGGAGAGATGGTTGATTATCAACCCTTGTGATGCTCTGATGATCAGACCTGAACACTTTGACCTAACAATAATTACATAAATAAGCATCATGATTATATAAAACCATTTCAATCAATTTAAGAAGAAACATATTTCACCATCATGTTCTACATGGTACAAAACTATATATTTATTACTCAGATGCCCCTATCCATGTCCCAAAAATGAGATACTCTATGTATAAGTTTCTATATATTTTATATGATATATACATAGGGCCACATATCATGTAACTTCACCTGGGATCTTTGGTGTGTCATACCCAAAACAAGGAATAACTAACCATGTGTCTCTACATGAAATGTTCATTGGGTTACACGATGTTTACATCTACTAAGGGTCTTATGAGTTTACTCATGACACTCTTCTCGACTACCCACGTGAATCATCATGGCATGTCCCCTTGGGGACAAGCTGTAATTACATGATTTGGGTATTGGGAATGTTCTTTAAACACATTTACTCAATACAAGGGTTGGTTCACATGATATATTGGCCTATCCAAACCATGAGTAATATTTATAATGTTTTGAAACCCCATATTCTATGAGAACCCAAAATACATGGTGTGTATTCCTCTTGGATAATCAACGTTTAATCACTTCTTTATAACATTAGGAATATTCTTCACAAGGAAACTATATTAATTATTCACACCACTTACCCTACCATTTTACTCACGATAAATGTATTAATGTAAATTATATAACATTTGATCATTTTTTCTTAGCCTCTTGTGGGAAAAATGTATTATGTTTATCCAATCGATAGATGTTTCATCGTATTCTACCTTTTGGAGATCCAAAAATCAAATACATTGACCAAAACCTATAATCCACCACAATTAATCCAGAAACACTGATCTACATTATTATTGGCTCTTCAATATAATCTGGGGGATTAGATCACTTTGAATTTTTCTTAACAATGTAAAACTGGGACACCATGGTCCAACTATAAATAACATTAATAATAGTTTGGAGAAAATCATAACAAAAATTACAAAGAATTATTGGCTATTGTGATAACATCCAATGTTTAAATGAATGAAAATAATGGCACAAAACAAGGGAAAAATGATATAGTAAAATAGTTAAGAAAATTTTATTTAAATAATTGGTTCATGAAATCAACATAAATATGAAATTCATAATGTGTAGATAATAAATTCACTCATGAATAAATTATTGAAGGATGAAAATGAAAAAAAATAACATGATGTACCTAAAATTTATTGTTAATTGGGGAAGAATGTTGTAGCTAGAAATGAAGGTGAGAATATTATTTTGTTTTTCTTATCTCCACAGATTCTACAAAATAATTTTCACCTTTACATGTTCCACAGTCTCCAAAACCATCAATGATCTCACTTCATCCTATGGAGAATATAAATGCATTTCTGTGAGTCCTTGGTATTTATCATAATAACATATAAATTTTGAGGGATTTTTTTAGAATTTAAGTAAATAATCTAATTCAGTTAACGCATCCAACAAAATATTCCTTCCAAAAAAATTTAATACTAAAAAACAATATATTGTGCCCATGGTAAAACAATATTCCAAAAAATTGATCGTAATTTTCAAATTGAGGGCTTCATCACTGGGAAATTAATTCATTCTAAAAATATAGACACCTGATTATATATATATATATATTAATATATATAATATATTAATTATATGGTTCTCTAATGACCAAAACACATTTCCATATCTGAGGGAAATCAATATAGAGAATGATATTGAAATATTCAACTGATCAATGCTATAACATCTGAGAACCTAACTTCTTAGATCATATATTGATATCCATTACATTAAATTTCCATTTCTAATGATGGTAATTGTAACCCAAAATTATTCATCAAAACCATACAATATTAAATGGAAAACATGGATCTCATACATTATGTAGGGAAATTTCATTATTGGGTTTTAGTGAATTAGGAAAAACTATTATATAAAAAATTCTCATTAACTAGGGTACATAACCATCTAGTTATAAATTTGATCATTATCCCCCATTTATACTAGATATTCTTATTTAAAAATAGGTCATAGTAATCATTCTTGTGAAATCCTATAAATACCGAAATCATTCACACTCATTCATTAAAACATAGGAAAAGGAAATATAAAATGAGTGATATCATATTCTTTGTAAGGATAAAAATAATTATTAATAGTAAAAGGTCATTAATAAGTATATGACTACATCAGTGCATTAAGACATAAAAAATGTGCATGAGAAAATCATAAAATAAGTTTTATTGATCAATACTTATACTATCATATTTGAAAACATGGAAAAAGGGAAGAGTCGTCAATATCAACAATCATGATCAATGAGATACAAATATTGACCATTATAATAATTATAGACCCATTGAATGAAATTATAAAACATATTGGTAACATGGAAAATAATCTCATTTAACCCTTACAAATGATGTACCTAAAATGTGTGAATTCCATCTCTAATTTGTATAATGCATGAGAGCGCTATCTTTTCTCAACCATTGTATAAGTTATAACGGGATGACCTGATTCTATCTATGAAAATTGATAAATTATAATGTTCATGAACTAAATAAATAGATAATTCACTATAAATCATGAGACAATAATTATTTTTTAGAACACAATTAACCAAGGAAAATGATTAATTTTCCTCAAGAATCCAATTGTAACATTATAAACGATGTAAAAGAAATGTATTCCAAAAAAATTAATTTTAAAAATGATATACCGAGAAAAAGAAATGAGTTCAATAATACAGTCATGAAAATGTGATTAAACAATGTAAATTAAATGGGTTTAATAACACAGTCTTTGATATATGATTTACCCATGGAATTAAAATGGGATAAAAACCAATTTTATTGAATCATGGAAAACCATGAGAAAGGAATGGTTTGAATAACAATATACATAAAACAAACATAATCTACACATTTTTTGAATTAACATGGTATCAATACATAATATCCATATTGTAGGATAACTAACATGAAGTAATTTGATGTTTATTAAAGGAAATGACATTATAATATAATTAAAAATCATCATAAAGAAAATAACCTTTAACCATTCCAAATCATCCCATTACACTTTTAAACAGTTGAATCATAATCTCTATTATTGAATAACCAGAAAAGGTATATTATATCATATGAATAATTATATTCATGATATATAATTTAAAAGGATAAGTTTATACACCTGATAAAAGAATATTGGCGTATTAATTAAATAATATCTCAATGAAGGAACATTGTGTTGAAAGACTATTACCTTTTTAGTAACATAAAAATTGAAAAATCCATGAACATGAAATAAGAATATATTTTTAAAATCATGTAAAATCAAGGATTATAATCCTAAAATTCGTTCGTTGTAAGATTAAATAAAATAAAAAATAATATATTTCTATAACAACAAATAAGCCTTAATGGAATGTAAATTGAGACTAAACCCCTTAAACAAGTGGTATCATCTAAATCAGAAACAAAAAAGTAATAATAAAAATTGATTTATTTATTTATAATTATGAATAAATATTTCATTATATTAAATATAAATATGTGTCGTATATAAGGAACATAAAATAATTAATCGTGATTGTGATGTATGTATCAAAAAAGTTAAAGTGAGATTACGATCCCATAATACCTGAGTTACTTTTAAATCATATTACTAATGAAATAATAACATAAATTAAATCATTTATTGTCCTAGTAAAGGAAATTCAAGTTATAAAATTTTATTGTGAATTTTAAATACCATATAATATAAACTACTTGCATAAAATTAGAATATGTCTCAATATAATAAAATTGAGACAAAACCCATTACCTTAAGACCGATTTTCCATGCATGTTATCTATATTCTGTAATAATAAACATATGTTATTTAAAAACCATTTTAATAAAATTTTCATACTTTTTTATTACTATCATTTCAGTTATAAACACATTATACATAATTATCTAATAAATATTTTAAGCAGGATGATTTGACCATAATCGGTTTGTGTGTCAAAATTGACTTCGGTAAGTCCCATATGGTCATAAGATTCACCAGTAAAACATATATAGGAAAATTATTATTAATTTATTATCCTACTTACACATAAATTATACCATTAAAACCAACCATGAATTATGGTTAAGAAAAATTAACCAACATTAGAATCATTGAGATAATTGGCCATACGTATGCATGAGTAACATTCTCATTTTTTAATGATAGTTATGGAAAGAAGTAAAGTAGAAGGTTCCTTTAAATAATGAAAATTATGTAAAAAATACAGTATTATTATACAATATATACTTATAAATATAATTCATATGATGTAAAATGAATAACATTGCATTAAGGAGGTGTTAGTCGACATGTCCACAAACGACTATATTAATTTTGTGTGTATGTGAAAGAGTAAAAAATAAATTGATATATTATATTTATAGAAAAATAATTATAACAATAATATTATTTTTTATGTTTCATTGCTTTTATGTTATCATGTCCATAATATTTCCATGAAATTTGTGAATGTATATCATCACTTTCTAGTGGTGGTATTCTACAAATCATAAAACAATCCTATCACATTTAAAAAAAATATAACTCATAATGTTATGTGTTATATAAAAAACCAATAATTATTAATAAAACACAAATATAACATATATCATAAAAATATTTTTCCATTATAATTCCAAAACATGATTTGTGGTAAAAGAAAACTAAACAAATCATTTTGTGAGGCGATAGTTCGCTGTAAATGAATGGTCTGTTCATTACCCATTTGACAGAA
Organism: Viscum album; assembly: GCA_963277665.1. NCBI lineage: Eukaryota > Viridiplantae > Streptophyta > Magnoliopsida > Santalales > Viscaceae > Viscum > Viscum album. The sequence continues at coordinate 1,696,195,671 of OY728132.1, read as the reverse complement.
GTGTTTATAGGTCTATTTATAACATATAACATAATAAAATTTTAGTATATTTTTTATTATTTTATTACATAATCATTTATTAATAAGTAATTATGTTGTAGAGAATCAAATCATACATATATTCACATTGTAGAATGTTACCTATTTTTCGGGTAACACCTTTTCATTTGATCCAAATGGATTCCTTGTATGGATTTTTGACCAAGCTGAGTCATCTAGTACTAGGGTTGGTATTTTTGGAGGAAATGTGGAATGATTATTGACTATCCAATGAAGCTAGAATGTTCTAAGTTAGAGGAATCATGAATGCATTTTTATAGTGGAGGGGGGAGTGGAATTTTTGTAAATACCAAAAGGTGATCACTATTGTAAGGTTTTACTTACCTCATATACTTAAAAATTTGTAACATAATATATTAAAATAAATTAATGGTCTAATAAAATTTTCACCATACAAAAAAGTAGGGAATAAACGTGATGAAACAAATGTATGACTCTAACACTTCTAAAAATGTTTTTTTCTATATATGTTCCTATATGATAATTATAAAAGATAAATTGGTTGATGAATGGAAGATATTTGGTTTTTTTAGTACTTAACAATTACATGGAATGAGATAATATTATTATTAATTTTGAATCATTTAATATAATTTAATTTATTGAATAATAACATTAATGACATTTTGAAGATATTTATTTAATTTTAATTAAAAAATTTATAATAAATTAAATGAATTAATATATATTATGTTCACATATTTTTAAAAAGATATATTTATCTACCAAAAATGGAACAAAATAATTCATTATATTTACATTAATTTTAATTTCTTTAGCATCATTTGTTATATTTAATTATTAATTAAATAATACATGTGTTGGCGTTTGTTAAGTCTTTAATGTAATTATATAATAGAAATAAAATAGGGAATAATTACGATGATAAAAAAAGTCATTTACCTTTTAAAATAATCTTCATAACCAATGATAAGTAACTTCTTCGATACACTAAATCTTTATAAATGTTGAAGGTAAGGAAGGTTCCATTTATATCTTTTTATTTAAATAATTTATTATATAGGTCACCGTCATGTAATATTATTACAAAAAATTATTAAATCATATTAAATTTATAATATGGTATATCTATATACATAGAATGGTTTTTTCATGGGATTCTAGTTCATTTTGACAATTATAGTTATGGATTTGACCTTTGTTAAGCATAATTTTACAATAATTTCTACATTTAATTTTCATTAATATCAAAAATTATTTTGGTTAAAAATATGTAATCTTATTTGAATATAAATAAAAGAATTATTAAAATAGTTTGTTGAAATTTTTCAAAATTCAATTCATAGAAGTTTCAAAATTAATTTTAATAAAAATATCACAGACGTGGTGAGAAAAGAGGATTTTAATGTGAAAATGTTCAGAAGTTCAAATGTCATTATATCTAAATAAAATATAATAATTATAACAATTAACTATATTTAATTAGTAATATTATTCATATATGTTGTATTTAAATGAAATTTAATAAATAATTTGCGACTAATAAATATTTCATTTATAATGAAATTTTCAAATTAAATGATGTTTTTTTCATTATGCATCAAAAATGAAACTTCTTTAAGAAACCCACAATTCACACTAAGATAATTTTGATATTACTACTAAAAAATTAATTTCATATTTTCCATATGAAATGTATAAATGTGTGAAAATTATATTTCAAATTGGATTTCTATTAAAAGGTGATAAAACAACCTTTTAAAAAAATATCTCTTTTTATGCATAAAATTGGATTTATTCATATTTCAAGCCCATAAAATTTATCAGTTCAATATAAAAAAATTATATAAATGATTTTAAATAATATTGTTTTTCATATCCACACACTCCAATATAATTTGAATTGTGTACCGTTCTTAATAAATAAAAACATGAATAGTGTATTTTTGTTTGGTAAGACTGGACATTGCATGTAACACAAGTTATCAAAGGGACACGATGTTCCATGAAACACATGATTAATTTTTTTTCCAATGATGCAACCTAAACTAATAAATTATGTGTAAAAAATAATTTATTTAATTAAATTTAAATTGAAAGTATATACATCATAAAATCTCATAATGTTACATCCTAACCCTTTAAAATGAATATCTCTAATGAAATTTTTCATGGTTTCCAAATGATTAACCATTATACTATTCCTTTGTTAAAACACATGTTGTTAATGGTTAAATAAAACAATAACTTAAAATGGAATGTGAGAATAATAAAGGACTCCAAAAGTTTTGTATACTAGTTTTAAACTTAATTTAAACGTAGATGAAAAATAAAAATTGATTTTTAAGGGAAAAAATTCCCAATAACTAGTATAAAGTGATATAGGAAATTTTAAAGAGTAATTCAATGAATAAAAACCCACAAGACAAATATGAGTGGAAAAGGTCATTGATTTAATTAGAAAATATGGTTATTTCATAAAATTATATTTCTACATCTTTTTTCTAATTTTAATGATTATTCGTATGATATATTCATATTTTAAATATACATACATGATATAATTTCTTCTATAAATCAATTCCCATAAAATACTATCTTTTTCGCCAAATGAATTTATTTAAGATGATTTTCTAGTTCTGGAGGATGTAAAATCAACTTTTAATGACTACATGTCCAAAAAAGTTATAATGAATATATTCCACCTATCTTTAGACATTATCCAAAACCAAAATGGTTTGAACAAGTAATGATAATTCCCAAAATGGTTAAATCATCCAATTATACACTAATATTCAATGATAAATTGTAATACCCAATGATAAAAATATATTATTCCATAAATAACTATCCATAAAATCCCTATAAAAAATTCATGAACATGTACAAAACCCAAATATTATAATTATCTGATCATATGTTATTCCATGATAAATATATAATTATTCATAAAATAAAATAATAAGTGTTTTCCAAATATCCATTATTTAAATGATTGAAGAACATACTAAACTAGACATCATGATAGGCAGTGATAGTGTGTGAAATACTTATTGCACTTCAATTTTGTGTTTAAGACCCAATGCCTATCAACATGATACAGGTTGACACCATTTTATTTGTTTTCAAAACTTTTTCATTAATCATGAAAACTACTTCCTCTCTAAAAACACTTTATTGTTACATGGAGATTAAAATAACTTATCCAAAAAAACCTTTAGAAATCACTTTAAGATCCCATATAATAAAATAGTAATGGAGTGTCTAATTCTTTGAACATATGATCCATCTTTTTTTTGTATACCTATAATGATATACATTGCTCTAAATATAACCTCCTAAGAAAACATCTAAATTTTCAACTATTTCTAAAAAAACATTGATACCATATACAGAATAAGAAAACTAACTTTCCCAGATCATGTGCTGAAATCCATGAATTTTAATTTCCTCCATGGATTCCAAAAACTGTGACCCAAATTATTCCATCAAAACTGTACGACATAAAATGGAAGACATGTATCAATTATATTCTAGCGGACCATTTATGATTTGAGTTTTAGAGATTTAGTAAAAAATCTTATAAAAAAAATTCACAAAAACCTAGACCCATAAAAATCTAGTTTATAAAGTTGAGAATCATCTCCAATTTAACCCATAAATTATTGTTTTATAATTTTTTTTAACATAATATATTTTAAATAATTTATAAACATAAATCATTTAACCTCATTCTTTAAAACCTTGGGAAAAAGAAACAAAAGATGGGTGAACTCAGATGCTCACTAAGGGTAAACATAAGAATTTAAATTAAAAAGTCATCATTGAGAATAACAGTGAAAAAGGGTATAATTACATAAAAAGGAATTATATAATAACATAATAAGTAATAGTCATCAATACATGGACCATCAAATATAAAATAATGAAAATAAAATAGTCATCAAAATCAATAATCATGAGCCATGTGGTATCATTCATAGTCATTAAAAGAAATATAAACCCCTAGAAGGAAATGAAAATAATTGGTATCTTGTATTATAATCTCATTGAACCCTTAAAGAACCAATATGAATAATTATAAATGAATCAAAACTTAGAAAATGTCTATCTAAAGATTATCGAATGCATTATAGTTCTATATGAGTGCAGCAATTGGGTAATCTATAACGAGATCTAAAAGATTTAAATTATTGAAAAAATAATTTTTAATATAAAAAAACTAAATACATATATAATTATTCATTACTCATTGAAACAACCATTATTATTTTCAAAACTTGATTAACAGATGAAAAGGAAAAAACATCCACTATAATCTCTTTGAAACATCATTAACCCACATAGAAGAAATGGGTTCCAAAACAGTCTAATTGAATATGATTAACCAAAGAAAAAGAAATGTGTTTAACAAAAAAAAAATTAAACATTATTAAACAACGTAAAATAAATGCTTTTGATAAGAAACAATTTAAAACTAGATTAACACATGGATTCCAAATTGGATAAATAACAATCTCTTTAAAATATGAGTAACTCATGAAAAATAAATGGGTTAAATTAAAATATCTTTGAAAAAATCATCCATAATATGTAATAATGAGGATGTTCTCATGTGACAAAATCCATAGTGTAGGACAATTAAAAACAAGGTTTTTTAATTTTCAATATTGGAAATGACCATAATAGATCATTAAAAACATTCCTACAGAAAATAACTTTCAATCATTCCAAACCATCTCGAAGCAATTTGAAATATTTGAATCATATTATACATGAAATAATGCCATTAAAAAAATAATATACTGATAATATATATATTAATGATATATTATGTAAAAGGATAAGTACATACATCTCATAATATAAGATAGAGTATAACATAACAAATATCTCAAAGAAGGAAAATTGTGACAATATTCCAGTACCACTTTGGTAACTTCAATACCATGAACCCATTTAAAGAGAGTTCAGAGAAATAATATATAATAACCCATAAATTTTAGTACAATAATTATAAAATACAATCATGGGGTCCATATACACAATATAAATTAATCTATCGGCATGACAACAATTAATTTTCAATGGAATATAAATTGAGATTAAACCCCTAACAACTATAGTAACATCTAAATCAGAAACCCAAAAAGTTATAATAATTTTTTGAAACATATAAATAACATGAATATATAATAATTAAGGATATAATATATCAGAAGTGGTAGTAGGTACACCATATGAAATAAATAAGTTCTGATTATGACATTTTACTCACGAATGTAAAAGTGAGATAAAATCCATTACAATGTGAGTAACTTTTTAATTGTGATCCAAAGGAAACAATAACATTAATTGAATCATTTTATATCATTAAATATATTAATTCTTTTTACTACATATCATTGGGAATAATATAGACCATGTAAAAGATACTAGGTTCATAACAATACAATACGCCTCAATGAAATGAAATTCGAATGAAATAACTTATATCGAGTCTAATTTGATAGTCCTATTCTCTATATTTAGGAAAAATAACCTTATCATTATTATAAAATTTATTCAAACATTTTCTATTTTTATTATTATAATTAATTCATTTTAAGAAAATTATAGACAACTACATAAACAATAATGTCTATGTTGGTTGTTTTGACAATAATCGGTTTGTGTCTCAAAAATGACATTGGTATTTAAACTATGGTTAATGGGGATCTTAATAAAACATATTAAAAATAATAATAATTTAATTATTATCAATTTTTTTTAATAAATTAGTCTATTTATACCATTCTTGAATTATAGGTATGAAAAATGAACCAATGTTTCAAACATGGAGATGGTATGTCGTACGTACACATGAGTAACATTCTCATTTTTCCATGATCATTATGGAAATAAAGAGAGTAAAATATATTATTCTAGAATTATAATTATATCATTAATACCATGTTATTTAATCATATATAACTATATATATAATTATTTTAATGTTAATGTTATAACAATGCATCAAGGAGACATTAGTGAACGCATCCATTAGAGATGTTGTAATGTTTTCAGTTTATGAATGTGTAATATAGAAAATGATGTATTATATTTACATAAATGTAATTATTTCATGAATATCATATTTATTTTATGTATGTAATATTTTAATTAGTTAATCCTATCATTAATATAATCATGGAAATCTGCGAATTTATACCATCGTACTATGGAGGTGGTAGTCCACATGTCCACAAATGTTGTTATAATATTTATATAAAATGGAATTTATAAATTTATGTTGTATATATATATCATAAGTAATATTAAAAAATATATATCAACTATAAATCATATAAAAACAAGGTTTCCATCAAAATTCTGAAACACGAGATGTGTTAAATGAAAAAGGAACAACATTGTTCCATGAGTCTGTATTTCTTCGCATATGAACAGTAGGTTCATTACCCATCTAATGGAAGGGTGTGTAGGTGTAGGTAGTACACATTAAATTAAAACAATTAACCATATTTAATATAATTATGTTATTAGAAAATATTTTTCTATTAATAATAGAACTCGTGGAGAAACAAATAAAACATAAATGCACACGAAAAGATTTGAACTCTTTTCGGGTGACTCCTTTTGGTTAAAACCGAAGTGATTTTTGGGATGTATTAATGACCAAATTCTGTATCATAGTTTTATTTAAGCATATTGGGAGACGTTTTTGTCATAATATCGATGATCCAAAGGCTATAGTGATTTTCAAGGATGAAGAAGAGTGAATAAATTTTATAATGGAGGGGGAGTGGCATTCTTATAAATATCAAAAGCTAAACACTATGGGGTGGTATAATTTCCCTAATTTGCTTAAAAAGTGGTAACATAATGGGTTAAGGTGAATGATTTCTTGGAAAATATCTTCATCACACAATAATAAGTTCATTTATATACTTTTGTAATTTGGTATTTATGTTTCATTATATATATATTTTTATTTTCCATTTAGGGAATTCATTTTCCAAACAAATTAATATAAAAAATAATACTATTATAAAGTGATATTTCAAAAAATAATTTCCCACTAAATTATTAATTTAATTTCAATCTAAAATTAAAAAAATAATTTTTTTAATTATTTTTAAAAAAAGTTAATGTAACGCATGAAAACAGTACTTTAACGAGAACCATGCTAACAATATTTTTACTATATATATGTCAATATGTAATTTATAGTAGATAAATTTTTCTATTATTGGAAATTATATAGTATTTATTACCACATAAAAAACAATAGGAAGAATATAATATTTTAATTTATTTTAAATCGTTTAATAAAATATAATTTATTGTAAAAATACATTACTGTCAATTTTGACATTCGATATTTAATTTAATTGTAAATATTTAAAAACATTATTGGTATTAAAAGATATTAATTCCACATATATTTATCATGATAAATTTATCTAAAAAATATTATGAGAAACTAATTCATTAAATTTACTTTTCTTTTAATACTTCTAGAAAAATTTATTTTATTTAAGTAATAATTAAACGATCCAGGATTTAAGGTTTGTTAAATTTTAAATTTAATTATAATATATATATATATATATTAATATTTAACATCCATTATAATTAAACTACATTAAATTTAAAAATAATTATTATTTATGAAACTAAATATCTTTTTACATACACAAAATCATTATAAATTTCAACCTTATGGGAATGTTCATTTTTTGTCTTGTTCCATAACATGTTATACATGGAGTTTTCCAAAAATAGTATCCCGGTAACTTATACCATTATAACCCTGAGGGGATATGGTCAAAATATTAGAAACCAAGTGATTTTGGATAAGTTTCTAGGTTAATTTGGCTCTTATTTAGAAGGTGTAGACCATTGTTATGGTTAATTTTAACTTAATTTTTGTAATTAATTATAATGACTTTCACGAATATTTTACTTCAAAAATAAGTTGATCATTTTAGAAAATAAATTTTATAATAATTAAAACAAATATTTTTCTGTTTTTGTAAAAATAAATTCACAAAAGATGAAAATTAATTTAAAAATATAATCCATCAAATAGGAAAAGTAAGTGAAATTTTAATGTGGAAATGTTCAAATTATCATAAGATCATTATATATAATTAAAATATGAAAATTATTTCAATGAAATATTTTGGATTAGTTGATATATAGTTGATATAAAATTTTGTTAAAAAAATTATATATATTTTTACATTGGAAATTATTTAAATGAAATTACAATTTTCAACTGAAATACAGTATTTTTCACTATTAATGAAAAGGTGAAACTTCTCAAAAAATAACAAAAATCCACCCTGGTCTAATTTTGATGTTAATATTTAAAAATGACATTATTTATTTATATAAATAATACAAATGGGTAAAAATTATATTTAAAATTGGTTCACGACTAAAAGGCAGCAATACTACCTTTAAAAAAATACAGCTTTTAGGATTAAAATTGGATTTAATTTTCTTTGAAGCCCCAAAAATTTATACGATGAATATAAAAAAAATAAACATGTTAAAACATAATATATTTATAATAATTTACTCTTGAGAATAGAATGGTCAGATGATAATTTATATAATAAATAATAACAACAACAATATGTTATTGTATGATAAGACTCATCCTTGTGTATATCACTAGTTATCAAAGGCACATGATGTTTCATAAAAAAGATATGTTTTTATTTATTATTATACTATATAAACTATGTATTGAGGGAAACATAATATATTAAATAAATATAATTAAACTGAAATAATATATTTCACAAAATATTGGAATGTGACAAATGACTAGAAAACTAAGTCATTATATTCTACACAGCATAAATTATTTTCACATTGAAAAGAACAAGATACATAAAATATGGGGGTATGGATCCCACATATGAATTTCATCCTCTCAGGATCTATCCTTCATGAGAACATTATTCTAAAGGATGCTAATAAAAGGGATTTTTTTATCCATGTAGGATCCTCTGATGTTAGTCCTCAATCCACACCGAGTATGTCATGAATGTGGCCTTATCCCCAATATCAATCTCACATTATTCAATAATTTATTTCTTATCCTGAAAATATAGTTTTGGATGGTGAAAATGGAATATTTCAGCTTAGGTAAACTAATGGGATATGTTCAAGGACTAAAAAACATTTACAACCTTTTATAGGATCTAGAATGGCCAGATGAAACTCTGAGATTAATTTCATCCATGGAAAAACCTCTACACTCCTCAGTATAGTGATGTTACATGGAAAATATTGTATCATCTATCAAAATCCAATGTTATATTATAGTATTTTATGTAATATTAAAATTTACAATGGGATGTACTCATAAAATAGTGGATCACCATAACCATCCCTATCATCAATTTCCCTAGTTCAGGAACAATAAGAGAGTTCATACATATATATATACATATGGGTGACCTGAATGATCTTCCATACATTGAATTTTTGGGTGATATATCAATTTGGGATTGATATTTATTATTATAGGAATACCCCAACAATTTTAATTGATCCAACCAGCTCTAGCCCAATTCCAACACGTAGTCACTTTTCGTATCCTCCACACATGGTTGGTTCGCTATGACAATCATTCTATCTAGTGGTGAAAAATCATTCCAAACCTTAATTGGTTGTTGGAAGCGACATGAAAACCCCTCCAAAACATGGAAAAAACCATTATTCATTGTTTGAAATGATTATTGTGGGTTCCCCATAAATCTAGATAATATCTCGCATGTACAATCGGGCCAAACTCTTGAAAAAACTACCCTCCTTGATCTAAAAAATGTACTATATTTTAAAATCGGTCAAGAAAAACACAAATAGTTTGTTTCCTATAACTATCCATGAACTCTCCATAACAATATAAATCTATATTCAATCCAACATCCATTCTAGGATCTAAAGATGTTGAATCAAACTTCCTAGAACCTAATGTTCGGTGTTTATCTGATGGCATAGAGGACACTAATAAATAAAGACAGCTATTATCCACCATATAATAGCATACCAAAAGTTATACATAAGGTCCTTCTGGATATTTTTCACACCAAAGTTTATAGCCAAGGGATAGAGATAAAACATGGTAATCCCACTTTCAAACATTGTGGCTGGCACTACTATCAATCCTATGAAAAGTATTATGTTCAAATCCTATTCAAATAAACCATATATGGTATCTTCTAATGATATATGGTAATGAAAAAAATGTCACAATACCATGAATTTGTTTCCCTAAAAAACTAATTATGTGGTTGAGCTGTAACTATAAAATGGTGATAATCTTCACCCCTCTCCTACACATGGGTTGGCTGCAATGAGGCAAGCTACTCTGATTTCCCACAATCTATATGAGAATTATATATCGAACTAAGAGAAAATGTCACCATGGTTTCCTTACCTATACTATAAACTATCTCGGATTCATTGTCCTTCCACAATACCAACAAAAACACTTATCTCTAGTTGATATCTCTTTTGGTAAATATAAACCTATGACTCTGGTGGTCTAAAAAATCACTCCTATAAGATAAATCTGCCACATATCAAAGGAGAATTGTATAACTGGGATCCATATATTGTGGTTTATTTTGTTTTGGTTATTACATATTAGCATCTGTTACCCATAATTGATCATTATCAACCACTACAAGAAAATTACTTGGTCTCAAATCTATATGAATTGAAAAAAGTTGAACATTGTAATCACTCTTCTCATTTCCTCAACATTGCTGAACTGGAAAACCATAGCATCATCTCCTTGATGTCTCAACGAAAATAATCAGAATAGGTAAATGGATACCCATTCCAAAAAATGTACTCAATGGGAATCATATCATTGAAAATTATACCACTATCCTATGATAGTTCCCAACAAAAATAATGATACTCTATAACTATTAAATGTTATATGATGGATCCCATGGATTCTCTAAATAAATATTCATCAGATAAACTACTTCACCAATAAAACAGGCAACATTCAATATAAAGTGAAAAAATGGATCCTAAATCTAACACTTAAAAATATTACCATTGAGTTTTTACTCTCGGAGTAAGTCCACACTACTACAAAACTGGTCTTTAACATCATTACAAATGGAATTCATCAACACTAGAAAAGACCAGGCAATGTGAGTGACATTAAAAGCCCAGTTAGTTTATCAGTTATTTTAAAAGCAGTGATAATTTCGCATTTATCATTTCTTTTGTTTATCACCGATAAAAGAATCCTTGAACATTTCATTTATAAGAACTGATAATATATACCTTTATCACTGCATTTACAAGAACTGATAAAGATGGCCTTTATCAGTGCTTTTTAATGAACGGATAAATGCGTTCTTTATTAGCACTTTTAAATGTTATAATAAAGGGTCACACTATTATGTACTATAATATCACACTGCAGCACCACTGCAGTGTACTATAACAGCAGACTATAGCACAAGAAACACACTAGATATCCACAAAAACATTTCCCAATACATAATTTAAATGTAATGAATTTTATAATTAAAATACCATAAAAACATTATATTATAAAAATTTCAATGATTTGTTTATAAATTTTCATAAATAAAAATTATTACATACATTAAAAAAATCCAAACTATAAATGTTACCATGATTTCATTGAATTGTTTTTTCCACCAGCCAACATTGCATGAGAAATTTCAAGAAGACAACATCAACTCAAAAAAAGAATCCACTTATATAAGAAAACCATTATCATGACTAATACATAAAATAAAATAAATCATCATATTTATGAAATAATACAATAATTATATTGACAATGATTTTAATGTGAAAATATCATGATTACCATTGTAATTGAGCAGAGGAAGTAGAGTTTCTCTTACTGCAACGTTAATGGAGTGAATATGACAGGAAATGATAAATGAAACATTGCAAGGGATAAAAGGTTTTTAGGGGGGAAAGCTGGAATGTTGTACAGAGCTCCCCAACAAGACGAAAAGAATCAAAATAAATAAGAAAACAATTATTATGTGACTAATAGAAAAAATATATCAATAAAACATCAATATGATAAAATGAAATAATTATATAGACAATGATTATAATATGAAAACATCAGTATTACACATGTGATTGAGTAGATATAAAATCATTCATATTCTAAAAAATTTATGAAACATTGAAAAAAATATTCTAAATTAAATGATATTTTTAATGAATACTGATGATTAAATAAAAATTTAATTAAATAATTTTTCGGTAAAATAGAGAATGTATATCATAACATCACCTTTACATATTTCCAATGATTTCATTTTCCTAGGTATATGATGACAACAAAACTAATTATTCACTGTGAACATCACTACTATTGGTTAACTACCACTTTTTGCAACATATTACGAAAACATACTACTCGGTGTCCCTATGATGCTCTCATACCACACACGCACATCACTATCTCTATCGTATTACTATTACTAAATAATTTTTTTCTACTCTTCATGCACTCATTAACTACTTATGAAGATGTATGATTCATGTAGCTGCAAGAATATAGTAAATGAGTGCCGGAAGAGAAGGAAAAGTTAATGCTAAATGGTGATGTGATATATATGGTGGCTAGTGTTTGTGAGATGAGAGCATCATGGGGACACTGGGAGGGAAGTAAGGTACATATGAAATGCTAATATATAGTTGAACAATATTAGTGAAGTACATATAGAATCATTAGTTTTTATTATAAAATATGTGAGTGACGTACAACCAATCCATGTTTTTGAATTATTTATCAATGGATATAAATACACATCAACATTATTCCAACACACTACATTAGTAGAAACATCATTAGAAATGATCAGAATTCAGAACATAAATGAACCCTCACACAAGGAACTATGCGGGATTTCCAAATAACTAAATATCTCTTAACCGTCACGATAGAAAGAGGATAACTAATTCCTAAAAACATAACAATTTAAACGATCATGTTCAGAAAAAGTAATCATTTTATTAAAGTAAGTATAATTTCATCAGACATTTAAAATGAAAGATGAACATACAACAAAAAAAAGCAAACTCTAGATGTCTTCTCCCCAATACAAGAGAGAACAACAACTAAACCAATGTGTTTATGATTATTTCATAAAAAATCATCCAGAAATGATTCATCCACCAACATCTCAAAATGGACATCCCTGATGAAGAAGAATCAATCCCTGATCTCTAGATAAATACCCCCAATTAATAGATAAACGTTCAACAGATCATGAAACACAACCACTAGACAAAAAGAATCTACTTCCATTAACTGTTCAACATAAGCATTCATCTTCCACTATCCTTGCTAGGAACATAAGAGATCTTACTTTTTCTTCATCTTTACATTATCAGGTATAAAATAACTGGAAATGTGGGACTCAGAATATTCCCATGTCATCCCAAAATGCATCTTTGGCGGGGAAAAAAACTCCCAATAATCCAATGGTGGAACCTCAAGAAGAATAAGAACAACATGAACTCAAACAGCTTTGGGTTTTCCAAACACTATGAAGACATGAAAAACTTCCTCAATCCACTTCATTTCCACTGACGAACCTCAATTTAAACAGAAGATAGCCATTATCTAAAAATAACAAGAAACTGGGTGAGACACACTAAAAACAATAGGTACGATTATTGGTGGCCTATACTAAATAAAAAATAATAAAATCATGTATTGAATCAATTTAAAACAAAACCGAAAGGAATATATCATCCCATAACAACAGGCCCCCAACCCAAATTTCATAAAAAACTATAATTATATTTTCAAAAAATACTATTTAATTTTTAATTTCACCCCAATTTCTTTTAAGGCCACTTTTGATAACATAATAAGCCACATTTTTAATGAAAATAGAATTATGGAAATCATTTTTCCCCTTTACGAAAACCATTTTGAAAATCCAAGAAAAGATGATCCAAAAAATAGAGCATCAACATTAGACACAATGTATTATGAAAAAATCAAAACCCCCACTAATAAAATATTACTATATAAATACATTATTAGTGGTCATCAATCATCTCTAATCTTTCTTTAATGATGATAAACTACACAAATTCATCCTAGAAGAAAGAAATTACACTAGATTGTATCTATCATCCAATTTTCAGGTCATTAAATTGAACAATTTCATCTTGGAATTATAGAATTAAATTAACATTGTATCTTTTCCTGGTTATAGGATGTTAATCTAAACAAATTCATTCTAGAAGAATGATGTTAAACTTTACAACATCTCGTATCTGGGATGCAAGGAATTAAACATCCCAAATTCATCCCGATACTAGGATGTTAAATTGTATATTTCATATCATAATGGATGCATGATGTTAATATAAAGATATCATATTGTCAAAAATCCATTAAAATGAATAGAGGAGTTGCACCAACAGCGTTGAGGAGTTGAGATGCAGGGTACATCATGTATAACAACAGCACAAAAAATGAAAAATGTTGAACCAAAATGATCAAAAAACAATAAAGGAAAAGTAGAAAATAACAAAAGTTTGATTCTATACATGATTCATATAATGGATCTTAGTGGAGTCACGACAGTAGTAATGGAGTTCTACATGATCTTAAGAATCGTGTTGTCGGAGTACCGGGTTGCATTTTTTAAAATAGATCGAGAACAGTTTTAATGGTTCTTTTTAAAAAGCGATGATAAATATCTATTTTGTCAGCATTAAATTGGTAAGAACTGATAAAAGAGATGTTTATCAGTGCTAAATAATAATGAATAAATCTCGATATTTATCATAGCATATAAATCACTGATAAAAACATCATTATCATCACTAATATTTTATCATTGATAAAAATTCTTTTTAACTATGCTTTTAGTGTTATTAAATATGGATATTTATTGGTGGTAAAATTTTAGTGATGATAATGTTTTTTTAGTAAGATTTATTATAAATTATTACTTATTATATATATATAATTATTTATTTATAATTGTATAAGTACTTATTTTAAAAATAATAATTATTATTTAATAAAAATTATAAAATTATAAATATATAAATATATGAAATATACAAATATAAACTTTTTTATAAATATTTATAAATATTTATTCGAAAATATATATTTAACATAATTGGTTGATATATAATATTAAATATATGTATTTTAAAACTAAATGAAATTGAAAAATTCCAAATGAGTGCACTTCAAAATATTGAAAAAATCGATAAGTTTTAGGAGTTAAATATAAATTGTTAAACAATATGGTCATATATATACTAAATTAATGATAAATACATCTTGAAAATAATAAATCATACTAAATAAATAAATATAAATAAATTATAGAAAATCAATGTATACAAACATAAAATAAATTATAAAAAAAATTATAAATGAAATCCCTTACTCTAATAGTATTATAAATTAATAAATCAAATTTACTGATTCAAATCATAATATATTAAATGTGTCATGTTAATAATAAAATTATAAAATATTCTAAAATTTGAGTTAATTACACAAATATTATGTTTAGGTGTTTATATAATTTGTGTTAATATATTTGAATGTGTGATTGCATATAAACCACATTAATTACATATATATATATATATATATATGAGAAATCAATGTAACGCACAATGTTTGATACATGTTGAATTGAAAAATCAAGCATCCTTAAAATGAATAATACAGTAATATGTTTTTAATTAAAATTTCATTCACTATATATATAAATTTAAAATATTCCAAAAATAATATTTATTAATATTTATAATTAATATATACATATATATATATTATACTTAGTTATTTTTATTAATATTTTTTTTTCATTTATAATTCTTTTTAATAAATTTGTAATATATTTATTGGAAATTTCATTTTATTATACATTTTTTATATATAGTAATTTAATATATATTATTTATAAATATTGATAATATATATATATATATATATGTGTGTCTTCATTTTTTTCATTTTGATAAATAAATATTAAAATAATAATATGTTTAATATTTTTATTAAATTTTTAAATTGAACTTTTTATTTTTTCAGTTATTTCGTTATATTCTTTTTACATATATATATAAATATTTAATATATAAAATTTAATAATTATTAAAATTTATATATAATTTTATTCATTTTGAACAATAATTATTTAATTAATGAAATTGTAAATCATTTAATGTTTAGTTTTTGAACCATTATTAGCACCAATAAAGCACTTATAATTGGTAACCATTATCAACACATTATTGTTAGCACTCATAAAGGGTAACATTTATCAGTTGCAAAAATAATGAAGTGATAAAGGGTAACCTTTATGAGAGCTAAATGAAAATGCTGATTAAGGTGGAATTTTATCAGTGCTGAAAAATGCACTGATAAACACTTCTTTTAGCACTAATAATGTTATCCTTTCATCAACGCTTATTTTAGAGATGATAAAGATGGACTTTATTAGTGCATTTTTCTAGCACTATTAAATGACAGCGCTGTTAAAGGATATTTTTGTAGTAGTGCTATTAATATCTATAAATTCACTAATTACTACTTATATAACGTATTGTATGTAACAGCCTGAGATTTTATGAAAAATATTCTTTTTAATTTTATTAATGTCTTGTGTTGTACGCTACACCAAAAGGATCTTGCACAACACGCATCCTTGACTTGCCTTGCATTACATGCAATCACAACCTTCCTCGATAGCGTGTGTAGTACGCAATACTGAGTTTCACGAAACAACGATATGCTATTAAAATATTATAGTAATAACCACTTTTTGAAATTTTGTAAATTTTATTTTTCAAAATGGAATTCATTTTTAGATTCGGAGTATCGAATTTAGCCTAAGGTGAAATTTTGGTACTTTTCGGATAACTTTCATATTCTGATGAATAGTGAAAATTACTAAATTATAATTAAAAACAACTTTTTTAATCAAAATAATTAAAAGTGATAAATTATTAATTTGAGTGGTTTTAAAGTATATTTAGAAAATATTTTTACAATTTAATACAATGTTGGTCATTGGTTGTAATTTCACATTTAAACCAGACATAATCAAGTGTCAATCTTTTGATAGATATTGTTTCTTAAAAACACGCTATTTGTTTTAACAACGGGATTTAATTATAAAATTAATTAATGCAACTTCTATTTTATGAATTTGGTAAAATAGACTTCATTTTTGAATTCGGAATATGAAATATAGCTTAGGATGAAATTTTGGCATTTTTCTGAAAACTTTCAATTTTTGATGAATAGTGAAACCACTAAGTGGTATGTTAAAAACTGAATTTTGCATAAAACTTAATTTTACCGCTTCTGTGAATGGAATTTCGAAAATCCGATAGACACGGTTAATATCAAGGACTAAAATGTGGTTCAATGAGATGAAAATAATTTTTGGTGAATAGTAACTTTTTACTTTTTTTTATCACGGTTAATAGTAAATAGGGTAACTAAGGGTAAATATGATATTACTATTACCCTAACACATGTCCTAATTCTATTGGATAAGTGTAAGTCGACCAAAAACAACCTTATGAATATAATATGACCATTTAGGTCCACTTGGATTAGATTATGACATTTAATATTATTTTATTTAATGAATAGTTATAATAGTTAAAATAAATGTTTAATAACTAAAACATTTTTAATATGGGGTTATAAATAAGATAAATTCGACTATAAATATTCATTAGAAAGCTAAAAAGATTTCCTACATAATTATATTTTATTTATAATTTTTAGACTTTAAATAAATTAATTTATTTATGACACAACGATGATGCAGTAATTACCCTTTTAAGGAAATATTAACATAATTGATGTTATAAATGCTCAAATGAATGTAATTTGAGACTTTTTATGAATTCCACTAATTTTATATGTTACTATGATATATTAGTGTTGATTTAATCAACTTGGTTCGAACATATAATTCTGTTATGACTTTCAAAAAAATCATATATCAAATATTGTCAAAATTGACACAAAATAGTTTTTAAATCAAATATTATATTATTAATTGTTATTTTATTCCTAAAAATCTAAGATTCTACCAAATGACTTAGATAAGGATATATATATACAATTTGGGGTTTGTTTGGCATGTTATAGAAAATGAATTAACCGTATAGTGTAAGAAAACAAAAAGACACGGTAAAAGTTAAATTATTTAACTTAAAGTTAAATCTAATTGATAAGGTTAAAATAATAATCTAAACATTCCTAAATCCTATTGGTTGATAGGATTTCGACCCATCCGCACTTTAGCTTCGAAATAATACCCTTTGGTACCATTATAAACCGATTTTGACATTAATATAAAATAATATTTTGAGGTATTCCTAAGGTGCCCCTCTCCTCCCTTATAAAAGGACACCTCCTCCCCCTCCTCCTCACACCAATTTGAGCACTCAAGCTCGGCCAACCCCTGCCAAAATCTCTTCTCCACTTCCCTAGCAACATCCTAGAGGTTCTGGTCTTCCTCAAAGATCAATTTTAGTGCCCTAAAAGGAGGTCTCAAAGAGGCGCTTCAAAGAAGAGGTAATTACTGTTACCATTTCTTTCATCTTTATTTCTTCTTCCACTTATTCTTCTTAGGTTGTTTCATTATGAAGTAATAATATCAGTATAACTCATATACTGATATGTTATTTTAAGTATGAAACAAACCTATTTCACCATCTATCCATCCTACGGAAAAAAATGAAATCACCGCGCGTGCGTACGTACGGAATACCGTCTCCACGCCGTGGTGTAATCTATTTTCCACCACCACCTTACATGGATGGGTATAATGGTGTAAAGAATAACTATACATAGTTATTACAACATCATATTGATTCTGATATATTGTATAATCCACTGCAATTCAATTCAATAATTATGGAAATGATATCATCGCTCGTGCGTACGTACGGACTACCGTCTCCACGACGCGATGAGATTCATTCTTAATGATTAACCATCCATGAATGATTAAAATGTATATATAATAAGTACTAATGAAATATATTACATAATAATGATACTGGATTTATGTATATATATATATATTTATTTCATCTACTTACTTCCATTCAAGACAATAAGGAAAGAAAAACAGCGTTCATGCGTACGTACGGACTACCGTC
Source organism: Viscum album (assembly GCA_963277665.1). Classification (NCBI taxonomy): domain Eukaryota; kingdom Viridiplantae; phylum Streptophyta; class Magnoliopsida; order Santalales; family Viscaceae; genus Viscum; species Viscum album. Next base: position 1,696,176,426 of record OY728132.1, on the reverse strand, counting down.
TCCATGAACGATGTTTTTCATTTCATTTATCTATCTATTATATATATATATATATACTGAATATATATGTTATATAAATCATATTTTATATTCTGGAAGTAATTAAATCATGATATAAGTAATAATAATGTCAACAACAACAAGTCAAAACACCTACGATAAATGAAACGATTTTACCCAAAACGCTTCTTTAACATGGAATTTACAAAAGAACGGTTAATATAATGTCATAAGTGAACCGTATATGATATCATAACAATGAATATGATTCTGTAATAAGTCAATGACATTATTTAAATCATTATACAGGAGGTTCGGACACATACGAAGCAAATCAGACCTAAGGTAAGGGAAATATCACAATCTCATTTTTATCCGAGGTTGTTTATTCATATGTATTTACTGGGGTGTATTTTATCATCCACATCCATGTTTCATAAATATTTAATATTATTTCCATCCACCTAAAAATTTTTAAATCCATTTTTACCCTTCGGTGAGTTTTTAGTAAAATAAATGAAAGGAATATTTTGTCGTTTTTCGTACGAGGTACTTTTTGACTTTTCCGACAAAAGTACGAAGAATGTTTTTTTTAACTTATACGATAGGAATGTATTTTTTAAAAATTATTTCCAAGAAGAATAATTTAAAAGTTTTCAAGTTTATTTTTAATCAACTTCTTTTAGTTTAAAGTTGTATGACATGTTAAGAAAGGGAAAATGTTTTTGAAGAAGAAAGGATATTTTCCTCAAGAATTCATTTCAAGTGTTTTATCAAAATTATTTTCAATCTAAGATAATATAGGGTTCAATTTCTATCCCTATTATTACATGTATTTGATTATGTTGTGATGGAAATATTTTTATGAATTCCTTTATCTTATATGAATTATTTTATGATGTCATGTTGTTTAAGAATTCCATTTTTATTACATGGGTTACACTATGATGTATGGTTTATGATTATGTGGCACACATAAGAAAGGATTCATTATAAGATGGGTGGGACCTATATCTCCATCCAATTCATTGGGTAAAGATTTTATATCTCATGAGATAGACAGGGCTGGAACGGTAGGTTATACCGGTTCAATGAAATAGGACTGAAACGAGGGTTACTCGATTCAGAAAGAGACTTTGTCCACTAAGATAGTCATGGCAATGAGTCTTGACTAACAAGAAATGATTCTCTATGATTATGTGTGAATGCCACAAAGTTTCATGTTTTAAGTTATGATTATTGTGATTACATTTCACTGCCATGATTTATCCCATGTTATGAAATTATGCTCTCTTTTGCAGGTTAAGATTTCCAAAATGTTATGTTCTTATGAATACGATGTGATTGATATTTCTTTTTTTTTACCCTTACTGAGCATTTGAGCTCACCCTTTTATGTTTTCTTTTCCCCAGGATATAAAGAAAGATTTTAGGTAAAAAAATGGGAAGATCTTTATAGGAGATGTTGAAGATCTTTCACCACGATTAGATGATTACGTTCCGAGTTTCCAGAGACACTAAACTATTACGATCCTTGTGTGTATGTACTAAGTATTCCGCAAATGTAATTTAATGTCAATTTATGTCAAGTTTCGGGTCTCTACAGTTGGTATCAGAGGAAAGGTTTAGTCAAAACTTTGGAAACTAGGATACGAAAACATTAGTGAGATCCCTAGAGATATTTATAAGGTATGTCTAGGGATGTCCCTAAGGATAAGTATACGTATAGGATACAGTCCTAGAACTACGGTAACGATCATAGAATTTAACCTAAGATGTTAGATATTGAGGATACTCCACCTTTATTATGTTGTTTTCCCTAGCATGATTTTTGCCTCTCACACTATTCTTTTTGGGTTTTAGACAATGGCTGGAACCCGAAGGAACCGTGTTGATCAATGCAATGGACAATGCAATGATTGTCCTCCTGAACAAACAAATGTTATGGGAGATGGAGTGAAAAATCTTATTGCTATACTTACACAAGCTATGAATCATTCTGGACTTCCAAATGAGCAAATAAGGGAACAATATTCTATTGAGTCCTTCATGAGGCAACGTCCACCTTCTTTCAGTGGGTCTTCTGATCCACTAGTTGCTGAATAATGGATCAGTACCACTGAAAAGATATTTTCAGTTCTTCAATGTTCTGAGCATGATAAAGTCATCTTAGCAGTATATCGTTTGGAAGGAGAAGCTGATCAATGGTGGAATCTTATCAAAAATATGAGGCCAATAGATGAAATTGAGTCCATGGAATGGGACGAGTTCATGAACTTGTTTTTCAGTAAGTACTTACCTCGTATTCCTCGAACAAAGATGGAGAAAGAGTTTCTTGAATTGAAGCAAAGGGATGTTGAATCTGTCGGTACCTATGAAGCAAATTTTACAAGACTTGCAAGGTACGCTTCTGGTATTATCATCTAAGCTGAAAGTAAAGTTGATCGATTTTTCAGTGGATTAAAACCAAGTCTTCGAAGGGAATTAGCTATAAGAGACTTCAGTAGCTATGAAGAAATTGTGCGTTGTGCTATCAAGGTAGAAATGAAAGTTGGTGTTACATATCAATCTCATGGTTTTGACAAGAAACGAAAGATGGAGTTCAAGGAGAAATCTCAGAATGATGGTGAAAAGAAGATGAATGTTTCCTTATGCACAATGTGTGGAAAGAAGCATGGTGGAGATTGTCTTAAAGGGACTAGAAAATGTTTTAAGTGTGTAAAAGAAGGTCATCAAGCAGTTGAGTGTCGAAGTAATGGAAAATGGGGTTCTAATGATGTGAATAAAGCAAACGCTGCAGAGAACGCATCACCAACACTTCAATGCTTCAAATGCAAGGAAATGGGGCATTATGCTAATAAATGCCCTAATCCAAGGGTTAGTGATGATCAACATGAGAAACCACTGAAGGCAAAGGACAAAGGGAAGTCACATGCGATCACTATTGGCAATGTTGAATATGACAACGATGTGGTGGAATGATTAAGTGTTTATGTAATGGGATTCCAAAATAATGTTGTATCATTGAGTATTGCAATATTTATTGATGTGGTATTCAAAGTGATTGAGATATTTTTTGGAAATAAGATGATATGCGCATAATGAAGGGAAAACGAGAAAATGAAATGTTTAATAGTATTCATGAGCTCATGATTGATATAAGGACTAAGTGATATCATGGTTTGAGTATATAGAATTTTGAGGATTTTGGTACGTGGAAAGTGTTAACTTTAAACTGCATTCATGTTTTCACATAGTTATTCAAGAGAATACATGATTAAGGACATTGAATGTTTAGAATGTGACCAAAAAGACATATCTTATGGCGATCAACGATGATATTTAATATCTGGTAATTGTTTTCACTATATTATGAGAGTGGACTGCAGTATTATGGGTATGCCTAAAGATTGGAATGGATTATGTTGGAATAAGTTAGTATTGTTTAAGGATAGAAGTTTTTTTAGATATTATTGATGGGATGTTATAGTAATATAGTTTTAGAAAAAGGAAAACCTGCAGGATGGGCGACAGCCCATCGCGTCGGACAAGGCTGTGGGAATCGAACCCCCAACCGAAGTGCGACTGGCCTTTATCGCCTACCACTGGCCTACAGGAAGTCCCTGTTTAGTAGAAACATGTTTTATTATATTATGTTGTATGACATATGATGTATAAGTCCATTTTAGGAACCATATATGATTAATCTCACTATAGATCGACTTATGTATATGATTTTTTTGCTAACCTTTTGTTTGAGACAGATGGAATGACCCGTCATTATATCACATGATCTGCTAACACTTCACAAATAACAAATTCAACTTCATTTATTTAAGAGATTAAGTGGAAATTGTTAAAGGCACGAACAACAGTGAGATTGTACCGAAATAAAGTAAGTATTTATTCTAATTCAAATTCTTTAACATTAGGGAAATGATCTTGAAAACCAAAAATTTTGTCCTAGTGATCTTATATCTGATTAATCAGATGGTACCTTAGATAGTCACAAATTTATGGCTTTGTGATTGCTGGATTTTCCACAGCCATGTTCTCTACCACTCTCCATCAGAACATGATGGTTAGATTTCTCTTCCATATCCATATTTTCACCTATGTGGAAACCCAGTGACTAGTTTATTTGGGTAACCGTTACGTTTCATACTTTTGTTTTTCAAGATTTTTTTTGATATTTCTTTTTTACGATGTGGAATTCTATTAAAGAAACTTTCGAATAGTAAACCATTTATAACCCCGACGAATTTCGAGGGTGAAATTCATTTTAAGGGGGGTAGAATGTAACAGCCCGAGATTTTATGAAAAATATTCTTTTTAATTTTATTAATGTCTTATGTTGTACGCTACACCAAAAGGAGCTTGCATAACACGCATCCTTGACTTGCCTTGCATTACATGCAATCGCAACCTTCCTCGATAGCGTGTGTAGTACGCAATACTGAGTTTCACGAAACAACGATATGCTATTAAAATATTATAGTAATAACCACTTTTTGAAATTTTGTAAATTTTATTTTTCAAAATGGATTTCATTTTTAGATTCGGAGTATCGAATTTAGCCTAAGGTGAAATTTTGGTACTTTTCGGATAACTTTCACATTCTGATGTATAGTGAAAATTACTAAATTATAATTAAAAACAACTTTTTTAATCGAAATAATTAATAGTGATAAATTATTAATTTGAGTGGTTTTAAAGTATATTTAGAAAATATTTTTACAATTTAATACAATGTTGGTCATTGGTTGTAATTTCACATTTAAACCAGACATAATCAAGTGTCAATCTTTTGATAGATATTGTTTCTTAAAAACACGCTATTTGTTTTAACAACCGGATTTAATTATAAAATTAATTAATGAAACTTCTATGTTATGAATTTGGTAAAATAGACTTCATTTTTGAATTCGGAATATGAAATATAGCTTAGGATGAAATTTTGGCATTTTTCTGAAAACATTCAATTTTTGATTAATAGTGAAACCACTAAGTGGTAGGTGAAAAACTGAATTCTGCATAAAACATAATTTTACCGCTTCTGTGAATGGAATTTCGAAAATCCGACAGACACGGTTAATATCAAGGACTAAAATGTTGTTCAATGAGATGAAAATAATTTTTGGTGTATAGTAACTTTTTACTTTTTTTTACCACGATTAATAGTAAATAGGGTAACTAAGGGTAAATATGATATTACTATTACCCTAACACATGTCCTAATTCTATTGGATAAGTGTAATTCGACAAAAAACAACCTTATGAATATAATATGACCATTTAGGTCCACTTGGATTAGATTATGACATTTAATATTATTTTATTTAATGAATAGTTAAAATAGTTAAAATCAATGTTTAATAACTAAAACATTTTTAATATGGGGTTATATATAAGATAAATTCGACTATAAATATTCATTAGAAAGATAAAAAGATTTACTACATAATTATATTTTATTTATAATTTTTAGACTTTAAATAAATTATGTTATTTATGACACAACGATGATGCAGTAATTACCCTTTTAAGGAAATATAAACATAATTGATGTTATAAATTCTCAAATGAATGTAATTTGATACTTTTTATGAATTACACTAATTTTATAGGTTACTATGATATATTAGTGTCGATTTAATAAACTTGGTTCGAACATATAATTCTGTTATGACTTTCACAAAAATCATATATCAAATAGTGTCAAAATTGACACAAAATAGTTTTTAAATCAAATATTATATTATTAATTGTTATTTTATTCCTAAAAATCTAAGGTTCTGCCAAATGACTTATATAAGGATATATATAAACAATTTGGGGTTCTTTTGGCATGTTATAGAAAATGTATTAACCATATAGTGTAAGAAAACAAAAAGATACGGTAAAAGTTAAATTATTTAACTTAAAGTTAAATCTAATTGATAAGGTTAAAATAATAATCTAAACTTGTCTAAATCCTATTGGTTGATAGGATTTCGACCCATCCCCACTTTAGCTTCTAAATAAGACCCTTTGGTACCATTATAAACCGATTTTGACATTAATATAAAATAATATTTTTAGATATTCCTAAGGTGCCCCTCTCCTCCCATATAAAAGGACACCTCCTCCCCCTCCACCTCACACCAATTTGAGCACTCAATCTCGGCCAACCCCTGCCAAAATATCTTCTCCACTTCCCTAGAAACATCCTAGAGGTTCTGGTCTTCCTCAAAGACCAATTTTAGTGCCCTAAGAGGAGGTCTCAAAGAGGCGCTTCAAAGAAGAGGTAATTACCGTTACCAATTCTTTCATCTTTATTTCTTCTTCCACTTCTTCTTCTTAGGTTGTTTCATTATGAAGTAATAATATCAGTATCACTCATATACTGATATGTTATTTTATGTATGAAACAAACCTACTTCACCATCTATCCATCCTACGGAAAAAAAAGAAATCAATGCGCGTGCGTACGTACGGAATACCGTCTCCACGCCGTGGTGTAATCTATTTTCCACCACCACCTTACATGGATGGGTATAATGGTGTAAAGAATAACTATACATAGTTATTAAAACATCATACTGATACTGATATATTGTATAATCCACTCCAATTCAATTCAATAATTATGGAAATGATATCATCGCTCGTGCGTACGTACGGACTACCGTCTCCACGACGTGATGAGATTCATTCTTAATGATTAACCATCCATGAATGATTATAAAGTATATATAATAAGTACTAATGAAATATATGACATAATAATGATACTTGATTTATGTATATATATATATATATATGTATGTCATCTACTTACTTCCATTCAAGACAATAAGGAAAGAAAAACAGCGCTCATGCGTACGCGCGGACTACCGTCTCCATGAACGATGTTTTTCATTTCATTTATATATCTATTATATACATATATACTGAATATATATGATATATAAATCATATTTTATATTCTGGATGTAATTATATCATGATATAAGTAATAATAATGTCAAGAACAACAAGTCAAAACACCTACGATAAATTAAACGATTTTACCCAAAACGCTTTTTTAACATGGAATTTACAAAAGAAAGGGTAATATAATGTCATAAGTGAACCATATATGATATCATAACAATGAATATGATTCTGTAATAAGTCAATGACATTATTTAAATCATTATACAGGAGTTTCGGACACATACGATGCAAATCGGACCTAAGGTAAGAGAAATATCACAATCTCATTTTTATCCGAGATTGTTTATTCGTAAGTATTTACTGGGTTGTATTTTATCAACCACATCCATGTTTCATAAATATTTAATATTATTTCCATCCAAATAAAATTGTTTAAATCCATTTTTACCCTTCGGTGAGTTTTTAGTAAAAGAAATGAAAGGAATCTTTTGTCGTTTTTCGTACGAGTTACTTTTTGACTTTTCCGACAAAAGTACGAAGAATGTTTTTTTAACTTATACGACGGAAATGTATTTTTAAAACATTATTTCCAAGAAGCATAATTTAAAAGTTTTCATGTTTATTTTTAATCAACTTATTTTATTTTTAAGTTGTATGACATGTTAATAAAGGAAAAATGTTTTTGAAGAAGAAAGGATATTTTCCTCAAGAATTCATTTCAAGTGTTTTATCAAAATTATTTTCAATCTAAGATAATGTAGGGTTCTGTTTCTATCCCTATTATTACATGGATTTGATTATGTTGTGATGGAAATATTTTAATGAATTCCTTTATCTTATATGAATTGTTTTATGGTGTCATGTTGTTTAAGAATTCCATTTTTATTACATGGGTTACACTATGATGTATGGTTTATGATTATGTGGCACACATAAGAAAGGATTCATTATAAGATGGGTGGGACCTATATCTCCCTTCAATGCATTGGGTAAAGATTTTATATCTCATGAGATAGACAGGGCTGGAACGGTAGGTTATACCGGTTTAATGAAACAGGACTGAAATGAGGGTTACTCGATTCAGAAAGGGACTTTGTCCACTAAGATAGTCTTGGAAATGAGTCTTGACTAACGAGAAATGATTCTCTATGATTATGGGTGAATGCCACAAAGTTTCATGATTTATGTTATGATTATTGTTATTACATTTCACTGCCATGATTTATCCCATGTTATGAAATTATGCTCTCTTTTGCAGGTTAAGATTTCCCAAATGTTATGTTCTTATGAATACGATGTGATTGATATTTCTTTTGTTTACCCTTACTGAGCATTTGAGCTCACCCTTTTATGTTTTCTTTTCCCCAGGATATAAAGAAAGATTTTAGGTAAAAAATGGGAAGATCTTTATAGGAGATGTTGAAGATCTTTCACCACGATTAGAAGATTACGTTCCGAGTTTCCAAAGATACTAAACTATTACGATCCTTGTGTGTATGTACTAAGTATTCCGCAAATGTAATGTAATGTCAATGTACGTCAAGTTTTGGGTCTCTACATTGTACATGATAATTTCATCAGTACTGATGTCCATGAATCATTCCATGTATTTTTGGATGACCCATTTTATAATTTCATTGAACTCGAGAAGGCATTAGCCTGAACAACTGAAATCACCTGGAAGTCATAGACTATGATACAAAATTGGAATGTCACTATTATAACATCTTTCTACTGATGTATCTACTGATGGTATTGAGACATAATTTTGACCATCAAAGGCTAATCTGATCATTTCATATTGGAAAAATTATCATCAATACATTTAATGAGGTGCATGTTACTAATAATCACATAGTTTATGATATGAAAATCAACAAAATGTTTGAAACTTCCATCGTTATTTATCCTGAAAATGAACAAATCTTACCAGGGGAGACAGTAGTTCTAATAAATCCTTTCTTTGAAATGTATTCCTACTATAATCATATATATTATATCTCTGTAGTGTTATCTGGATATTCCACAAAATATATAGGTATAATATCAAATTGAAAGACGATGGACAAGTGATTATCCTACCACAAATGTAGTTTTCAAAAATAACGAGGATAACGTTCCATAAATTAATCTACTAGAGCTAGAATCTAGATGTAAGAAGATCCCAATACATACATAGATAATTCTACTATTGATGTGTGATATATTTTTCATTTCTTATCATAAGACCCACTCTCTCTACTAGATGATATTTCTTACCCATGAAGGTGAATATGATCCCATCTAGATGAAAGAAACTAACACCCTTGAATTGATAGTCCATAAGAAAAATACACTTTTGGAAACTAGTATATCCACAAAATCATATCATAATGTTTCATTGAAATTACTAATAGGCATGATGATAATTTTTCTCCACTAACTTCCATGTTTCACTACCAGAGGATGTGTGGTAATGAAGAATCACTCACTTGATTATCATATAGACATAAGTAATGGGATAAAGACTAAACAATAATCTATTTATCTCAAAAATAGGTAATTGTTATAATGGAATGTGTTGTGACTATATCTATAATTACAAATTATAATTTACTAAATACATAGATCAGACGAAAAAATAACTCATTAGAAACATCACAATGTTCTTCCATGGTAGGAAGCATACCCTGACCTCATCCACCATCCATGTAAATATGGTTTGATCCCCCTGTGCTGGGGTTGGATTAGGTTACATTGGAGTCCTCTACTAGTAGGTCATCTATCTAGACCTCCTCATAATAATCTATCATTACATAATCCTTTGGGCATACCCCTACCAGAACTAAGAGATACTAAATCCGGATTTATCCTCTTCCAAAAATGTATATCTAGTAATTAACCACATTTAGTAGAATAATTTTTTTGAAATTATGATACAAGTTACCTCCCATGTCTAAAGAATAGTAGCATTCCTCATTATGCTCACTGAAATATCTTTTCATGAGGTTAGTAAACCAAGATTCATACTCAGAAATGGAAATATATCCCTTCTACATCTCTATAAGCTCCGATATATATACAGTATAAAATCTTGGTGGGTAACACATGATGTGGAAAAAATAATGATAGTATATCCATGATGAAATTACTTTTTCAAGGGTATGTGTGAACGGAAATGATTGTCTCCCCATTTCACCAAAATGAAGGATAGTTTCATGAAAATGAATTTCAATGAATGGGGGGAAAAGCTAGAATAGTCAAAAGACAGCCTTACAAAAGACCTCTATTGTCTGTAGACTAGGATTAATAGGAATCCTAAGAGGTCTATATCATTTGAACTGGCCTATCATGATAATACAATACAATGTGTTGTCCAAACCTACTGTAGTTTTTTATCAACCAAGATTCAATCATATTAATTAACAACTAAATGGGGATCCACATTCATCCCATCGGGTGGATGCACTACTCTTTTCTCCACCATGAGGAACACTAGTTGAATATATCCCTAAAATGGTGCCTCAATGGTAAACTTTTCACCATCATGATGCTATATCAATATCTAATATGTCTATCATTGTAGGGAAATCCTAAATTATAAAAAGACATATCAAAGTTATATGAGAATATCTGGGCTTGACTCCAAATGATATGAAATAAATATAAAAAATATTATTTGTTGAAGGTATTATTTTATTCCAAACATAAAATTCATCATCATTATGAGTAAAAATGAAGATATTTAGAGTCCTCATGTATAGATACATTATCCATTACACCATCACTAGGTTCCTATTTTTTATGGAAATTTTTTGAGACACTATAATATCATTTACCTAAGATCCAAATCATTAATATAAAAAAATGTCCAACTATAAAAACCTACCCAAATAATAACCACAATTAATATCAAATGGTCAGAAAATGACCATCGGGTCCTAGCATATGTTTTATGTAAGCTGATAGTGGCACCCATGTCTCACCTTAAATATGACACGGGATAGATACAATCACCATGTAGGAAAATATGAAATAAAAAAATATAACACCATAAAATTATAATGTATAAAATTGTATTCAATAATGATTATGACATGTAACAACTCATGTAAAAAGGTAATATATTAACAAAATACAATACAATATATAATAAATATAATACATCTTATAGCTTGTAGAGTATGAAACTCTATGTTATCTATTATCACATATAAAAGATTCTATAATTTTTATCTTTAATGACACACAAGAGAAACCTTCCTTGATATCTTTTGTTACATGAAAGACCTAGCTTTATTAAAAAAAATGTATTATTACAATATTATTATTTAATATAATATGATATAACCTAGTTAATATGTTAGAAGTTATGAATATTAATAACTATTTAATGAAAATTAACTATTTATATAAATATAAAATGGATTCATTTCTAACCAATTGATTGGAAACAAAATAATATCTAATGGGATATAAAAAGAAATATTAGCATTATTTTGATTCTAAAAGAGTTTTTTTATTAATAAACATAATTAATTAAAATTAATAAATTATATTAAGGAAATATTGACTTTATATGTTTAGTCAAATATTTTTTATATTCATCCATTATGTGTGATAGGAATAAGATAATAGAAAACTGAATTTCATATATAAGAAATGTATATTTTTATAAAGGGAAATTTATTGACTTTTAATGGAGAACCCATTATAAATATAAATTTTGAACATTAATTGATTTAATATTTAAAAATAAAATTCATCTCTTAAATATAATCATAAATTTTTTGTTAGGGTTATTTTTTTATATTTTTTGGTAACTGATCATTTTTTAATGGATGGTTAAAAATATTGAATTTCAGATCAAAATTGTTTTTTCATATAATTTATGTATACTATTTAATTATACTTTTAATATTATTTAATTATTAATTAGAAAATATTATTATATATTAATAAAATTTATTTCATTGTAATCAATATCTCTTTGAAATAGAATGTAAAAAATTTATCAAAATTTTGATAGTTATTACATTAAAACCCTACATTATTGTCTTGACTAAGGGATTAATATTAAATTAATTTGTAACACATATTTTTTTAGAATTTGGAAAAAATATCTATATTTGGAATCATCATTATTTATAATGTCTAATAATGAAAAAAATTTTGACCAAAAATATCAGTGAATGTGATTAAAATTTATTTCAAAGATTAAGGTTAAATTAAAATTTTGTGGTACTAAAGTTTAAGCATAAGACTCAAACCACCTATACACATTTAAAGGTGATTTTGTATAGACAAATTTATACCCTATAATCGATGGTATCTAAATTTTATTATTATTAGATCCACATGAGTCATGAAAAATGTTGTTGAAATTCTGTAGTCAAAATATTACAAGAGTGCCACTCCTCTTCCACTATAAAACGGCATACTCTCCTCCCACGTCATCACACATATAAAGAAAAGATTTCAAAAACAACATATTCCTTTATATATCCTAAAAATATCTCACCTCATCCTAGAACCCTTCACATGAAAAAAAATCAATCTAATGATTTCTTTGGGTATAATCAAAAAGTAGTTACCCGATCAAGGGGTAACATGTTTCCTTAAACTTTTAAGTATTATTTCCCTTCTCTACTCTCAAACCCTTAATTATTCCGTTAAGGTATAAAAGTCTAGTATCCCTAATATAATAAAAAATTTTATGATATTTTTTTGACCTAGACTAACTCACACATCCATCTTATGGGTAACATATATCTTTTTTCTATGTACAGTGAACTACTATCTCACGAATCAATGATTGTTCATTTATCCATCACCATATATCATGGAGGTATTATGATGGAAAATATATTTCTATTTTAAATATATGGGAAATTGTTTTAAATCTTCTTTGCTTATTTTACATCAAATTTATTTATACATTTTATTTTGTGTAAAAATTGTAACATCGTTTGTGGAAGTGTGGACTACCACCCCCACAAAGCAAATTGATTTGTTCACATGATCAATGAGATGTTTAAAAGATTTTTTTAATTAAACAGAAGAGTAATAGATAAAATATATATTATATTAATTAAATATTTATATTTCATGAAATATATATATATATATATATATCATATTCTATGTTTTCCATCCACACTAAAAGGTGATAATTTCGGTAGTGGGAAAGTGAACTACCGCCTCCACGACAAGATTTTATTCCTTTTACATCACAAAAAATATATATGTAATATATATGATTAAATATAATTTCATTTATTATATATTTATCATTATGGAAATATATATTTTAACTTACCTTCTTTCAATAACGATCACTGATGAATGGTAATGTTACTCTTCATTACATATGATGTAATATCTCTATGATTGTAATGTTGACTCATTTTTCATATGAATATTTAATGATTGGTTTTATATTTAATATTTATATACAAATATAATAATAATTTCATAATTATGATTTTAATGATGATATATAATCACCCATTTGACCATATTTGACCTACCATGTTTTTTTGGCACATAAAACGAATATGGTCATAACACCAGACATAAACATAATTGATTTAGTAGTTGTATATAAAATTTTAATAAATGTAACTAAAATAATCATAAACATGAAAATTATTATCAAGAAGGATGATAATTAACAGAAGTTCATTATACAAGAATCTAATGGACATTCACCCGATAGGAAATACATTGTTATGGATTTCGTATCAATTTTAATTCCACTGAGATTTATTTGTTGTAATAAAGATATTTTTTTTATATAGAGTATATAGTGAATATTTTAAAGATATATCATGAATCTACATACTCTAATGATATTATAACTTTAATTTAATTTTATTTACTCAGGAGTCTTGTGATTTAAAATGATTCAATGTGGTGTGGGGCACTTTGGAAAGTTTAAATATTATTTCACTCATGGATAATTTTACTAATAATTAATTTCCATTCCACGAAATTATATTACCATTAATAAATAAACCTTTCATTTTCCACTCCTTTTTTAATCATAATGTTTTTCATGTATTAATATCGTTTTGTAAACATTTTTACTCAAGGTGGTTTAGATTTTTTTAAGAAAACCCAACATCATTTTTCTCTTTTGTTTTAGACCCTTTTTTCATCTAAAAACCATGATTCATTAAAAGGGTTTTAAAATTTATTTGGTAAATATATTTTTTATCAATTATTCATTTAACAATTTTTTAAAAGTATTATTCTTGACGCTTTCTGAACAATGAATTTTTATAAACTTTTACAGTGAAAAAAACAATGTTCTTTTACCTCATATGACCTGTATAGATTTACCTTGCATCATTTCAATAAAGATTCTATTTCATGTATAAATGGATAATTTCTAAAGAAGCCTTTTTCAAAAATTGATTATCAATTAATAGGTTATTAATTTTTTTTTAAAAAAAAATGATATTTTCCTCATGAATATTTTTAAAAAAATTTATTTTTAAAGTATTTCAATATATCAACAATAAATCACTTTATTTTATGTTACTTGTTATATGATATATTAATTCCATCATATTTCCTTATAGGGATGGTGTATGATTGATTTTTTTGAAGATAATATTAACATTTACCTACTTGAATTATTTTAATGCCATTCAAATATTGAATTTCTTATGATGATTTGAAACTGAATTTATCCTAAATATCCAGATCATTTTTTGATGATATGATTATTTTTTGAACCACACAACATTTTAATATGGTGTTTAATTTTATTTTTATTTGATTATTTCGGGAAATATTGATAAACTGATTTCCTTTATTCAATACATATAATTTAAAACGCAATTTCTTATTTAAATTTTTTGTACACCAACTATATAGGTTGAGGAGTTGTTAATGCAAGACCTAAGTGTTAAAAGCCAGTTAATAAAAGTTCTACAGGTTGAGGACTGGTTAATGGAATCCACTTGGAGCATAAATAGTATAATGATACAAACGTAGTTGAAGAAAAACCCTTCAAGTCTATTTTCAAGAATTATAGACAGGGATCTACCTATATATTAAACTATCTTGTGAAAGGTTTTGATGGTATAGGTTTTAATGTGCCTTAGGTATAACATCATTTAAGAAATAATCAACTTAATAATGTTTCAGTTACCATGCATCCATTATATTTGTTGCCGACATATCTATGGATAAATTTAATCTTTATCCATTTAGATGACTTTTGTTTTAGTTTCATACATCCCCATAATTATTTTTACATATCTAGTTATTTGAATAGCATGTGTTTATTGACATTGTGTTTCCAAATAGTTTATGAAATTCCATTTAGTTTTTTGATTTCATGGCTTCTGTGTTCATTTATTTACCTTTCCATATTTAAAATTCTCATTGATTCTTTATTACATCAGCTATATTTTTATCTTAGTGATTATTTGAGAACACCCTTATTATATTTATTTCCGAAAAAATACAAGAATCATAATATCAAATATACTTGGGCATATAGTAGATGGAATAGAGTGGTCTTGAATGAGTTTTATTTATAAATAATATTAATTATATGTTATAATTTGTGTATTCATTTTTAATACATGACTCATATATGTATCTGGTTAACTAAGACTACTCAACTCACATTAATTTTGGATTTTATTTCATGTAATCTGGAAAAAGTATTGATTTTAGACACTGGATTCGATCTCTCTAGGGCCGGTTTTCTATAGTTGAAAATGAATGGCATTTTAATAGAATCATTGGGGAATATATATAAAAAAATGTATATAGAACATAATCCAAAGATAGATTTTGGGAATATTTATAGAAAAAAATCCTTGAATTTACGTAATGTAGAGTATTTGTTGGGTTTCATAGCAATACATCCATGTCTAGATAATATAAGTGGACACGGTTCTGTAAAAATTGTATATAGGAGTAATAACTCTAAAATGGTGTTTGGAACCTCACACCAGGTAACATGGTGCATGAAAATGATCCATAATGCGCTCATGGTTTGACACTCCATATGGGTATTCTTAGGATAATTCAAATTTTCTTTACAATCCATAATGCAGGAATTGAATAAACAATAAAAATGAATATCCTAGGTTAATATTATCATTTTAAAATTTGAATAAAAGTTGTCATGATTTAAAAATCCTATAAATGATATTAGGGATAATCACTAGACCATGTAAATACCTATGTGGAAATAAATGGATAAATTATTTATGTATTAAGGTTGTATTGAAAACAATAGTTGAAAAGAAAATTCAGTGAGAAGAATTTTTTCATGAATGTCTAGTATATATATTCTGAAAATTTTATTAATATAGTTTTAGGATACGAAAACCTATATGTCTAGTATCATTCTATGAAATCAGAACACCCATGTTCTCAAACCCATGACTGAAGGATGAAAAGGGTTTCATGCCAACCATTGACCTATGTAATGTACTAAAAAAATTATTTTCTTTAGTTAAACAATTTGATGAGTAAATATTAATTATTAACCCATAATAAAATATTTTAAGATTAGTGATTAATATATTAACCATAATTTCTTTTGAATATAGTAATAGACAGACATGCAAACATGTCACTATTTTATGGTCCTTAAGAACATTTCGAAATGTATTTGTGTGCTTCGTGCATCAATATTAATTTTTTTAATGAAATTTAAAATATATCTAAGAACAACCAAATGTTGTAATTATATTTATAGAAATATATCATGAATGTATACATAGTCTATAAAATAATTACCCAACATTAGGGAAACGAGTACAAAATATAATTTTTCCTAATACTTTAATTTCGATTAAACCGATGGCATTCCGAATTATTGTTGATTAATGTATTTGAGGACCTTGACATTCAAATGATCATTAAATTTATTACGATTGATAAATTTAATCATGAAATACAAATATTTAAAATTTTCCTCCAAGTGTGTATCTATACTTTCCAATGATGTTCTCATACATAGTGACATAGTTAAATATTATTCCATGTAACCCATTGTACATCACATTCTCACTTTTCTAGATGTTGTTTTACACACCCTTATAATGATGTGAGATTTCAACATAGGAAATATCAAAAAATATATCAATGAGATTTATTTTATATTACAACGACACAATTTAATTAAATTGGAGAGAATTTAACACCCTGAAATTATTATGTACAACATTGTATTCAATAGTCATTATGACACATAACATCATGTGTAAATAATAAAATATAATAAACATAAACATTAAAATATTAAATAATTATAGTACATAATATATATTTTAATGCATGGAAAAATATATTAGCTTTTGTGACATGCAATAGAGAGCTTCCCTAATAGCTTTCATTACACTAATGAATGACCTTCCTCAATAGATTATGTTACACACAAGCCCGAGTGACACCACTTAAAAATGTATTATTAAAATATAATTATAATATATAATACGATATAATTTAGAAATTTTTAGTGGTTATGAATAATATTGACTAACTTATAAAAATATATTATTTATATAAATCTAAAATTAATTCATTTGTTACTAATTAATAACAAACGAACATACATACAAATTGGATAGAAAAATAAATATTATTTTTTAAACCCATAGGAGGTTTGTATTAAAAAACATAAATAATTAAAATTAGTGAATGATATTAATGAATTATATATGATATATTATCAATAAAATATTATTTGTATTCAAAATTTAATTTTTAAATGCAAAATAGAAGAACAAAACAAATCTCAAACAAAAATTCAAATATTTTTTTAAGGGAAATTTCACTACCATTTAATGGAGAACCCTTAATAAATATCGATGTTGAGACTTAAATTTATTTAATATATCAAAATAAACATAATATTGTAAATTAAAACATAAATATTAGGGTATGGTTCCTTTAATATATTTTCTAGAAACATATAATTTTTAATGAATGGTTAAAAATACTGAATTTTAGTTCAAAACTACTTTTTCATATAATTTATGTATAAGGTAATATTAATCATTTAAGTGTTTTTAATGTATAAATTGATTTAATTTTTATCAATTAATAAATTTATATCATTTTCATATATTATTAATTTAATCTGAAAGTAAATGAATATCAATCTTTTGATAGTTTTTACATTAAAAACCTGCATTATCCTCACGCGTGCGTGTTGAATCTTAAATTTATTTCTGCCCCTTCTATTATTAGAATATTGAAAACGGATTCCATATTTGTAATCAACATAATTTATAATTTCTAATAGTAACAACTTTTTTGGCCAAACAATTTAATAAAAGTGATTAAAATTAATTACAAGAGTGAAGGTTAACTTAATCTTATGTATGGACTAAACCTTGACCTTAAGGCCCAAAAATAACTATACGGTTATCCCAAAGATATTTTATGGGAATATGATGATCATATCCTCTCTTTCTAGTGAAATTTTATCATAATTGGTTCTACATTAATCCGGAAAAATATTCATGGAATTCCTTTGATAAAACAGTGAATGAGTGTCACTCCACCTCCCCTATAAAATAGCCTCATCTCATCCCACATCCTCACACATATCAGCCCACATTACCTCTACCATGCTCTAGATAAATTTCACCAAATAATCCCTAGCATAATCCAAGAATCCTTCCACTGTTATGGATGAAATCCAATGAATAATTATGGTAAAAACCAAAAGTTGTTTCCTGATTTTGAGGTAACATCTGTCATTAATATTTTTTATTTTAATTTACATTATCCACTCTATAAAACCTCATAATTTCATTATTATATAAAAACATAGTATAACCAATATACTAGGATGTTTTTATTCTATTTTTTATCCCATAACGTTCACAAATATCTGTCTATTGGGTAACTAATCTAATGTTTCTATGTACAACAAACTACTGCCTAAAGAAACGATGATTGTTCATTTTTTCCTTTACCACCACTGATAATGTCCTTTAAGATGGAAAATATATTTATATATTATATTTTTTATATTTATTATTATATTAATGTTTATATAATTTTTTTACAATAGATATCTTTATACTTTTCAATTTTTAGTAAAAAAGACACCATCGTTAGTGGCAGTGTGGACTACCACCCCTATAAAGCGATGTGATTCTTTAAAACCATTCAAGTAATGTATAACTGATTGTTATAATTAAAAATATGAGACATATATAACATCTATATAACAGTAATTAAAAAAATTAATTTTTATATATATATATATATCATTTTCTTTACTATCAATTTATATAATAAGAAATGATCATGTTGGTTGTGGACGAGTGTTGTACCGCCTCCTAGAAATGAAGTTATTCATTTTAGATCATAAGAATTCAATATAAAAGTATATATAATAAAATAAAATGGTATTCATTATATAATTATATTTCTTGAATTAGTTTTTGTTACATACCTTGTTTCCATAATAATCATTGAATAACCAGATCATTACTAATGCATACTTATGTCCAATTGTGTCCATGAATGTAACACTAATTAATTTTTAATAACCATATTTAAGGATTTGTTTTAAAAGTATAATTGGTTTATAAATATAATAATTATTTAGTTATTTTTATTCTTTATATGTTATGTAATGACCCCTTGACCATAATTGACCTACTGAGTTGTTTTTTTTAACATAACCTAAATTTTGTCAAAAGCACCAGATGTAAATGTAATTGATCAAGTAGTTATATCTAACATGGTAATGAGTGAAGTAAAATTAATTTTAAACATGAAAAATATTCTCAATCATGTAGAAAATAAACATTCGTTTATTATATATGAATTTAAATACCATTCATATAAAAGGAAATGAATATAAGAGGATTTTGTCTCTATTTACATTTCATTGAGACATATATGATGATTTACACCTAGTTTATTTTATATGGTGTATATACATCCATTTTAAATGAACTATCATGAATATATTAACATTCACTATATTATAACTTTCATTTAATTTTATTTCTTCATTATAATTGTTTTTTTAAATCATTCAAGGATGTATGGGACAAATTAGAATGTTTAATGATTATTTTCCGCAAGGATAATTTTACAGGACATTTATTACTATTTGAGGAAAAAATATGACCACTATTCAATAAACCTTTCATTTTCGTATCCTATGGTTCATCATGTAATTTTTAAAGTATTAATACCATTTCAACTCTTTTGGACTCATTTTTTTATAATTTTTTAATAAGAAAAATCTAATTAATTTATCTATTTAGTTGGATAAAATATTTTCTTCTACAATCCATGTTTTAATAAGATATTTTCCTATTTTATTACAAATGATTTGGTAAAAAAAATTACCCTTTTTTTCCCTTACCACAATTTTCAATGGAACCATCTTATTTCTTTCAAATGAAGGCAATATCCTCCCTTTTACCATGAGAAAAAAATGTTCTTCTACCTCATATGGATTGTATCGATTTACCCAATTTCATTTCTGTGAATGTTTCTTTTAATGTTTAAAAGGATAATTTTATAAGAAAATGTTTTCAAAATTTATTTTCAATGACATTTAATTATGTGTTTTAATAAAAGGATATTTTCCTCGAGAATGTTCTTTTTTAAAATATAGTATTTCTATTCATCAACAAAAATAAGCCTTAATTTATTGGTACATAAGATATGTTGTAATGATAAATGCATAATTTCTCATTGGGATGGTTTATGTTTTCTTTGGACAACGATATTATTCACATTAACTTACTTGATTTATTTTAATCCCCGTCAAATATTCAATTTCTTATGGTCATTTAACATTAAATTTCCAATAAATATCAAAATCTTTTTTCATGGATTTGATTTTTTCCAAAACCACATAACATTTTTCATAATTTTTTACATAGAATTTATTTATTACTTTTTGAAATATTGATAAAACTGTAACCTTTATTGAACAGTAATATTACATAAGAGACATTATTTATTTAAATGATTTGGACATGCATTATTTGGAATGGGGACATGTTAATAAAAGACCTTAGAGCTAGAGACCTGTTAATTCAGGGTATATAGGTTGGGGAATAGTTCATGAAGGCCTCTCAATGCATCGGTATTCCCATGAGATGTAACTAAATGGGGAAAAAAATTCAAGTTTGTTTCCAATAATTATAGACTAGTATCTACCCATAGTATAAAATATTTTGTGATACTTTTTGAATTTGCAAGGTTTGAGGTGCCTATGACATGGAATCCATTAAGAATGAATTCCCCTCATTTAGTTTCAGTTATTATTTATCCCTATGATTTTTCATCGACATATCTTAGGATACATTTCATTTCATTGTATATATGGCACATTTTTTAGTTCGTACCTTCCCATATTTATTTTTATTTATGTAGTTTTTTTAATGTATTTTTTTAAAATTATTACCTTGGAAAAATATTTACACACTTACATTCAATTTATTGGTTACGTGGAAGGTGTGTTTAGTTATTTAACATTATTAACAAGTCTCATTGGTGTATTATTTATTCCACTATATTCTTCCCTCATTGATCATTTTATATCACCCTTATAATGATTTTTACCCAAGAGTCCAATAATAATACTATGAATGTTATTTGTGGATATTCATGATGGATTAGAGTTATAATTTATGTTTTTTATTTAGAAATAAGAAAAAAAATTTGTTGTAATTAATGTATTCATTTGTAATACAACTCTCATTTACGTATGTAGTTTTTCAAGATTACTAAACTCTTGGTTTGTTGGGACTTGATTCCTTGTAATCATGCCAATGTAATTGACAGCAGACCCTAACATTGTTCTATCAAGAATTAGGTCTATACATAGAATTTGAAAGAGAATAAAAAGTAATGGAACAATACACACCTACCTATATATGACTTCACTAATTTATATCTTCTAGGAATGGGGGGAAACAAAAAACATAATGGATCACAATATCCATGAACCCCCCCCCCCCCCAAGTTTAGTAAATCAATGTACTATTACTCTTATCTGATGTAGATTCTATCATTGTCGCCATTGATATATTGTCATGTACACAAGGAAAATATTTTGTGGCAAATCCAACACAGAAGTTTGTATTTACATACCTAGTAGATATATCGGAATTTCCAGGGCAAAAATAGAAAATACCATAGTCACATTGATTAATATGGAATGAATATAAGTAAAACCCAACATTAGATATTTGAGAATAAAATAAAAAATAATGGGCAAATAATATCTATATATTCAAACCCATATAAAAAAAATTTTTCTACATGAAAATACTAGCCAGGCATCATGCATGACCAATCAATAATTCTTATAGAGGACCCAACCATACCACTACAAAGAATAACTTGGTAGAACTACTATAATAGACTACTCAGACACTGTCATAGCTCAATGGATGGTGTTACTACTTTACTGATAGGTGAATCATGACTTATAAAGTGCTGGAGAGTTCTATATCAACCCTTATGAATGAAATGGTGTACTCCCACCTATATAAACTGGAGATTTTTGAGCTTGATAATATGGGACCCATTCCATACGCATGATTATAGAGATCCATATTTAGCAGTATATATGATATGGGGACCCACTACCCCAAGAGATAGAGGAGTAATAACATTAATTATTCATTTTATTATCATTCTGAACACTACCATAAGATACACATTGATAAAAGAAGAATAAAAATTATATCATATTGAAAAATAACTTTTACTCTAAAATATAAATTACATCATAACCTCATATACAGACAAATACTCAAGGTAGGATACTCACGTACCAAAATATATGACCAATATATATAGATACTAAATATAGATATTTATAGAAAAAAAATATGGTTCATAAACAGGTTTACATACCATCTCACATTACATTGACACCTTGGAGTGTACTATCTAGGACATGGATTCTCCATCCATAGGTCTCCAGACAACATTTATAAAGGGTTACATGGTGTTTATATCCTCCAGAGGTCATGGGTGTATACTCAAGTCACTTTCATATGGATAGACATGTGGATCAACATGGAATCACTATACAATAAAACGTCATGTATACATACCCATAAATATGGTGTTTTCATTCAAAAATTGGATTTTTTTTCTAGGTAGGTTAAAATGATGTGTGGTATCATCTGCATGGTGTGTAATGATAAACCCAACCTACTTACCTTACTATTAATAGAACCATCATTACCGGACCTCTATTAATTTGGGAGACATTATTTGTTTTCAACTTAGTTGAAAAATAGTAATGTAGTTTCTGGATATCTATGAAAAATGTATGATTTTTTCCCCTTTATACAATCTAAAAATCAACCAAATTAAGTAAATCATATATATATCTCATTTAAGTTCAGTTTCCCTACTTCCTGATACTTATTAAATGTTTTTTGATACCTAATTGTTATCAATAGAATTATCTTATCTAGTTTATGGATTTAATCCTTGATTCCATCTCCCACAATCCACATTCTACATTGATACATCCAAAAACACTTATTGTTATGTAAGTCATCCAGAGACCATGAACCTAGGGGTTTAGTAGTGCTCAAATGCAACCTTAAAAACGTTGGAAGGAATCCCCATGTGTCAATGATAAATAAAATAGATAATGTGGGGGTAAAATCAATTAAATAGCATGAAAACACCATTAGACAAACGATACTGACCAACCATTACATGAAGTTATCACACAATCCACTATATTTTACCATTATTATGTACCTAATCATGAAGTTTGTTTTAATAATTACAAATAAATATAGATGGAATCAATTTTTTTTGGTATTTAATATATATAATTTAATTAACTAATTTATTGACATAATGATATCACCAACGTCTTCCTTCAAGGTACATCTGATGCCAAAAAAATTGTATCATTTCATAGGCAAACCTTACATTTTTGGAGCAACAATTATCCCATATTTACCATTAACATCATTAATCAACGACAAAAAAATTGATTTTGGAAATATTTGTGCACATTATTTAATTAATATTAATATTTTTACAATAATAATTATTTGATCCTCTCACACTAATAAAAAAATTCTAACTCTAATTAAATTATAGAGATATATATATAGACATATTCAAATGATCAATCCCTAGAAATCAAGTTCATTAAATTATAAAAGTGGAGATTTAATGTCAAAATTAATCTATTCTATACCATTTATTGATTTATAATCTTTATAGAATGATGTATGGGATAAATAAAAAATTGAAACTCTTCGTGGCTTTTAAGATTAATCGATACATCCATATCAAAGAACGAAGTAATGTAAAATGTGGTTATATAGTTTATGATGAGATATTTTATGTAATATTATTCAATACTAAATAATATATGATATTTATCATGAAGCTAAAAAGTATATTGAATTAAATGATGCAAAATTATTGAATAAAACGATATAATTAAATATAGAATTCAAAATTTTAGTTAACATTATGGAAAATATAGTTAGTCTTATTCAAAATCATGTAACTGATGCAATTCTTTTGATGAGGTTTATTCTCAGATTGAATTGAGATATGGGAATTAATTTAATGGGGACTAGTAAGAAAAATTATTGAGTAATAGTTGAGGATATGATGATGAAGAAAATAATTATTTTTACTAAATCAACTCATACAAACACTCAATAGAGTTTTTATGATACAACTATGTTATATCATGTAGAGACGTCTTAATTAGATGTATGTATAATTGATTGTTCATAGATTAAGTATATGAAATAATATTTTGATCAAATGGAGGAAAATAATACATCTGATCATGCTATGAGATTAATGGGTCACAATATTGTGAGAAAAAATAGGTTTCTCACAAACATTTATGGTGATAAATTAATCATCATTTCATATAGGTTACATTTTTGTGAAAAGTATATAAAAATGTATATGGTGTTAGTTTGAAACAATCTATCACAATTGATGAAATACATGGATCAATATAACTCTTCCCAATTATGGTTATTTTATTTTTTCTAAGGCGTTTAAATGGATATAAAGGCATAATTTTTAAGTGAAATGAATGAGGAGGAGGAATATATATTAAAACTAGTGGGTTTTTTATTTGTGGTGATGAATCAATGGTGTGATAGATAAGAAATGATTTTTATATCATAAAAAAATATAGATCTGAGTATTTTTTTATTCAAAAACATAACGAACAAAATTGAAATTTGAATAAGTGGCATTGATCACAACTTATATAGGATAATAAATAATTAAGAGATCATTATGGTACATGTATATGTGGAAAACATCACATTTAGTGAATGAAATAAAATATTGGTAGATTATTTTTCATGATCAATATACTAAAATATTAAAACATATTATCTCTCATAGATAATATATTCTATTATCTGATAAGTGAAACAAATTAATGAATTCATAATAGGTTTTCCTGTAAAAAATATTAATTGTATTTACATAAATACCTAAATTTAATAAATTATAATTAATTTGAAATTCCAATAATTTTTGGAACAAATCATTGAAAAAAATTATAGAAAATCAATTAACCTAACATTATACTAGATAATTATTTGAAATTTGTCGTACATTACAATAGTAAGCCTAGATATATAGTATCGTATACTCTTGGTTTCTAATTTTTATATATTTTATAAATAGGAATATCTCTCATTTCTGAAATTGATTATATGGTAATTTTGATCTAAAAAAATTATTTTTTTAAATGATGGAGGGAATAATAAATACAATTATGAGTAGTAAAATTTTAATTTTTATTAATATATTTGGGATATAAAATAATTTTCTAGAGAATCATTCATTGTTGGAAGAGAATTAATTACTTATCTTTACATGCAATAAAAAAAATCATATCAATGATTACATCCAATATAGAGAAAATATTTAAAATAAATATTTGTAATTAAGTAATTTTTGATGAAATAATGATAATAGGATATTATTGAAAATCTTAATCATTCCATAGAGGTTTATTATGACAAAAGAATTATAATTTAGTTGATAAATAATCCAATATATAATTTAAAGTGAAACACAATTATATATGAAAAACTTGTATTTAGAAAAAGGTTACATGTTGAATTATTAATAAAATGAATGTCTGAATGAATAAATAAGTGGTATTAATGATAATAATATAATATTCCGTAATGGTATTTGATAACATTATATGGAACATTTATTTCATCTCCCATCCATTTATTGATATAAACTTATGTAAATAATCTTTCTTTCTTAAATGAGTTAATGTCTTATTAATTAATATAGTTATACAAAAAAAGATCACTAAATTAAATATTTTGGAATATTATAATTTATATCATATCAAATTTAAATAATATGAAAATGTAATATATGTATATAGAATTTCTATTATCCAATGATAATATGATTAGTATATAAATATGGTTAGGATTAATCAAATTGATATAGACAAAGGAAATAATGGGATAGACCAATAGAATCCTCACCTATGAATTCCATTATCATATCATCTAAGTGATCTATTGTAACTATGATTTATTCCCAAAACATCCCAATATGAGAATCAACAACTAAGTCATGAGAAAAAAAAATTTACGTGTTAAGTTCTTAGTCATAGAGATCACATCCCAAACAATGTTCATTGAACCTCCAAGACATAATATCATCATCAAACACCATATTCATAGGGTATTCTCTATGTATTAATGGAATTTACATCAATAACCAAAAATTATAAATTTTTTTATTTTTATATTTTTAATAACAGAATGAATATATGTAATATTTATTTCATTATGATAGTTAATTAAGAAATTTCTTTAAATATTTGATTTTTTCTATGATCCATTATAAAATATTTTAGAGAAACATGTAGTTTCAATCAAGACACTCATTTTTAAAATTTATTGTTTTTTGAATATATGATATTTTCATAAAATATTATTATTAATTTCTTTTATCATATATAAGTGATAATAAAATTTTATGAACCTAAATATAAATGTTATAGGGCTGAATTTTTTTTTAAAAAAATATACTATTTTAACAATTAATGGGGTTCACTAATTTAAAACTACAATTTTAAATATTTATATAATTATTTTGGAAAAGATTAAATTATACTAAATAACTATTAAAACAATCCAATTGGGATTTTTTCATAACATGCCAATATAGTAGAATTTTTGGTAAAAATTAAATACAGTGTAAATATCTATTATGTATTATGACATCATAAATTTACAAAACATTTTAATAAATACTAAAAATATTATTAAAATCAAGAATTAATTTCCCCCTTTAAAATAATGTTAATTTGATGTTATTTTATTAATTTCACAAAACCACTATAATTCCTCAAAATCCAAAATTATATATTATGTATCTGTAGTCTATATATAAAAAAAGAGTCACTTCTACATCAAAAACTGAAAACATTTAATTTGTTCAGGTCTTATCCTTATAATATATTGAAAACCACATATATTTGGAAGGAAAATATGAATTAACTATGGGATGGTTCATGGATTTTTTATGTTATGACATTATTTTAAAAACCTTTATTTGGAAAAATAAATTAAAAAATCACCCATTATTTTTCAATTAAAATACACCCATCAACCAATATGTCTTCACTAAAATCACATGGATTATGAAATTACTCTACACTTACCTCTATATAACATACCTAATGTTCCCCCAAACTCTTATGAATCCAATTGAAATCTTATAGAAGAAATTCCCCAATGAAATGAATCATCTCCTTCTCCCCATTATTCATGAATATATTTTATTATTCTTTTTTATTCCCAATTTTTTATTTTGTGATATTTTTTTACACATCCCTATCTCATTTATTAATATTTAATTGTGATGATAAACCCTTCTATAAATCTTTAAAATCTTATATTGACCATTATATACCCCCATTATGCGACCAAAAATATTTAATGATTTTTCCATTCATTACATTTTTGTAGCTAATATGCATCTGCATTTACATTCAATGTTATTAACCCATATTTAAATTCCCTTAATTAATTGGTAATTTTAATCTATGCAACACACATTACACAATTATGTAATTAAATTCAACTTACTATGATCTTATGTTGAATGATCTATATAGAACAATTATACTTATACATAATATGAATGTGACTGGTGGTCCCATAAATATATAACACTCTAAAACAGTGGGAATTTTATTTCTCATGAGCATCCATTTATGGTTAATGGGGGAAAATTATTTGCACACATTATTTTTATGACTTGTAAGTTAGTCATGAGACATGATTATGATTTAATGTTTTATGTTGTCCACACATTCAAATGTTTACATTATGTTATAATATTTTATTATTAATCTCTTATCATTTTTTAGGTTCTGACTATTGTTTTGTTATATTTATATTAATATGGAATAAATTGTATTAGATTCATCACATTATTTCATTATTATTCTCTAATTGGGACTTATATATCACCCCATTCTTTTATATGTCCCTAGGTTATCTCAAGAAATATTATAAGTAAGATGGAATTTAAAAATCACATTAAAGTGCTTTAAATAATTTCATTATATACGTGACCATGTTATTGATCTGAATATATAAATTACATAACTATATAGGCCACACACTAATTTGGGTTTTATTAAGTTTATCATAATGTAAAATTTCAAGAAATAATGATTATTAAGATAGGGGTTTTCATGGTTGGAATCATTTAAAATTCAAGTAATAAATGAGATTAAAATTACAAAATCGTAGCGAGGGCCTTAGGGATAAGACTAAATAAAGGAAGACATCCAAATTTTATTAAATTTTTTATAGTAATTGGTTTCAATGAAAATAATACCTTTTTTTATTGAACATATATATTTTTCTCTAGAACATTTGTACATAGAGGTAATACCTTCAAAAAGGGTGCATTGGAAATGACTCTCTTGTCACCCGGTGCATGAAAATTGACCTTGCTGGAAACTGAGTTTAAAACACTAGAGGGATACAAATAGGTATATTAAAAATATTTTATAAACCATTTTTAAGGAAATAAAAAATACCATATGAGATTATGTTTGGGAATTTATCATGTATATAATCGATTGGAACTAAAAAAGTTATCGATTGTAGAATATATGTATTTTATGAGTTATCACATCAATGTTTATAGATTCCCTTTTTATTTATTTTTATTTTCTAAAAACTTGTACTTTCTTTTTTTATTTAATTTTGTCCATCTACGGTAGTATGAGGAACTGAGTGAACAATCAATGTAAGGAAAAATGTAATGGATGACTAAATCACATACCCAACTCTATGAGATAAGGAGTCGAAAATGTCCTGAAAATACATTATCTATTAACTAAATTGTTGAATATAATATTTATTCATTGTTGAAACAACATCCTCATAAGATTGAGAATGATTTCAATGAGACCATTATGCAATAAAGGGCTTTGAAATTTAGTGGACCATCTTATGGCGTAGAATTAATTCTTGAATTTTTTTTAAAAAAAATAATTTACTCACAGTATTCTATATATAATGGTTTTTTATTTCTTTGATCTCAATAACAAGGATGAAAATAAATCGATTAATTAAAATTAAATATTAAAATACATATGTGATATGCCTTAATATTTTTTTGGGATGTTATACAGTATCGTAGGTAATTATATATTTTATGGAGAATGGTTTTTAATCATGATGATATGATGGACGAAAATAGCAATGGAATGAAACTCCAACAATACTGTTATCATTTGTGTGGAAAGAATAATCTGATAATATTTTGGAATGGGGAAATAAAATATTTCAGGTGTGGAAATGAAGGAAACATAGCTAGTGAGATAGATGATATGAATGATCATTTACACCATCTTCTTTTTGTATAATGTTTCATATATGAGGAACAATGACACTATGAAAAATATGTCACTAAACCGAGATTTTTTTATTGAAACCAGTGATAAAAACATCACATTCTATTGAAAATAGGTGTGCTTATAAAATCACAACAAGTGAGGTGGTTCTTAATAGTGAGGTTGTTAGAGTTTTACTAGTTACTCATTAAATGATATCTATCATTGTATTTGATTATAGATATATACATTATTTCATGTAAAACATTATTATCAGGCCGATTTAAACACTATTATAATGTATGGAATTGAGTTATCATTGAAAATTGAAAATTTGGTAATTATTGAATCATAGGATTATAGTCCCAACAATATCTTTTCTTGTAGGATTAATTTCTTAGAAAACCATAGGATACTCCCATTCAAAAATTTGATGATATTATGTCCATGGATTTTCATTGTTTATATATATCCAATGTAAATTTCTAAGAGAAGGAAGTCACTCTCGAAATCACAGAGAACCCTTGATTATCTAAAAGAGAAAGGTGGAAGATGAATCCATTTTGGTATCATCATTTTATGTATATTTGTTCATTGTAATAATGTTTATCTAGCTCATGTGATTGAAAATAAGGAAAATACAATCCTTAATATTGTGCTCATATATGACAATGAATTGATGTATTTCCCAATGAATTGTTTAGTCTTCCTCCATGATAAGAGGTTTATTTACAAATATAACATATTCCAAGATCTTTTACACTATCCATGATTCAATATAAAATATTCATTTTTTAAATTTATTAGATAAAAAAACTCAATACGAGAATCTACAAAGACAGTTTATACACCCAATTTATTCACCATGGGGTGTAATAGTCTCCATCATCGTGAAAAATGATGGGTCAACACCACTTCATTTACAGTCATAAACTAAAAATCATGATAATAATCACATATGATCTCTCATATATTAGTGATTAATTTTTGTTTATCTAATTAGTAACATCTAAAACTCCAAACTAGAGATTCGAAAATGATATTATCTTATACAGGTGAATGTGGATGACACAAATAATTATTTTCATAAAAGGTTTGTTTACTTTGAGATCAGAGTGAATGCATTTGGCTCCAAAATTCCCTAAAAATTTATATATATTTGAATAATAATATCTTTATGTATTATGTAAAAAATTTAGTTTTATATATGAAAGATATTACTATCTATTCCAATAGGATAATTTAATATTTGGCTCATTAAATGTTTTGAATGAATACATTTGAAAAAAAATTTGTATGGAAGATATAGTAATGTAGTGTTTATGACGGTGAAGGAGACATTCATCGTTCCTGTAACCACTAATAAATGGATATATGTTTATCCATTAAAAAATGAAATTGAATGTTTCCTTAGAATGTCTTTTGTGATGGAACTTCATTGTTTCCATAGGTTATCTTGGAAAATTCATTGATTCTAGAAACATATCTTCATTATAAATACAACTAACATGGATTATGTGGAAGGGGATGTTTTTTTCTATATGGATGAATGTAAACATATCATTAAAGTAATAGATAATAGACTAATCCCTACAACTATTCTAAAATTACCCTCCAATGGGAAAATATTTATTATATATAGGGTCTCATCCAATAAAGGATTGCGTGGTATAATCTTGAAAGATTAAAAATTGATAACATTTTCCATCATCCAATTAATGGTCTTTTATAATAACTACCCAACACATGATCTATAATTGGTTACAATGACCTTGACACTAATTTTTTGGAGAAATTGTATCTAAGTGGAGAAGAGTGACACACACACACACATATATATATATGGATCATAAAATCATAACTTATATATTCACATAAATGGATATTGGCATTACTGAATAATTGTGTTTAGGGATGATCATGTATTACTATTGTTCAATCCATTACCATCCTGGAACGGTATACAATGTGGTCAATGCTATGAGTGTAAAGGGTACTACAAATTTATCCATGAATATTATTTAAATGGATATAATATTCCTGGACATAGAGACTATGGTCATGAGAATAATAAAAGGTTATTCATCCTTCATTTTTCAAATGTATTCCCAATCATATATTCTTCGAAGGATTGAAGAAAATTTTAAGGATGTTGTGGTTCTATGGAAAATGGAAGAAATTATTATGTTGTTAAACATTAATATTGATTGGATTATATGGTTTTGAACCCAAATATTTTACCCTTTAAAACTATATTAGAAAAATAAACATATAGATGATGAAAATATCTTACCCTTCTTCGTTCATCTAGGAATTACGATTCAATATAGAGTATTGATGGAAAAAATATGGTGTGATTAAATAATTTTAGAGATTTTATAATTTGTACATTGATGGTTGGAATCCCAACATGTAAAGTATTAAGGATATAAGTCATCTGTTATAATAAAACCATTACCCAAGCCACTATAAAACATGGAAAAAATAAACATGGAATTCATTATAGATATACCATGTAAATATATTGTCAATATAACTATTTGGATGGAAGTCCATTATCATGAAAAATCATACATTATCATTTCCATCATGTTTGATTTATCTCTTTAAAAAATAAACATGATAGAAGTGAGAGTAGTGGTAAGACTTCATAGAGTAACACTATCTATAATATATGATCGAGCTCAGAGGATTACCTTGAGGTTACATGTATTCCGTCCTCGTGTGTTAGATATTTAGCCATGTTTTATTACTTCTTATCAAAGTCATAAGAAAAAATAGTCTAACATAAACATTAAAACACTAGTGGATATGAGGAGATATTGATCACATTATTTTTGAGCATACTGGGATCAATACCATCTATAAGTGGAGTCCTCATATCACAAAATCATCCATTATAGAATTCAAATGTCACCTAGTGATGATCTTTATGGGAAGTAGTTTCTAACTATTACATGTTAAGATGATTTTATTAATTGTAATATGATTGTAGAAGATTTTATATCAGATATGGTGGATATAGGTCATACCATTCGATGATATTTGACATCATAAAAATTTATACATAAAAGATATACATACTATCATTGTTAGAAAATTGGGTTATAGTGTAGAGATATTGTTCTCCTTCATATATAATCATGTTTAAAAATCATGATGTTTCTGAAGAAAGGAAATTTTAGTCCAATAGGAATCAAACACATTGAGTTTTTTATCACATTTTAGATAGGTCTTACTTACTTTCAGTGTCATTTAACCTATATCAAGTGCATGATGTGTTACATGTATCTATCTGGTGGATTTATATAGAAAATCAATTATATGTACCCAATGCATAGGGTCTTCAATTATAGAACAATAATTTGTAAATGGAACAACCATTATAGATCATATATTCTAGAGACAATGTACACTAAGATTAGACAACTACACTACTCAAATTGTTATATTCTAACCACATGATTTAGGAGGAAACATGTGAACCGTAAGAGGTGAGAAATAAAGGACCCTCATCTATTTTAAAATATTATATGAATATATCAATGGTATAATTTATGATGGGGGAATAATGTAATGACCTGATGTTTTATAAGGGAAATTACCTTTTAAAATTAATAAATTAGTTCTTATGTTATGTAGTTATAGAAAAAACATGCACTACATTGGTTATTTATGATCATTATAAGTTAAATACATTCAAATTTAAAAGACCTGAAAACATCATACCCATTTATATTGGAGTTTTTATATAATTATAGTATGATTATTATATATATAGAGTTATGATAAATACAATTGAAATATTTAAAAGATGTAATGATCTCAAAAAATAATATCATACCCTATAAGGCCCATTTGTCGATGCTGAAAAGGTATATAACATAAATGAGATTTTCCCATGACCAATCCAAATCCATTATTCAAAAACTAAATCATGTGTGAAACTATTTATAGAAGATTATCAAGCTTATCATGACCCATTCTGAATCAATTCTTTCTGAACAACCCCATGAATATCACACCAATATACAATATACCCTTATGCAATTCACTGGGGTAATAATTTGAAATGTACAGAGTCCCTAATAGTATAAATTGTTATAAAATTTTATTTGAAAAACAAATCATTATATTAATATTTTATTAAATTATAATGGATATATAACGAATAATGATTAAATATTGAGTTTTATAAGAGAAAACAAAAATTGAAATTTTTGAGAATATAATGATTCAATTTTCAAACACTTATTCTTGAATTAAATAATTATGAAATAATTTTTATTTTAATAAAATATTATTTATAAATAATATTTTTTAAAAAGTATATATTTATTTATATGAATTGAAATTAAATTTTTATAAGGATCTAAAAAATGTTACTTCAAAAAATAATGATTTCAATAAATGGGGATTTGTGATTTAAAAGTGTAAATTTCCATATTTAGATGATTGTTTTATAAAAATAGTATTTTTTTCTGAAATAATCACATAGATATTATCCAATATATAAATTTTCATTATTTTCACCTAAATTTGAATTTTTTTGATACAAATTAAATAAGATATAAATATACAGTTATTATTATGACATCTTAATTGAAAAATGTTACAAAATAAATACTTCAATTAGTAATGTTGAGAAAAATTATGTTTCCCATTTAACATACTATATTTTTGATGTTATTTTATTTATTTTATAAAACCATAAAAAATCCATCAAACCTGATAGTATATTTTAATGTTTAAAAATAAAATCATTATAAACCTAACTCACATTCAAATCACAAAAGTTATTATTTTATTTATTTCGATTGTTAGTATCAAAAAATATTTAAAACCAAACTTATTTTTATTAAATATAGGATAAAATCATGGTATGTTTGAGGGGATTAATTGCATTATCATCTAGTTTCTAAAACAAATTTTTGAAAATTAATAAAGAACTCCCCTCTCAAATTATAAAAAATTCCACCAAACCTCCCATTACTCAACCCTAAAAACCATTATATCATGATGTTACAATATCCATTCCTCACAATATCCCAAGAATGGTATTACCATTCCAATAGAATGATCTTATATTTATTTGTGAAGCTCACTGCCAAGGTAAGGTATCATCTCATTATCCTCCCTATTCAAGAAATTTAATTTTTTCTGCCATTTAATTCCAATATTTCAATTTAAATAAATGTTTAAAAACACCCTAAATAATTTAATTATTATTTCCATCTTCTTGTAGAACCATTCCACTATCAGTAATCTCATCCATAAATCATCATGAACCCTATTTATTCTATTGAAATTATGTGTCAATTTTTCCCTTCCATGAATTTTTATATTAAATAACCATTATCATTTATAAAAAATTGGATTTTACATGATGTAATTATAAACCATTGATTTCATAATTCAATTTCTATAACACATATTCCTTAAATTAGGTATTAAATTTGATTAAATTTTATCATATTTTTGATGGTATATTGGGAACACTAATTCATGTACGTAATATGAATGTCCTGCATGGTACCCATAATATATATCTCTCCAATTAAATAGGTAAAATTTCTATGCCTTAATGATTAATTTATGGTTCCTGTGAGGATATCCTATAAACAATATATTATGATGTTTTTATTGTTATAATTGGATAATGTTTATCATTTAATGATTTTTGTTGTGGCCACATTCCCATGTTTACATTATTTTATCATCATATATCATGCTTCGATGTTCAAGTTTATCATTCTAAACCCTATTATATTACCTTTATAATTCTATATACTAACATGTACTAAAAATTTTATGTTATTCCTTGATTATTCACTAATTTGTATTTATAGTTCAACATGTTCTTATAAACATCCATTGGTAATCTTGTGCCTTTTTAGAAGTGAAATAGAATTTTAATGGAATTTCATGGAGTTAAAAATAATTTCATTGTATCCATGTTATAATTATTTTATTATGTATCAAATTTTTATAATATACTGAGCCCTATAATATAATTTTATTTTATTATGTGTATAATTATGGAAAATCATGAAATATTTTGTATTAGTATATGGTTATTCATTATCCTCAACTTGAGGATGTATAGAAAAATCATTACCCCCAAAATGACTTAATTAATGAACATGATATCTTATGATTTTAGTGTAATTAAAATATGAAAATATTGTAAAATGGGGTAATTATTTTGATTTTATTTTTCATCCAGTGGTAGATCCTACATTTGATAATGAGTTTTTAAAATGAAAATATGTTGATACAAAATCCATGGGAATGTGACCATGAATGAAATTACATAACATGTGTGCTGGGAGATAGCGCTTGCTGAAATTTTATTTATTTATTAACATATGGTTTGTACGATTGGTTATAGATTATGAATAAATTATTCATCTATCCAACTATAATAGATTTATATATTGAAATAGTCTTACAATGTTCATATATCACATAAAACTAGAGTGATAATTTGTTTATTCAAGTTATTTATACATTATATAGTGAATATTACTTAATAATTATTTATGGTTCTAATAAATGGGGGATAATTTTGGAACCAAGGATATCATTCAATTTAATTATCACAAATAATGTAAGAACTATGAATCCAAACATTAAGACATTGTGTTTATGATTTATCATAGTTGGAATTATGTTTGAGTGATCATATTTGTGATTAAATAAAAAATTCAGATTCATGAAAGAAATGATAATGTCATTGGAATGTAACAATTGTTGTCTTTACAAAAATACACTTGGCAGTTGTATAGTGTCAGGGATCATATTTTAAATAGAATCAAAATGGGATTAAATATGGTTTACATAATCATATATGAGGTTTGTGAATATTTACTTATATTAAATCATTCATAGGGTTGATTATATCGTTTTGTGTGAATATCTTATAGGTTTCAATGGGGTTTTTATATAATTATAAGAACTTGGTGATTAATGAATATAGTCCCATAGGTATGGAGATATTATAAAATTAGATTTATTAGATGTATAAAACAAGAATTTTTAATATTAATTACTTGATAATCCTTTAGATAGTTCTATATAATATTTTTAAATAAAAAATATTGTTTATAGATGTTTTCTCTAAGAGAATTTATGCACTATAGTAAAAAATCATGAGTAGTTGTTCTATAAAGAGAAATTTATGTCAACATGGGTTATAAATTATATATAAATACCTGTCACAAAAGGAATGATTATTCATGAAATTTGAGAAGATGATAATTTTATAATTTAGTATGTTTTAGTAAAA
Organism: Viscum album; assembly: GCA_963277665.1. Lineage (NCBI taxonomy): Eukaryota > Viridiplantae > Streptophyta > Magnoliopsida > Santalales > Viscaceae > Viscum > Viscum album. The sequence goes on along the minus strand of OY728132.1, from coordinate 1,696,139,354 downwards.
ATTTCATCTATGATTTCATGGATCTAATAGTTTACATACATCACATCCTCAAATAGAACACCACATAAAAATTATTAAATATTTTTTACTATAATAGTGACATGTAGGTTGAAGTGGAATGCTATAGATTATTATAGAAATGTTATATAGTTTTAATCCATAATGGATATCATGGGAAATACCCAGATGTTTATGAACATAAATAATATTTTAATATTTTTTCAATTTAATAAATAATTTGAGGAAAATAAGAAATTCCTAATATAAATTCAGATATTTTACCCATTAATTTTTTTGATATATAAGAAGAATGGAGGGATGATTTTATGAGAACCAATTGACAATTAATGAAATTTTATTATTTTTTCTACAAAAATATCATATTCTAACTATAGAATATGATACAAATGTCCGAAAAATTATAACAATGCTAATGATTCATTTTTTTTCACATTATGAATAATTATTATGAGATATCATTACACTCTAAAATATTAATAATCATCATTTTAATACAGTGAGTCTTCAGGGAGAATCTGTTAGATACACATATCTTGATAGTGTATATTTTGGGAAAAAATTATCATCTACAATGAATAGTGGTTTCCCGATATATATCAACCCATCATTGTTATATTCTATACAGAGAATCCCCAAGTCCTGAACCATGTAATATATATATTTTTATACAATAATTATATATATATGTATATTGGAATATTATGTGTGCATGATATGACTAGTTCAAATTATTCTTCTAAACACAACAAAATGTATTCAAATATTAGAAATATTTAAAACTGTAATTCACCCCCCCCCCAAATTGTTGTTTATTAAACATGTAGTTATGAAATTATTAATAACAATCACATTCATCTCTAAAGGGCTAATCAAATTTTTATGATTTATTTTTATTCCTTTTTTATTGGAAAACCCTGATTATAAATATATTATGAATTGGAAAGGTATCCCATATTTGTAAATTCATCAAATGAGTTTGGTAAATTATTATATCTCATGATAAAAATATACATTTTCATAATATAGTTATAATTGTTCACAATGTCATTCATGTCCCTGATGTAGTCTTATATTTTCCCATAATATTATGTCACTATTACAATATTATTTTACCAATTTTTTCATTATTATAAATTCACCCATTTAAATGAATGTCTCATATGATGTATAAAAAATATATCCATTGAATATTATATATTTATTATGAAAATTATCACCTATGTACATTTTTATTTCATCTAACATTTTCATTTCTATTTTTACACACCCAAAAATGTTTTTTTACACTCCCTTTATTAGAATTATATCCCAAGGTGCTAATATTTATTAATGGGATTCTGAAATATTATAGGTGTACTATTATTAAGGACTTGAATAAAGATAAAGTTTTTTATGTTTATTTTTTTGAATTTTTTTTCAATAAACTGAATCATTAGATGTTGGGTGTCGTCATACTATATATGTATTTAGATAATGTAATAATAATGTAAGTAATGTATGAATTATTATATTTTCTTCTGGAGAATTTTATATTAAATTTATTATTTAGGACTAATAAAAAAATACATCATAGTTTCAAAAGTTTTATTTAATGTGTTAAAAATATCGAATTTAATACACATATTAAAAGGTAAATTTTCAATTACTTATTTTCTTACATTTTTATATATCAATTTTTTATTTTATAAATTTTTGGTAAACATGAGAAACAATCATAATATCCCATATAATGAATATTGAAATGACTACTCAAATGAAATTCCTTATGTAATAGGGTATGGTGTTCATAACCTCATTGAAATACTTAATGAATTTTCCATCATTATTTATAACATCATCAATGTTGTAGAACATCCTATTTCATGAATTAAATAGAAACTATGATCTAATTTTATCATCAAAAATTTCCACCTATATTTTGTGGATATTAATGTCACAACCTATCCCCTAGGTCCCATGATGTGACTAACCCAAGTAATTCATCCATATATATGGGGATGGGGACTAGAACCAACTAGGAATATACAAAAATAGGAAGGCATTTTTTTAAACCTGTACACACGCAAAAAGATCAAACTACGTAATGTAAACAATATAGTAAAACACAATTGTCACTGAGACAACAAATGAGTGTACAATACAAATTGAAAGAAAAAAGAGTCCAAAATATAATCCCAAAACAACAAATGAATGTAAAACTTCCATGGTCCATCCACTTGAGATCCTACCTAAATGGTAGTTGAAAGGTAGCTGCATGTAGCCGTAGAAGTACTCTAGTCCATCATGTCTCACTGAGCACCACCTGGTCCCGGACCACCAAGTTCTACATCGAAGAATAGATCACCTGAATGAGACACAATACATGTTAGAATTTCCTGGGTAGGGGTGAGTAACACAATACCCATTAGGGACCCCAAACCACAAAAGGAATGACAAAAAAGCAGGACCACAAAGCAAAGAAAGCTCACACATGGTATAATTAAAGGAATAGAAAGTAATATTATATTTCGTAAAGATGAATTATCTTGTACTGGTGAGGGACTCATACATGATGAGTCACTCAGGTCTTCTTGAAAAATGGAACACTAATGTCCACTTCGCTTCATGACCTGTGAGTTATGATCAGCTACTGGACATCTAAGGTCCTCTCGGCTACTCGACCACAATGGTTTTCTCGGCTAATGGGACACATAGGTGCACTTTGCTACTGGAACGATGATGTCTTCTTGGCTACTAGCCCACAAAGGTTCTCTTTTCTACAAGACCACAGAGGTCGGATCTGCTAATAGGACACTTAGGTATGATTTTCTACTATACCTCTTAGGTCCACACTTCATATCCCTTTTGTCATAGTCAGTCATATGATTCATGCTCTCTAGTTCACATGACTCAGGTAGAATCTACTGCTCAATCCATCAGTTGTATCTCACCTACCATGAAAACTGAATGAGAATATACCCAATGAAAAGTCTCCTCGCAAGGGTCCCAATGCTGCAGACAATGCATCTATTCGACGCCTGATCTGAATGATATTGGTGTTTTAGTAAAAAGGGCACTCTGGCGTCTAGGCCAGGTCCGTCATGGTTAGAATTATCTGACCATCCAAGAAGCGGGTCCGAATTAACATACTAGGTTCAGACAAACTGTCCAGACCAGGTTGGGTCAAGGCCGACTCGAATCATCCATGCCCAATGGCTAGGCCCATTGGGCCTTATTGGACCCAGCCATGAATGGTTGTGGTCTAGCCGGAAGTGTCCCCAAGTGACCTAGTCCTCATCTGGTCTGGTCCAACTTATTCATACCGGTATTGTCCTCTCGGACCACCCGGTGTACTGGATTAACTTTTGGATTACCCCACATCAGAAGGTCATCATGGGATTAGCACGGACGCCTGCTAGTGTTCGGTCTGTGCATCGATGCTTCCGGTTGAGGTTTTACACATTTATCTGCATGCGGTCCAGTGTGGAAAACATGCCAGCGCATGCCGCGAACCATCCTGTGGGCTGCTACCATTGATTCACAACCCAACTAGTACTTTCCCTATGAAATGTTGCGTCCATGCCCTCTGTCGTCTTGGCATGTTGCTGGGTCGTTCCACCTCCAACCTCTAGACAGCACCGTGGGCCACAACAGGCCGATACAAGCGTCACTACGCTGGTGTTTCCTTCTGTGGGCACCAGACTTGTTCTAGTGGTCCATTTTCCACCCCACAAGTACCTCTCAAATCATTGGATCATCATCGTCACTGATATGATATCAATGTTTTGATATGGGGGTTTAGTCACGAGGAACAATAGAATTCCCACAAATGAGGGATTTGATCCTTGTTTGGGTCGGCCCAATCCCTCTTCATTAGAATTCATTAATAGATTTTAATTAGGTTTAAGAATATATTATGGATCCAATATCACATAACACCCTGCATGGATATTCTCATGTCCCACAATGATGGTTGATCCGCATGTAAATCTGCTAGTGGATTTAACATGTGTTCGTCATTTAGGAAGAACAATGGGGGGTAATCACATAAGAAAATAAACCACAACCTGGTAAAAGGATATCAGTCAAGGAAGATTGCATTTTTCCAAACTGTCGAACTCTAGTTCTTCTTATCACTTTGAGGGTATCATCAATTATTTCTGATTCACTCGAGTTCATATTTGGAGGGGTTTCCATCATCGTTCGTCTGATTAATTCCCGGGTAGTTTTCAACCCTAAATCCCTATTTAATTAATCAAGGAAGACATGTTTCAAATTTTAGAATCACCATACATAATCAATAATGTGTTGTATTAATTATTTTAAGGCCTTCCAGCCACTATATTGTAGTGATATTATTCCACTACAAAAAGTTAAAAGAAATAAAATAATCCATAAAATGTTTATTTTATTTTCCTTTAAAATTTCTGAAAATAATCATTCATCATTGAGCCTTGTTGGTCATTTATAGGATCCACCGAAGGTAATCACACACTCATGGGCCCAATGGTACTCTCATATTTTCAATCTGAGTTACCATTTATGAGTTATATGGATTTTAAAATGAAATAATCATTATTAATTTTTTTATTTATATCCAAAAATAACATTCTATTGTTGGCCCATGTTGACCAATGTTAGACCCTTCCAAGTTGAATCTTGTTTCTCTGAATTCAATATTTCCCTCAGATTCCTGATCTAGTCACTGGTTTAAAATTTAGAAAAGCCATCACGCACATTTTTTTAATAAACATTAAAAATGGTTTGAAAATACGTTCCGAAAACTTCAGTCATCAGAATCATGTGTTGTCTTAGAGCTTTTTATCGAAATAATAAGATTTAATTTTTACTAATTTTATATTTTTTTCCTAGTTATTTCATTTAAAATAATTTTTTTTATGAATTCCATTAATTCATAGAGTTGATAGTTTTTGACCATAATTTTTCTATGAAATATAATGTTTTTAGGGTATATAATTTTTTGAAAGGGAAATTAATCAATGAAATAAAATGATTAGAAATAAAAAAGAGATATATGATGTTATATATATATATAGGGGAAAAAATATTTGGAAATATTTCAAAAAATATCTTTTCATTATACCATTAATTGGATGATACATATATATATATTTAATTATAAGGGAAAAAGAAATGATTTTCTTTAAAATGTATGAGGTCAATTTTATGTATATTTCATAATATTTTTGGTGTATTGTAATAAAATATTATTAAATGATACATAAATTATTTACTAATATAAAATAAAATCTATAAAATATCATATTATATATGAATTTTGGAGTTTTGAAAAACATGTTCATTGTGATCTAAAAGTAGTTAAAGAACATGGGGAATTGTCCCATAGACATTAGTATAAGAAATTAAGGATGTTTTTTCACATTATAGGATCAAATGAAAAACAATATTTTTGAATGAAAATAAAACTATATAAAATTCAAGGATTTGGAAACAATCACTTTGGTAAGTATATTAAAAAAATTCAGAAATGCTATTAATGGGAAAAATGAGGCCATCTAGAATAAAAATATTGAAGGAACATAGAATGATAGCATAAAAATTGATGTAGTTGAATGGTCCCCTCAATAAAATACCCATTTTTAATTACAAAATAACAAAAATAAAAGAAAATATGAAATCTAATGCACTAAACAAGTAGTATTTTTTGAATAATTAACATAAAAATACCAAATTCTAGTGTGAATGGAATTGATTATATAATTTCTATAATTTTATGTGGTGAAAAAAAATAATGTGTTGAAAAGTAAAATATCTATAAAATAAATAATGATGATTATTTTATTTGATTAGGTTCAAAGTAATTAGTTTATATCAAAAAAATTCTCTAAAAAATTGAATATCGTCTTAATACCATGATTTAACGATATCTATAATGATTACTAGTGGTCAAATCATAGTGACCCAGGTGGTTGATTCATATTTATATAAAATTTATTGGAATAATGATTTATAAAATATCATTTTCATTCCATTTGTGGGTTGATTTATTACTCTATGAATTATTTTATCTCTTGATATAGATCTCATAATAACCACAAAAAAATGAGATTGGATTCCATATATAAATTAAGGAAATGATATTATATATCTACAAGTAGGATTATAAATCTCTCTCAGGAATTCCATCAATTGGTTTTGCATCGATACCAAATAAATATGTATACCATTCAAAAAATGGTCAAACCATGTAAAACATTTAACATTTAATAAATTTTCATTAGAAGGTAATGTTCTATTTCATTCTCCAAATAGATTCCTATTTATCCCCTGGAATGTGAGGTAGTGATCTTAGTATGTATTTCTGGATGTTCCAAAAATTACTGAAATATTTCCTATAGAACTGTCTTATAAAAATATATTAGTCAAATAAGAAATTACATGATTATTTATACAATGGTTTTTTATTCCCTAGTGTATCTTCTTATAGTGTAAAATTATATTTCATAGTTATAATTATATTTAAATATTATTTTTCATCAATTACTAAGAGGAAGAAATGATCACCATAATGAGAATATATCCCATATGATGGATTGTTGAATTTTTTTAAGAATCATGGAGGTCAATAATTCTCATAATTCATTCGTTTCTATTTAAATAGTTGACTGAATGAATGATAAAATATATTCAAATGATAACCATTAATTTAATATGGTCCTTATGAGTTCATGTTAGTTTATTTTGGACAAATAGAATATTCTAAAATCATAAATGACATGATAAAAATAATATTTATTGAAGATTGTCATGGTTTTTGGTATTATTTATCAATAATATTATCACATTATCTTATGGAAATGAAGAATGTGATATACATAAAAGGATTATATTCAAGTCTTTAATGAATGATATGTTTCATGTTATATTGGGTATGCATTTTTGTGATGTAAAAAACAGTCATTACTAGTGAGTGTAATCAAAAGATAATGAATTTCCATTTAACATTCAATGAAAATTGTGATTAAATAATTAATAGACTAACAAGTGTCATAGAGATCCAAAGTACTCTTAGAAAAACTACATACATTAGATGATATGTACAAAAATTTTCTCAATTTTATTTCCCTGAACATATGATAACATTTATTATAGTAATTTATGTCTAGATTTATCGATATTATTAACATTTTAAGGGTATCAAGAAGAAATTTGTGAAAAAACCTATACCCACACAATCCTCAAGTATATAGTGGATATTAATATGAAATGAATCTATAATAAAAAGGTTGTGATTATTCCTCATAAACAATAATAGTTCAATACCCTATAAAAAATGGAAATTAAATAACCACAATTGGAATTACATAAATCATGATCTATAAATTTATAAAACTTTCATTTGATTGATGATTTTGTGGAATGTTACTTATATTTAGAAGCATCAAAATAATACTGATCATAAGGGTTTAAATTATATATTGAAATTGATAGAGTAAAACAATAACTAATGAGGATAATTGAAGGTAATGATATAAAATAAAATTCTTAATACATTACCATACTGGGAAGGAAAATAATTTATCTGATTCTCTTGGAATAAATAAGTTTTTTTCTAAAACAATGAATAGTTTTTAAAATTTCATTGAACTATTTGATATAGAAATTTTATATCATTCAATCATAAATATAGGGATATCATCAAACACCATTCTAATTATTTTTTAAACCTTATTCCCAAGAGTGAAAAAATGAAGATGATAATTAATATTTGTAATAAACAAATTAAATGAAACCTTATAACATATGATTCAGGAATTAAACACTGATAAATATTATATTATTCGGGTTGGAGAAAGCGTAGTTTTTCCATCAAGCCTTGAGTTAATAAAATAACTATTGGATGATATAAATTGAGAATCTATCTCGATCCACCAAGGACGTCCTATGGTGAAATTAATGTTCTAAATGTAATACTAATTAGATTAAATAAATATAGAGATTGTACGATACACCTAAAACAACCTTGTATAATAGAGATTCAGCATAGAGAATTATAATTCAATGTGTATGTTGAAATAATAGTTTATTACAATATTAAAACATGAGAACATATCTATGTAATTTTTCATTGGTATGCCAAAGAATTTTAAAGTAATAAAGTCCATGTGTATAAAATAATATTGAATCTACTTGATTTATATTACATCAGAAATGTGACAAACAAAAAAAACATATGTGTGAACTTTGTATTCGATTGCATGTATGATATTTGATTCAATGAGGGTAAGGTAATATCCTGAAACTTTATAATATATTCAATATTTAAAATAGATTATACATATATATATATATCAATGTCGGAAACACTGAGTTGGATTATGTTATAGACAAGAGAGAACATCTTTGATATCTTTCACTACAATATGAAATACCTTCGTTGTTATCTTTTGATACATGTAAGTGTGACCTTCCATTGATATATTTCATTATATTCAAGACCGAGTTTCAGCAAATAACATTGGATTATTAAAAAAATTATTTAATATAATATAATATAAACTGGAAATCATATTGGAAATTATGAATAGTATTTACTAACTTCTGAAAATAAATCGTTTATATAAATTTAAATTTAATTCAATACTTTCCAATTAATGAGAATTTAAAAAAAGAAGAAATTGGATATAAAAAAGTAACATTATTATTTTTAGGCTTCCAACAGAGTTTTATCATAATAAACATAATTAATTACAATTAGAGAATGATTTTAATTGAATATATATGTTATATATTTAATGGAATATCTTGTTTATTCATCCAATGTACTTAATATGCATTATATAATAACAATCACTTTTTTACACATAAAAGTGTATATTTTTAAAGGGCAATTTTACAGTCTTTTAATGGAGAACCCATTCTAAATATCAATTTTGACATTTTAATTTATTTAATATGTATAAATAGACTATATATTTGAATTGAAAACATATAAATTCGTTTCGGGGTAATTTTTATATTTTACTGAGACAATTGATTTTTTTTAATGAATAGTTAAAAATATAGAATTTTAGATGAAAAATAATATTTAATATAATTTATATATAATGATAAATTATTATTTTAATTGTATTTACAGCATAATTGGATAATATTTTTATAAATTAATAAGAATTAGGTTATTGGGATCAATTGAACTTTGAAATTGATAATTAAATGATAACAAACATTCATACATTTTTACATTAAAAACCTGCAATTTAGTCCCTTCTTCTGAATTTATTTTTATTTAATTTCATCAAAATATATGATTGGAATTTAGAAAAACGGATTCCATAATTTTAATTAAAATAATATATAATATATAATAATTCCATCTTTCTTTTTTTATAAAATTTCTTAGTGAAAATGATTAATGTTAATTACAATTATTAAGATTAAATTGAGATTAATAAAGTACTAAAACATTATCTTATGGGAAAAAATGACCTAGAAACCTTTCTAGCTCCAATTTCATGTGAATAATTAGGAAATTAACCTTCCATTATTGAGTTGGGTTTTTTTTAACTTTTTTATGTAATAACATGTGCACACCATCCTTGTTTCAAAAAATTCCAAGTGAGTCAATTTCTTAACCTATAAAATGCCACCAACTTTCCCACTTATTCAAACCTCTCAAACATTTTAGGTTAGGAAATTTACTACCCAAATATTATCCCAACATAACTCCCGTATACCTTGAATCCAACCACTTGGTAAGAATAAATCCAATCTTTCGTTCAAACCAGAAGTAGTCACCCGACTAAGAGGTAACAACTTATCCCAAGATTTTTTATTTCATTTCCATAATCCATACCCTAAAATCTATTATTTATATTCTTAAACAAAAAAAAACTATATATATGATACAAGAATGTTTCTATTCTGTTTTTTTTTCTACAATTACACACACCTCAATATAATAGAAGTGAACATATTGTTTCTATGTACGATGAACTATTTCCCCCGAAACGATGAATATTCAATTTTCCACTACCACATCTCATAGTGGCCATTATGATGGGAAATATGTTTATATATGATATATATGTTATTTATTATTTATTTATTATTATATCCTTTTATAAAAAATATATTTAATACAATCCATTTTATGATAACATCGTTTGAGGAAATTTGGACAATTTCCCCCTCAAAGTGATGTGATTCGTTCACATAATAAATGTATTGTATAAATTAATGGTTATAATTAAAAAAAGTGACATAAAAACATCAATAAGATATTAATTAAATAATTATATTTCTCTAAATTAAAATATATATCATCTTCTTTATAACCCTTTCAACAGTTTAAAAGAGATAACATCGTTCGTGGACCTATGGACTACCACCACTTCAACATGATTTGATTCATATTATGACACATAATTTGATATATAAGTATTGAGGATAAAATAAAATAATATTTATTATTTAATTAACATATTGTAAAAAATTTAATTACTTACCTTCATTTTACAATGATCATTTAAAAATGGGAATGTTACTCATGCATATGTATATCCTACTATCCCCATGATTGTAACGTTGCATAGTTTTTATAACCATATTTAATTATTTATTTTCAAAGTATAATTGATGTATAAAAATGATAATAAATTCATAATTATTACTCTAGATATATTATATAATGACCCCTTTGACCAAATTTGACCAATAAAAGTTGTTTTGACACATAAACTGAATTTGGCCGAAAACACCGGACATAAGCATAATTTTTTATGTAGTTGTACAAAAAATGGTAATAAGTTATATAAAATTAATAATAAACCTGATAATAGTTCTAAATAATGTTTGAAATTAACATAAGTTTATTATTCCTGATTTTAAAGGATTTTCACCCAAAAGGAAACTTGAGGTAAGTATTTCAATCTCACTTTTTACATATATGAGATAAATACCATATTATCCAATTACTTTTTTTAGTAGTGTACCTACATCAAATTTTGATATATTATATAATGAATTTATTTATATTCATATTATTTATATGTTTCATTTGACGATTATCAATTTTGGTTCTTTAAATTAGTATGTAAGGTAATTTCATCTCAATTTACTATCCAAAGAGAAATTTTTTTTATTATGTGACATGTCACATTTATGTGGTTTATATAATGATTTTTTCATTCTTTATCATGAATAAAATTATTAACATGCTATTACATTTTTAATTTAATGCCATACCATTCTACTGATAATGATTTAAATGTTTGGGAAACTTTTGAATGTTTAATGATTATTATTCTCAAGAATGTTATTAATCTCACTTCGATTTTTGATTGTTAACTTTATTTTGAAAAATTAACTTTATTTTAGTAATTTATCTTTAGAAACATAAATTTTTATCCATAATCTAATACTATGTATATTAGTATTGGAAAAACCATATACAATTATTCATTTTTTGGTTAAATTATAAATTATTTAATTATTTGGGGAATTATTGATAAATACATATTTCTCATTCAGTACGATTAATTGATAAGGAATATTAGACATATTGATGATTCATTAGGATAAAGTACTTGGTCTAGTAATTAAAGGTGGATCCTATACTTTAACTAGATTTATAATGCATTTACAGGTTCTCATGATATGGATAATTGTGAAAAAGAGTTTGTACCCTTAATTTTAAACCATCTTGTGAAATTTCTTGATGGTAATAAGTCATCATTTTATATAGAAATAAAATAAATTATAAAAGCATTTCCATCATAGTATTTTCAGTTATTATTCATCCATGATATTTTTTATCAACATATTTATGGATATATTTCATTTGATTTCATTGATTAATTGCATGTGTTTTGGTTTCATACCATTCTATATTTATTTTACATTATCTAGTTATTTGAATGGAATGTATTTCTAGTTATTTACCATTCCATATTGACTATTCTCATTATTCATTATTTTATCTACAATATTATTTCCTTATATAACATTTGAAATCACCCTTAATATGTTTCTATTATCACTAATCTAAGAAGTGTAATATGAATGATATGATGAAATATACTAAAGGGATTATAGTTATTCTTGAAGTTGTCTATTTGTTTAGATGAAAAAAAATATTTTATGAAGTATATTTATTTTTAATAAAATTTCTATTTATGTACCTAGTATCCCAAGACTTCTAAGATGATCAGTCCTTTATGGATTGATTCCTTTAGTCATGTCAATGTAATTGATATCAGACACCCACTCTGGGCAATCTATAATGGGGTCACTATAGTTGGAATCATAGAATGTTTAGTAGAAACCTTGGGAACTATATTGAGGAAATAATATTTTTTACAATATATCCCTAATATAATCTTTTAGGACAAGTATAGATGAAACCCTTGGAATTTTGTTAAATTATAGATAATTTGAGTCTTCCCAGCAATACATAATTATCTGAATACTACATGTTGATGGGGTTCTGGAACATTTATAAATAGGAGTAAAAACTCTGATAAGGTGTTTTGGGCCTGACTCGGGGTAACCTGGTAGAAAACAACATGCCTTACTATGATCCTCATGTAATACACTTAAGGGATATACAATGGATTCTCCACATTTCCGTTAACACCAATTATGAAAAACTTTAATGGATTTTCACGATGAATAATCGTAGTTAAACCTAAGGTGTTTTTGATTGGAAATAATTGTGCACAATTGGAAATAATACAACATATATTATAAATAAACTCTAGACCAAGGAAAGACATATTTTAAAATAAAATAGATGAAGTATTTATGTGTTGAGGTTGTAGTGAGAACCTTATTTTAAATGATATTTATTGATTCACATAGATTCAAGTATTTCCATCATATATATTTTGGATATTATATTAATATTAGTTTAAAAAAGTAAAACCTATATGTCAGGTGACAACCAGTAAAATCTAGCAAGGTTACAGGTCTTAAACCCATAACCAAAGGACGATAAGGGTGTTTCACCAACAACAGACCAATGTATTGTCCTTGTTATTTATCATTATTTTTAGTTAAAGTATTTTAAAAATAAATATTAATAATGAACAAGCAGTAACACTTTTGAGGATTATAAATTAATCAATTAACCATTTTTATTTTGGGAGATATTTAAACAAAAAATAGAATGACTTGTCACCCTTTTATAGTCATTAAGATAATTTAAATGTTTCATCAGAGCCTAAGGCAGAAAAAATCATTCTTGGTAATTAATTTTTTTGATTAAAGGGAATATTTATAATTTGATCATAAAAAAACCAAAATTTAGTATTGTTCTTATAAGATTAAAACATATCATGTAAGAATATTTTGTTATATACATGTTTAGTAAACAAATTGCCCAAAATTAGTAAAATGTCTTAAAAACAAAACGTTTTCCTAATAGCTAAATTTCTTTCGAACTTATGGGATTTTAAATCATCAATTATTTATGGATTTGAGGCACTTAAAATTCAATTGATCATTAAATTGTTTGAGATTTTGACTTCATTCACTCAATATAAATATTTACGTTTTAATCTAAGAACATATATCTTCTTAAAACTAATATTCTCTAATATAGAAACCTAGTTACATGGAAGTCCAGGTGACCTTTTTAATTTCCATTATATCTTTTATTGAGGATGAATTATTAACCCTTCCCACTATGGGGATTTCAAACATAGTAAGTATTAGTAAATTTATCACCATAATCGAGTTTAAATTGTGAGTAAACAATTTAAATAATGTTGGGAGAATGGGACACCCCTATAAAATTATGTAATAAACATGTTTTTGATAGTTTATATGACACCAAACACCAATAACATTTCTTAATATCATAGTAATTTATAATATATTTACTATTTAAAATAGATTATATATATATTTCAATTCACGCAACACTGAGTTGGATTGCATTAATTGCAATTGAATCCTTCCTCGATATCTTTCTTTACATAGAAGAGTGACCTTACTTGATATCTTGTGATACACGTAAGAGTGACCTTCCTTGATAGTTTGTGTTAAACACTAGACTATGATTTCCAAAATAACATTGTATTATTAAAAAAGTATTATTTAATATATTATTGTATATCCAAGCCATCATATTAATGGTTATGAATAGTATTAACTAACTTAGGAAAAAAAATGGTCTATATAAATATAAAATGGATTCATGGGTTACTAATTATTGAGAAATGAAAATAATAACCAATTGGATATAAAAATAAATATTTTATTTTTAGAATTTTAATGGAGTTTAATCTCAATAAACATAATTAATTACAATTACTAAATCATTTTAATGATATATATATGTTATATATTCAAAATAATATTATGTAAATTCATCCATTGAATTTCATAAGCATAATATAAGAATAACCCCTATTGTACACACAAATCCCTATATATTTATAAAGTAAATTTTACCGCCATTTAATATAGATACCATTTTAAATTTTAATTTTCATGATTTAATTTATTTAATATGTAAAAATTACTTTCATATTTGAAATATAATTCAAATAATTATATTAGGGTAAAATTATGATATTTTTTGGAGGCATATCATCTTTTTAATGAATAGATAAAAATACTTAATTTTTGTTCAAATTTTCCTTTTATTGTAATTTATATATAAATATAAATTGTAATTTAATTTTTTTTAAGGATTAACTGGACTATAATTGTATAAATTCATTTATTTTATGTTAATAGGATCAAATAAAAATTATAATATTTTATAAAAACAATGAAAATATTCATTCATTTTTACATAAAAACCATGATTTCATCTAGTATGCAAGAATATTTTTTATTTAATTTAGACCAATTCTATAATTCGAATTTGGAAATAGTGATTCGATATTTGGAATCAGAATAATTTATAATGGATTATAAGAAAAACATTATTTTTTACTAAAAATATTAGTGAATGTGATTAAAATTAATTATAATTGTTAAGGTTAAATTGAGATTATTAAAGGATTCAACATTTATCGTAAAGGAACCAATAACCTAGAGACATGTACAAAACCCATTGGATGTGCATAATTAGTCCATTTAAACTCCATTATTTAGATATTTTAATTTTATTATAGAATAACATTTACACACCGAACTTATTTCCAAAAATTCAATTTGAGTCCTTTTTTACTTCCTTATAAAAGGCCACCACCCCCACCTCTTCACACCTATAAAAACTCTCAGGTTCAACCATTCCCTTACAAATAGTATCCAAAAATACCCCCTGTCCTGGAATCATCTATTGTGGTAGAAATAAATCCATGTAATCTTTTTGATGAAACCATTAGTTGTTACCTAATTAAGAGGTAACATATTATCTCAAGATTTTTAGTTTTCTATCCATTAACCACCCCCTAAAATGTATTTTATATATTATTGTACAAAAAATAGTATCCTAAAGGTAATAATGTGTTGTTATTCTATGTTTTAGACCTAAAATTACACACACCTAAATATAATGGAAAATAACTTACTATTTCAGTGTACGGTGAACTACAGCCTCACGAAACGATGATTTCTCAATATTCCCCTACCACCTCCCATGAGGGCCATTATGATGGTAAATCTATATATATATATATTATATAAGATTATTAACATTTATTTATTCTACTTTCATAATACTTTACATATATTCAATACTTTCCATTTTACATTAACATTTCTTGAGATAGTGTGGACTAACGCCCCCTCAAAGTAATGTTACAGGATATATGGAATGTACACATGAATGGTTATAATGAAACATAATTGAAATAAAAAATTTCATTAAGATATTTATGACATATTTATTTCATTTGGAAATATTATATATATATATATATATATCTTATCATTTATTACCCTTTTACAAAATTTAATAAGGATAATGTCGTTCATGGACATGTGGACAACAACCTCCTCAAAATGATGTGATTATTTTTACATAAAATAAATAAATATATAAAAGTATATTTGATTAAATAATAAAAAATTTATTATTTAATTATCATTATATAAATATTTGAGATACTTACCTTCTTTCTACAATGATCACTTAAAAATTGGAATATTATGCGTTCATATGTATAGCCAACCGTCTCAATGATTGAAATGGTGGATCATTTTCATAAACATATTTAATTATTGATTTTAAAAGAATAATTGATTTAGAAATATGATAATTATGTCATGATTATTATTTTGGAGATGATATATAATGACACCTTTTACCATTTTTGACCAACAATAGTTATTTTGAAACATAAACTGAATCTGGTCAAAAAAACCTGATATACACATAATGTTTTTAGTAGTTTTATACAACATGTTAGAATGTTAAATAAAATTAATTATAAACAAGAAAAATGTTTTTATGGAATTAGAAAATTAGAATATTTTTTTTATATAGGATGTTAATGGACGTTAACCTAAAAGGAAACATAATCTAAGGATTTCCATATCCCTTTTTACATTCGTGAGATGAATTTATTATTCACCGCATACCTCTTTTGATAAATGAACCTACTTCCATATTTGAAATATTATACCATGAATTAATTCATCTTCATGTTATTTAGATGTATCATGTGATTATTTACAGTTTTGGGTCTTTCTATTTGTATGTATGGGAATTTAATTGAAATTTTTATTCCATTGAGACTTATTTGTTATTATATGACAATTCACTTTTATGTGGTTTATATTGTCGAGTCAATCAGGTTTCCTTATGAATTTTCCATTCTATAATGTTTTGAAAATCAAAAACACTCTATCATAAGGAAAATTTATTCCTCCTATGTTTTATTTTAATAAAGAAATTTTTCCTTCCCCAAGGAAAATTCATCCTTACCTTGTTTTCATTATTCTTAGTTCAGTTCTTCTAAATCTAAATCATTTTATTTCTAAGTGCAAAAAATCAGTTTCATATTGAAAAACCCCATAATCCTATAAATAGTTGGATATTGAGCATTTTGTTTTATGATCCGAATTCAGACTCTGGACTATTATAATTTCAGACTCCGAGATCTCTGAATTAAAACTCCAAACATTAGTAAGTTTAGACTCTATGTTCTGTAAATTCAGAATTTGATCTTTTATAAGGTCAGACTCTGAGTTCTCTAAATTTATACTTGGAACATTAATTATTTTATACTCTGAGTTCTCTGAATTCATACTAAAAAATTTTATGATTTCATACTCCGAGTTCTCATAATTCAGACTCTATACTTTTATAAATTCAGACTCCGAACTCTAATGAATTTAGATTCCAAATTCTAATGAACTCAAACTCCAAATTCTAATGAACTCAGAATCCTAATTCATATGAATTTACACTCCAATGTATATAGATTTATAACTCCTAATTCCTTGATAAAAAGAATCTGAATTCCCATGTTTTATAGACTCTAAATATTATTTTTCATAGACACTGAACCTTCATTTTTCTTAAACTCTGAAAAATGGATTTGTTAAAACAACCATATTTTTCTTATCCTTGATATAGTTATGAAATGATGTCATACATTCTATTTCTAACCAACTGTTGTTTGAGTGACATGTGTACATGTCCCTCTAAAATTAAATGAAAAATATGACCATTGGAGGAGGGAACCAACCGTTAGATATATTTTCTATAAATATGAGCTCATTTGATTGAGCTCATTACTTTCGAAGACCATTCTACAACTCTAGAGATTACTTGCTGTTGAAGTTATTTCAAGAGAGAGAGACTCTCATGCTTAGTTTGTACTAAAAATTTTCTTCATATTTCTTTGGGAAACTCCGAATGTTGCTGAGTACATTCAAGGGATTTTGGAGATTGGAAGATAGAGGTGTTGACTACCTCAATGTTCGAGGACTTCCTTACTGATGTAGACAGAGGTTCCCACTACCATGAAGTTCGAGTTCTTGTGGGGATAACAAGACATATTCTGATATTATTATTGAGGGAATACCCTAATGTGGGTAAGATATAATTTCTTGAATGTATAATTCAAGGGACCATTATGAAAGTTTGTTGGATACCCTACTCTATGGGTTAAAAGATTTCATACATGTTACTTGTATCATTTCAAGTTTGTTTTTCAGTGCTTCTTGTTTTTTAAGAAAAGTATTACAATATTGTAATTCCTATTTCTTGTATACTTTAATTAGTGAGATTTTATAATATTTAAGGTAGAATCTTTTACTTGTATACTTTTCTTATATTTCATTTCAAGAACCACATTTCAGGAATCAAGAAATTTTGTAGAACTAAGTGGTCTAGTGAATTTACCTTGTTTAACATTGTTAAACATTACAAACATTAAAAGTTCTAAATGAATTTTTAATGAATACAATTCACCACCCCCCACCCCATATTGTATATTGTGAATCTAAATTCATTATTTAAATCCAACAATTGGTATCATAGGATGTCTCTGAAATAATTTTATTCACATATAAGTTTCCCATGCTTATGTTTTTCATTGTTCTATTTTCCTTACATAGGAATTGTTTCCTTGATTATATACTTTTTCCATTAACATGTTTTTTAGGCATGTTTTTCCCTTTTTAGATGTATGGAATGAATGTTGGTTCGATTGACAATTTAAATCCTACTAGACCACCTCTTTGTGATTGGAATGATTATGAATATTGGAGATATCGTATGAAGATAATTTTCTTTAATACTTGAGTAGACAATTTTGTTATGCTTATTGGAGGTTATAAAATTCCAGACATGGAAGTCAGTACTTTCACTAATCATGAAAGGAATTAATATCAACTGAATTATATGGTACTCAATACTATGCATTGTTACATGACTAGAAATACATATAGAAAAACTTCATCTTTTGGGGCAACAAATTGTATTTTGAAGAAGCTTGAGATTACTCAATTTGGTGCTCAAAAGTCATTGACACTAGAAAAGCCATACTCAGAACTGAATATCATTGTTTTTTCATTCCTTGTGGAGAACCCATATGTATGATAAAACAAATATTCATGACTATTTTTATTAGTTTAAATCTTATTGGTGTTAAAGGTTTGGATGATGAGGCACATATGGAAAAGATCATAGACATCATACCCAATGAATGGGAATCCAAGAGGACATCTATAGAAGGGAATAGAAATGATAGCTATATTTCTCTTGAAGAATTATTTTAAAGTATTATTCAACCTAAAACCATAATGAAGAGAGATGTAGATAATGTTAAGAAAAATAATTGAAATCCCAGTGTTTCTTTTTCAGCAACATCAATTCATATGAAAAAAATCTCCCGAGAGGGTTACAAGATCCAAATCTAAGAAGGTTTTCATTCAATATGAATCTAGTGGTAGTGAATCATCAAAAAATGAGTTATCCAATATTTATTGAAGGATGACCATGATTGTTGGACAGAGGAACTTTCAGTATAGATACAATAAAAATGAAAGGAAAGATAAGATAGGCTCTGAAGTAACATGTTATGAATGAAAAAGAGTAGGCCATATATGGCCATAATTTCTTATGCTTATGGAAAATGATAGAAAGGAAAAGAATTCTGGTAGTAATAGAAATAAATACTACAAAGCTAAAGAGAATAATGTTTTGAAATCGAGTGACACATGGAGTTCCAGTGGTGGAGACTCTTCTGATGAATCCATAGAGTATGAATCTTTTGGTCAGAAAAATCATGGTCTACTAACCAGAATACGTATTGAAAATCATTGTCTAGTGGATATGTTACACAATACAGAAACCATGACCAATGTATCTTTGAATTCTAATTATAGTGATGTAAAATATTATCAATCTTCTGATGAAGATTCCTCTTCTGATGAAGATTCCTCTTCCGATGATGTTAATACATTTCCAACTTATGAATAATTTTAAGGATATTATAAACTACTTTAGAAGGAGAATTCTAAAATCCAGAAAATATTTGATAAGGAAAATTCTATAAATACTATTTTTTCAAAGGAAATATCAGAACATTTTATCAATGTTGATATGAAAATATTTTATTTTGAATGTATTTCAGAAAACCTTGAGGAAGTTAATTCTGAGAGGGACAAACTTTCTAATGATCTTGAAAATGTAATTTCTAAGAAAAATATTGTAGCTGCTAACTCTAGTTCTAAAACAAATTTTTTTAAAGATAAAATCATTGTTGTTAAAATAAAGTCAAAAATATTATTCTTGAGAAAGTTTTTTTCATACATTACCTTAGTTAAGGAAAATTTTAATAAGATGTATTCACAAATCTGACATTTAAGGAATAATTCGGGTTTTGGTTATACCAGTACAGACCATATTTTTAGTAATAACTATTCTGTTCCTCAAAGTGAACCATTCTGCACTAATTGTCAGTATGGTGGAAATTGGGAAAAAGTTTTTCTTTAATCAAAAACTAGTCTTTATGTTTTCATAATTCTTATTTTTCTATGAAAATGTTAATACCCAAAATTTTGCATTCTAAATTTCAAGATTCCAAGAAATTTTAGCTTCTGAAAGTATAATTTTTTTATTTCAGAAAAATAATGAATGTACCAATAGAAATACATGGTACAAGGATAGTGGATGTTCCCTACATATGACTGGTAACAAAAGATTCATTGAATATATTATTATGACGAATGGAGGAAATGTCACTTTCGTAGATAATTCCACGGGAGAAATTATTGTTATTAGCAACATTGATCGTCTTGGAAGAAATTTGATTTCATGTTTTTTATTTTTTAAGGGTCTTCAGAACAATCTCATTAGGATAAGTCAATAATGTGATGATGGTTACCTTGTGAATTTTAGGAATGATATATTATTAGTACATAATTCCAAGGAAGATTTTATTCTTTCTACCCATAGGCATGAGAATATACACACACTAAACATAGAAGAGATTAGGAGCCAATATCTACCTTTCCTTAGTGTAATAGAATATCATTCATGGTTGTGGAAGAAAAGGATATCTCACTGTAACCTTAAGAACCTATGTAAACTCTCTATGAAAATACTAATTAAGGATCATTAAGATCATAGATTTGATTCTTCAAGTGTTTTTGACACTTGTCAATATGGAAAGAAACATAAATCAAGTTTTAAATTAATTGGTGAAGTCTCAACAACTGTGGATTACAGTTGATGCATATGGATATTTTTGGTCCAACAAAAATTGTATGAATTGGAGGGAAACATTATGTGTTTTTCTTAGTTAATGATTAAACTAGGTTTACGTGGGAATTTTTTCTAGCAACGAAATCAGAATATTTTTCATATTTCAAGTGTTTTAGTGCCCATGTTAAAAATGAGAAAACCATTCCATTGATAACTATTCATAGTGATCATGGTGGAGAATTACAAAATTATGATTTTGAATCTTTTTGTTTTAGAAAACGCATTACTCACAATTTATCATCACCAAGAACTCCTCAACAGAATGGTGTTGTTGAATGATGAAAATGAATTCTTCAAGATATAACTAGAACCATGTTGATTGAATGGTAAAAAACCTATACATTCATACTTCATGGTTTTTGGTTGCAAAGTATTCATTCTAAATACAAAATATAATTTACATACATTTGTGACAAAATATAATGAAGGAATTTTCTTAGGATACTATACTACTTCTAAGGCTTATAGAGATTTTAATAAAAACACGTGTACTGTTGAAGAAACAGTACATATTAAATTTGATGAAACTAATCCTTTTTTTATAAGAAAAACCCAACATATATCTTCAGATGTGTTTTTAAAAACTGATTATCAACCCCTGACAGAATATTCTTCTTATAAGGAAAAAGTTCTAGAAAATTTGTCTAAGACTTTTACCCCGTAATATTTCCTACCATATGTTGATGAACAAGTTTTACCAAATCCAAATAAGTTGTTTCATAAGAATCATCCCAGTGATAGTATCATTTGTGATGTAAATCATCTTGTAAGGACTATAATTTACTTACAAAATGATGTAGGACAACTATCATTTCTTTCCCAATTAAAACAAAAAATCCCTGATAATGCTTTATGTGATGATGATTGGATCAAAGCCATGAAAGATGAGCTAAATTAATTCGAAAGGAATAATTTCTGGACCTTGGTTGAAAGACCTAAGAAAACTTCTGTTATTGGAGTAAAATGGATATTCAAAAATAACTGTGATGAAAATGGAATAAAAGTATGTAATAAAGAATGATTAGTTGATAATGGTAATAATCAACAAGAAGGAATAGACTATGAAGTAACCTATTATCCAGTAGCTAGAGATGAATCTATTCATATTTTATTTACCTTTGTAGAATTATTCAACTTAAAACATTTTTAAATGGATGTTAAATGTGATTTCCTTAATAGTTATGTTCAATAGGAATTTTTTGTTGATCAACCTCCTGGTTTTGAAGATACAAAACATCATGAACATGTTTTTGAACATACCAAAGCATTGTCTTGACTGAAACAAGCCCATAGAGCCTGGTATGATAGACTTACATGATTTTTTCATCAATATAATTATGTAAAAGTAATGCTGATCCAGCCATTTTTGAATGAATGATAAGAAAAATGTTTAGATTTTTCAAATTTTGGTTGATGACATTTTATTTTGTTCAACTTTGCAATCTTTAACCGATTTTTTGGCAAATATAATGAAATATGAGTTTGAAATGTGTATGATGGGTGAATTAACATTTTTCCTTGGTTTTCAAATTTCACAAAAAATAGAAGGAACATATGTATCTCAAATTAAGTATTTTAATTATCTTTTTAAAAAGTATGGATATGACAACACTAATAATATAAGTACTCCCATTGGACCTCAAATTCAGTTGATATTGATGATATATGGAAACCAGTAGATCAAACATATTTTAGAAGTATGATAAGAATTTTACTATACATGAAAGCTAGTCATCCGGACTTAATGTTTTCAGTATGCTTATGTTCTAGATATCAATCTAATCCTATGGAATCCAATTTAAATGCAGTGAAAATAATTTTTCGCTACTTAAAGGGAACCATGGATCTTGGTCTCTTTTATACTTCTAGAATTGCATTGGTTTTAAAATGTTTTTTCAGATGCTGACTTTGGTGGATGAAGAATGGATAGACAAAGAACATCCAAAACATTTCATTTCATAGGAGATTCATTAGTTTCTTGGTCATGAAAAAATCCACAGTCATTAGAACCTTCCACTGCTAAAGCTGAATATGTAGCAGCTAAGGTTCTTGTGCTCAAGTGTTGTGGTGCAAAAAACACTCATAGACTATGGTATGTGTTTTACCAAAACCCAAATTTTTTGTGATAATAATAGTGCCATTTCAATAAGTAAAAACCCGCACATCACACTAATTCACAAAAAATAAATATTAGGCATAACTTTATTAAAGATCACACACAAAAAGGAGATATCATTCTTCAATTTATCAGAACACAAGATCAAATTGCTGATATTTTAACAAAAAAATTTCTATCTGATAGATATTAATATATTAAATATAATTTAGTAATGATAACATTAATGTAATCTCTCTTTTTAACATCTTGTTGAAATTTATATCCGTACAGTAACAAAATCATTTTCTTAGGGGAGTACATTTTTTTGCTATCTTTTCAAACTTCTTGTAGTCTAGAAATTATTTTTCAAAATTCTCATAGTCTATAAATTTTTCAAAATTTCCGTAATGAATATTTTTTGATTTTTCATAATTAATATTTTCTAAATTTTTGTAATGAAGATTTTCTAAATTTTCTTACCGATGAATTTTTAAATTTTCATAATAAAGATTTTCTAAATTTTCGTAATGAAGATTTTCTAAATTTTTGTAGTGATGATTTTCAAAATTTTCGTAACGAAGATTTTCTAAATTTTCGTAATGAAGGTTTTATCAATTTTTATAATGAATATTTTCTAAATTTTTGTAATGACTATTTTCTAAATTTTCATAATGAATATTTTCTAAATTTTTGTAATGTAGATTTTCTAAAATTTCATAATGAATATTTTCATACTCAAATTTTCATATTTAATGTTTTTTTAATGAAAATTTCCATAGTTAGATTTATCATAATTAAAATTTTCATAGTTAGATTTTTTGTAATGAAAATTTCTCATGGTTTTATTTTTTCAGAGTGACAATTTTTTTAAAAAAACTTTCAAAATCATTTTTTCAGTATCTAAAGTTCTTCAAGAAGATTTTTCCTTATTACAAATAATCTTCCTACATTCGAATAGGTATGTTTCCTTTCTTAAATTTTCATAATCATCTTTTATAGGTTGGAATTTTATTTTGGATTTAGAATCCTCAGATTCTTTATTTTCATTAAATGTAATCGTTTTTCTTAAAATGCTCAAAATATCAGATTCTACCAAAATTTACTTATGGCTATCATCTCAACCATCAGATCTGATCAGAAGGCTTTTCAATGATTGGATTGAGTATGGAATATGAACAGTCACATCAATTTCCTTTATAATGGACCCCTGATGGTTGTCCCACATCAAACATCATGCTCTTGCATGCTGAATTCTTTCCCTTCCTACTTAAGCTCGTTCCGATGTTCTCAGATCTTCTTGAATATTGAATGTCTGCTGAAGTCTCTTGCCAAAACGAAATGTCGACTATCAATCCAATCTATGAATGGAATATATATATATATATATAATGTATATTTTATACAATGTTTAATGGAAATATTATTCTATCATTTCTAAGAACATCTAACTCAATGGATGGGAGAGTGTATGTATTTCAAAACCAAAATCTTGGGATTTCATATACCCAGAGTTTTTAGTAGTGTTCTATGAATAAGTAACATTAATTAAGGAAGAAGGTAGGAGTAAGATTTCTTTCAAGTGTTATGGAAAGACATATTCAATTTCATACACCAAGGCTGCAATCTTGGTTGGTATTCCTTATGAAGGGGAAGCTGAGTTCTGTACTCACAAGTTACCTGATGTTCAAGGAAGTTTTATCAAGGAGAAATCCCTTGCATGTCTAGGTCATTTAGAAGTAAAGTCTCCGAAGATTCGTCACATATCTACTAAATTCGAATTCTTGAATTATGGGTGTAAGGATTAATTATTCCTAGAAAAGGTGATAAGGATACTCTAAAGACAAGTGATAAGTATATTTTAGATTTCATGGTGAACCTATGAAAGAAAAACATGGTTAAGCATATTCTTGTTATTATTGAGAATATAAAGAATGGTAATCTGAAGGCTCAGATTATTATGTATCCAGCCATCCTATCAAAGATGATTGTCTGGTGTTTAGAATAATTTAAAATTCCTTGAAATTCTAAGTTGAGGAATTGAAAAGTTATGTTGTCAAGTGATGAAACCCTAAGGATGATGATAATTGGTTTTTCCAAAAAGTTAAAATAATTATATTATTTTGTAGAAGAAGTGGTTGAAGCCATATTGATGAAACATGTGGTGGCTAAACCTTATAAAAAGGGAGGAAGGAAGCGGAAGCTAAAGGATATGGAAGAGAAGGCAAAAACCCCTATAGCTAAGAAAACCCAATCTGCACCACCGAGGCCAAAGCAGAAAAAAGCCTATCGTGATGAGGATGTTTATAAATGGAGGGATGATAAGAAAAATTAGAATTAAAGGGAGCCAATGTTTGGCTTGGACATGGTTAAGGAAAAAAAATTGAAGGAAAAGACATCTTAGAATCTAGAAAGGGAAGAGAAATAGAAGAAGCAAAAAAAGAAATTATATGAGGCTGAGATAGTGAAATCCCTTATAAAGGATGCTGAAAAAGCCTCTGAGAATATTCCGGTACAAGAATCCTTCTTTATAAATCCATTACTAAAGACTCTTGGAATGAAATTTGTGACTCCATAAAAAGATCAAGATAAATTAGTGAAATAATGAGAAGAAGAAGAAGAAGACAGCGGTGAAACCGATGATCTGATAATGCAAGTATAATATTTTCATGAGAAGGAAAGACTTTCTGAGAAGATATCAAACCAAAATTCTAAAAATTAGTCTTCAAATATTGATACCCCACCTATGGATGAAAAGGGTGAAGAATAAGTGTATATGTTGTTTGAAGAAGAATGCTCCAATCATGATTTCATATAGTGAGAGGATGCGGAGGCAGGAGCCGATAAATAAGAGGTAGACGAAGATAAAAATTTTCAACTATCAGATAGTAAACATGTATCTCCTAACCATGGAGAATCCATTCTGAAAGGTGATAAAGGAAAATAAGTGGTTGTTGATACACCTAGAAATGCAGTGGTAAAGAAGAAAGAAATTATTACTTCATTGAAGAGGAATGTAGTTGAAATAGATAAAGAACCATCACCAACCAATGTATCAGATTCAGGATCGTCCTCTCTTGGACATGAAATTGGTGTTCAATATTTGAAGAAGACTATTGGAATTATTACTCTTTTTCCACTCATAGACTCAAGATGTCAAATGCTTCATCATAAACTAAATCAGAAATCAGATTCATTATCCATGGTTATGGATAAATGTGTATGCCTGAGGCATATTTCAAATATTTTCTTATCAGTTACGAAGACCATAAAAGATCATTCAACAAGATGACTAGTTGGTCAATGAAAAATGTTGAAGATATGTGGATTCTTGATGAATTTCAAGACAATGTAAATAATACTTTTGAAAGAGAAGAGGGTAAATTTAATGATCTCACAAAATATATTGAAGAAAAGATATCTCATAAATAAAATACTCGGATGAACTAAGTGAAAGATCTGAATGGGATGTTTTATTCAGTTGCTCAAAGTTGGAAGAGGGAAAGGGATATCATAATAGAGATTGAAGAGAAGCTTTCTAAGTGGGAAGAAGTCCTGATGGCCCAAGTAGAGGCGCTTAAAGCTTAGGAAATAAATTAAAGTATTTGAGAATAAAGATGAAGATTAGGATTAGCTTCTCATGTATACAGAGGAAGATCATAATGTTCTCAATAAGTTTAAAACCATAGTAATGAAGTTGATGTTGAAGTATAAGGAAGGATAATATTATTCCATTGTGATCTTTGGTTGTATTTATTCCTTCTATAATTTTTTCCAATAATAATGAAGTTTTTGGTTGGTCATATTTTTTTGTTTAGTACTAATATTTCAGGTACCATTTTTTTTTCTTTTCTATTCCTTGAATTCCTTTTTGAATTTCACAATGGGGGCGAAAGGAATGTCAAAAGAATACTATGGAAAGAAGAAATTTTTCTATGTCTGGGGTAGTTCATCTAAGGGGGAGTTTTCATTATGATGTTTTTCGTATGCAAGATAATGAAAAGTATCATTCAAGAAATCAGAATACGATCCTTAGTGGTTCACTAGCAAATAGGGGAGTTAGTCATATTCACTATGATCTATAAGTAAATGGAGATATGTTTTTATTTTGATGTTCATAAAAATTATATGTCCCTATATTCTTTTTCATAAGTATGTTTGTGGTTTCCAAATGGGGGAGATTGTTGAGTAAATGAGGATTCTTTATAAATTTTAAATTCCTTCATGTTTTGAAAATCACAAATACAATATCATAATGAAAAATTTATTTTCTCCTAATTTTTATTTTAATAAGAAAATTTTACCTTCCCTAAGGAAAATTCCCCCATACATTGTTTTCATTGTTCTTATTTCAGTTCATATTAGTATAAATCATTTTATTTATATGTGTAAAAATTGTTTTAGAAATGAAAAACCTCAAAATCATATAAATACATGGATATAGAGAATTCTGTTTCAAGATCTGAATTTAGACTGTAAACATTTATATGTTCAAAATTCGAGTTCTCTGAATTCAGACTCAGAACTTTTATATGTTCGGACTCTGATTTCTCTGAATTCAGATTTCGAACATTTATAAGATCAGACTCTGAGTTCTTTGAATTCATACTCTTAGCTTTTATGAGTTCAGACTCTGAGTTTTCTCATTTCAGACTCCAAACATTTATGAGATCAGACTCTGAGTTCTCTGAATTCATACTCTGAAATTTTATGAATTCATACTTTAAATTATAATGAATTAAGACTCTGAATTCTTATAAACTCAGACTCTGAATTATTAGGAATTCAGACTCTAGAGTCTATAGAATTCTAACACCAAATTCCTTGATAAAAAATATTAATGCCCATGTATTATAGAGTCTAAATATTATTTTTATTAGACTCTGAACAATGAAATTTCTTAGACTACAAAAAATGGATTTGTTCAAACGACCATATTTTACTAATCATTGATATAGTTATGAAATGATGTCCTACATTTTGTTTCGAACCAACTGTTTTTTGAGTGAAACGTGTACAGGTCCCTCTGAAATTCAAGGAAAAAAATGACCATTGGAGGAGGGAGATGACCGTTGGAGATGTGCCTATATATAAGATCTCATTTGAATGAGCTCATAACTTTTGATGATAGTTCTACAAATCTAGAAATTACATGATGTTGAAGTGATTTCTAGA
Organism: Viscum album; assembly: GCA_963277665.1. Lineage (NCBI taxonomy): Eukaryota > Viridiplantae > Streptophyta > Magnoliopsida > Santalales > Viscaceae > Viscum > Viscum album. The sequence continues at coordinate 1,696,110,924 of OY728132.1, read as the reverse complement.
GAGAGAGACTCTCATGAATAGTGTGTACTGAACATCTTGTTCAGATTTCTTTTTGCGGCTATGAATGTTTCTAATTACATTTGAAGGCTTCTAGGGATATAAAGACAAAGGTACCGACTACATTAAAATTCACGAACTTCCATACTGAAGATGGCAGAGGTGCCGACTAACTTGAATTTTGCGGGCTTGCAGAGATAACAAGATATATTCTGATATTCTTATCATGGGATTACCCTGGTGTGGTTAAGAAAGACTTTCCTGAATGTATAAATGAAGGTACCATTATCCACAGTTGTTGGATACCCTACACTTCGGGTTAAAAGATTTCATACTTGTTAATTGTATTTGCTCATGTTTGTTTTCCACTGCATTTTGTTTGTTAAGGAATGTATAACTATCTTATACTTCCTAGTTTTTGAATACTCTGATTTGTGAGATTTTATATTCATTAAGGTAGAATATTTTACTTGTAAACTTTTCTAAAGATTCATTTTAGAACCACATTTCAGAATCAGGAAAGTATGTAGAACTAAGAGGTCTAGTGAATTTACCTTGTTTAAAATTTTTAAACATTACTATCTTTAAAAGATCCAAATGAAATTTTATAGTGTACAATTCACCCCCTATTGTTTATTAGGCATCTAAATTCATTATTTAGATCCTACATCATAAATCTTATTATTCTAATGATATTTTAAGATTAATTTAATATTTTACCCTTATGGATATTATGATTTAAATGTTTCAATGTCATATGAAACACTTTGGATTTTTAATGATTAGTCTCCTCAATAATGTTCTTAATCTCACATAATTTTGTGATTGTTAAATTTCACTTGAAACAATTACTTTATTATAATCATTTTTCATTGGAAATTTAATTATTAATCAATAATCTCATACAATGGATATTTTTATTGACTAAACTGTCTACCCTTATTCATACGGTCGATATTTTAAAAATTATTTGATTATATAGGGAATTATTGATAAATCATTATGTATAATTAAATACGATTATTTGATTAGGAATATTATTTATTTTTGTTATTAAATATGAGAAACGATTTGTACTAGCAATTAAGAGTTGATCTTGTACATTATATAGCTCCTCGATGCATCAAAAGGTTCTTATGAATTTAATAATTGAAAAATGGGTTTTTATCCTTATTTTTTAACCGTCCTTTGATTGGTATTGATGATAATAAGTCATAATGTTCCTTAGAAATTATTTTCATTAAGAAAAAACTGCCATCATAGTAGTTTCAGATATTATTCATCAATGAGATCTTGAGTAAGTATATCATTGGATACATTTAATTTTAGTTCATTGATTAATAGAATGTATGTTTGATTCATACCATGTAATATTTATTTTTACTTATCTAGTAATATTATAGTCATGTATTTTAATTTATTTTCCATTCCATATTGACTATTATCATTGATTCATCATTACCTCTATTATATTTTTCCCTTACAGTACATTTGAACTCATCATTATTGTGTTTCTTTCCCCTGGAATCTAAGATGAAAAATATAAATGATATCTAGGAATATTATAGAATGATTAGAGTTATCGTTGAAGATGTTTATTTTTTTAGAAGAAAAAAATGTTGCAGTTATTTTGTCCATTTATAATAAAATTTGGATTAATATATGTTTTCTACCAAGACTTATAGATAGACTGCTCTTTTAGGGCTTGATTCCTTATAGTCATGCCAATATAATTGGTAGCAGACAACGACTCTGTTCTATCTATAACATGGCCACTATAAAAAAAATGTCAAAAAATAAATAAATGATAAATTTTTAATATTATTCATGTGCAATTAATTCCATTGTAAATATATTATAAATTTATAATTTTTTACATAGACTATATATAATATGTTTTTGTTTACTTTCAAGGTATTTATATGATCTCATTATAATTAAGAAATTAAATAACCAATAGATATGAGAGGAAATATAAGGAAATTAATATATATATATATATGTGTGTGTGTAATATTTATAATTAATAATAAGAATTATATTTACCATTGATCTATATTAATGACATATTTTATTTGGTAATTTGTATTATGTATTTAGTCATATATGTGTTGAATTATATATTTATCTATTTGTGATCAATGGTTCATAATGTTTTAGGAGGTTATGATGGTGGTTCTTCCAAATCTATGTTAAAAATGTTCTTCATGTTAATCATTATTATATTATAGTTGGAGCTATGGCATGATGATTAGGATTCACTCTGTTGTGATGGGACAAAATATTAGTCCAGTTTTTTCATGTATTCATTTTTTTAATTGTGGGAGTTTATCATGATAGAATGGAAGTATTGTTGAATGTTAAATATGATATTTTTTATTATTATTTTGATTTAAGGTAGATCAATTCACAACCAAAGGTACTACAAAGGATTGTCGAGGGAGTGTGTCACACCATAACCTACTGGACCATTATTGTAAAGCGCTAAGTTATTTTTTAACGGATATTCCATAGTGTTTAATTTTATTTTTTAAACCATCATGTCACACCACAACACATATTCAAGAGTGAGTCATTGAGCAATGACCCTCTTTGTCCACACAGTACAAACGACAATTTTCCATATTTAATTAGGATAAGGGTAATTCCATAACACCTATAAATTTCCCTTAAAAGGTTCCATCATTGACTTGAGAGATATCAATGGATTTAATCTGTACATGATACTGTATTGGTCCCATTCCATGCATTTATTCAATGGGATATGTGATTTTTTTCACTCTAAATTGAGTTAAACCATTCTCTCTTCCTCTGGTCAACAGTGTGTTGTGGTGTCATTGTAACACCCTGTGATTTTATGAGATATATTTTTTTATGTCTCATGTAATACGCAACACCAAAGGAATCTTTCACTACACACACCACTGACTTGTCTTACATTACACGCAATAACGACATTCCTCGATAGTGTGTGTTGTACGCAATACCCAGTTTCACTAAACAATGATATGTTATTAAAATATTATATAAACTAGCCTTCATAAATCATATTAACCACATTTTTAATTCTATATAACATTATGATTAATTTTACAGATGATATGAGGAAAAAATAAATTTTTTGGTAAAAGAATAATTTTTCTCAAAAAATGCAGTTTTCCGCCTTTTGATGGCGTACCCATTTAAAATATAATTTTTGAAAAGTTTATGAGTTCAATTTTACAAAATAAACTTATTATTTTGAATCAGGATATAAAAATTTACATTGAATAAATTTATGATACTTTTATGATAACTTTCATATTTTGATGAATAGTAATAATATGCTAATTTTTAATTGAAATCAACTTTTTTCATCAAAATAATTTTTGTGGTTAAAATATATTATTTAATGGCTTTAATGTATAAATATAATAAATTTTTACCATTTAATATAATGTATGTCATTATCATTAATTTCAAATTGAATTCATAGGTAAGAACATTTCAATCTTTGGCAATGTTTTAACTTTTAAAACCCGTTTTCTTAAGGACATGATTTATTTGAAATTAATTAGTACAACTTTTGTGTTCTGAATTTTGAATAAAGGATTCCATATTTTGATTCATTGGGTCCAAACTATGTTAATAGGTCACTTTTTTTTTGATATTATGAATAGTAACTACGATAATCTTTATTTATTGCTGTTAAAGGTAAATTAGGTAATTAAGGGTCAAAATAATATTATAGAATTATCCTAACACCAACCAAAATTATATTGGATAAATAAAAGTCGACCCATATTACCTAACCGTCGGAATAGATACATTTCATGGACTTATGACAAGGAAAATAATTTAATTATTATTAAAACCAAAGAAGGTGACAACATGTCACTCTCTTAAATATTATAAGTGTAATAATATTAATTTTGTGATAAACATAAAAAAACATCGAACGTGAATAATATAAAAATATATAATAAAATTATATATGTAATTTAATTTTATTTATAATTTTGAGGGATTAAATAATTATCTTTAATGATGACACAATAGTAATGTTGAAATTAATTTATTGATTGAAATATCAATTAAATGGTTTTAAAAATATTAAAATAAATATTATATGCACTAATTAATGTTCTCCAAGAATTTTATAGATAAATATGGAATGTTATGAATATATTAAATCTTTTAGTTCGAACATATCTTCTGTGTATATTTTATTTAAATTCATGTAAATGTATAGTGTCAAAATTGACACTATTGTTATTTTATAAAAATAACATATTATAAAATTATTTAAAAAACAGAAAAATATTTAAAAATTATAAATTGAAATTTATATGGTCGATAATATCATAATGTACACAATTATGGACAATTCACATCACATAAGTAATTATTTATAACAATGTAAAATTTAGAATATTATTACCACAAATAAAAATAAATAGATTAAATAAAAATAAATCAAGTTGCAAAGGTTTTAAATATTTCCCCAACATGTATAAATTATATTGGTTGATGAGTTTACAACACTATATATTCTATTCGTATTACTTGAGTAATCTTTGGAGGTTTTTAAGTGGGGTTTTAATTTATTATAAATTAATATTTCGTATGTTTCCAAAGGTGCCCCTCTCCTCCCTTATAAAAGGGCACCTCCTCCCTCTCCTCCTCACACAATTTTGAGCCTTCAATCTCAGAAAAACCTAGACAATTTATCTTCTCTACTTCCCTAGAAACACACTAGATGTCTTTTTCTTCTTCAAGGACCAACTTTAGTGCCCTAAGAGGAGGTTGAGAAAAGGTGCATTGAAGAAGAGGTAATATCCATTACCTATTCATTCAAATTCATTTCTTCTTATAGTTCTCTTATTTTGTTGATTCATAATAAATTAATAACATCAGTGTCACTAATATACTGATATGTTACTAAAAATATTAAACAACCCTATTTCACCTTCTATCCATCCTACGAAAAACGAAATCACCGCGTGTGCGTACGTACGGAATACTGTCTCCACGACATGGTGTAATATGTTTTCCACCACCACCATAATTGGATGGGTATAATGGTGTAAATAATAACTATATATATGATTATTATAATATTATACTAATTCTGAGATATTATATCATCCACTCCAATAGAATTCAATAATTATGGGAACGATATCGTCGCTCGTGCATACGTACGGCTTACCGTCTCCATGGTGCGAAGTGATTCGTTCTACATGATCATAATTAAACCATGATTGTATAAATGAATTGAATGAATAAATATTATATATATTATTCTAATGAAATTATTTAAATGATGTATCTATAACGTAAATAAAAGAATAAGAATTTATTCGATAAAACACACATAAGAACATAATGTAATAAACACCCGATTAACAAGTTGCAATGAATTATTACTAATAAGAAGATAATAATATGACCATATATGATATCATAAAAATGAATATGATTCTGTAATATGTAAATAACATTTTTTAAATCATTATATAGGAGGATCAGATATGTACAAAGAATATCGGAACTAAGGTAAGGGAAAAAATAGCAATCTCATTTTTATCTGAGATTGTTTATAATTTTGTATTTATTGCTGCATATTTTTCATCCACATCCATGTTTCCTCAATATTAAATATTTTTTCTATCCTACAAAATAATTTTAAATCCAATATTACCTATTTGTTAATTTTTAGTAAAATATATGAATGAAATCTTTTGTACGAGGTACTTTTTTACTTTTCCTTCCAAAGTATGAGAAGAATGTCTATTTTTATCATATACTTCATGAATGGATTTTTATGATTTCATATAACATTTTTTCCATGATTATTACTTTACATGTTTTCAAATTTATTTTCAATTATCATCTTTTAGTTTAAAATTGTATGACATGTTGATAAAGGAAATATGTTTTTGAAGAAGAAAGGATATTTTCCTCAGCAATGGAGTTCAAGTGTTTAATCAAAATTATCTTCCATATATGATAATATAGGTTTTTTTTGTATCCCTATTATTAAATTGATTTCATTATGATATTATGGAATTTTTTTTATGAATTCCTTTTATCTTTTATGGATTATGTTGTTATGGCATGATGTTTAAGAATCCCATTTTATTACATGGGTTATGCTATGATGTATGATTTAAGATTGTTTGGAACATATAAGATTCGTTTCATTATGAGATAGGTGGGACAAATATATTCATCCAATGCATTGGGTAAATATTTATATCTCATGAGATATACATGGATGGAACGGCAAGTTAATCTTGTTAAGTGATACATGACTGGAAGGATGAGTGAAATCGGTTCAGTAATTGACTTTGTCTAATATGAATGTCTTGGAACTGAGTCTTGACTAATATGAAATGATTTTATATGATTATGTATGTATGCTACAAAGTTTCATGTTTTAAGTTATGATTATTGGGATTTAATTTCACTACTATGATTTCTCCAATGTCATGATATTATGATCTCTTTTTCAGGGTACGATTTTAAAAATGATATGTTCTTATTAAAATGATATGATTTATATTTCCTTTGTTTACCCTTATTAATCATTTTAGTTCACCCTTTTGTAAGTTTTCTTTTCCGTAGGTCAGGAAGAAGGGTATTATGTTGGATATTCCAGATGGGACTCTAGATATGACGAAATAAAAGGGAGACAATATAGATGATTTATGAACCGACTGTTTCTATTTCCTAGTTTCTAAAGAAACTATACCTATACATTCCTATCATGGTTTTGTTATATGTTGTAATAAGTATGCATAAATTATGATGAAATAACCAAGTATGTAAATTATGGGTCGTTATAGTTGGTATCCGAGTAAAGGCATAGTCAACCTTTGGAAAATAGGATGTGAAATCCATTGAAAGAACCATAAGGATATGTCTAAGTGTAGAAAAAAATATAAATTTTTTAGAAATGGAAATAAAAAACCTATGATAATACCTAATGTTTTAACATTTATTACTGATTATGTGGTTTTCTTGTTTGAATTAGTGTTTCTGAAACTATGCTTCTTGGTTTTAGTCATTGGATGGAACCCTAAGGAACTGTGTTAATGCTTGATGTGACTAGCAATGCAATGAATGCCCCACCGAGCAACCAAATGTTATAGGAGCTATATTGAATATTCTTGTAGCCATTCTCACACAACTTTCTCCAGCCATGAATCACACATGCCTTTTAAATGAGAAAAGGAATGAGCAACATTACGGTGAATCCTTCATGAGGCTGCGTCCACCTTCATTCAGCGGGCCTTCTGATCCATTAGTGGCTGAATAATGGATCAGTACCACTGAAAATATATTTTCAGTTCTACAATGTTCTAAACTAGATAAAGTCATCTTAGAAGTATAACGTTTGGAAGGTGATTCTGATCAATGGTGGAAACATATCAAGATTAATAGTAAAATAAATGAAATTGAGTCCATAGAATTGGATGAGTTGAAGAACTTATTTTTCAATAATTACATCCCTCATATTCTTCGACCAAAGATGGAGAAGGAGTTTCTTGAATTGAAGGAAAATGATGATGAATTTGTTGGTACCTACGAAGAAAATTGAACAAGACATACTAGGTATGCTTCTGGGATTATTTTATAACCTAAGAGTAAGATCGATCAAGAAGTCTCCGAAGGGAATTTTCCATAATGGACTTTAATAGATATGAGGAAATTGTTCGATGTGCTCTCAAGGTTGAGAAGTAGATTACAGTAAGCCATCAGTCATATGTGTTTGATTAGAAGAGTAAAATGGAATTTAAAGGAAAATATAAAGACCACACAAAAAAGAAAATAAGTTTTTCCTTATGCTCAAAGTGTGGAATGAAACATGGATAGAATTTTTTTAAAGGTAAAAGAAAATGTTTTACGTGTGGAAAATAAGATCATCAGGCAATTCAATGTCGAAGTATTGGGAAGAAGATGTCTAATGATGCGAACAATGAAAGGGATACAATGAATTCACCTCCTACACTTCAATGTTACAAGTGTAAGGAAATGGAGAATTATGCCAATCAATGCCCAAATCCAATGGTTGTTGATGATGACAGATGTCAACAAACTCTTGTGTCCATAGACAAAGGAAAGTCACATGCAATTTCTATCGGTGAAGTAGAGTACGATAACGAAGTGGTGAAAGGTACATATACCATCCACTCTAAAGTAGAAAATGTTTTATTTGATTCTAGATCCACCCAATATTTTATTTCTGAAGAATTATCTAAGGGTATCACCGTATTACCTCAACAATTAGATATTGAGTTATCTGTGATACCTCCTAATGGCACAACGGTCGCATCAAAAGTTTACAATTCTTCTCCAATTGATGTTTGTGGGAATGTGCTTCCAACAAATCTTGTGGTCCTCCCTATAGTGAAATTTTATGTGATTCTTGTCATGGATTGGATTTCTTTATATGGAGATCATATCAATTTTCAAAGAACAGAAGTCACATTTAATATTCTTGATCAATATATGATCATCTATCGTTGCAAGGATGAACATAACATTCTAGTGTAAATTTCTTCCATCTTTTGGGAATTTATTCCTCTAAATTAAGGTTATTTATCTCAAATTGTTGGCAAGAAACTCGTGAATGAGAATACAAAAATTGTACGGGAGTTTTGTGATGTCTTTCCAGAGGAATTTCCTGGTATTCCAATAAATCGTGATGTTGAGTTTTCGATAGAACTTATACCGGGAGGTTTACCTATTTCAGAGACACCGTATAGAATGGCCCCAATTGAGTTGCATGAATTGAAGAAGCAACTCCAAGAGAATCTTGATAATGGATTCATACACCGTACTATGTCACCATGGGGAGCACCTATTATATTTGTTATGAAGAATGATGGATCAATGAGACTTTGCATTGATTATCATTAAATTAACAAGATCACTATCAAGAAAAAAAATCATCTCCCACGCATTGATGACTTATTTGACCAACTATACAGAGCTCAATAGTTTTCCAAAATTGATCTTCGTTCAGGGTATCATCAATTATGTTTCATAAGAGAGGATATACCAAACATGGCTTTACATACAAGGTATGGACACTTTGAATTTATAGAGATGCCATTTGGTCTTACTAATGCCCCTTCTATTTTCATTGATATAATGAATAGATTCTTTAGAGACTATCTTGATTAGTTTGTGGTAGTCTTTATATAAAATATTCTCGTCTATTCAATGATCAAGGAAGAACATGAAGATCACTTCAGAATTGTATTAATGACCGTATAAATCGATGAGCTTTATGCCAAATTTTCCAAGTGCGTATTTTTCCTTAAAAAAGATTCATTTTTGGGTCACATAATCTCAAAAGAGGGGATATATGTGGATCCAGCAAAAACAGAGGTTGTCGAAAGATGGTGAAGACCAACAACAGTAACTGAAATCCAATGTATTCTTGTCATGGCTGGATATTATCGATGTTTTGTGAAATATTTTTCAAGATTATCTAACCCACACACCAAAATGACTCAAAAAAGAGTAAAGTTAGTTTGGACGAAGGAATGTGAAGAGAATTTCAAAGACCTAAAAAATGGTTTTCTAGTGCACTTGTCCTCAAATTTCCTTGTAGTGGAGAATGGTTTGTGATCTACAGTGATGCATACAAGATGGGATTGGGGTGTTTTATCATGAAAAAATGGTTTGGTGATAGCTTATGCCTCACGAAAGTTGAAAATTCATGAGCAATATTACCCAAATCATGATTTGGAGATAGCTGCGATAATCATTACATTAAAGATTTTGAGGCATTGTATTTATGGTGAAATGTGTGATATTTATACTGATCATAAAATTTGAAAATATATTTTCACACAAAAGGATCTGAATATGCGCTAAAGAAGATTGTTGGAGTTAATTAAAGATTACGACTGCTCAATAAATTACCACACAAGGAATGAAAATAAGTTTGAAGATGCATTGAGTCATCAAGATCATTCTAGCTTAACCATGATGATGATCACAAGAGATACACTATTTATGGTTTTACAATGTATGGATCTTGAAAATTTAATCAAAGGGGATATATCTTATCTTTCTCAAATGAATGATCAACCATCTATACAAGTGAAGATTAAAGAGGAAAAGAAGGAGGATGTTGGGCTACAAACAAAGGTGAAAAATGTTCTAAAATTCAACCTTGATTGTGATGGGATACTATAGTTCAGGAACCGTGTCTATATTCCTCCCATACAAGAATTAAAGAAGGAGCTGCTGGATGAGGCTCATATTTCTTCATTCTTTATTCATCCTGGATGTACAAAGATGTATAGTGACCTGAAAGATAACTTTGGGGGGGGGGGTGGAATGAAAAGATATATTGTCAAATATGTTTCTCAATGCTTGGTTTTTCAGTATGTTAAAGCTGATAGAAATAATCCTAAGAGGATGTTACAAACATTTCCCATAAATGAATGCAAATTGGAAAACATCACTATGGACTTTGTCATCAGACATCCCAACACATTCAATGGAAATAATGCTATATGGCTTATAGTTCATCGTCTTATAAAAACGGCACACTTCATTGCTATTAGAGATGATTTTTATCTTGGCCACATTGCCAAGATATATGTAAATGAAGTGTTAATATTGCATGGAGTACTAATTTCCATTATATATGATTAGGATCTGAGGTTTACCACGATGTTCTGGTGAAGTCTTCAGCATTCTCTTGATATAGAGTTGAGTTTCAGCACTACCTCTCATCCTCAGACAGATAGTCAGTATGAGAAGAAATTTTAAACTCTAGAAGTCATGTTGAGAGCTTGCCCTATGGATTTCAAAGATGGTTGGGATCAACACCTACCTTTGGTGGAATTTTATTATAATAGTAGATTTCACTCTAGTATTTAGATTGCTCCTTATAATGCTATCTATAGAATGAAATGCAGAACTCCATCTTACTGGGAAGAAGTTCAGGAAAAAAATATATTAGGACCTTATCTTGTCGATGAAATGGAAGGATAGCTAAGACCCATTCAACAAAAAATATGATCAGCTCAGATTCGAAAAAAAGTTATGTCGAAAACAGAAGAAAAGATCTAATTTTTGGAGTGGGTGATAAAGTGTTCTTACGAATATCTCCCTAGAAGAGAGTAATGAGATTTGGAAAGAAGGGAAAGTTGATCCCTAGGTATAAAAATCCTTCTAAAACACTGGATCATGTTGGGAAGGTAGCTTACAGGTAGGAACATCCACCAAATCTCTTTCAAGTTAATGATGTGTTCCATATATCTCTCCTGGTAAAGTACATACCCGATCCTTCACATGTACTATTCTAAGAAGTTGTACCGCTGAAGCAAAATATTCTTAATGAAGAACAACTAATATAGATTTTAGATCATAGAGAAATTTTTTTAAGGAACATGACCACTCGCTTGGTGAAATTTTCATGGAGGAACCACCAATTACAAGAAGTTACATGGGAACTTGAGGATATGATGAGGAAGAGGTATCCTCATCTGTTTGTTACGAAGTGATGAATTTCGAGGGAGAAATTCATTTTAAAGGGGGTAGAATGTAACACCTAGATATTTTATGAGAAATATTTTTTTCATGTCGTTTGATATACGTAACTCCAAAGGAATCTTTCGCTACACACAACATGGACATGGATTGCATTACACGCAATAGCGACCTTCCTCGATAGCCTGTGTTGTACGCAATACCGAGTTTCACTAAACAATGATCTGTTATTAAAATGATATATAAACTAGTTTTTATAAATATTATTAACAAAACTTTGAATTTTATATAACATTAATATTCATTTTATTTATGATATGAAGAAAAAATCAAATTTTCGGATAAAGAATTATTTTTTTCCAAAAATGCAGTTTTCCGCCTTTTGATGGCGCACCAATTTTAAATCTAATTTTCAAAAATTTTATGAGATAAATTTTACAAAATAAAAGTCTTCTATTGAATCAAGAAATACCAATTTACATTGGATAAAATTTTATTACTTTTCTGATAACTTTCATATTTTGATGAATAGTAAAAATGTGAAAATTTTTAATTGAAAAAAACTTTTTTCATCAAAAAAATTTATATGGTTAAAATATATTATTTAATGGTTTTAAATTATAAATAGATTATATTTTTTTCATTCAATATAATGTATTCCATTAGCATTAATTTCACATTGAATTAATATGTACAAACATTTCAATCATTGGCAATGTTTTATCTTTTAAAAAACACATTCTTTACAACTAGATTAATTTTAAATTAATTACTGCATCTTCTGTGTTTTGAATTTTGAAACTCGGATTCCATATTTTTATTCAGTGGGTTCAAATAATTATTATAGGTTTTTTTGATAATATGAATAGTATCTACGGTAATTTTTATTTACTGTAGTTAAAGGTAAATCAGTTAATTAAGGGTCAAAATAAGATTATAAAATTACCCTAACACCTAAAAAAATTTAATTGGATGAATAAAAGTAGACCCATATCACCTAAGGGTGAAAATAGATTCATTTCATGGACTTTTGACCATGTAAATAATTTAATTATTATCAAAATCAAAGAACGTGACAACATGTCACTCTCTTAAATCTTATAAGTGTAATAATTTTAATTTAGTGATAAAATTCATAACACTTCAAACATGAATATCTCCATAAAATATAGTAAAATTATCTACATAATGTAATTTTATTTATAATTTTTAGAGATTATATAATTATCATTAATGATTACACAATGGTAATGTTGAAATTATTTTATTGTTAGAAATATCGAATAAATGGTTTTAAAAATATTAAAATAAATATTATATGAACTAATTAACATTCTAATGTAATTTTATAGATAAATATGACATGTTATGAATCTATTAAATATTTTATTTAGAACATATATATTGTGTATATTTAATTTATATTCAAATAAATGTAAAGTTTCAAAATTGACACTATTCTTATTTTATAAAAATAACATATTATAAAATTGTATAAAAATCACAAAAATATTTAAAAATTCTATATTAAAATTTATATGGTCTAAAATATGATAAAGTATAAAATTATGGAAAATTCACAACACATAAGTTATTATTTATAACAATTTAATTTTTATAATTTTATTACTACAAATAAAATTAAATAGATTAAGTAAGGATAAATCAAGTTGATAAGGTTTAAACAAATATCCCAACATGTCTAAATTTTATTGGTTTATGAGATTAAAACCCTATAATATCTAATCTTAGGATTTGAGTCATTTTTGTATTTTATTATGTGGGGTTTGAATTTATTATAAATTTATATTTCTTATATTTCCAAAGGTACCCCTCTCCTCCATTATAAAAGATAACCTCCCCCCCTCTCCTCCTCACACCATTTTGAGCATTCAGGATCGTCCAACACCTGAAATTTTATCTTCTTCACTTCCATATAAACATTCTATAGGTCCTAGTCTTCTTCAAATACCAACTTTAGTTCCCAAAGTAGAGGTTTAGAAGAGGTGCGTCGAAGAAGAGGTAATATCATTTACTTATTCTTTCAAATTCATTTCTTCTTCTAATTTCTGTTATATTTCTGTTTCATATTAAATTAATAACATTTTTATCACTAATATACTGATTTGTAATTATAAATATGAAACAACCCTATTTCACCTTCTATCCATCCCTTGGAAAACGAAATCACCGCGTGTGCGTACGTACGGAATACCGTCTCCCTACCGTGGTGTAATATGTTTTCAACCACCACCATACATGGATGGGTATAATGGTGTAAAGAATAAATATATATATGATTATTATAACGTGATAAAAATTCTGATATATTCTATCATCCACTCCAATACCATTCAATAATTATGGGAACACTATTGTTGCACGTGCGTACGTACAGCTTACCATCTCCACAGTGTGAAGTGATTTGTTCTATATGATCTTAATTATACCATGAATATATATACGAATTTAATGAATAAATATGATATACTATATACTAATACATTTTTTTGAATGATGTATCTATAAACTGAAAAGAATAATAAGAATTTATTCGATAAAACAGGCATAATAACATAAAGAAATAAACACCCGAATAACAAATAGCAATGAAATATTATTAATAAGAAGGTAAGAATATGACCATATACGATATCATAACAATTAATATGATTTTGGAATAAGTTGATAAGATTTATTAAATCAATATACAAGAGGTTCAGATACTTACAAAGAATAACAGACCTAAGGTAAGGGAAAATATCTCAATCTCATTTTTATCTGAGATTGATTATACATTAGTATTAACTGGGGAATATTTATCATCCACATGCATGTTTCATAAATATGTAATATTATTTCTATATTCCTAAAAATTTTTAAATCCAATTTTACCTATTGATTAATTTTTAGTAAATGATATGAAATAAATATTTTGTCGTTAGCATTATGAGGTACTTTTTGACTTTTCTGGCCAAAGTACGAGAAGAATGATTATTTTTATCTTATACGGCATGAATATAATTTTATGATGGAATAGAACATTATTTCTATGAAGATTAATTCAAAAGCTTTCATGTTTATTTTCAATTAAAATATTTTAGTTTAAAATTGTATGACATATTGAGAAGGGATAATGTTTTTGAAGAAGAAAGGATATTTTCCTCAAGAATGGAGTTCAAGTGTTTTATCAAAAAAAAATTCCATCTAAGATAATATAGGGTTTGGTTTCTATCCCAATTATTAAATTGAATTTATTATTTTATGAAGGAATTATTTTTTTGAAGTCCATTTATCTAATATGGATTATGTTATGACGACATGATGTTTAAGAATCCCATTTTTATTACATGGGTTATGCTATGATGTATGATTTATGATTTTATGGCACACATAAGAATGGTTTCATTATGATATAGGTGGTAACTATATATCCCTTCAATTCATTGGTTAATGATTTATATCTCATGAGATAGAAATGTTTAGAGCGACGTGTTAATCTGGTTCAGTGATACAGGACTGGAATAAGGAGTGAACTCGGTTCAGTAATGGAATTTGTCCATTATGATGATCTTGGAAATTATTCATGAATAATATGGAATGATTTTCTATGATTATGTGTGTATGAATTTTTTTTCATTTTTTATGTTATGAATATTGGGATTACATTTCAGTACTATGATTTATCCCATCTCTTGATATTATCATCTCTTTTTCATGTTATGATTTTCAAAATGTTATGTTCTTATGAATTTGATATGATTGATATTTCTTTTGTTTACCTTACTGAGAATTTGAGCTCACCCTTTTGTATGTTTTATTTTCCCCCAGTCAGGAAGAAGGGTATTATGTAGGATATGCCAAAAGTGTCTATAGATATGATAAAATAAATGGGAGACAATGTAGATGATTTATGAACTACTTTTTTATGTTTCCAAGTTTCTAAAGACACTATACCTATATGGTCCTATGATGGTTTTTTTATATGTTGTAATAAGTATGCTTAAATTCTGATGAAATAACCATGTAATTAAAGTATGGGTTGTTATAGTAATAATTACATTAAAATATGAATAATTACCCCATTACCCACCCTTTTGATAGAGTATTGTAAATTAGTGAATTTTAATTAGGGATTAATTATTTCATTCATGTAACTAATAAGGGATTGGATATAGATTCCTTACTGTTGTATTTCAAATTCCAAAGTCTTTGTTTAATACATAAAAACAATTTTCTGTGTTGTTTCATTTCCACATAGGTTCATATCACATTTTAGGTTAATAATCATCATGGATTTGAGTTGTATATTTATTTATAAGTGAATAAAATTAAATATTGGAGGCTTTTATTATGTTACAACATCCCATGATTTTTATGATACCATGTCTGAGATTTGATGGAATGTAAAATATGAAAACTCAGATATTTTTGTAAATTGTAACATTAATATATTAAAATATTCAAGTGAATATATATTCATTTCATGTGTTTGTATTGGGGGATTGTGTATTAAAATACGATGTTGGGGAATTTGGGAAACCAAATATATAGTAGGATAGATTAAATCATTCTATAAATTAGATAATAACCATGTTGATGTCTTTAGAGTTGAGTGTGACTAATTTTAAAAATTAAACTTAGAACATTATATATTTTTTTGTGAGTAAGAATTTTGATGAGGGGATTGTAATCCATCGTGTAAATTTTTATGGGGTTTCTCTGGTAATTTTTTTAATTGTGTAACCACTATGAAATAAATCTTCAAGAAACATAGGGATGATAAATTTTGGTAAATGGATGTATTTTAAATATAAATATTCTATATGTGATATTGAATAATTGTATGAGAATATAATTTGAAAATATTTTTTTATAATTCCGAGATTGGGTAGGAATGTTTATTCCAAAGGAAAAATATACATTTAGTATTCTTTAAATCATGTTAACAGTCGTGGTATGTGTGAAATTTTTATGTTATTCATTTATACCAATGTGAGAAGTGTATGAATATAGAGAAGATAATCATTTAAATTTTTAAATGTGTGGACAATGGGTTATTAATGAGAGTTTAGTATGTCATATTATATTTGGGTTGTTTATTGTAAATTTACTTGTGTATTAGGTTGTGTAAATTTCAAATTTTATTAGGTTGTCAATTAAGAGTGAAATTGGAATTTATTTCATGTTCGAGGGTATCCAGTTACACTATACAGTTATGGATTCCTATACATTGTCATTTCCTAATCAGATTATTTGAAATTATGACTACGAAATATATAACATAGTAATTTATCTATTGTTGGTTAATTTTGGTAAAATCATTACCATGTTGGAACACTATGACTTCTTACAGTTTCATTCATACTATATGTTTCTACTTTTATTGTTTTTTCTTGAACATATAAACTATATTTTATGGAATACGTATTGGTTTTTTTCTCCATTCTAATTCATATTCTTACAACCGTTATTTGAACTTTTGTGTATGTATATATCATTATGTTTATATTTTAGGTCCCAATTTGAACTATAGACCTATCTTGAGGAGCTAGATACAGATTGGAAAATTGTTCGATGGAGAAATCTAGGTATTAAAATTTTTATGTTCCCAAGATATTATGGATTATTTTAATTTTCATTGTAATTGAATAAGTGGTTGATCTATCTAATATATCTATATATTTTGAGAATTCTTCCAAAAATTTATATAGTTTTATTATTGATTTTTACATTCATATACTTGTTTTAGAAATCATAATTCACCTTATATAAACATTATTTAACATAATATTTTTTTTATTTTCATTCAGTAGGATGAAAATATTTTCAAAATAAAGCCTATGAATAATCCCTGAGCATCCATGTATTTATATTTTATTAATTTAGTTATAATACTATTTTTCTTTTACTAAATGATGGATCATTATCAAAACTCTAATAATTGTCAACAGAAGATAACATTCAATACTGAATATATAATGATATATAAGTTATTACATCCAATACTATTAAAATATATTATGAGGTTTCTCGAATTAAATCATTTGAAGTGAATATATTAATAGATTAGTAACATTATGATATGGTAATCTTTAGAATATTATGTTATGAGATATCTCTTAACTCTTTAAATCTCACGATTCCTACAAATTATTGTTTTCTTCGGTGTTTCGGAATGTTATTTTTAATCATATTATTTTACTAAGATATATATACAAGGATGAATTTCAACTTTTCATGGGAATCAAAAGATAATTTTACAGATGATTCTGTACATTATGATAGGTATGAAGTCAAAGGAATTCAATAGATAAGAATATATAAAGCCATCAAAAATTTGGTTTAGTCAGACTACATTCACATCATAAGTTGTATACATTAGGTCATGTTTATCAATCCTCATTAGACATTGTTTATAATTTGTTTTTTTATAATATAATTTTATGGAGTATAAGGATTGTTATCTTTTACTCAATATATTTAATTTCAATTGTACTTATTTATATTCATGCAATTTTTTATTTATCTACAGTTAGAATATAAGTTATTATAAATAAATTTAATTATATAAGTTTCTTTAATTTATTTAGTTGATTGTAAACTTTTAAATATAATCGGTTAAATAGAGGGGTTTAAAAAAATTTGGATATTTTTTTATCTATAATTCACACACCCACATACAATTTTACCATCGATAATTATTTTGGACAAAATTTATTATGAGAGAAGATAACAATATTTGAGTGTAATATTGATCATTTTATTTTATATTTTTATTATTGTTTTATCATTTATATATTATATTCCATAATGTAAATATAAAGAAGTTAATTTTTGATGAAGTTATCTTTTTTTAATTTTTCTATTGGAAATATAAATAACAATGGAACTATTATACTTATTTGTAATGCCTATATATATTATACAGATTATATAGAGAGGATTTTTATTAATACTAAAATTTAAAATATTCTTTTATTGTCCAACTGATTCAAAATTATAGAAATATAAATATTGACATTATAATGAGATGACTAAGAGAATGTAAAAAATATTTTCCATGTGATAAATATATTTTTTTCATTTAGTCAAATTGTATATCTATAATCATGTCTCATCACCTTAAATAGTTTTGAGAATATTGAAAAATCTTTAAATAACTTTTGGAACATCGAATGATATTGATATTAACAGTTATATTCTTAGAGTATATTTTCAAAGTTATGATTTTATAAAGAAAGATAGTTTATCTAAATTTCATCATAGGTTCATCATGTTTTTGAAAATTCATCAATTATTTGGTTAAAAAGATTTATTAAATGATCTGTTAGAAGGGAATGTTATTGTGGTGTCATCGATTTAAAGGTAATCTAAAAGGACTGCAATTGATGATACTAAAAATAATTTAACACATAATCCTTAATAGATTATTGGAAAAATTATATAGTATTAATGTATATTTAAATGAGATGCATAAAAAAAGGTCAAATGATGGAGTTTCATTATCATATAATCCCAAATGGATTAATTATAGATCCGATAATTCAAATACTCATACATCTAATGTATTATTTCTGTATATTTAATTAAATGATATGTTTAGTAACATACATGGAGGTATATTAGGAATATTGGAAAGATAAATATCTTTATAGAAAACTAAACTAAGATAAATAATACATTTGATCGGAAGGATTCATTTGATTTTAGAAGTTTATAATGTTGGAATCCTGAATATATTAAACTGGCCTACCCAAATGTATTGAATATGGATATATAAAATATTGTAAGATTTATTCAAAAAATTGTGATCAAAAGTATGAATTTTTTAAATTCTAAGAGTGATATGGTATAATATGATACATCTAATATTTCACCGTATGATTGTGATAATGGTTAAAATATTAATCAATTTTATGTAAAAAATATCGAGTGAGAATGTATTTATGAATAATAATTAAAATGATCATTCTCACACTATTAATTAATATTCATGTTATACTTTTTATTCACATGATAAAATTGTTAAATTAGTTGATGAGGGTAATTCTACACCTCGTGAAGAAAAATCATTATATAACAAAGCTTAGTGAAAACACATATGAGGATGAATTAGGATAATAGTTAATGGATAGTTGAACACACTAAAATTAGGATGAAAAATTTAGAATTTAATAATGATGATGACATGCTAATAGGTGGAATCCAAGACATGTATGCCACCAAACTGGTTCCCCAAGCCTGGTGGGCCACATGGCCCCAAGCACATGTCCACTAATTATATAGGATTCCATCTAGGAGTGAGTGCCTAGGGTGTTTTTGTGGGGATAAAATTACCACATTACAGATCTGTAGTGCAATGTATGGAAGTAAACATATATAAATATAGAAAACAATATAATTAATTATAAAGAAAAATTAAAAATAGTGAAAATTGTAAAAATAAATGAAACTACTGGAATATAATTTAAGAACGGATGATCTGTCACGTTAATAGAAAAATGTAATTCACGGAATCAATATAGTACAAATGACTTGTTCCAATAAAACATAATGGAATCGAATACTTTCCCAAGAATCCCAAGCTCTGACAATGTCATCTACTATCAATCATCATACTAAACAGCAATAAATCAAAGGTTTGAAGATTTTTGATTAATTTTGTCCAAACCTACAATCATGTAATCATCATCAGTACCAACTGAATCCCATAGAGTGGTGAGATAAATCTCGGTGGGCCACCACAAATGGTGTCTATAACATCTATCCAATGTAATGTAATTATAATAGTGTGCATTCATGCATATGAAAATTGAATCAATACAATGTAACTAAATACCCCAGTACCCACTTCATCCCTTGGATGGTGTCTGAACATGTAAATAATTCATTATTTGATTATTACCATTGTATAACTAAGTCACATGTTATCAATTGAAAAGGTGAAATAATGTAACCAGTCAACCTATAAGGATATTAAATAGTGAATTACTAGGGTAAAAACCTAGTAGAAATAGACCGAAAGGATCACCAACTCAGTAATAACTGTAGCCTGGAATGTGTAAGAGTGAAATCCAAGGATTATATTCTAAGGAATTCTACAATGAGGTGCCAACCAAATTGAAGGTGACCAACCAAGGTAAAACGAGGCTAGGAAGAGTCAGGGCCCTATAGGCTTTAACCGTGGAACCTACATGAAAATCCTGGATCCATGGAATATATCCACAGAATCATATGATGATATATAAGGGATCCTATGGTGTCATACCGGGAATCCAGATATTATACAACGATCATGATATTAGTGGGTATCAACATATGCAATTTGAATCCTTGAGTCGTAATGGGGATCCTGAGTTCTCATGGCATTATCCGATCAGAATTCATAGAGAGATAGAGTTAGGACATTACTTTTTTGTTATAAATTAAGGTAATATTTCTTCTTTAATATGCCTTTCCTTTCATTAGTGTGATAAGTTCTTGTAGCATGCAACCTTTTAATCAAAACATTTAGTTCATGAATTTCATTTCATTAGTGTGATAAGGCCATGTATCATGAAACCATTCTTTTAATTCATTTAAAACATACTCCATATTAAAGGTTTATTCCTATACCTTCCATTAATAAGGTAAGGGGTTCCACAGATGTGAATCTTTCTATTGATTTACATTTAAGGAAAAGACTAATACTTAGTGTACATGCTAATTCACATTTCACATTTAATTATGAATTGAAGAATATACCTTAGGTGGGTTATTATGGGATAATACATGGTTCACTTAATTATTCAATTCACTATTTAAATCCTCCCATTTATTATAGAAAAGTTTCCTTTATAAAGGTTAATCCAAGGCAAACCTGAATGGTTTCACAAATGTGTCAAAAAACTAAACAACAATTATTGTATAAACTTAAAATGGAATGGATTGTGTTGTGGCTGTCACCAATACCTTCTAATGAAATATATTAAAATATCATAACCATATGGTTTTCAGGATTATAAACATGGAATATAAATTCTATAAATGGCACCTGATGAAATCGATGGGCCCCACGTGACAATTCCAAAATAAAAAAACTATAAGGATGAGTTACGAACCACCCCACTAAGGCTTGTATGAATATCATCATCTAGTATTGGAACTTTATTTCGATATAATAGGATTATATAAAATAATTTTAGAAAAGCACTCACACATAGATATCTAGGTCGAGAGAAACAAAGAATAAGAAAGGATTAAATGGACTCAAGTATTTAACATTGCACATCCAACATGACAAAAAGTAGCTTTATCGGACTCTGGATTAAGGATATATCTTTATTAAAACCATAGGTCTTCAAAATGATCCAAAATGATATAAATGTAGGCTTATTTTTCTGGATTATGGATTAGGGAAGAAGAAATGGACTAATTAGATGAATAAGATAAAAACCAAAAAATACACAAGAAAAAAGGCTTGTGCACGATTTGTCTATATAGTTTGACAAAATTTGAACCAAACATGAACATTTACCATGGAAGAAATGGAAAAATACATGGTTATGTCGTACGACCATGTTTAATCCATGCAATGTGGTTATTTCTAGAAATTTCCATCTACACGGTTAGCCAAACCGTGTGCGCACTGTGCACTAACCGCGTGACATGGAGAGTTCATTGGAAAAGATGGTTTCTAGAAACTAGACTTTTTTGGGGAACCCTAATAATTTTACTGACACATTAGGAATACATATTAGGTGTAAATTAATGATTTATATTGAAATTTAAAGGATCCATACCTAACTGAAAAATCGGGTTTTTAGTATCTCCCCCCTTAAAAGAAGTCACCGCTATGTTCACCTTACCAGGGTGGTGAAAGAATGTTTGAGAAAAATTATGGCAACTAAGTACATATGTCAGCCTCCAACATTAATGTCTATTCATGCACATATCCAGGCTTCAATAGCAGATGTACTAGAGGAACATACTAGTCTCAGAGAGCCATTGTGCTCCTCTCAACAATGCCTACCAGATTCTTCATAAAGTTAGCATCCTAATATGAATCCACTTACTCAGGATAAAATATATTACATGGGTCAGCATGATAATATATGAGCTTTGTGATGTGGAATATTTCATGCATATAATGGTACCTCTGAGGTAGTAGCAACTGATAGGCTACGGGCCCAACTCTCTCCAGAATCTCAAACAAACCTATGTAATATGGCAATAGCTTTCCCCACTTTTATGAACATCTATTCCCTAGAATAAGAGATACGCAATAGAAAACATGACCCATGAACTCATAATCTTGATGTTTTGGATGGAGATTGGCAAAATATATTTTTTCTAGACCAAGTAGTCGTTATATGATTCCTAACCAGATGAACCTTCTCTGAAGTCTCCTGAATGAGAAATGGACCTTTTACGGATGCCTCCCCATCTTATATCCTGCAAAGGGGCGAACAGAATGACCATACATATAAGACCTCAATAGGGTAAATCTGAATTGTAACCTAAAATTTGTTCTTATAAGATAAATTAATGATAGGGTTATTATTCTCCCATGGACGGACGAAATCCTGGACACATGCTTAGATGATGTTCTCGAGAACCTGTATTGTCCTTTAATTTTTCCCATCGATCAAGGGGTGAAAAATTGTTCTTATAAGAACCTATTTTCCCATATCCTTCTAAAATCCCTTCCAGGACAATGTTGTGAAATGAGGCTTCCTATCTAAAATGATAGTCTGTGGATCCCCATGTAGTCGTATGATGTCACAGATGTACAATATTCCAAACTTATCAATTGAGAAAGTATCCAGAATATGAATGAATTGGGATGATTTAATTAGTCAGTCAATGACTACACATATAGCATCTCTACCATTTGGTAACCTAGGTAAGGCAACTATGAAATCCACAACAATATCTTCTAATTTTCAGTATGGTACAAGATGAGGATGTACCAAGCCTGGTGGTCTCTACTGCTCCACCTCCACATAATGAAAGGTGTAACACCTATTGATAAATCGTGCTATCTGGCATTACATCCCCAGACTCCTATAATGGGATCTCATATCTCAACAGATATTTTATATTCCTGGATGAAAATCCCACTGAGAAGTGTTTGACTCCTACATCAAATCATATCTTATATCTTCAGGAACACAGATATGTCCATGTAGAAGCAAGATATCATCTCTATCTACAGAACAATCTGGAAGCAGGTTATCTCCTGATATACTCTCACTAAAATCCAAGCCTTCAGGATATGAAAAATGTATATTCTTCACCATTTCAAAGAGGGAATAGGTAACTGTAAACTATGAGAGGTGAGACATCATGTGACTTTAATGAAACCCCATATGAATCTCATAGAATAGGGACATTAACAACCATTCCTCACTAGCTCCTCATACATCCTGTGTTCGAGTTTTCTGATTCATCACATACACAACAACATTTCCCTTTGTTTGTGTATAGAAAAGCTTAAAATAAAATTATTTTAGATATTCAACCCTTGTCAGCTATCTAAGGATCATTTAACATTGATAAAATATATATTTTGTGATTTTGTGTTCTGTATACACCACATAGTTCTCACAAAATAGATAATATATCCATCATTGTAAGGTATGACCAAATGCTTCTAGATCAAGGCCATTCATCGGGTCATTTATCTCATGTGGCCTCAACTGATGAGATCGATACCGAAATACTCCATTTTCCTACATCGTCACTACTCCTAGAAATCTTCCTCATGCATCACAGAAGACAATATAGAATATGTATGGATCTTGAAGAGTTATAATAGGTGTCGATACAAGACTACCTTTCCTATCTGGAATAGATTTCTCACATTATGATGGCTATATAAACATCACACTCTTATTTGTATGACTATTAAGTGGTGAGTAATGTTGAGTAAAGTACTGTATAAAACACCTACAATATCTAGCTATCCCCAAGAAACTCTGTATGTTGAACGCATTATTAGGTATGCTCCCAAGAAACCACAACACTAACATTCTCACTGACAATAGATACTCTATATTCTGATATTATATGACCCATGATGTGAACTTTTTTGATCTAAAATTGGCACTTATCATGCTTGTCATAAATATGATTCTTTCTTAGTGTACTCAAAATTATCTCAATATTTTTTTCATGGTCACTATTAGAGTGAGAGTACACTAAGATTTATTCCACAATGACCATGCTGATAGAGTCCAAATAGGGGTGTAAAACCATATTCATAAAATCCATGAAAATTGTGGGTGAATTCATTTGACTGAAGGACATAACAAGGTACTCATACAAGCTACACCTACTACGGAATTCAGTAAGAGGTATGTCTAATGGTCTAACATGTACATGATGATAATCCAATCACATTTCCATCTTAGAGAATACTTTTTATCATTGGAGATGGTAAAAGAGATCATCTATTTGATGAAGTGTATTTCAGTTCATTATCATAAGCTGGTTCACCATTCTCTAATCCCCACATAGAAGTAATTTTACTTCTTCCTTCTTGGAAAAAAGATGTGTTGAACCGTAAGAGGATGTATTGGGCCATATATATCCTTTGGAATTTAAATCCTATAACATCTATATAAGATATTAAATCTCTATTGGTTCCATCTTGTACGGAGGAATGGACACTGGATCTTCTCCTGGAACAAGCTTAATTGTAAACTCTACCTCTCACTCTGCAGGTAATCCAAAAAAAAATTAGAAAAGAAATTCCTAAAAAGGTCCACTACTAGAGGGAAGTAATCTTTTCCTAAACCTTCATCTTCTATGAAGAGAGATAAAATATGGGTGGTCACTCTACTTTTACCATGAGGCTCTGGTCTATATCTACTAACCAAGACACACCAATCACCCTTATGTAGATAATTGCTACCCTCTGGAGATATAAACGATACCTTGCAATGATATTAATCTAAAAAATGATGAATTTATCCAACCAATCCATCCCAGGAATGACATTAAAGGCTTTCATCATTATAATGAAGAGGTTCCATAGGAAAGGGTAACATCCCACGTCAAGGGGATAGTCCCTACACTGGAGTATATCCTATATTCCTACCCATAATGTAGTATCTAGGGTCAATACACCATAGTGATACTATATATCCAATCCGAGATTATCTATGATAGATAAAATATATTAGAGTTTGACAGACCTGTATCAAATAAAGCAGATATTATGGATGATGCCATGCGAATAATACCTCATACTATAGATGGTCCCACAACCTGATCCTTGGGTATCATATCTAGTGCATATAAATGACCTGATCCATGGCCCTATGTAATATATGGTCTACCACAATCATTACTTATCTTTTGGAACTACTGGTAATTCGAGTTATGGATACCATTTCCACATCCTCTTCCTCGAGCATACCCACCGGTGTAATTCCAACACCCCTCCTGATGTAGTATAAAAAAAATTCTCTTGAAGGTGGACTTTATGCATATCGTTTTTTTCTCAATGCCTGTTGAAACGTCCTACAGAAAGTTTGGAGATGTCACATACAACTGCATGCCCATCATTCTATTGGGTCTCAATCTCATTGAGGCATCTTGTTCCCAAATTTTTCACACTAATGAATCTCTATGGAGCTATCAAAATGAGAACTCTGGTTGTCACTACCTTGAAGAGAATCCTCAAGATAATGTTTACTACCAATGGAAGAACTACTGGCATGTTATGTAACTGATCCTATATACCTAATACTATTGTTGTACCTTAGGTTACAATCAATGATAATATCCAGATTAACTATTACTGAAATGGTGGGTTGTAAAACAACATTGACATGCGTATGGATGGAATACTTGATCTCATCCTCGAAACGTCTAGAAAATGAAATCTCATCACCGGATAGAAGAGGTGAAATGTTCTGCAACTCCGTGAAATGTGATGAATATTCCATAAATGACATAGAACCGTGATTTAGATGCATGAACTCTATTGCTTAGTCAGCTCCCAGGGTTTGAGGAATGAACTGATCATAGAAGGGATTTCAAAAATCCACCAATAAAACTCCCTAATGACGACCAGCATGGGTAATTACATCCCACTAGTGCTTGTAATAATCTTAAAGAATTTATGTCTATTAATTGATACTCTTATATGGTGGTTTTTACAGATGCTCAATGAGAGATAGGGTGGCTACATTCCATGACTCACTGGAATGTGGACCCTCATCCCATGAAAAGGTAAGAGGATGCTGCTAATGGAATACACGAGTTTGGCCACCCATTGTAGGATCTAGATATGGATGACCAGTCGTGGACTCCATCAGAGGTAGGAAACTATCACGAACTTGGATGTTAGTTCCAAGATCATTTTCAACATGTGGTGCCTCAAGTGGACCTCCTATAGTTAAGACATATGGATCAGGGTCCACCACTTCTATAGCTTGGTGGTCAACTCCTACCTAGCATACTATATGAGGACGTCATGGTAGAATTGGTCCTAAATTTCCATGCACATGCCACAGAAAAAAATTTAAAGCATAATATTGTGATGCAAGAGGAATATAAACTTATGAAAACTCACTATCCATATATTAAAACCCCAATTAACTTTTTAAATGGACAGTTATCAATAAGTTCGCATGTATAAGTTTTATTTCATTTTTTATTTCATTACCAGGTTCAATAATTTACCATTCATAAAATTGAAAAGGAATGATATGGATTTGAAACCATTTCATTTTAGATTTCATGATTCTTTTTATAATGGATATATATTTCTGGTGAATTAGTTCCCAAAGACCTATCTCTAGAAATGACACCCATTTATTTATGGAATAATTTCTCACCTCAATAAATTACTCTTCCAACCCATGAGGGACCATACATCTTATGAATCGAAACAAGAAGTCACTCAATCGCAAACAAGAATAATACATGTATATGAAAACAATCACATTGTCACCTAACAATTATATGAATATCAAGAAATGCAATGAAGTGAAATAAACCTGTATTGCATGGAAATACCCATGAAATATGAATTCCAGGTGACTATAACGATGCATGTAACAATTCTCCATTCTCATATATCATCATACCAATGATGAAATAAATTTATAAATCATAGTAGTAATAAACAGCACCTCATATCATGTGTGTCCCAAATGGTGAAATAATATCAACTGTAATAGGAAAAATAGAACAATAATTATATTTTGGGAAACATGGATTTTACCCTGAACATGGTTTTGCGAGGCAAAACCATGACCTATGACCAAGTCCCACGAGTCCCTAGTATAAAATATTTTGTCTCCAAATAGTAAAGAAAGAGAATCCCTCCATTGATACTAATTTTTTACTTCTAAGGAATTGTTTCCACTTAACATACACCTCGACCACGGTGGGCCACATTGCCTCAATAATATCTCCCAGAAGTCCAGAGGGTTATGACTATCTTTGAAGACCTAGGTCATGCTTGTGGGGAGAATATTCACTCAATACCAATGTGTAGCATAGAGAATGAATGTAAATGTAGGTAAATAGTGGAAGAATTATAATTAAATAGTATACACGGTGGAAAATAGAGACAAGAGTAAAAATAACTGAAACAACTAGAATAACATTCAACAACTCCTGATATTTCCTATCACTAGAAAAATAGAATTCATGGAATCAATATAGCAATAATAACATGTTTTACCATAATATAAAGGAAATCAAAAACTACCCAAGCATCCCAAGCTCTGAATCGGTAATCTTTATCATGATCCATACAAAACTACAAGAAATCAAGTGTTTGAAGTTGTATGCCTCCTTTTTTCATCATCTGCAACCATGAAATCTACCTCGTGTAACAAATGATCCTCGAAGATGGTGTGAGATAAATATCAGTGGGCCCCCACCAATTGTCTCTATAACATATTTCCCATGTAATGGAAATGTAATAGTGAGAATTCATTCATATATAAAGTAAAGTGGTATAATGTAACTAAATACCTAAGTACTTGCTTCATCCCTCTGTTGGTGTTTGAACATGTAAATAATTAACTATAATTATTTTTTTAAATGTTTGGGGTTCAATACTCATAATATTATTAATATAATGAAAAATCTCTTTTTCACTGGGTAGAGGGAGTCCTGTAACATAACCTGAAGGGGGAGGGGAATAAAAGCCCAATTTTATGACCCAAAGGGACAAAAGGTGAATGTAATTCTATATTACCTTGGATGCTTTAGTACCTACTATAGTACCATCACTGGTAGTATAAACAATTCGTTATTTCATTATTACAAGTTACTAAATAAGCCACATGTTATAAATTACAATGTTTCAATGATGTAACAAGGAAAATTGTAATGATATTAAATTTTGAATTCCCATGGTAATAACCAATGTGACATAGACATCTTGTTTTTTCAACAAAGCAATAAGTGTACCCTGGCATATTAATGAGAGATATATAAGGAGCTTATACCAAGGAATTAAAAAAATATATTTCTTCTGAATACAAGGTGATTGTCAAAGGTAAAATGGAGCTAAGTAGAGACATGGGCTTATGGGCTGTCACCATGGAACCTACTTGTCGATGCTAGATTCAAATAGAGTATCTAAGGCATAATATTATGATATGAAAGGTATTATATATTTTTATACGGGGAATATAAAGAATATCCAAGGATCATGATCTAGGTTGTGATCAACTAATGAATGGTGTATCTTTGAATTTGAATGGGTTTTCAGAGTTCTCATGGAATTCTCCAATCATAATCCAAGGCGATCTTGAGTCAATCAATTCCTATGTCATTATGATGTCATGTAATATTTCATTTGTTTCATTCCGTTCCTTTCATTAGTGTGGTAAGTACAAGTTGAAAAAAACCTTTTAATCAAGTAATTTAGTTCATTACTTTTCTTTTGTTAGTGTGAAAAGGACATATAGTAAGAAACCTTTCTATTAATTCCTTTAAAACATATATTATATTAAAGTTTCATTCTGATACTGTCAATTAATTTGGAAAGGGGTGGTACAGATATGAAAGGTACTATTCATTTACATTTAACGCCAAGTCATATACAAAGTATACTTGAAAATTCATATATAAAATTAAATTATAATTAAAGCACTTTCCATAGACTGGTCATGTGGTGATCATACATTATACATTCCATTATGAAATTCACAATATAAATCAATTCATTTAATATTGAAAATATTACCCTTAGAATAGTCAAGCCAAGGCACACCCAAACAGTAGCACAAATGTGTCAAAACAGAAAACAAAAATTATGGAATAACTATCAACATGGAAAGGATTGATTTTTGGTGGTAACCACTAACAACTTATCACATATTTATAAATATAATAATCATTCGGTTCTAATTATTATAAAAATTTCTATTAAATTCTATAAACATCACCCGATGAAATTAGTGCACCCAACACAAAAAGTCCACGAATTATAGGTTTTGATCACAAATCTCCTTTTTCGGTATTAGAACATGATTTGGATCATATCATCAAAGATATAAGAAATGTACAGAGAATCTCAAAACATGATATCAAGGCCGAGAGAAAGAGTGAAAAAGAAAGTCTTAAACTGACTCAAGATCATACTGTTTTCGCATCCAATGTGATGAACGAAAGCTCGATCGGACCTCGGATGATGGAGATCTCTTGATTAAAACATTAGGTATACAAAAAGAACTAATTTGAGAACAATAGAGGATAATCCCATGGGAGTACAGATTAGGGAAGAAGAAGAGGAAAAATTAGATCAATGGGAGAAAAACTGGAAAATTACCCTAAAAAAGGCATGTGCACAGTATAAAAAATGCTCTGCAAACTATGAACATTTTCCTAGGTAAAAGGGGAACATGCATGGTTATTCCACATGGTAGTGAGAAAACTATGTGAACTGTTTCTATCAAAAAATTTCTATCTACATGGTTAACCAATCTGTGCACTAACCATTTTATATAGCCAGTTCTCCCGTAAAATGGTTTTTGAGCTCCGGACATTCCTAGGACACCCATGTAACCATTACTACAAAATTAGGCATCCATATTAGGTCTAATGTAATGATTTTTATAGAAATAAAAAAAACTATAACTATGTAAAATATATCAGGTTCTTACATAATCCATGAGTTTAAAGGGAATAATTCTTATACTACATCAACACAATAAAGATTTTAAAATTCTATTAATAAGAATATAATTACTGATTAAGTGTTAGATAAGTGAAAAATCACTATTTAATTGTTTTTTTAGAAAATAATGGAAACCAAAATTGTTATTAAACTGAATGATAATAAAATTTTAGGTAAATTATAAATTTTCAATAAAAATAAAAAGGAAATTATATATAATTTAAAATTTTGAATTCAGTTGTTGAGTTAAATCATTATGTTAAATATTCAACAAAATATTGACTATATTTAATAAATATATGTGGTTACTATTATAAATAATTTCTTCTCATTATAATCAAATCATTTAAATGAACACCTGATTTTTTTTTGTATAGAAAATTATTCTTTTTTATAATCAGAGTGACATGAAAATTTTGGTACCAATGGTTCTATTTTAATTTATTTATAGACCTGTGATATTATAAGTTACATGAACTGAAATATTAATAGAAAATGTCACTATATATACAAAACTAAATTAATATCATAGATACTATGTAATTATTAATTTAATAAATAAAAATCTCTACCGTATGCATTTGTATTAAAAGTTTTACATAATATCATTGGTTAAATTTATTATTAGGAGGATTTTTTAGATGAATTTCAAGAATATATATTTTCATTTCAGGGGATTATATAAGTATTTAAGAAATAATTTTTCTATAATGATAATTTATGAATGAGAATGAATGTGATTTATAATTATATTATTACAAGAGGATTACATATCGTATTTTTTAAAACATATGGATTTTAAGGATCAATATTTAATTAGTGTGAAAATTAAATTCTTAATGCTTTATGAATTTATAGTTTCATTATATTTTTTTTGAAATTGATTAAGAATATAAAATTTTTCTTATTTTATATACTTTATTATGCTAGATGTTTTTATGGGATTTATCATCACATTCCAATCAATTAATTATCAATGGTTGACATAGATAATTATATATTTATGTATGGACTAAGAGTTTATTGGATGTATTTACTTCAAAATTATTTCTCGGGAAATCAAAAACATTCAGTTATTATACTCATTTTTTGACTATTCAAAGGTATCATCTAAGAGAATTATTTTTTGGTAGATTATTCATGAGTGATTTATTAATTGATATTTCTTCTCATGTTATTAGTTTATTAATAAGGATGTTATCATGCTTCATGTCTTCGAATGGATGGCTCGATCTACGGATGAGTACATATTGTTTTACATCTGACTCATACATGGGTTCGATAGAAATACTATATATTATTATGAGGATAGGTATAAGAATTAAATTAACACACATTGGTCATTATTTCATTATATCATTGATATTTTTTCTAATTTATTGATTTATCGATGGTGGGTGAATAAATTATTTTTGTTGAAAAAAAAACTGACATAATATTTTAGATTCATCATAGGTAGTGTAAAAGAACGTTAATTTATCATGAATGAAAGAGTTCATATTAATAAATAATTTTCACTACATGAATTGATTCATTTCTATAGGGTTATATCCTTTATGATACCTAAAATTGGTGTAATTGATAAAATAATGATTCTAATTTTTTAACATCATAGTAAATATTAGGAGGATCAATATTCTAAAATTTATGGAAATCATTATAGAATAAATCTTAATTTTAATTATTATTTTAATGGTTTTAATAAATTATTTTATATAGAATATATGTTCTAAAATTATTTTGGAGATAAATGAAATGAAGAAATATGGTCTTTCTAAAAGGGTTATGGAAAATATTTTCAACATAGTGATAATCATAGAGATGAGTTTTATTTATGATTATAATGAGAATATATTTACCAAAAAATTTCATAATGTTGTTTCAATGTTTTTTTAAATAATAATGAAAAATTAAATTTCATGCTAAAAAATTAGAAATATTTTTTATTTCATTGTCACCATCTTAGAAGAGTGAAATTGTAGGACATCTTGTTCAAAATAATAAACTATTATACACTGAGTTTCATTATGTTATGAATTTCAATAATTGGTGCATATATATAATGATTCATTAAAATAAATAATAATTCTGTAGAATACATGGAATAAAGATCATTGTGAAAAAAATGATTTTGTTGAGATAAAATTGAAGAAAAATCATTTAAGGAAGATGGTGATAAGATGTTTTCTAAGGAAAAAAATGTTATTATCACTATATGATTGTGTATTATATTTTTAGATCTATTAAACTTTCTGTAACAATCCATAAATATTTTATTAAATTGTCTCTAATAAATAAGAACATAATTTTAATGGAAATTGGAATCAAGGAGTAATAGAAGAACCTAATAAATATAAATCAAATTCCTCTCATCATTATGAAAAATGTGAATATATTGAGAGAAATAAAAATTATAATCCATTATAATGATATATTTATGAATATAAACTGGATGATGATGCAGTTGGGCTACTGGTGAGACTATTCAAGAAAAACATAATGCTCTAATGAAAAAAATACCGAAAAAATATGAAATAGACCCTTCTCTAAATTAATAATCAGTATAATACTCTTCCCCATGAACCATATCTCCATCCCAAAGTTCACTAATATATATAACATCAATGGAATAAGAATATAAAATTTTTCCATCTTCATATGGATCAGAAAAATAAGAGATGAAAGGATACCTAGAATAAACTACTGAAAATGAAATTTATTTTTACTAATTCTATGAACATATAAATTGGTTTGATATAACTCTAGAGAAAGATAAAAATTCAGATGTTTTATATGATGGATTAAAATAACCTAAATGAATATCTTATGGTGCATCATAATCAAATAATAACTATAGAAATAGAAGAATTTAATAAAAGTTAAATTTCTATTGTAAATTGTTGGATAAATTTAATATTATATATAAATTTTTTACGGAGATAAATTATAGTGTTAATATGACACATGAAATAATGATTATGATTCCACGGTCAAAATTTCAAAAACATATCATGCATTACGATATATATGTTGATGGTTTTTGAAGAAATAGTACGTAATAATGACATTTTTACTCTTTTAATGTGAGCGATTTATCTATATAACAATTCTATTAAGATAAAATAATCTATAAATTTTATTAAAGAAATTTTTCTCTATATAAATTAATGAATAATGTATACAAAAATCCTAAATAGTGTTAATATTTTATTATAGAGAAAGGTGAAACAATTTCTCAACATGTTAGTATTATTTAAGAATTAATGAATCATTTTCTACCCTATAATGAAAT
The DNA here is from genome assembly GCA_963277665.1 of Viscum album. NCBI lineage: Eukaryota > Viridiplantae > Streptophyta > Magnoliopsida > Santalales > Viscaceae > Viscum > Viscum album. Next base: position 1,696,076,995 of record OY728132.1, on the reverse strand, counting down.
GATGTAAATGATGGAATGAATTTTCATCACACTGAAAAATATGATATTTGATCTATATGTCGAAAATTAAGAATAAGAAATATTTTATCATAATATAAGACAAAGTAGAATTAATTGTTCTTTCACGGAAGTTTTCATTGTTCTAAATTGTTTGTGGTTTTCATTATTATGCTTTTAACAAGTATTTTCCAAAAATTAACATTAAATTTATCTATTGATGATGACATTCTTTATAATTCATATTTATTGAATTTCTAGTGAATGTATTAATTTATAGATGTGGGAATTTTAGAATTTAAAAAATACTATTAAATGATATGAATATTTTTATCATGAAGGAAATGGAATGATATTTTTATTATATATGAGTATATTATCCAAATTTTATCGGCAATAATATTTTCAAATGAAATTAAATTAACCATATAAGATAAAAAAATTTAAATTTTTTTACTTAAATAACATGATTTCATTTCGAATATCACCAATAGTGATAATGTTCGAAAATTATTTTTTCATCAATCCATCTAAAAAGAGGAATATTTTTTCAAGGGAAGAATTCGATGTGAAATTTAATTTACGGTAAATATTTTAATTATTATATAGATTATTTCATAATGAATATTATGTTCATTTTGTTATTATTTCATTCCAATAGGGACAGATTGATGGTTAATACACCAAATATGTATGCATTCTTTGAATGTGAAAAATCACATACTATATTTTAGATTCAAAATGAATTTTTTATTATATTTTGATAGAATATAATTTAGTAAATATAAATCTAGAGAATTATGAAAATGATATAAATTTTGAAAAAATAGTTATATATGGATTCATGAAATATTTCATTTTTTAGCGGATTGAACTCAATATACACATTGATTTAATTCATTTCATGTTTTTGATACATGAATTCCTAAAAATATAGTGGATTATATTATATATATAATTTTTACTAAACCTAATTTTTATGGGACATGACCATTGGAGATGAGTTTATAAATAGTGCTTCATATTAATAGAATTATTCTATGTAGTAATCTATGTTAAAAGATAGATATGAGATCTTATTTATCAATAATTCAACAACTTTTTGGCTTGATAGCATCCAATCGTTTATATATTTAAGTGTGTTTTATTAAGAGAAAAATATTTATTGTATTTTATTATATTTTAAATATTACCTTTCATGTATGTAATTTTTTTGGGTTTTGAAAATGGTACAAAAGTTATTATTGTGCATGGTTTGAGCTTTATCCAATAAATATGTTATAAGGATTCCCTTGAGAAATCAATATTTTCATTCAATCCTACAGATCGATGGATAACGTCTGTGGAAGAAAGAGTAGCTTGTGATAGGTTGATATTCAATGTATTATATGGATATAAACATCTAATAACTTATAATATGTGTTGATTCGATTGAATTTCTAATTGGATGTATGATACAATGGATTGTTTTTATTAATCCTCCATACACATTGGACTATTTAGTGACTTTAATAATATCTTTTATGGAGTATTATGTTTAGTATCATTTACATACTATTTCTTTTTGAATTTAAACTATATTTATTATTGCTAAAATTAATGTAATCATTCATTAATAAAAATATCATAATTTATAATATTTTTAATTCTATTTTTTATACTAATTTTATTGGTTTATTTTATAATTTCCTAGTTTCATTCATGAAATACATTAGAATATTTTTACTGAATGTTTCTATAGATAGACACTAAAGCGATGCCAGCTTCAGAGGCCAAGTGTGCCTAAAATTACAATTTTCAAGGATGCAGATTCAACAACATGCATGCAATTAATGTATATGGTAGTGGACATATGGATAGATCAGTTTTGTTCTTCCTGGGTTTATAATGCGATTTTGATGATGTGTGATGTCATTGAATTATTGAGTGGCGGTCATGGACAAAACTGCTAGAATCTAGCCAATATAAGAAAGGGGGTTTTAGCCGACCCAATATCTGTGACGTGCATTGTGATTCCCAGAAGAATAGGTATGTGATAATTTCTCTAATTAATGCATGAACATTATGGAATTTCTATAAAAATATATGTTACACAACATACAATCCAAAAATAAAATTCTTTGTGGTCCATTCAATGTAGTGCTCATGTTTTATAATGGATAAATGTATTATAGAACATGTGACCCATGTCACATTCTTTGTGAGTCTTTTCACATGTCTTGTGACACATAGCTGAAAATGTCGATGTGTATAGTCAGTACACATCAAAAATTCTAGGAGGGGATTCATGAATTTTAGTCCATACCAAATTATATTTAATCCATGGAATATGGCTCTATGTGTACATTATGTATACACCCAAGAGGTTGGGTTGAGATACATTCTATGTGGTTCATTACACATGTCTTCTTATCCCAGGCATATGACTCGACATATAAGGGGATAACACTCCTATGAGAAGTTTTAGTGCTACAAAACGTGTATTTTTATCCAAATGATGTTCACATAAGATAGTACAATGTCACAAGCAGCCTAAACACCATGTTCTAGCCATGACATCTACATACTGTATACCCTAGGGACACACCATGTGGTGAGGAAAAGTAAATGTCATGTGATCATGAGACACATTTAACACTATGTTTAGTTAGACACACCAAGTACCAATAGGTTCTTGTCATGTTCTCCTTTGTGGAGAGGATTGATTCTTCATTCTCTTTATATCATATTTAGTGAAACATTGTCTGAACATCGCTGGATCTGTTTCGGTTGAAAGTGTTCCCATGATAAATTCAATGATTGTTAGTATGAAATATCATCCAATTAATAGGATGGAAATCCCTTTATTGTAATTATTAGATAGAGTTTATGGAAAAAATCCATGAGTCCTAGAGTGGAATCCTCAATCATCGTATTTATCTATCTGGATTTCATGGTATCATCTAGAATAACAATACATGGGTGTCAATAATCAACATAGCAGGTCATTTAATATTGAGTTTTTTGTGTTCCCAATGGACATGGATTTGTTCCTCAACAATGTATCATTCTCTTCAAAAATCTGGTATATACTTTTGATGTAAATTCCAAATGATATGTACATATCATATGGACTCCATCAGTGATATCCGACTCAAGGATCATATCTTCCGTAATTACTGATACATGGAACTTTTGAGTTTGTATCTTATGATGGAGTTTTAGTTCAGAATTAATCATGAGATTATGTATCTTTTTCAGTTTATACAGGTATGGATTTTTAATGTGATTCATTCATATACTAGTGTAGAGAAGACTATTACATTTTAATATTTCTATTTGGTTATTTCAGGGTATTTATGTGGGCATTGTTATACTCACCCATATATAGGATCAGCTAACACGAGTCATGCCTTATGCATATGATGCAATTATTTTGAGTTGTAATTTGTGGACTAGGAACATGTGGAGTTATATTGTTCTTGACAGATTTAGGTTATCACATTTGATGAATTTGACTGTAGTTCCCTCCTCCTAACTAGGTTGGACTTTTTTTTTCTATTTTTAGCTAGGCTTCTATTTGTCCCTTTTTTCTTTCTATTACATTAAGTCTCACTAAAGTTGTCGTATTATAAAATCATGAATTAATTTTTAGTAGTTCCTTTATATATAAAATATTATGGGTTTGGGGAAGTGTTCATGTGTATATGTACATTAGGAAAATTCCTCCCAGGCATGTGATATATATTATTTGCCCTAGTTTCTAGACATTGGCCTATTAGAGGTGGTTTGCAGGAAGATCTTTCTCGAGACCTATTGGGCCGGATCACGACATAATGGTATCAATGGTAATACCTTTAATGAAGTTTTTTGAAACTACATGGTCATTGGGTTAGAGTTTGGAGTTTCTTTTGTCTTGTTGTAAAAATTTTATTAGAACTCGGGCAACAATGTTATTGTGTTATGATGTTGGATCATAAGACATGGTGAACAGTGTTGGTGTTGCCATCGGCATAGCAATTTATCTTGACCTTGATGACCTGCTTGTTAATAAGATGAAATATCCAAAATGAAAGGATGATGACAGATGCACTATTATAACATTACATGAGTTCTTCTAATAAAGATCAATTTGGTTCCATGATGACATAGACCATTGGGTGATTGGGGTTTTACTCAAGCTAGAGGTCCTAGATTTCACCATTTATGGATCCCAATGATAAGTTTGTTTCTTTTGTATCATGTTTTCTCCACAGAGTAGTAGTTTTTTTTAACGATATATGACTCACCTTTGCTGACTATACCT